>OZ004705.1:56814041-57518529 GCA_963924515.1 Vespertilio murinus
AAGAAGAATGCTCTTTCAGACTCAGAGTAATCTTCTTGCCATCTTAACTAGCGATGTCTCTTGTTTGGAGGTCCTATCTCCACTGAGAAAATGACTAAGAGTGGAGCTGTTTTGTTCAAAACCATTGAAAAACCCTCAAAACACTTTTTATTCGTGTTTTTATGATCATTGTTAGATCTTTAGCTAGAACTGCAGTAAAGTTTTCCTAAGTAAAAGCGTATTTTCAGCACATTTTTAAGGCCTTGTTTCACTTTGACATGAATGAGTAAGTTCTGGGCCAATAGGAAAGACTGAATACCAGAAAGATAAGATCATCAGTATGAAGTAGCTTTAATTGTGCATGAGGCTTCAATATTGTAAGCATTTTTTTCTCTCACTTTAGTTCTACATAATAATTGAGGCAGCAATGAAAAAGGAGCAAAGAGAATTAGATCCCAAGGATTTCAGCAATGTTTCATTATGATTTAATTTAGCTGCTAATAGTTAACAGTGACAACAAAAACTTCAAAAAAAAATACCCATTGAAGAAAAGTGCTGACTTGCTACAACCCTCTGCATTCATTGGCTTTGAATCTAATTTATATATGTCTGCTTGTGCCCCATAAAATTTTAGAGTTCCCACAATAGTAAATTAAAATTTTCTTTGTTTAATAAAAACATTGCCAGATAGCAACTGTCAGTTAGAAAATTGGATTTAATTTTTTCCTTTATGAGTGATTAGCTGTTAGCATCTCGGCTCTCTTTATGCATGTAATTAACTTTTCTAATCAAATATAACTTCTTTGTTGTTGAAGATAATACTCTGAGCTTTGTCATCAAATATTATACTTCCTTTCATGACAAACTTAAGTGGAATTAATTGTTTACTCTATTCTACTCGTGGGGCTTTTACATGCAAATGGCAAACAAATAGGAAAGATTGTAAAGAATTTCTAATAGCAAGGTGTCTTTGTTTGGAAAGGCATTTCAGCTCTAAAGTTGTATTTTAAATATGCTATTGAGACTCTGAAATTGCAATCAGGTATATTATAATTTGGATATGAGTAGGCATTTGGCTGCTCAGCTCTAAAGCGCACTTTAGGTCACCCTGAGCATCATTTACATCAAAAAGATTCAACTCAATTCTGGCTCATTGCCTGACTTTCTGGGCAAGAACTCGGAGCTAGATCTACATAATATAAACATAACTGTTTAAGAAGTGAAAAATCCAACCACACCACTTAATTTAGCAACATATAATTTAAAAAGGTAATTAAATCTTTGACTGAACTTATAAATTTAATTTGTAGGGAGGCATGATCTTTTAAACAAAAATTTAATTAATGCTTATTTCTGAATTAACTATGTAATCATTCTTAAATGGTGGTGCTTTGCTTTGGATATTAGTAACAGCCACATGGCCTCAAAGTAAGATATGAAATCCTCTATGTTTCTTATATTTGAAAAGCTGTAAATGTGGAAACATCTTTTTTTTTAAATGTATTTTATTGGTTTTTCACAGAGAGGAAGAGAGAGGGATAGAGAGTAAGAAACATCAATGAAAGAGAATCATGGATCAGCTGCCAAGTACACCCCCTACTGGGAAAGTGCCTGCAACCAAGGTATGTGCCCCTGACTGGAATCGAACCCGGGACCTTTCAGTCCACAGGCCTAGTCTCTATCCACTGAGCCAAACCAGTTTTGGTGTGTGGAAACATCTTTTAAAGGCTCAAGGTTTAGAGTGTTGGCCTGTACAAGATGGGTCCTGGGTTCAATTCCACTCAAAGACGCATACATGGATGGCAGATTCAATCCTGGTCCCAGTTGGAGTGTGTGTGGGAGGCAACGAAAGAATGTGTTTCTCTTATATTGATGTCTCTCTCTCTCTCTTTCTCTCCCAGTTTCTCTAAAAATCAATGGGGGAAAAATCCTCAGGTGAGGATTAATAACAAAAAAATGCTCTTTGAAAAAAGGTCAATCCTTATGTAAAGACTATGCTCAACTAAAAAAAATAATTACTGACTCAAACAACAATGTGAGAATGGAGATGATTACTACAGCAAAACAGGTATTCTGAGCCTGCTTCATTAAGTAATGATAAATTTTATAAGGTACTTTTGCCAGGACCACTATTAGGTTATAGCCGTCAGCTACATATACTAGGGGAAAATATTTTTAAGAGAATATATTATCTTTCAAAATTTCTAAATTTACCTGAAACAAATAAAAAATTGAAAAGTTTTGCTTTCAATAGTGGTAGAAAAAAAGTAAGAAAATTCACTCTTTCTTTAGAATAAGAATATGAGAAAAATGTGAACATCTCTGGGAAAAAATTGTATACAATTTATATGTTATTTTCCTTAGGATCTCAAAATATATTTCACAACATTAATTGGCCACTTATATTAGTATCTTCTTAATTTGTTGATTTTACTGATATAGATAAGCTATCACCAAAACCTTATGTTAATTATAGAGTGTCACAATAATATAAACACACTTTGAATAATTATTTTTCCAGTGTTTCTTTCTTTTCAGATTTAATTAATTTGAATTAATAATTATTCAAAATATGTATATATTTTTCATATACCCTGTATAGTCCATTTGAAAAATAAAGACATAAACTCATCATTATCCGTTCTAAAGCCAAACAAAAATATGTTAACATATAAATGTTAAATAATTAGATAAGAAATCAAATTTTGTGTATTTGTTAAATGTTCTGAGCATACATTAATTTTATGAGAATGCATATCTAAATGTGAGAAAAATTATATTGCCACAAAACTGACTTTTATTTTTTCCTTTCACAATGTGAATTATTTACATTGTGAAATGTAAATAATTACATGCATGTGTTCTGTGTATGTCTATCTTAGCAATATAAACTAATTTTAATATTTTTAATGTTAGTATTTAAATATAATTGTTAAAATGCTCTATTAAAAAGTGCTTATTCCAAAAATCAAAAATAACTTATTTTTAGATATTCAGACATTGCCTCCTTCCATCAAGCAGTTAATTTAGTATTAACTCTGTGTGTGTGTAGATCTCATTATAAATAAACTAAAGGCCTGGTGTATGAAATTCATGCACAGGGGTGTGTGTCCCTCAGCCCAGCCTGCACCCTCTCTAATCTGGAACCCCTCAAATGATGTCCCTATTGGATCAGGCCTAAATGGGCAGTCGGACATCCCTCTCACAATCCAGGACTGCTGGCTCCCAACTGATCACCTGCTTGCCTTCCTGATTGCCCCTAACCACTTTTGCCTGCCAGCCTGATCACCCCCTAACCAGCCTTAGGCAAATTACGGGCTGCGGGCCAGATCTAGCCTGTTCGGCTGTTCTATCTGGCCCGCAGAGCTGAAAGAGCAGAGGGTTCTCTTGCTCTCCCCTCCGCTCCTTCCTCAGCAGCCCAAGATGAGAGTGCCAGCATGGTCAGGTTGCTTTTGTTCCAGCCCTCTGGTCCAGTTTAAGAACCCATTGTGGCCCTCGAGTCAAAAAGTTTGCCCACCTCTGCCCTAACCACTCCCCTGCCAGCCTTATTGCCCCAAACTTCCCTCCCCTGAAGGCCCAGTCACCCCTAACTGCCTTCCCCTTCTGGCCATCTTGTGACAGCCATCTTATTTTCATAGGGGCTAGCAATCTTTGACCACAAGGGGCAGCCATCTTGTGTGTTGGAGTGATGGTCAATTTGCATATTACTCTTTTATTAGATAGGATTATACTTAACCATTCCATTATTCCTTTTAAATAGAAGTATAAAGTGAAAACAAAATATATAATTTTGAAATTTCTTTAAAATTTCACATTTCTTGATATACACTATGACAAATATCTGAGTAGGACAAAAATATCTGATTTTATCCTTGTAGTCTTTGTAATATACCAATAGAAAGGATAAAATTTGCTTCAGCTCACCGAAACCTGTTTGGCTCAGTGGTAGAGTGTTGGTCTGTGGACTGAAAGGTTCCGGGTTCGATTCCGGTCAAGGGCATGTACATTGGTTGTGGGCACATCCTCTGTGTGGGGTGTGCAGGAGGCGGCAGGTCGATGTTTCTCTCTCATCGACGTTTCTAGCTCTCTATCTCTCTCCCTTCCTCTCTATAAAAAATATCAATAAAATATATATTTTTAAAAAAATTGCTTCAGCTTTCTAACAGATGAATTGCTCTTAATGAACCTCTTATATACCTTAATGGGAGAAGTTTGCCTTTTAAAACTGACCAACTACTAAGTAAATAACTTGAATTGCCATGAGGTATTTAGTTATCCATTTAATAAGGGAAAAAATATAGCTTTATTTACCTCATCTCCACAAACAAAGAAAAGCAATACAATGTTCAACTGTGATACTCAAGAAAAGTAATCTTTAAATTTACTAAATACTGTAGTTATTGAGTATCTAGCAAATACCAGAAATGTTGGAAGCATAAATAGTATAAAATGAAACTTGACTTAGAACAATTTATGATATTGATTGGGGATAAATACTTTTACAAAAATATTAAATGGTCAAGAGTTGTGGACAATATAATTATTGGAAGGCTGGGTGTAACATTCAAATTATTTTAACAATGAGAATATAGTGGTCTTGAGACTTTAAGAAAGGACTTGGGTAAAATTTGAGAGTTTAATTTTTAAGTAAGAATGAAAAGACTTGATGGATTAAAAAGAATAGTCGCAAACATTCCAGAAAGTGTAGCAATGAAGTAAATCCAAGAATTCAGGGTCTAACAGGGTTTGTGGGTCACACCAGAAGAGTGTCTTGTTGGACAACGGTGGCAGGTAAATTTCATCCAGACTAAGAAAAGTCAGTTTCAAAGGTAAATCTTTTCCTCTTCAGGGTAAGGATTCCTCATCATTCTGATCAGAGGGATGACATTTTGATGGCCTGTCTTCAGGGGTTTCATGTAAGGAAATTGACTCCTAAATCAGAAGTGGAAAGACCCTTCAAAATATGTGTAGGTGTGTACCAAGAAAAGAGATTCTCTTCAAGAGGTTATTATATCTTTCCTACATTTTATTTCCGTTTCCTTTTTCCTCCTTTACACACACACACACACACAAACACACACACACACACACACACACACACACACACACACACACACACACCTTACCTAAATTAATGGAAGGAAGCTAGGACTAATGAACTTACAAATCAAAACATAATTTTGGTTTGGCTTTGGAATGCTTAGTAAAATTTATCAAAGTGTATTTATTTTACCAATTTCTTCTTGTGCATTGCTATTCAAATGAGTTTATAGAATAGGGTTTGTCTTAGGTTGCAGCCCTATCGGGCTTGCTGCATGCCCTGAACACACCATGTACTCAGCTGCTTTTTCAAATTGGCCCCTGCCAGCCTCAATTTTAACTACCTTAAAAGGTGCCACGCACTATTCCAAGTGCTTTTTAATGGAGCAACTCAATTCTTATTGGAATCCCATGATGTTGACTTTATAAACGAGATAATGGAGAGCCAGGTAATTCCATGCCTACACTAGGTCGGGTACCTCATTGAGGAATGATTCTATCAATTCATCTCTCTTCTGCCAGTGGCTATCACAGTGATACTTTTGGGAATTAAATACATAATTGATGAGAAGGAAGACACAAGCAGTAACACTAATCTAGAAAGAACCAGGTTTATATGAAATGGTATCATACTTATGTGGAAAAGATCTAAGCATGAGGGAGTGGAATGTTCATGTAAAAGACAAGTAGAGATCTGAGGATACAATTAACAGAAAAGATCACACAGTCCCACCACAGACCATCAGCTCTGTCACACAGCCACATGTTGGACTTTATTATTGCCTAGCTGTGCTTTATTTGAATGTTTTAAACTCTGGTATCATCAACACTTTCTGACCAAAACATTCAATGATAATAAATATCACTTATTTGTTTAGTTTATAATCCATCAAGATATGCTGTGCTTTTCTCCACATTTTTCTCCAAGAAAAACAAAACAAAACAAAACAAAAACATGATCGCTTTAGTCTAATTTTCTATTCAGACCCACTGTTAGCAGATACACATAAAATATCAATACATAATGTTAATTTATGCCCAGGTAAAAATATCTAGTTCAAAAATTAAACTATCAAATGGCTATAAACATTACATACTAACCTTAACCACTCATTTTGTCTGCTCTCCAATAAATTAAATAGCATCTACACTATATGAATTGTCTTTACCAAACCAGTTAATTCAATGAAGTTGTTGAACATAGATACACACTATGTATGATGAGCAGGGAAAATGGCACTTGCAATCACTTCTCTACTTTGTATTCTAAGCAGTTTGATGACTTTGCTACCTAAGGCTTTATTGAGGGAAGCAGCGGATCTAAAGGAGTACTGAAGTCAAGAAAAGGCTAAATTGTGCCAATTGGGGATATATTAAAACAAGCTCCAGGGAAAGTTAGTAACATGAACAGAAAGAGCAATAAACCAAAATTTGGAAAGAAGATACTGGGGAAAATAGATGTAGGAGATTCCGACAGCAGTGAAACATTTAAGTAAAAGCGTGAGGAATTAAAAGAGAATCCTTTTATGAAGTCTTATTGGGATTATTGTGATATATTCTCTACCCTGACATAAATAGTAAAACTTAACCCTATTTTTCATGTATTTTGACATTAGGGCTTTGAGAGTGAGTGCCCACACATGTGTGTTTTGTGACTTTACAATTAATTAATATTACCTTCTAAAGAGTATTGCAAAAAGATGGTTGTGCCAGTCCCAGGTATTATGCAATATTTGAATTTTAAAGACAATGAAAACCTACAAAGACACTTAGTAAATATCAAAACCAATATAAATCATTCCATGTATTTATATTTATGATTATAAACATATTTATAGATATATCAGATTCTAAAATGAGTATATTTCTAAATCTTCCATTTATTGAGATAAAAGTTTATACTAATTGTTCTTTTAACCCTTTGGGCTCATTGAACAAAGTTAATGTTATTAATAAGGTAATGATAAATTAATCTCATTAGATTTTTAATCATAAGATATTATTGTATACTTATTTTTCTCCAGGTTTATATTTTTCTCCTTTAAATCTCTAATTATTAGAGGTAGCAAAGGTATCATATATAACTTCAAAAAGAATATTTGATTCTCCTATTGCTGGAATAAATATTTTATAAGCTCATAGCGGGTATTCCTGACATTATTTACTATAAATATTATAAAATATCTGTGGAGTTATTGCTTATTTAAGTATCTAATCAAACATCTTTCTCCAATTCTTGCATACATTTAAATTTGATAAAAATTGAAATCCTTTATTTTCAATATAAACAAGAGAAAAATGTACATTTGGCTGCTCAGTTATATAAATTAGATAAATTTAACTGTAAAACTTCTACCATTCAGTGGAATCTATATTTGCTGTAAAGTCACAGATTTTATATGAATAAATTCCTTAAAGACTTTGTGTTATCCAGATTTATAGAAGCATTCAACTTTTGCTTTATGTACTTCTGAAATCTATCCTTGTGAACTTTTTTACAAAGATATACATGACTATTTTTCACAGTGCAGAACAGAGTGCCTGTTTGGAATTAAAAATGAATGGTAGCCATGGCCAATGTTGCTCAGTTGGTTGAGCATCACCCTGTGCCCAGAAAGGTCACCAGTTCAATTCTGTTAGGCTTCATCCATGGTCAGGTTGCATGTGGAAGTGATTAAAATTAATAAAAACATACATATTTTAAAAATATGATAAGCAGTAAGCCTGTGTGATAGTTAACTTAGCACATGATTTCCTTACCAGGCATACCCATATTTTCCAGCCAAGTGACTTTTTCACTATGAACTATTATTTTGTTTTTGCACATTATTTAACAGATGAAATAGCAGCAATGTTTCATATAGACATGTTTGTCTTTCTGCATACATTTATATTTGGTTCCTTTACTGTGATTGTGATGGCTTTCAAATTGAGAACTAAACAAGGTGTTTAGCATGAATTTTCCATATCAACTTCAAAATTACATGACATAGTAATCGGTACTTCAGTACTGATTAATAATTTAATAATTACTAAAGTACTCATTTAAATCACTCATTTTAGGAATGTTTTGTACTTCTTTACTTGTCATGTACATATCATATGCTTGTTTTGGTCAGGTTTGAATTCAAAAAACAGGAATTATATAAAACATTTTAAGCAGAACAAGTGATTTAATAGAGTTAATTAAGAGCATTCAGACATCTTAGAAGGACAACAAATGTAAACTTTATCGAGAGACTGTCAGAAGCTACCAAAGGAGCTACTAATTCTGTCACTGTCAGAAAAGCAGGGGGACAAAACACCACCACTGGAACGGTTTTGTCCAAGAAAACACCACTACAGCTGCTGTCTAGGAAGGTACCCCACCAGCCGCTGTCTCTCAACACCCCTGAAGTTAGTGACAGAAAAAAAATCCACATGCTTAGCACCATTCTTGTTAAGAGATAACCCAAATCATCTGTGAGATAGCATCTGCCTTATCTATTTGCTTTCTCATGGAGCACATCTAATTGCTGAAACCTAATTTGTATTCAGGACCCTCGGTAAAAGGGACTTTGGAGAATATAGATTTTTCAACCACGGTAGTATAGAAAAGCACACTAGAAAAAGATGGGAAGGGATGCTAAAAGTTAATTGAACGTATTCTACCAAAGTGCTGGAATTATTTTGGAATGTTAAGATTTTGTAAAGACCTTAAAAGACAATCCCTTTTGAATGTCAGAATCTTACATTTAGTTAGGTGCCATACTTAATTCTGTTTAAGGAAAACAGTAGAGGCAGGGAATCTTCCTTTTTTACTGCTTTAGGTCGAAAAGGCTGCAGCCTTCAAGCTAATAAGAACATTGAAGAGCAGGGACTTTTACAGGTAACATCCCAGGCATTATTTAAGACTTGTGGCCTGGTGCATGAAATTCGTACATGGGGGGAGGATGTCCGTCAGCCCAGCCTGTGCCATCTCCAATCTGGGATCCCTTGGGCAATGTCCACTGCCATTTACAACCAATCCCATAGGGATCAGGCCTAAACTGGCAATTGGACATCCCTCTCACAAACCGGGACCACTGGTTTCTAACCACTCACCTGCCTGCCTGCCTGATTGCCCCTAACCACTCTGCCTTCCAGCCTACTTATCCCCAACTACACCCCTCCATCAGCCTTCTCACACTCAACTGCCCTCCCCTCCAGCCTGATTGCCTCTAACCTCCTCTGCCTTGGCTCCACCATTATAGCTTTTCCCAGAAGACAATCCAGAAGGTCTCCTGGAAGGTCTCCCAGCCTAATTAGCATATTAACCTTTTATTAGTATAGAGAGAGGCCTGGTGCACAGGTAGAGGCCGGCTGGGGATAGTCTGCCCTGAAGGGGATCCAGGATCAGGGTGGGTCCTCTTGGGAGGTGGGGCCAGCCTGGGTGAGGGGCCTGGGACAGTTTTCAGACTGGCCACACCATCAGTATTGGGGTTCTTGCTGGGGGACATGGCCAACCTGGGTGAGGGGCTGAGGGCCATTTGCAGGCTGACCACATGTCTACTGGGGTGAGGGTCCCCACTGGAGAGTGTGACCCACCTCGGTGAGGGGCTGATGGCTGTTTGCAGGCTGGTCACACCCCCATCGCGGTGAGGGTTCCTGAGGGGGGAATGACCAGCCTGGACGAGGGGCTGAGGGCTGTTTGGGGGAAGTTTGCAGGCCAGCAGAGCCCCCAGCTTTGTCCCTAAGGGTGTCAGAAGGTCTCTGGAAGGTCTTCTGGTCTAATTAGCATATTGCTCTTTTATTAGTATAGATGGTTTGTGTGATGGAAGAACTTATGTGTGTATTCAGGTTTTAGCAAATCCATTACATCTGTTAAATATGATGCACAACATACATAATTTATTAGTACATCACATGCATCTATTTAAAAATGGATATGATGACATTTACTCAAAAGTAGTAATAATGCACTAGTAATTGTGATGCATAATGAAAATATTTGGAGACCACTGGCATAAAACAACATTGTTTAACCAAAGCCGTCATTGACTGATTCTGATAACCCTGGTATGCCCTATACATGTTCAGGAACAAAATACAAGTTAAAAGTTTCAGGCAAGATTATTCTTGCCCATATGATTGAAGCATAGGCCTTATTTAGCATTAGGTGCTGCATTTCACTACTTTCCCAGAGTCTGATGATAATGTCCATTATAAAGCACCCTTCACTTCCTATGCCAGACAAATAGCAAGCAGAGGGGAAAAAGGAAGAGGGAAGGGCTCTTTGGACCTTTTTTATTTTCACACAAAAGTGGCAATAAAACACAGTCTCCCCTGCCTGATTTCTCAAGCACACTTTCTAGCTCTCAATCAAACAAACAGGAACTTAGAGGCCATTCAGAGCTCCCTATTCTTTGGCAGATGCACACTTTTCCCTTCCTGGCAGAGCTACACATATTGTCTGCGATACACAACTAGATGTATAATGGATTTTGTGCAACCTTGGGTTGTTCTTTGGGCCCTGGCCACCTACACTGAGCAATAAGGGGACAAAATTGAAGGAGCTTTTTAGCTTTTATAGCTTATTGATTTTTATATTTTCTGATGTATTAGAGCAATTTTTCAAACGTATCCTCCTTACATTGATATCTTGAGTGTGGAGAGAGGATTTCACATTTATTAGCTTTGCTTTGGTAAAAAAAAAAAAAAAAAAAAAAGAAAGAAAGAAAGAAAGAAAGTATATATATATATATATATATATATATATATATATAGTCTCAGTGTTATCTCAGAGATATAAATGGTTTGGTATAAAAAAATCAATTCTCAGAGTAAAATTCAGAGACTGTGTGCAAGTGTTCCATAAAAGGTAGACAACAAGGAATATGTTTTTTCCAACCAGGTAACAGAGATAGTTTTGAAAAGTACAGTTTCTGGACTGTGGTTAAACATATAGATGCTCAATACCTTTCAAATAGAAAAGTTCTATTGTACTGGAGGTCATAAAATATGGTAAATACTTATTATTATTATTATTGTTTATCACCTGTGATGGCATTAAAGAAAGAAATGCTGCAGAAATGTCTTCTCCAATGGAAATATTCTTTTCTCAGTCCACGCACCGATTAGCTGTGAAGCATTTCATGGTTAAGACTCTCTGAAGGTTTGCATTTTAAAGTCATAGGTGCAAAATAAAATTACTTTGTGGTACTAATTCACTGTTTCATCCAAAAAATAGTTTTCATCTATTTCAGAAAGTTTATTATTTATAGTCAGGAATTTAACTTGAATATTTTTTAAGTTTTAAAATGATGTTGTTAGGATCAGGCTAAACATTTCCCCTTTTAATATTTTTGAAAAATAAAGTTCATGATATAACAACATCTTTTAAAAACTGTATTTATAACGTATTAGAATAGAAAAAAAAACACATTATAATCATCAAGAGATTTTTAGAAACCTCAAGTCTTCTTAGCAAAAATGTCTCTAATTATCTTAATATAACAGGTGATCTTTATTGAATTTTATGTTCCCTGAGGGCATTTTAAGAATAGTTAACTATTTCAATATATAGAAGAAACTAGGTTAAACACACACTATAGATTTTTTTAAAGTTATCATTTCAGATTTTTTTCTTGTTAGCAATCTAAATGTAAAAGAGCCAGAAATATGATAAAGTTTCTTTGATGAAGGGAATAGTAAAGATAAATGACAATGCCACATTGATTATCCCATAATTTTTGTAAGCTGCTAAAACTCTCTGAGAATAGTTAATTCATCAGTAATTAGGGAATGATCATACTTAAACACAGAGTTTGTTTTGAGGTCAAATAATATCACTGACATGAGACACAAATTCGCCAATCAGGAATGCAGTATGCACTAAAAATATGGCAGTGCATTTTCTTGTCACTGATGAATTTATTTGATTCAGAAGATACTGTATTTGGAAAATAGTTCTGATGATATTTAGATATGGTGTAAATTGTGGGAAGTATGAGTCAAGGGATTTAAACTCACCTCAGGAAAATGGAAGAGACTATATGAAGGAAAGAGAATAGTAGATCCTGGAAGAAAAATATGGTTTAAAAAAAAGTGGATTATTTAATCTGAATTCCAATTGTATCTAGGATTTATCCTGAGCTTTATTTTTACATGCACAAAATATTTGATAGAACTTGAAAAGCCTCACATTGCAATACATTAGTTTATAAGCATTTCTTTCAACTACAATGTGGCTCTTGCCATTCTCAGGTCTTCACTATCAATAGATTATTTTACATCATCTCCCTAGCTTCTGAAGTTATTGAAAGTTGTCCATTTTAATTTGCTCACGTACACGTTCTGGCAAAAAAAATGCTAGTGTGGACTGTATCCCCTTTGGTTCACTTCAGTGAATCAAGGTAGGGGTCTGCTATGATGGTTGGAAAACTGTCACTTAATTCTTAGCAGCTGTGTGAATGCTCTGAATAAAGAATGGGCACCCCGAGGCTCCTTGTACAATGGGAGGGAATTTCCATATGGTACTCACCTCTTTCCTCTCCCATATCTTCTTTTCATCCTTGAAAACCAACTGCAAAGCATTGCTATCCGTTCTGCTTTAGGAGCAGAGAACAAAGATGATCTGACAGCCCATTCTGTGATCATCCCACAACAGATTTCTGGAGTCCAGCCCAGTCTTTGGAATTCTCACTGAAGTTCTGAGCAGTAGTGAAATCCTCCGTGCCTGACCCTGGTGGTTTTGACTTCAATTTTCTGACAAGTAAGTTTGTTTTGAACAAAGGACTGATAGAAGAGGATTGAGGTGGAAGGGAGTAGGCTTTCTAATACATTGATTGAGAGCAATGCAGACTTGAGTAAACATTGACCTACAGTGCTGCTCAGATCACTACCTGAATGGATTATCTGCCAGATATACATTGGTGTGTAAACTAGGGCTTTCCACGTATGATTTAGCTTGAACTTTCTCAGACACAATCTGTAAATGGTCTCTACTTATTTATTTAACTTACTGGTACTCTACCTTGTACCATTTGCTTTAGGTAAATGGTCTGTTTTCCATTTTTCTCAGCAAGTATTCCATTTTATCTGCCTTATAATTTATAGTCCAAGCTAGAATACACTTGGAAGTGAAGAAGGTAGATCAGTTAATGTACCATTCAGAACTCTGGGACATAGGACAAAGAGGTATAACGAACATTCCAGACAAACTGATAAATGGTCACTTTTACTTGTTATCCATTTTTATTTTATTTATTAGGAAAGATTAAGGATTTGGGCAATGTTATTCTTGAATTAAACACTTATACATAATTTTTTATTTATTTAAAAGATCATCTATCATGGCTATTTAGAGCAAGAACTTTGAGCTCAAGGGAATGGCTTCTGGTCTCCTTCTAACCCTGTCTTAATAAGAATTATGGGGAAAATTCATTTTACAATACCTTCACTTAGAGGTGTGAGAATTAAATGAGACAACATATTTCAAAATGTTTTATAAACTGCACAGCCCTATCTAAATTTAAAAATACTATACAAGAACAAGGTATGTTAAAATAGTGAATTATGTGTTGGTGACTACCCGAAATTACAATCATTTTAAGAAAGTAATTCTTAATAATGGAGATAAATTTTGCTACTAAATATATAAATTTCATATTTTTGGTAATGAGGTTTTTGGGGAATCATTCCCTGCTTATTTGCTAGGCTATACATTAAAAAGTACAAATAACTTATAGACTCATAGTTCTTAAGGATTTTAAGAATTTTCAACCTACATCAAAGGGTATCAAGAAGGCAGGAAAATAAATTGCCACACTAGTGGAAACTGTGAATTGGTTAAACTCATTTATATACTTTTAAAATATCCTCCAGGAAATAAACCCACAATTATCTATATAACAGTTGTTTAAAGCACCCGCATATATGGCTCATCCTTAATATTTAGAACTGCTACATAGCTCTTATTCTTAATGCACTGACAATCAGATTTATTTAGGGAAGTGATATACTAATTTGAATTAAATGTTTAATACAGTTAGGTGGCCATATGAAAAATGGATACTGGATAGCATGAGTAGTATTATTTTAGTGATTTGGAGAAAAACTTTTACATTTGTGACTGAAATAATACTTTGTGACATTAGTTCTTATGAAATGCTACCACCAACTTTTTCTGCCTCTCAAGTAGAATATGTGCATCAACTGAGGGAAGGAATAATTTTAAATAATGAAGCACTAGTTTAGAGTCTATTTTTACCACCCTTGGGATTTCCATGTCAACATAACCCTAAAGACAGATCAAATATTGAATTAGATAACCTCAACCCATAACTCTTCATATATTAAAAGGAAAGTGCTGGTAATTTAGTATAAATCTTAGAGGCTAAATTACAGTTTTTATTAGCATTTTGAAAGCTAACATTAACACTAAATTTTCAATTAAACAACACATAAGAGTTGAACCCTATGATTCACTAATTTTCCCACCAGCTACCAGGCTGGTTTGAGGCACACAGTTGAGAAGCTGAAGCCTGCATTACAGTACAATGCTTCTGGCCTGCTACAGTGTTCCCATTCCCTACTTTCTATATTTAGGCATTGTTTGGGCTCAATGTCATGCTCCCTGTCATGCATTGGCCCATTAAATGTATCCTTGAATCCAGGATCTCATGTGAGAACCTACTCATGTTAGAACCCACTCATTATCAGAACCAAATTAACTTGTCTAATCTCAATAAAATATATTCAAATCCAGATAAACCAATATGGCGGCATAGGTAATCACCAATACTTTCTGCCTTTCACAACCACATCAAAACCAGAACTAAATGGCAGAACAACTACCATCCAGAACCATGGGAAGGCTAGCTGAGTGGAAGTTCCTCAACTAGAGAGGTGAAGAAAGCACAGTGAGACTGGTAAGAGGTGCAGAGTTGCGGAAAGTGCTGGCACTTTTAATCAGAAGGGAGATACAAGCTCTCACTTACTGTGAACTTAAGTTCCATATGAGACTCTGGGGGACCCAGGCACACATGGGGTAAAACTGGACTGTCTGGCACTGGAATAGGAGCGTGAGAGTGGCTTACTCTTAGAGGTGCTTGCAGTGATCATTGTTCCTGCATGGGGGCGTGGGACACGAAGAACCTGGGACTTCTCTGGTTCAGGGCAGCCATTTCTGTTTTGTCTGCCCTGGTGATTCCCAGAGACTCCGCCCCACCCAACTCACAACCCCACCCAAGCTGTGCACATTGGCTTTTGCATATGAATGGCCTGTCCTTTTGCCTAAAACACACCACCGCTGGGTCAGAGAGCACAGAGATTCCAAAAGAAGGCCCACTGCCTGGCAGCAGCAGTGGCCTTGTTTCATAGTTGGGCCTCATCTGGACATTTCCAAACCCCAAACAAAGAGGAGGAATCTCCAGATGTCTCTGTAGATCCCGAAGGGCAGCCCCAGACAGTGGCCTGCCTTGCACCTCCTTGGAGATCCAAGAGCCAGTGGACCCAGTGGTGAGAGTGAGACAATACAGGATTACAAACAACTCTTCACATCCATAAGAGACACACTTAAGGAGCAGACTCAAGTGAGCACCAAAGCACTACTGAAGCAAGTCCTGACCCATAAAGGTGTCTCCTGTGCAGCAGATATTCCTGTGTAGACATAGCTTGTCATCACAGGCTTGGAAGTCAATTCTTCTTAGTGACACCAATAGCAATCAAGGTTTAACTACAATAAGACTGTACTAACACCCCAAAAGGGGTGCACCAAGAGCATCCACTTCAGGTGACTAGGGAGGCTGAACCAATGGGTTCTATACACAAGGCCACTCTATCAACTCAAGGAGACTTAGCAGCTACCAAGTATATAGAAACAAACACAGGGAAACCACCAAAATGTGGAGACAAAGAAACAAGACACAAATGAAAGAAATGGATGAAAGCAAAATACTGGATATAGAGTTCAAAACCATGGTTATAAGGTTACTTAAGAATCTTCTAGAAACCTCTGAGAAATTTAGTGAGACCCTCAAGGATATGAAAAGGAACAATCAGAAATTAAGCATACACTGACTGAAATAAAAAATAATATACAGAGATCCAACAGCAGAATAGAGGATCCCAAGAATCAAGTCAAAGATTTGAAATACAAGAAGCATAAAACAACCAACAGGAAAAGAAAAAAGAAAAAGGAATCCAAAAATATGAAGATAGTGTAAGGAGCCCCTGGGACAACTTAAGCAAACCAACATCCAAATTATGGGGGTGCCGAAGAGAGAGAGCAAAATATTGAAAACCTATTTGAAGAAATAATGACAGAAAATTTCCCCTACCTGGTGAAAGAAATAAGACTTACAAGTCCAGGAAGCATAGAGAACTCCAAAACAAGAGTAATCTAAAGAGGACAATTCCAAGACACATCATAATTAAAATGCCAAGGGCAAAAGATGGAGAGAATCTTAAAAGCAGCAAGAGAAAAATAGGTAGTTACCTACAAGGGAGTACTCATATGACTGTCAGCTGATTTCTCAACAGAAACTATGCAGGCCAGAAGGAAGTGGCAAGAAATATACAAAGTGATGAATAGCAAGAACCTACAACCAAAATTATTCTACCTAGCAAAGCTATCATTCAGAATTAAAAGTCAGTTAAAGAGCTTCCAAGACAAGAAAAAGCTAAAGGAGTTCATCACCACTAAACTGGTATTATATAAAATGCTGAAGGGTATTCTCTAAGAAGAAGGATCAAAAGGTAAAGATAAAAATTATGAACAACAAAGTGGCAACAAATACATATCTATCAACAAGTGAATCTAAAACTCAAGTGAATAAAAATCTGATGAACAGAATAAACTGGTGAATATAATAGAACCAGAGGCATAGAAAGGGAGTGGACTGGCAATTCTCAGGGGGAAGAGGGTGTGGGGGGTACAGGGAGACATTGGACAAAAAACTTACACCTATGGCTGAGAACAGTGCGGAGAGGGGGGAACCAGATGGAGGGGAGCTATGAAGGGGAAAGAGAGAAACTGTAATAATCTGAACTATATATATATATATATATATATTCTCTCAAAATATTTTCCTATGCTTAAGGAAGTTCCCAATAGTGACTATAAGTGTTTCAACCTGGGGATATATATTAGCTGTGATTTGCAAAATAGGAAGTCATCACTGGACTTAAACAAAAGCCATCATAAAATCATAACTATTTTACAACAGGAAGGGACTGAAGAAATCATTTAGTCTGTGTTGCAAATACCTACATGAAAGCAAGCACGTAACAAAAATAAAAGTGGACCCTATGGACTTCACTCTGGAAAACTGGGGTTATGGTCACTGAAGAGGGAGGTCCTCCGAGAGCAAACATTGTCATGCATGGCAGGAATAGAAACATTGGTTTTCCCCACCTGCTGATATTTTTTTAAAGAAGCTAGAAACCCAGACTATTTTAAAACAGTATTCAACCTTATATTAAACAAAACAAAAAGATAGCTTGGCAATTTAAAGTCTCTGACAAGCTACTCTGATTTCACTGATGAGACATTTAGCACATTTCTAGGGTTAATAGGGAAAATGAGGGAATTCTTGGGGAAACCAGAATAAGAATATGCAATATCCTGCTTTTCAATTCTTTCTTTCTTTTTTTTTTTTATTTTACGTGTGTGGGTGAATTTTCTTTTTTTCTTCTTCACTACACCAACGGATCATGCCTTCTAGATATGTTTTCTGCTAACCAGGACAGGTTTGTATAGTACATTCTGGCATCATGTAATGAACATCAATTCTTCATTCTTCCAGCAAGTTAAAAATTGGTGGGTTCAGCAGAAGTGTGGTTGAAAAAAAAATATATATCTTCATTTCCAGATTTTTTTTTATGGGCACATATTACAAGTTACAGAAAAACATTTTTGCAATAGGGCACATAATAAAATGAACTAACAGATACTTGCACTTATGTTGATTTGTCACATCCAAGAAGCTTTTAAAAAAGCATGGACAAGTTGAAAGAGCAATATTATGACAATATAGCCAATTTTATATGTAAGACAAACATGGGAACAATTATTAAATACAAATTCAGTAGAAGGTGATTTTTAAAGATATTTTGAGGAATTGTAAATAGTATTTAAATAATCATAGTAATAAAATCACATTCCCCATATTTGTTACCTAAATCAAAGGTAAATCAATTCCTGTTTATTCTTGCTACATATCGAAATTATATATATATATTATATATTATGTATTATATATTATATATTGTATATTGTATATTGTATATTATATTATATTATATTATATATAATACATATAATTATATATACATATATATACATATATATTAATATATATTTTGACATTTTTATTAATTCTGGTTTAAGTGGTGATGTTGAGGCTGAAATAAACAGTGTTATGCAATAATTCATATTGAAGGGGGTGATTTATGTATAAGAAGAAAGCATGCTCCATTCAAAGACATTTAAAAAGGGAAGTTTTAAATTATTTTAAAGAAAATCTCTCTCTCTCTCTCTCTCTCTCTCTCTCTCTCTCTCTCACACACACACACACACACACACACTAGTAAATCACTATAAATAAAAGTAAGGAGTTGGAAAAACTGGGAAACAACTGAACAACTGTTCTGTGCATCTAATAGTTCCCTATGTGTATGAACTACTATAAGGAAGCTAGATGATAAAGTACATGCAGAACTGATGGAATTTGTATTACAGATTAACTTTTTTTTAAATGGATTTCAGATCTTATACTTTACTTGAATGTTATGCTTTCGCATAAACACATTGCTCAAAAATTATAATTAAAATATTTTAAACATATGGAAAAATCATTATGATGATATTCAAGGACAGAACCAAATCTGCATAATTCTGAAACATTTTTATTTACAAATCTTTATTCATACTAGTATTTATGAACAATAATTACAATAGCTTGTTTATAAGCTTTCTTTTTAAATGTTATCTAAAGAATCTTTATACCCCCAAAATAATATACTCCAACTTAGAATGGGTCTGAAATTTGTCATTGAAATTCCAAAAAGTAGATCCCCAATCTACTTATCACCGACACAACCACTTTTTAGCCTTGTATACATAAGATTACCAAAATTTATGATAAAGAAAAGATTTTATTCATTTTTATTACAAATATGTAGTGAATTACATATCTGAGTTATGATTTCACATTTAAAAAACACACATTAAGAACTAACATTTGAAAAGAGATCTACTGCTAGTGAAGGAGTAAACCATGCAAATACTTCAGGAAGAACATTCAGTAAGAAGAACAAATGAAAAGATTTGAGGTCAGAACATGCTAGCATGTTTATATAACTTCAAGGAGTGGTAAGAAGTCTGTCTTGGCTGGGAGAGCATTTAAGGAAGAAAGAAAGTGGTGAGGAGATTATGTATGAGAGCTTTAAGAGTGAGAGGCAGTTCATGATGGACCTTGTAGGCTTTTAGGAGGACTAGGTTACTGATAGATGATATTGTATTGTTAGTATCTTAGTATTCTTTTGCTATCTCATGACCACAAACTTTGTGGTATAAAATATCCATTTATTAACTCAGAATAACATAGGTCAAGTTTTTAAGCATGGCATGACTGGGTTCTGTGCTCAGAGTATCTCAGGCCAGATATTGTGTAGGCCAACCTCTAGGGGGGAAAAAAATCTTGTTACAAGCTCATTCAGGATGTTAACAAATTTTAGCTCCTTGGGATTGTGGAACTAAAATCACCATATTCTTTTTATCTGGGGGTTGCTCTAAGCTTATAGAGGCTGCTTGCACTCTGTACCATGTGGTCCCTTTCATGTTCAAAATCAATAATAGAGAATATCAAGTTCCTCTCATTCTTCAAGTTTCTCTTACCAGAAAGAGCGCAGGACCTTTTGAAGGCTCCCCTAATTAAGTCAGATCCACACAAGATAAGCACCTTATCTAATTCCAACTGATTTGAGACTTAATTACATGTGAAAAATCCCTTCACAACAAGCTCCAGATCAGTGTTTGATCAAGTAACTGAGATAACAGAATATGGGCAAGGACTGAGTATTAAAATTAAGCAAAATATGACTGTTGAAATTTTGGAGACATTGACAGTGAAGAAAGAAATAAAATCTTCAAACAGCCGAAACCGGTTTGGCTCAGTGGTAGAGCATTGGTCTGCGGACTGAAAGGTCCTGGGTTCGATTCCAGTCAAGGGATTGTACATTGGTTGCGGGCACATCCCCGGTAGGGGGTGTGCAAGAGGCAGCTGGTAGATGTTTTTCTCTCATCAACATTTCTAGCTCTCTATCTCTCTCCCTTCCTCTCTGTAAAATATCAATAAAATATATATTTAAAAATAAAATAAAATCTTAAAACAATAAAGTGGTAGAAAGTGACTAAAACATAGAAGCTGACATAATTTACTTCAAAGCTTGGGGTAGGAAGGCATTTATAAAACTGAGTAAAATGATCTGGATATAGCAATAAAGAACAAGGATGAAAGGTATTCTATCTGAATCCCCAGTGGGAAGATGGCTATCGGAAAGGAAATATTAACTAGTTAGAAGGATAGCAGGGGAAGCAGTGAACTCAACAGAGAGCCAGATTCCTGGTAGAGCAAGAAAGAGAGAGGAACATTTATAGATTTGAAGACATAAGGAAATACATTTTGAAAGAATGGGAGTTTTAAGAGGACCAGAGGAAGGTTTTTCAGAAAAGGCAACATATAGAACTTGTAGAGCTATGTGGAAATCAGAGTCCATAGGATGGTGGATGAACTACTTGGGCCTCATACTGTGTCTCAGATGGAGACAGTGGGCAAACTGAGAATAATTCTATTGCTCCTATGGCTGGTAGAGGTGGAGAGACAAAGTGTTAGAAGCAGGATAAGAAAAGGGACAGGTTTGGCTGTGGTAGACTGGGTTATTGATTATATATATTTAATTCTTCTTGTAGGAGAATCATACATCTGTGGTCCTTTGATTATAGGCTTGGTTGTGTGACTTATGCTCCTCCCCTCCACTTCTAGCAGAAAGATTTGATAGTCCCATTCTGATTGCCTCAGGAACAGTCATAGGACTTTCCTTGTGGGCAATAAATTGTGGGCAGAAATTAACTGTCACTTCTTAAAAGAATCTATTATGTGTCACCCCTGGCTTGTCAGATCCCTTTTATTTCTGCTAAAACACTGTGATTGATCTGACAGGCTGCAAAGCCAGCCCATTCTTACTGTGATGATATTGAGCAGACAGCCACAGCCATCCATGATGGACGTGTAGTGTTAGCAAGATATTAACATTTGTTGTTGTGAGTCTCTGAGGTTTTGGAGCTGTGTTATTGCAATGTAAGTGTCCTGAGTGATTTAGTAGTCTTAAAATTTCCCAAAGAGTGCTCTAATGGGAATATGAAGGTCACAGGCAAGGATTGGTCTTGTAGCAATTTGGGTCTCCATTTAAAAATATTTATGGTGTAGTTTCCCTCTTCTCACAAGTAATTTAAAAAAAAATCAAGGAATTAATTTTTAATATTTGTAATATCCAAAAATCCGTTCTTGTAGTTTTATCTCCTCACATACATCAAGTGATCCCTGTTAGAGTTCCTTTCTATACACTTCTAGCATTATAGCAATAATTCCAGCTGCAGTGGTCTGTCAAGTCGCTTAATCAACAAGCAGGTTATTTTACACAAATTAACTCTACTATGAAGAAAGAACAATTATAAGAGAGTAGATTAAGTATTATTCATCTGTATCAAATGTATAAAAATGATTCTATTCATAAATACTGAAAACCATTTAGAATTCTATTGGCTTCAGGCAACAGAAGACTTGACCTAAGCAACAAGAACTTTCTTAGGCTCCCATTACAGAAAATCTAGAAACAGAGCTGGCTCTAGGTTTGTTTAACAAAGGGGTTCTCCCAGCCCTCTGCAATTCTTTCTAATGATCGCTCTTCTCGAAGGTGTGCTTCTCACTTAGGCTGTCTCTTCAAGTAACTTTATTTGAAAAGTTAGAAAATATTTTTTTTTCTCCAGAAGCGCCATCAGACTTCTCTTTATATGAACTACTAGAGGCCCATTGCATGAAGATTTGTGCAAAAATAGGCCTTCCTTCACCTGGCTGTTGGCACCCAGGACCCAGGCCTTCATTCTGGCTGGAGTCTTCGCTCTGGCCTGCTGGGGAACCTACAGTCTTTGCGTCTGGCCATTGGGGGGTTTGCAGTCTTCACTTCTGGCCTCAACACCACGAATAAAGACTGCAAGTTCCCTGGACACGGGATGAAACTTCCACCACATCTTCACTTGCAGCACTTGGGTTTGGGAGCTTGCAGTCTTCACTCCTGGCCCAAGTGCTGGCAGCAAAGACTGCAAGCTCCTGCTCCACGGTCAGGAAACCTGCAGTCTTCTCTCAAGGTGTTTGGACTGTTAGCTTGCAGTCTTCGCTCCCAGCCCAAGTGTCAATCCTGTAGCTCCCTCCACCTCCCACCCTCCTCCTCATAGCAGGTGTCCTGCCCCACCTGGTCGCTCTGTGCCTGCTCATGCAAATTAATCTGTTATCTTTGTTGAGTTAATTTTCATACTCACCCCTGATTGGCTGGTGGGCCTCATGGAGGTATGGTCAATTTGCAACTTTCTCTATTATTGGTGTAGATAATTGTGACAGATAAATGTTATGTCACTGTCTTTGATGTCTAATTGTGGCCACAAGTATGCCATGCACTCATGGCTTGAGATGTGTTCCTGAATAAAGTAATAAGTTAGAAGGGTTACCTTAAAAATGGATCCAGCCCATTCTTGAATGCTGTGATGTATGCAAATTATTCCAAAACATAGCTTGTGGAATAAGTTTGAATAACTGAATGAAAATTGGAAATAAGAAAATAAATGTTTACTACATATGCTATAATTTGCTTATCTAAACAGTTAAATATCTCTTGCAGTATTTCTTAGTAAAGATAATGAACCAAAAAAGGTTATCCTATAAAAGTGAGTATATAATAAAAATATTTTTAATAACATGTTTCAGATATTTTGAAGAATCACTTAAATCAAGATACTATAAAGAGAAAGTATAAGATCACTCACAAGCATTAGAGTCTAATGATTAGACCATATATTATAGAGATAGAACAGTAAATATGTATGTTATTATAGCATTGCTATGGACAATTCTATGGGCCTTATTAAAAAGGCCTATAGAGGGCCTGGGGCTCATTTAACTTGCTGTCCAATTTGCAGATATACATCTTTTTCCACCAACATGAGAATAAAACTATAGTCAGTCTTAAAGTATGTTCAAATAATATTTTTCATCCTTCTATTATATATATATATATATATATATATATATATATATATTATTTAATTCACTTGTAAACTATATTGCTTTAAGCTTCTTCATACTTTGCTAGAGTTAAAAATAGGATGAAAACTATAAGTATAATCTCCACTAACTTCATAATAAAGTGATTATAATTAGTATATTTTGAAGTCTATTCTAGGTACTTACTGTAATTAATCCTGTTAACTAATTTGATAACTGTGGTTGGAAGAAGTCTGTAAATTTTATTTTTAACTCTTTTGACTTTTCCTGTGCTTAATATTGCTTTTACATTGGCATTACCTTAAGAAGAATACAAAAAATAATATAAATGTTTAGGAAATATAATTTCATGAAAAGAATAATTTATAGATTTGGAAAATGTTTTCAGTATTTCCATCAGAAGGACCATCTGGTATTATTTGGTGGCACATAATTTAATCTATATTTTATGCCCTTAGCATATAAGGAGCAACCTGTTGTTCATGGACTTGCTTTAGCGAAATCTACTTGGCCTGAATTATGAAACCAGTCCAGTCTTGAAAATTTGAAAGCATTCAGGTTTCTAAAAGGAATAAGAATAGCATTGCCGCCGAAACCGGTTTGGCTCAGTGGACAGAGCATCAGTCTGTGGACTGAAAGGTCCCAGGTTCGATTCTGGTCAAGGGCATGTACCTTGGTTGAGGGCACATCCCCAGTGGTGGGTATGCAGGAGGCAGGTGCTCCATGTTTCTCTCTCATTGATGTTTCTAGCTCTCTAATCCCATCCCTTCCTGTCTATAAAAAATCAATAAAATATATTTTAAAAAAAGAATAGCATTGCCCCTCTCCCCCAAGCCCTCTCATTTCATACATCATCACTCAAAATAGCTCTAAGTTTTATAACCTATTTTAAATCACATTTTCAGCACTCTTAATATTAGATTCAGGGCATTTTTTCTGGTTGTTATTATTTGCTGTTGAAATTTCTATTTTGTTTTAATTAGTGTAATTGGTGTTATAGTGCAATTAACATTTTTATGATTCTTTACATACAGTCTACTTAGGGAAAACTAGAGTATAGGTTATTGGCAGGTACTCCTCCTCTTATTACATTGAAATTTTCTCATTTTGCATACAGATTGAGTGGCCATCTGTCCCAATTTTTCATCTCCAAATTTAAGTATTTGTAATATCATAAATTTATAAAAAGTTAAGATTCTTCCTAAGACATAATAGAACATTTAGTACATAACTATAACAGCATATTAATTATCTGTAAATTGGCTGCAAAGAGTTATAACTCCTCCAGCACCTGATCTATTCCATTTCTTAATTGACTTGCTTCTTCAATTTATAGTGTATGTATTCATAGTTCTCTTGACTCTGAACCTAAGCATGAGCCATACATAGATAATTTTTTATCTACCAGACTTATTTCATTATCAATCAACAAAACAGTTGCCTTTGGGTAGACAAAGCAATTGAGTAAGTTAATAACTTAACATCATGGCTATGGCTATACTACTTTTAATCTATCAAACTTGATTTTATTGGAAATAAACTTTTCAATCATAATATGGCTTTATATACTACAATTTGATTTACTTTTTAAAAGCCTTACCCAAGGATATTTTTTCCATTGGTTGCCTCCCAACTGTGCCCTGACCAGGGTTAGGAACCTGCAACCAAGGTATGTGCCCTTGACCAGGAAGCCAACCTGGGACCCTTTGGGCCCCAGGCTGATGATCTAACCAGTGAGCCAAACTAACCAGAGCCCATTTGAAGTTTTATAGGTCATTTTTCCATGAATATCATGACACATTATTAAATATAATTAAGGCTGATGAGCACATATGTGGGAAATATTCTAGTTATTTTTTTCCAATATTCATTAATGAAGAAACAATATTTTGTAATTATCTCAAATATCTTTAAAAAGTTTCCATATGAGGATATGTTAAAATTTACATTTATTATACAGATTGTTTTATAAATTCTTTTTTTTGGGGGTGTGTGTGTGTGTGTGTGGCCTATATAGTAAAAGTTCAATTCCATAATGGCTGATTGAAGTTCTTCTCTTTTCTGTCCTTTTGGCAAAAAAAAAAAATGATTTAGCATACCTGTGTTTCTTAATTCATAAGTAGACACTGGAATAGAGTGGAAAATTATGCAAAGATATATGTGTTTGAAATAAATTATTTTCAAAAATTGATTAATGATTAATGACATTAAATTACAATGAGGGAAAACTTTTAAAGTAATATCCTCTCTACTGTATTTGTTTTGGAGCAGTTAATTTTAATTTCTTAAGAGTTCTAACTTCAAATTAGATGTTTTCTTAATAAATTTTTAACATTGATCTTTAAAATCTGTGTGTAATTTGTGATATATAATGTCTACACTTTTTAGTATGTACCTGAATTCATCTATTCAAATTACAGATTAAAGTATCTTTAATCTATAGTTTTATGGCTGGACAAATTCTTATTTTTGAACATGAATATTAAAAGGCATATTTCAAGTTTTAATAAATGGGCTGGTGATATTGGGTTAAACATTGTATTGTATGCCTCTCTTTCTCCCTGAAACACAAAAATGTGAGAATATATATGTAATAAGGATATATACCCATCCACATCTTCTCTCATTCTTTTTTATATTTCATATGCAAATATCTATTGAGCACTTGTTATTTATAAGAAGTGGTATGAGATATTAGGCATGCAGCAGAAATAACTCATTATCTTATTTACTGCTGTATGCTTGCTGTCATAGAATTTACATTAATGACTACTGTCATACAATTTACATTTTCAGTATGTATTGTATGTGTGTGTAGAGGAAAACAAATGACAAATAAAATAACAGGAAAACTTTACACTACTGTGATGGTTATTTTTATGTGTCAATTTGACTAGGATAAGGGATTCCCAGATCGCTGGTGTTTTTAACGTGAGTGGAAAAGATCTGCCATCACTAATGTGGGCATCACTAATGTGTCAGACCTGTGGACTCAGTCTGAATCATACCTCTGGCTTCTCTGGCTTTTCCTCTTGCAGATAGCAGAATATAGTGCTTCATGATTTCCATAAACAACACAAGCAAATTCCTATTATAAATATCTCCATATATCTCTGTCTCTGCCATTGTCTCTATCTATACCTTTATTTCTCCTATTGGTTTGTGGTAAAAAAAAAAAAAAAAAAAAAAAAAAAAAGGAGGGCTCTGTAATCTGACAAATCTGGTGACCAAAAGTACCTTCACAAATTTAGGATGACCTGATCCTAAATTTCTACCTGAACAGGTCATGGTGGGAATAGGCCCAGGCCTATAACTTATTTAGTAAAATATATATATATATATATATATATATATATATATATATATATATATATATATATATTTGCCTTAAGCAAGCACTGTCCATTGTTTCTGTGCCTCTAGGTTAACATACCTTTGAAATGCTTCTTTTTTATACCCCTTGGAAGCATAACCACCCTCAAGAGACCACATATTCTTGTTAACTATTCTGCAATCCAGTCTCCGTCTTGCTCTCTTCCGCCTTTCATTCTTTCTTTAATTCCAGATGTTTAAGAGAAACTGCAAAACTGTCATTATCCAGAGCATTTCAGACTTTGATTACCCAGCAGTGTCATCAGTTGGCTCAAATAAGCTCATAGAAACTTGCTACAGGTTAGGAAGCTTCTTATACTCACAGGTTTTGTTTCTCTGGAGAAACTTGACTAATACACCTGCCTAAAGTGTATTATGAACAAGGTTTTGAATTTATGACCAAAAGCTACTTTTCAATGGAGCATATGAAAGATAAAGTTTAAGCTGAGACTAAAGCCATTAAAAGGAGACAACAAACTAAATATCTGATTTTAAAACAAAGCTTATAATAAAGAAGAGGAGACAATATGTTCTTAGACTCAGAGGCAAAAAAATGAAATTAATGGAATAAAGGTATAAAAATAGAAACACTGTTGTGCTGGCTTGGTATCAGTGAAGTGAGGGAAGAGAAACACGGTCAGAGTGATATGCATCGGCAAAGACCACGTCATGTAAAGATGAATAAGACAGTGTAGAAGGTCTGTTTGGGTAAAGAAAAACTACAGGCCTAAAATGGTGTCACTCCTGCTAAAAGCCTGCCAAACCTTGAATTAATACCTGATATAATTGCAGTTTTAAGCTCTCCCAGAAACATCTTCTTTATTTTTTTACCAGATGCCCGGTGCACAAAATGTGTGCACTTGGTGGGGGACCCCTCAGCCCAGACTGCACCCTCTCGCAGTCCAGGAGCCCTTGGGGGATGTCCGATCTACCACTTAGGACATCTTTGCTGTCATAGAATTCTAAGCCAGCAATCAGACATCCTCAGTGCTGCAGTGGAGGCAAGAGATGCCACTGCACTCACTAGCATGAGTCTGGCTTCTGGCTGAGTGGTGCTCCCCCTGTGGAAGTGCACTGACCACCAGGGGGCAGTCCCTGCATTGAATGTCGGCCCCTGGTGGTCAGTGTGTGTCATAGTGACCGGTCATTCTGCTGTTCAGTCAATTTGCATATTAGCCTTTTATTATTTAGGATTATTGATATATGTTCAACAAATATGATTCACAGAGGCCAAGATAACGTATCTTATAAGTGTCTGTGATGGAACTATAATGGAAGCCTCCAAACTTAAGAATATCTCTTAAATCCTTTATTTTCCAAATTTGGCAGACTGAATTTCTTCAAATATTAAATCTCAGTCTCTGTTGTGGTCCTGAGTGCAGCTGTAGGAATTATGTGAAATACATATTATTATACATTTTTAATTATAATCTTTTTATTTAAAGAACAAACTTCAACATTTTAAACATATAGTAGTCTCTGTTTTACCTCCTTATAGCCCAAAGAGGTAGCACTTATGCCATATCTCACTGATGGGGGATCAAAATCTCAAAAGGTTGTGTCAGTTTCTCAAGGTGACAGAAATAGCAGCTTTCAACAACAAATTTAATTCTAGAATGTTTTCACAACAAATCCTATACTTACAAACACCATGCCAACAGATACTTCACACAACCCAAGTACTTGATTGAAAACAGTTTAAAAGTCATCACCTTAGTTTTCATTTTATTTTTAACCCTTGCTAGTCAAACTAATATGTAAAACAATTAAATGCCCAAAACAGCTCTGCCTTTTATACTTTTGTAACTCTATTATTAAGGTTTCCCCTTCTTTACTATCTAAGCCTTAAAAAGAAATTCAAGTATTTTGGAAATACAATATGATATAAAGAATATTAAAATAATGCTTCTCTATCCAAAATATTGCTTAAGAACTGAAATGTTACCCAACATTTGAGGGTCTGTCTCTACATAGTTCCTATGGAAAAACAAAACAAAACAAAAAGCAAACATTAACTAGACCTTCCTTCAAAGTACACCCACAATTCTTGATACGGTGATTATTATGCTCATGGGATTTTACGTGACATAATAATTTATATATACAAGACATAAACCAATGCACTTGGAACAGTCTATAATCATAATGTTGTTTTTGCTTGTGCATAATATCCTAAATATGTTGTTATATAAAAAACTAATTTAAAATCAAGCAAGGAAATTTATTTAAAAACAGTGTTTCAATGGGCAGAACATTCAGACCTTGGAATACGCAAGCATCTCAAAATCAAAAACAAAGAAAGCTTTTCTGAGAATAGTAAGCAGGGTCAGCAAGAACTTTGAGGGGGAATCACTCAATAGGTGAGAATGAGCAGACAGCATGTTTGCAGTGTTTTTTATAACCAGTCAAGTTTCTTATAACCAGTCAATTAAGGGGGTGGGAGGGAGGGATATGCTATCTCTTAGTAGTTCCTTAAAATTGGAAGTAAGAAAGTTCATTGGGCTGTAGAAAAGGGGAAGCCTGACTATATTTTGTCCAAGCGATATCAATGAGTATAGGCAATTGTGTATGCTTGGTCAGCTTCTCGGTTGTTTAAGATGGACAAACTCTGTTTTTAAATATAATTAGAGATGAAATAAGAGTCGTTGTGGAGTTCAGGTTTGTAGTTTCCAGGGAGGAGCCTCCTAAACTTCCTTGCTGACCTTGACAAGATTAGCTGTATCACCAGGGGGCAGATGTTCCAACCAGTAGGTTAGCTTTCTACTGGGGTCCGGGCAATTGAGACTGAGTGAGATGGGCCAAACATGCCCTGGAGCCATCCCGCGGTCCCTGGCTTGCGAGCCTTCCATGTTCCTCCCTGGCCCTGATTGTGCACCCGTGGAGTCCCACAGCCTGGCGTGCACCCTCACAATCTGGGCTGAGGGGCCCCGCTGCATCCCAAGTGCAGAATTTTGTGCACCGGGCCTCTAGTTTTTAGATTAAAGGGATATTACAGCAGAGTCATTGACTGTGGAAGCCTCAAAATATTTGTATGTTTTATGTGGCTCTTCTAGGATTGGGATTCAATTTGTGTTTGTTGGGAAGTTAATAAAATCAATTTAGTTTGAAAAGCACAGTGTTCCAGTGTGGGGGGAGGGGGAGACCACAACAAAAAACAACCAAGGAGCAGAATAGGCAGGAAATGTAAACACTTTAGGTTTGACTATATGACAACAATATGTAAAAAAGTAAGAACAAATATTCTGGTTTTGGTATCTCCACACTTTTGATAGACTCGAGAATCTTCATAAAAGCTATTATGTGTGACCAACTCTGATCAAGAAAGACAACTCAGTGGCCTTACTCAGAGACTTTTTCTAGAAAAAGTGTTTTTAAACTCCTAGTGAAATATACATCTGTATCTATATACACGGGAATTGAAAACAAGAGGCAGACAGTGAATTAATGATGTAGAATTAACTTCAATGAAAGCATCTTAAGTATACTGGTGGTTTTAGGAACTCTTCATCTGAAATATAGCAGAAATTAAGTGACTTCTTAAAAATTGAAAGCCATTTGTTTTTCATGGATTATTGGTGTCAAAACAAAAATAATGTGATCATCACAACCTACACAGGGCCTTTGTACTCTATGCCTATGCATTCGTCCCTATCAGAGGACTGGGGATTTGCCAAGCCTTGTATAAAACTGCAATGACTTTTAAGGCCACTGAGGCCATTCCATCTACTCAAAAATGAAATTAGGCTTCTTTTTATAGTCTAGAAGTCACCTAAATTTAACCTCTATCTAGCACATCTTTATCCATCAAAATTATCAGGACTGGGAGGAAAGGTAGAAAGTTTAGAGTCAGTCACCAGAACATAAAATCTGTAAGGTCTTTCATGAAGGTTTCTCAAATAAATTGGTTTTGCAAATGCATTTAGAGAGGAATAATTAACTTTAAGGGTCACAAAGAGAAGAGAATATATATGTAGGCAATGCCAGATTTTCTTTTCCAGTCTTTTTTTTTCCTTCTCTCCTTTCTGTCCACTTAACTACACGTATGGAGAAATATTCTTTCTCAGACAGGTAAAGGTTATACTCTGTTAAGTAATTAGTCAAAGTTAAGCTCTGAAATATATCAATATTAGCTAGAAGAATACAAATATTTGTTTGTAGGTATTTTATTCTAAAGATTCTAAAATCCTTAAATTTCATCTCATAAGTCCTAGAGGCTTAAAGACGTAGTATAATTGTATTGTAGGCCTTGGGAATGGAAACATGGGTATAAAAAGGGGTAGAGAAAGAAACAAGGTTTCCTGAAGAACAGAAGAATTTAAGAGATCAGAGAGAGGATAAAAGTTCCATATGTTCTTAACGTGAAAAGTAAAAATTGCTTTACACATGACTTTGGGTATCTAATAAGCAGATAATAGGAATTATATTATTGATGCATACTTAAGGTTTCTTCCCAAACATTTTGGGCATAATTAAAAGTGTTTGCCATATTGGAAGTACCAGCGGTCAACTTGGTCTATTTCTCCCAAGTGACCACTGAGAGGTAGAAATGCCATCAACCTGTAGAAGGCCATCTTTGTGAACTCGGAAGGATGTCAGAGCAACGACTATGTTGCAGGTTTGCATTCTCCTCTTCCTTTTTCTTTCTAGTCGGAATAGTCACAGAATGAAACTAAAGCAGGACCAATGAGTGACCATGATTAAGCCCCAAGGGACACTCTTTGCTCCTGAGGCCTGGGACCTCTCTCAGTGTCTGAGGAACTTAGTGAAATATCCGAGCAGATGTCTACCAGACACTTCCCAGGCTTCCTGTGCCCCTCTAGGGGGAGGGTGATTGTTCTCTACATAAAACAGGCATAAACTAAATTTATAACAGGCAAATTAGGAGAATAATGAAAAATAAACAAACTGAAAATATAGAATTAACATGATCAAACATTAAAAAGTTACTTTGGGGACTCAACATGATACTTTTATATATACTGATCAAATGTATTAAACATTTTCTAGTACACATTGCTATGTGCAGACACAGCATGTGTGTTATGTTGCATCTAGTGATTGATATAATTTCTAAAACTATTTCCTCTATGTGTGGTAATAGTTTTTTAAAAAATATACTTTATTGATTTTTTACAGAGAGGAAGAGAGAGGGATAGAGAGTTAGAAACATCAATGAGAGAGAATCATCGATCAGCTGCCTCTTGCACACCCCCTACTGGAGATGTGCCCGCAACCAAGGTACATGCCCTTAACTGGAATCGAACCGGAGACCTTTCAGTCCGCAAACCGAGGCTTTATCCACTGAGCCAAACCAGTTTTGGCGGTGGTAATACTTTTGATTAAAGAGGCATTCATTCCAAGTCTCTTCTTCAAGATTTTCCTAGGCTTGTATTTTATTTTTCTTAAACTGGGTCCTTACATCCAGTGTTACATTCAAATTAATTCCCTGTTCTCCCACCAACATAGGCACAATATGAAGAGGGAAATATCCTCCATCTGTGGCATCAAATAATATCCATCTAAATCTCTCTATTAAGAAAAGCAGCAATGGCACTAGCCACGCAAACACTAGTAACATAGCCTAGATTACAACAGACAGAGCAGCAGAACCCAGGACATATTGTGACTTTTGTTATTACAAAATTACCCACAAATGGATAACAATTAGGAGATATTTTAACAGAGGGGCAACATAAAGTACAACAGTTGTTGGCTAGAGCCCAGTTTTGTGGAATGCCTAGCAGAGAGAAAGGCTATTAATCCTAATGGATGTTACAGTCTTTGCCTTTACTATGTGCCAGGCACTAAGTAAAGTGCATTAAATAGATCACCATACCTTTTAAATTAGAAACACATCTTTTTATCCTACATAATAAAAGGCTAATATGCAAATTGTCCCCTCAACTGGGAGTTGGACTGGGAGTTTGACCAGGGTGGGGTCAGTTGACCAAATGCTGTGGACCCTCCCCCTGGCAGACCAAATCCCTGATTACCTCACCCTGATCAGGCTCAGGGATGGCCCATCAACCTCCCTATCCTCTCTCCCTGGCCGGCCTAGCTGGATCGGTCCTGACTAGGGTGGGCCAGTTTGAGCCCACCTGTGCATGAATTCATGCACCAGACCTCTAGCATAGATATGATTATACAATTCTAGATATAAGAAAGCAGACACATAAGAAAAAGAAACAGATTAAGTCACACAACTACTGAATAAGAATAGTTGTAGTAATATCTAATTCTGACTCCCTAATCTCTGATTATCTCTAATTATAATTCTGAAGTATGCATACATTACTTCCTGTCCACCCTACATAAATTCTAATATTTAAAATAACACTTAGCTCTTACCAGTGTGGCTCAGTTGGTTAGTGTCATTCCATGCACATAGAGGTCACTGCTTTGATTCCTGGTCAGAGTTACATAGTGGGGTTCCAGCTCAATCCCCAGTGGGAGACAGGCAGGAGGCAACTGATGGATGGTTCTCTCTCATGAATGTTTCTCTTTCTCTCCCTTCCTTTTTCTAAAAATCAATACAAATATATGAAAAAATAAAAATTCTTAGAGTTAGTCTAAGTCAAATACTATAATAACAGATATGATTAAAAAATATTTCCCGCCCAAACCAGTTTGGCTCACTGGAAAGAGCATCAGCCTGCGGACTGAAGGGTCCTGGGTTCGATTCTGGTCAGGGGCATGTACCTTGGTTGCATGCACATCCCCAGAAGGGGGTGTGCAAGAGGCAGCTGATCGACGATTTTCTCTCATCGATGTTTCTAGCTCTCTATCCCTCACTCTTCCTCCCTGTAAAAAAATCAATAAAATATTAAATAAATAAATAAAATAAAAAAATATTTTCCTTTTCTTCAAACCTGGCCAGGATAATGCTCAGCTATTTAATTAACAAGAGAGTAGTCATTCTAGACTCAAGTGGTCTCTTTCTTTCCTCTCTCCTCCACACTCCTGAACTGAAATGTCTCTACCCTTACCAAGTGGCTTCATCCAGCTGTGAAACTAGAAGAAAAAAAAAATGCATAACAACAACAACAACCCCACCTTCTCAGAATAAAAGGGCATAAAGTTAGTAGGAAAAACAAAACTGTTATTGTACTTGAAGGGCATAGAAGACAGAATAAAGATATGATCCTTAGGGGAGAATTTTCCTAAATATACTAGACTCCTAGGAGTGTTCATTGGATGCAGGCACTATTCTGAGTCTAGAATGACTACTCTCATGTTAATTACATAGCTGAGCATTTTGTGGAGTAGAGTTGCCCATTTCAGCTCTCAGGCCTCGTGGATTTTATATGAGCTGGCAAAGATAACTCAAACTAAAATAGAGTGCTGATATTTAATATGAAGACTGTGTGTATGCCTGATAACCCAACAGAAACACACACGCAGTAAATATTTTTGGCAAAAAAACTGTACTACACTTGACTTCATGCAGATGTTGTTATATCTTTAAACATCTATTTCCGCAGTCTGAAGTAGAGATGGAAAAAAGTATATATATATATATATATATATATATATATATATATATATATATATACAGGTTTAATTGAGACCATTTTTTCTATTAATTCCAAGTTTACATTTAAATTACATTTAAATTATAAATCCTGATTTATTTGCATGGGGTTCATCCTCCATTTGAGGTATTATAAGGTAATAAATCTCCCAAAGCTAATTTTATCTTTCTTTCAAAAAATTTAGAACGTTTCAAAAATACTGTTTCATTTAAAAACCATCTGCTGGATATCTAACATATGTGTACCTGGAAAAATACTAGGTACTAGATGAATAAAATAGTTTAATAGGGGAGAAAAATAAATATACTAACGTTCAGGCATAATGATTGCTCAGATAGGATAAGCACTGAATGTTATAAGGGTGGATATGAATGCACTTAATCTAGCTGTCAGAATCATGGAAGGCTTCCAGGAGGAAGCTGAGGACCTTGTAAGCACTCCAACATGGTGGGAACATGGGTTTACAGATGGGGTGAGGGTTGGAGTTTTCAGGAGGGAGCAGGAGTGTTGAGAGATGAAGCTTGAAAATTAGGTGGGGGCCAGTCTATGAATGCTCTTAAAGGGAAAAGTAAGGAGTTTGGAATTTGTCCTAAGTGCTATTGGAAACACTGAAAGATTTTTGGCAAGGGAAAGAAGTGTCTAAATGTGTATTTTAGATAGATTTATCCATCATGTCCTTGGAATATATTTTGGAAACCTGAGATTGGAAGGAGGTCAATTAGTACACGATGCAGATTTGATCAGTTCAAGACACATAAAACCAGTAGAATCAGATTTGGATGACTGACTGAGAGTGAGAGGTAAAGAGTGAGGAGCTACGAATGACCCCTGAGTCCTTAGTTTGTACAATTGGCAGGTGGTAGTGCTAGTAACTAAGATACCCTGTTTCCCCGAAAGTAAGACAGTGTCTTATATTAATTTTTGATCCCAAAAAGGTCTTATTTTCAGGGGATGTCTTATTTTTCCATGAGGAAGAATATGGCACACATTTATTGTTAAATGAAAATAAACGAAATTTATTACCTGTATACAGTACAGTAGTACGGTGGGTAGTTGTCAACACAAACCAGACAAACTGTGAATCCTACAGTATCAAGAATTTACTCATTTATTCAATGACAATCATGCCATCATCTTCTGGAACATCATCATCACAATCCAATTCCTGAATTTCCTGGTGAATTTCTTGTGACTCCATTTCTTTCAGAATCAGCGGACCAAAACTCTCATGTTTAGCAATAGCACTGTCTTTAAATGAGTACTTCTTGTCAAGGTAGCCTGCTCACAGTGCATTTGCAATGCATCTGTCAGTGATTTTCTCCTATGAATTCTTCACCCAAGTCACAACTTGTTGCAGTTTAGGTTTCACAAAGTTTCCATGCTGATTTCTCTCCATTCACAAAGCAGTGACGTCAGGACTCCGAGTAATGTCGGTGGTTGCTAGACGCCAGTCGGGGCGGCCCTAGCCACCAGTTTACAGTAAATTAATTTTCATTCTGAGACAGAGCCTGGGGGCCTTATTTTCGGGGGGATGCCTTATATTTCACTCAGAAGGAAACCTGTAAGTAGGTCTTATTTTTGGGGAAACACGGTAGATAGAACATAAATGAGGATCAGTACACTCGGGGAAGTTTGGAGGGGTGGATATTTGCTACTTTGATTGTTCATTGTTCACTCCTAACTCTATTTAGTTCAGGTAGAATATGATGCTTTGACTGGACACCTGGCCCTTTCATGCTACTCTAGTATGGGTTTGATATGCTTTGTATTTCCATTATTAAGGTCCACTCAGAACCTAGGCCCAATGGTCCTTATAGTATCTGTATCCACTCCCTTCTTTCTCTACCATTCAGTGACTTGAACAAATAGGTATTAAGTTCAGTTAAAAAAACACCCACACCCTCAAACCTGTGTGAATTATTATGGTAGATTCTTGCCACTGTATTACAGAGCCCTTCCTTCTTGGGATATAACCATCTCTTTGGGTCTGGGAACTGAGGAAAATATTGTGACTTTTTATCTGGTAATGGCCTTCAGTCTTCTGTTTTATTTACTATTATAATTTTCTGGATACAGGTGTTAATGGATACCCTCCTTGACTGCTTGTATATCTTACCCCTACTGGCACCACAGTTTATTAACCCTATTTACAGAAATTGTCATTGAAAGTGTGACCTCACACAAGCGTGATTATATTTTAAGCATGATTCTATATTGTAGAATGCAGCATCTATGGCAGTTGGTCAATTAAACTCCTCAAATTGGGGACCTGAGAGATCCATTTTCATGGTCACTACATGCAAGGAAACAGGAAAACAATGGAATAAAAACAGAGATTGACAGAAATGTAGTTTTTTGTTTTATTTTGTTTTGTTTTTGGTGACACAATGGGTTTGGCTGACATGAAGTTTCAAGAAAAAAGCATCATCAGCAAAAACAGTAATAAATGATCTAAATTCACTTTAATTTATGTGTAGATATCAGGAAAGTAGGTTGTGTTAGATAGATGCTTATTGTAGTTACAAAAGGTTGTCTGCTCTGTCAGCTGAAAGTATGGCAAGTGTGGGAGGCTCAAATAAACAAATATTTTATAAACTGGCTTATTTCCTGTTAAGCAGATTCAGGCTACAAGGCAAGAGGTTACTAGAAAACTGAGATTTCTTTTTTTCTTTTTTTCTTTTTTTTTACTTATGTAATGTAAACTAGATTTTAGAACTAACAATGAAAATTTGGTAATCAAAGTTGTTAGAAAGAAGTATCACTTCCATAAGAATGCTAATTTGTGTTTTTATAGACATCTATTGGTGTTTATCTATACTAATAAAACGGTAATATGCTAGTTAGACCAGTCATTTTCCAGACATCCTTCCAGACAAAGCCATTGGGGGGGCACCAATGCACAGGCAGTTAGGGGTGATCAGGCTGGCAGGGGAGGGTAGTTAGGGGCGATCTGGCTGGCAGGCAGAGGAAGTTAAGGGCATCAGGCCAGCAGGCAGGCAAGTGGTTAGGAGCCAGCAGTCCTGGATTGCGAGAGGGATGTCTGACTACAGGATTGAGCCTAAACCAGCAGTTGGACATCCCCCGAGGGGTCCGAGATTGGAGAGGGTCCAGGCAGGGCTGAGGGACCCTACCCCTGTGCATGAATTTCATATACTTGGCCTTTAGTTATTAATAAAGTCTCTGTAGACATATTGGATCATCTTGACATCATACGAACAGTTATGGAACATTATTGTCCTATCTGGTTTTTGGTTAAGTGCTGAATTAAATTTTATTTTCTTTAAAACACATTTTTCACTATAAGAAAGCATATGGATATTAAATCTTGCTTTATGTGGATTTTTGATCATATGGATTATTTAGCTCTTTAAGATATATCTTCGTAGCTGTATAATTTTAGTAATGATTGACCCCAAAATAGCAACAAACCCTGAAATTTGCCATTGCTACTATGTCTCTTCTCATTATATTTATAATACAAATAATACATTTTATATCAGTCATCTCAGACTCTTTTTTAAAAATATATTTTATTGATTTTTTACAGAGAGGAAGAAAGAGGGATAGAGAGTTAGAAACATCAATGATAGAAAAACATCGATCAGCTGCCTCTTGCACACCCCGCACTGGGGATGTCCCTGCCACCAAGATACATGCCCTTGACCGGAATCGAACCTGGAACCTTTCAGTCTACAGGCTGGTGCTCTATCCATTGAGCTAAACCAGTTTCAGCATCATCCCAGACTCTTGGAAGTGCTGTGAATACCCTCTCCAGGAGCACAGTGGCACAACATTTCTGGTATTTTCTTCACTTCCTAACTCAGTGGGGCCACCAGAAGACGTATTGATAAGAATGACTGATGAAAGTTTAGCATGTAGAACTTTACTTTTGAGGGAGTAGGCAGTGTTAAAGATTATTTGTCATTAGTCTCTCAGCTCCTGGATGTTATAGCTTTCTCTACCTAACCCCTATCTCCAGCACAAGTCATGCTTCTCTCACGTGCACCTTCTTAGTCATGTCAGGGAAATTATGTGCATCTGCTAGTGTTAACTTGAAGAGGAAAACAAAAATTCTGTTTCCAGAATTTCATTGTTCAATGAATAACTAACAGAAAAGTTTTTATAAATGTATGCTTATACTTCAAAAGAAGTATTAAAATTAATTATCTATCTTTCTACCTTAAGAAACCTATAAAAGAAAAAAATATCAATTCAAAGCAAGCAAAAATAATATGAAGAATAAAAAAGTTAGAGAAAAATCAATGGAAGCAATAGATGCTTCTTTGTAAGTTTTAATAAATGTCATAAACTCTAGTCAAACTAACCATGGAAAGAAAGGAAAATTCAGTTGGAAAATGATTCTCCACAGGTATCTTCCATTTCTACATGTCTTTTGAGGAAAGGCATTAATAGGTTTTGCTCTGGACTACCTTATAAAAATGTCTGTAGAGCAAACAGTCCAGAAAGATAGTGATGAGGTCTCCCTCCAGAGCAGAGGGCAGATTTGTTTGCTGCCCTCAATTGATAATAAAAATACTGTCTCCCTGGGGGCGTAAATGTTGGGCAAATTTGCCAATTACCCCCCCCCCCCATTAAAAGATTAAGAGTTCTTGCCAAAACCCGTTTGGCTCAGTGATAGAGCATCGGTCTGCGGACTGAAAGGTCCCAGGTTCGATTCTGGTTAAGGGCATGTACATTGGTTGCGGGCACATCCCTGGATGGGGGTGTGCAAGATTCAGCTGATCGATGTTTCTCTCTTATCAACGTTTCTAGCACTCTATCTCTCTCCCTTCCTCTCTGTATAATATCAATAAAATATATATTTTTAAAAAGTTTGTGAATTCTTGAGTTTGGGGTTCTTCAGGTGTAGTGCAAACTTCATACATACATAGCATCCACTAGGCCACTTCCCATCACCCCCATTGAGGTTGGGAGATCAGGCAAACTGATCAAGTCTTATAAAGAGCTGTGTCTCCGACATAGAAAATCCTTGTATCCTGCAGGATTTATGAAACTGTAGCAATTTAACCAGTAACAAGAATGAAAATATGGATATCATTATAGATTGTAAAGACATCAAAGTATTATAGGAAGATTTTATGAACAACTTTAGGCCAAAGATTCAAAAACTCAAATGGAAATATATTTTGAAAGGCAAAACTACCAATCCTCATTTAAGAAAATCTAGATATGCTGAATTATCCTAGACATCTGAATTACACTATACCTTTAATAAAAATAAACTCAAATTTGAAATAAAGAACTCCCACAATGAAAACCCCAGGCCTGCCTAGATCCTTACACTGATGAATTAAACACTTAAGAAATAACTAATATGATTTTTATATACTCTTCTAGAAAGTAAAAGAAGGAAAAGCACATCCCCACTCCTTCTATGAGGCCAATACTAAAACCAGACAAAGACATTAACAAGCAAACAAAATAATTAAAATCAATTTCCCTCATGAACATTAGTGTAATAATTCTTAATGATATTGTAATAAATCAAATCCAATTATATGTAAAATTATTAAGAAATCATGACCAAGCTTTGCTCATCCCAGCATAAAAAGTTTCTTATACATTTGAGAAACAAATATATGTCATTCACCATAACTAGGTTAAGAAAAATAAAATCATATGATATTATCAGATGTAGAAAACTCACATGGTAAAATTCAGCATTCCTTTCTGGTTAAAAAAAAAAAAGCTAATCTTTCTATATAAAACCCTAATATGCAAATAGACTAAACGGTTGAACAACTGAACAACAAAACAGTTGGTCGCTATGATATGTGCTGACCACCAGGGGGCACAAATGGAACATGGTGGGCATCAGCATGGTGGAGCAGGTGAGCAGGGACACCAGATCAAGGCAGAGTGCTGGTCCCTGTCATTAGAGCAAGCTTCTGGTGGTTATTGACAATTCTTTGCTCCTAGGTGCTGTGGTACCACCTGGCACTTCCACCTGCTGCTGGCTTCAGCCCTGCTCGCACCCACAGCTGGCGCCAGAGCCTTTGTTTGAACACACTGCTGGCGCCAGCCCTGCTCACTCCAGCAGGCAGCACTGGAGCCACTGCTCAAACCCAATGTCAGCACTGGCATTGGTCCCAATCACTTGTTGCCATCAGCAGGTGTGAGTGGCAGCTGCTGAACCTGTTCATCCCTTAGGGCTTCTTCACTTGCCCCTGCTCCTGAGGAGTGATTGGGGCAGAAGCCACTGCTTGCACCCGCTGACAGCGCCAGCCCCACTTGCACCTGCTGCTGGCACTGGCCCCAATTGCTCCGTGCCAACAGCGGGTATGAATGGGGTTGGTGCTATCAGTGTATGGGAGTGGCGGTGGCAGGAGCAGGGGTGCTGGGAAGAAGGGGACCTGGGGCCATGGCAGACGGGGCCAGGCAGGGGTGCGGAGGATGGGCCAAGACCCACCCCTGTGCCCACTGCTGCCTTGCGGCTCACAGTTCCTTTCAAAATACACAAATCCGTGCACTGGGCTCCTAGTTAGGAATAAACATTAACTTTCATAGTCTTCTAAAGAGATCTATGAAAAACTTAGCACTAATAAGCTACCTAATTTTAATTTTGTTTTTTTCTCTAAGATAAGGAGCACAATAAATAGTTTTTCTTATAACTTTTATTCAAAGTATACCGGGAAATTATACAAAGTGCAGTGATATAAAACAAAAAGAGGAGGAAATTTTCTCCTAATTTTGTTAAATCGGTTTTCTCAAATCCAATCTTTCCTCCATAAGCATCATACTATCCATTGACCCATTTGCTTTATCATGTCCATTCTCAGTGGCATAACAATCTATATTTGAGATGTGATTTATGAAGTGTCAATTAGGATATGCTAAATTATGCAGCACTAATAACTAAGCCCAATATTTAATTGCACTTGAATGATAATGCTTTTATTTCTTATCAATCTGTATATTCTCAATGAATCATTGGTGAAGTTTCTGATTATTATTATATTTTTTTTCAGGAAACCAAACTGACAGGGCAACTTACATTTCAACTATTACCCATAATCATGCCACAGAGAAACAAAGCACTCTGGAGTATCTTACACCTTTAATTAAACTGTAGGCCAACAAGTAACCTTTGCAACCGCTATCCCACAACACTTGGCTGAGAATAGTTCATGTGGCACTACACAAACATAAGGTCAGGAAGGCAATCTCTTAAAGTGGAGCATAAGAAATTAATACCCTAATAACTATATTATTAGTCTTTTCAAATAACTAGCTAAATATATTCATATTATCATCTAAAACAACTTTATTTATAAAAATCATTTAAATCTATAAATAATACAAGTAAAAAAAATGGGTAAAGGACCTGAATAGCCACTTCTTCAAAACAGATATATGGATGACCAGTAGACATATGAAAAAATACTCAACATCACTACTAACCAGAGAAATGTAAATTAAAACCACAATGAGATATTACCTCACACCTGCCAGAATGGCTACCATCAATAAATCAATAAACAGTAGGTAAGTGCTGGCAAGGATAAGGAGAAAAGGGAACCCTAGTGCACTATTGGTAGGAATGCAGACTGGTACAGCTACTGTAGGGAACAGCATAGAGTTTTAAAAAAAAACTAAAAATGGAACTGCCTTTTTACCCAGTGATCTCACTTCTGGGAATATATCCTAAGACTCCTGAAACACCAAGTCAAAAGAATATATGCATCCCTATGTTCACAGTAGCATTTTTACAATAGACGAGATCTGGAAACATCTCAAGGGCCCATCAATAAATGAGTGGTTTAAAAGCTATGGTAAATTTACACAATGAAATACTATGTGGCTGTAAAAAAAAGAAGAAAATCTTACCTTTTGCCACATGATGGATGGACCTAGAGATTATTATACAAATGTATAAACCAGTCATAGCTTATACATTGATTGAAGCCTAGTTTAAAAATATATTCATGTACCGTATTTGCCGGCATATAAGACGATTTTTTGGCCCTGAAAAATACGTATTTGCCGGCGTATAAGACAACTGGGCGTATAAGAAGATCCCCTAACATCTCCACTAAAAATACAGAGTTTGTTATATACTTGCCGTATAAGACTACCCCCCACTTGGAGGCATATTTTTCAGGGCCAAAAAATCGTCTTATACGCCAGCAAATACGGTATTAATATGTCAGGACTCTAATGTTGCTGAGCTACTGGGAACTATTACAACTACCAAATGCAGCAAGTAATAATGTTCATGATTTAGTTTAAACTAAGTTTACACATGAAAAAGTCTTGTGTAAGAAAAATACACTGACCATTTCTACCATGCCACACTCAATTTATTTTCTACCTTTCTATGCATAATGTATGTACATATGTCATAGTGATACATGATTTTTGGACTGGAACACGCGGTGTTCCCCGGATCTTTTGTCCGTCAGAGTCAAAGAATGAATCCTCGGGCTGGTATAGCAAAGGTACAGACTTAGTGAAGAACAAGTACAGACTCCCGCGTGGGGAAGAGGAAAGAACTCACAGCACAGACTCCCAGGTGGGAAGGGGGAAAGAGTTATATATAAATTTGAGGTAATTACTTTAAATTTTCCTGGGTTATCTTAAAAAAAAATTCTCATTTTGGGGGGCCACTGGATGAACTGACATAATTTATTAATCTGTTTATTAATGTATACATTTATTAGTGTATTTTAATATGGATATAGTCCTCTGATTCAAACTTTGCAAATGATTCAAAAATGAACATTAATTACAGAGTTTACAGAAACTTCAGAGATTATGAAAGCAGTGAACCTCAGATCCTGGACCAAAGATAGCTCTTTTTTATTTCCTGGTTTCATCTGGTGTATTTGCACTCGTGCCATGGACACTGCGTAAGTTAAAAACGTGTGGAGACTGTCAAGTTAATTGCCCTGTGTGAAGTTCAGGATGTTACATACATATAGTACTTTCTCTTTCTCCCAGTGGTTACTTGTTTTTGGTTTTTCTACTGGTTCACTTTGTAATTTAAATAATTACAACTACACTTTAAAATCATGAGTATGCTTAGCTGTTTGTGCATGTGTGTGCTGACTTGTCTGTGTCTCAACTTTTTGAAAATTGGAAGCAGATTTCCAAAGCATTTTATAGCCTCAGACGTCAGTAAATGAAGTAATTCAGATGGGGTTGTAAAAATCAGCAAAGCCAAACAGCAGAATATCTGATTTAAAAAGAGAAGGAAGCTTTGAAAAGCTTGCTTTGGCTAGAAGTAGAATGTGTGCAGTTCACTTTGTTGTCTAGCATGTGTGATGAAACCGTAATATCTCTTCTTGCTTTTTCTAATAAAACTGAAAGCAGCTTTTTCACATGTGAGAGGTATGAAAATGGGCAGTATCGGGAATGTATTTGAGCATTTTCATCTTAATAAGCCAGTGAACAGGCAACTGAAGATTTTGACCCTAGAGATAACCTGTACAGGACAGCTTTCCAACCATATTTCCCAGAAGCACCAGATTTTACCCTGAAAGAGGATAGTAATTGGATATCATAGGCCATGTTAGTAATTATTTGGGGGGAAAAACACACACCACACAATCATTTTACTGAGTAAAAATTTTGAGAAATAAATTTGCATTTTTCATAATGTGGGACATACTTATTTCAAGAAAGTTAAAATAAATTAGGTTACAAATTAAACATAATGTTGTTTTAGATTAGACTCTGAAAAAAACAACAAAACATCAGTAATATCAACCTGGAATCACCATGCTTGCCACCCATTGGCCATGAAATTAGATCAACAGTATGTGGCTGATCTACAGGAGAGGCGAAATTTACTGTGACACCCTTCCGTTATGTATTATCAATGCAACACATAATATATTGGTTTTACATATGCTCAACGATAGAGGTATGCCTTTAGTTTTCTTAATGGAAAGTCTATAGCTCCATCAAATTAGTAAGTTAACATCAAAATACATTTTTCTCATTTACTCTGACAAGTATAGAGGTTTAAATTATTTATAGTCCACTCTGAATGGGTTTAGTAAATGCCCTGTAGTGCATTTTGGAAATTCAGTAGAGGCTTAGCAACTTTTTAAAATTAATTATATCTATAGATTACAATCCTTACAAAAGCCCTGGAGTATATAAATGATATATTTATTTAAAAATTTAGCAACTCAGAAGATACCGCAATTTATGTATAGCAAAGTTATCTAAAAGCATAGGTTCTTCTCTTTGGCGGAGGAGTAATAGTATATTGGGAAGGAAGTTCTTAAAAAAAAAAAAAAAAAAAAAAAAAGGAAATGCCTTGGAACTCCTCCCAAAGTGGTGGAAGCTAGTTATGCCTTCAAGGCTTTCTCATCTTCCTTTAGGAAAGGTGTGGTCATAGATACCATAAACACAATAATCAGCATTTTGTCAAACACAGAGAAGAATTATTTCTAATTATGGTAAGTCTGATAAATTATCTCACATTACTATGCATCATTAGTGTAATAGTTAACATTTATTCAGATATACACAGCCATTTGGAAAGAAAATAGGAGAAACACTGACACAGGTTACCAGAAAGTGGGATCTCCCCCAATGTTCAAGAAACTCTCTTGATGTCATTGGTCTGGAGTAGAAAGCTTCTGATTCTTTTCCTTGGTTTTGAAAGGGCCTTCAGAATTCTTCATTTCTTCACTTCCTTTGCATATTGTTCTTCACTTCCTTTGCATATTTAATCCTTGTCTTGCAGGACATTATTTTCCATCTGAACTGATGTTACCCATCTTCCTTCCATAGCTTTTAATACTTATTTTTGAAATTGTTTCTGCTTGCTCTATAAGTTGGCATAACCGTTCCTTCTTGTGTATAAACCTCTCTTGGTCACCGTCGAAGTAGATATAATCGCTTTTCTGAATGCACTTGCCAGCCGGTGGTGCTGCACAGCAGACACCTCTCCACCTCCAGGCACAGCCCCTCCGCGGCGTCCACTGAGTCCACCTGGTCCCCCGTGAGCAACCGGGGCCCAGAGCCGGGAGCCTGTGGCGCCGGGATCCCTTCCCACTCTGCGAACAATTTTATTCATTGGGAATACTTCTGTGATTTGCTCACAGAGAGCCAAGAAACAAGAGCAGGGGATAATTCAGACCTAATTCAGTAGAGTGAAAATTTTCACATGGGCTCTGTACTGCAAATTGCAATTGAACATGAGATTTGAAAAAATAGTCCTGCAGAATCCGTGAAAAGTGGTGAAGAAACAGGTAAAGTGCTCATTTTAATTAAAAAACAAACACACACACAAAACCCCCTCTACAACCCTAATGTCTTACTTTGTAAAAAAAAAAAAAAAGCAAAACAAAAATTATTCAAATGACAACTATAGTTTCCATGATGTTTCAGACCCATTTTGTAAATGCTCTTAAACAGATCTCAATAACAACACATTCCGAATGGAATAAGAGAGATGATTTTATAATAAAACAATAAGCGTTTGAAGACAGGCAATCATTTCATAGATTGAAATTCTGCCCCTGCCCCTATCTACAAGGGTGCTTTTGCATAAGATATTTAATCTATCTATACCTAATTTCTTTATTTATGAAATAGGGATAATAATATCTACCTAATAGCTTTGGTTATTGTGGAAATGAAGACAATATAGCAGAGAGCATATAATTAAAATAGTTAAAAAGTGCCTAACAAAGAAAAATCTCAACTTTTTTTTACTTTTAAAAATGATTATTCATTACAGTGATTATTTTAATCTATTATTTATGTAGTGCTACTATGCAATCATTTATTCTCTGTCATATATACTGTATATACAATATATCCAGGGTGTGGCAAATCAGGTTTACCATTGTTTGTATGGGAAATCATATAATAATAAATAATAATACAAGAATAAACTCTTATTTTGTGTACTCACAACTGTGAACCTACTTTTACTGCACCCTGTATATTATAGTGTATATTATATATTTAAGTATATATAATGCACACATATTTTTTTTTGTCACTGCCTTTGCTAACCTTTGGAGCTAGAGATACAACATGAGCTTGTAAAAGTAGTAGGTCATGTTTAAGGGGGAATTTAATGCATGAGGGAGTTTTAAAAAGAGAAACAGATAGTTCATGAGTTTTCTATTTGGTTGTTTCTCTTTCTTGGTAGTCCCATTTCAGTAGGTCTAGAGACTATTTAGGGACTTCTTAAAGTTTTATTTATGATCATTCACCTTGCCAGATAAGGGAATCATGGCAAATATCAGCCTATCTGTCCCATATGTTTAAAGAGGCTAAAGAGATTCATGCAGTTGAGTCATTTAGAATCAACCCAATTTGGGGTGTGTGTCACTCATGTAATCATGTCACTGCCAATTACAAATGAACGTGACATTTTTAGATAATGTCCACTTTAGAAATTATAGGTTACTAGAGGTCCAATGCACAAAATTCGTGCAAGGGGTTTCGGCCCCCGCCGTAGCTGTGCTGCCTCTGCCTCAGTCCTTGTAGCCCTGGCTTTGTCCGGAAAGACATCTGGTCTAATCAGCATATTATGCTTTTATTATATAGGATTTTTGACTGTAGCTTTAAAATGTAGAATTATTCATTTTCTGCTTAACATATCCCTTCTTTCCATAAATAGAGATATTTCTATTCGACCTTCATCTAGGTTACACATGGAGCAATTAGTACAACTCTTTTATATTCTTTTGCTTCGAGAAATAGTGAGCAGACACAGTTACTACTCTCCAAGAATGTTAACGTGACATGATCTATAAGCCAATATCTCTTTCCATCTCACAATATTGTGATTATTTCCCTTTCACAATTGTTGCATGGCAAATGGAAATACAACTGTGAAATCAGGATTTATGCAATAGTAATTTTTAATGAGAAGAAGGGAAGTTTGAAGAATAAATGTTTCCTAATAGATTCTCCAGATCCTAATTTCTTACCCCAAAACGCCTTCTCCTGGGTAAAGCACTGATTTCATTTCCCCTGCACACAGGCAGTGACAAGGGGGACACTGTGGGAGTACAGAGAGAGTTACAGATCTATTCAATGAAAAGATGAAAGATGAGAGACATTGCCAGAGTGACAATTTGCACAGAATGTGGAGTCACAACAGGAGAAGAGTGCACTGTGGAAATCGAAGTAAAATTCAGACCAGTGGCTAGGATGACACCTAGAGTGTTGCTTTCTTCAACACTTCTGAGCTCCCAAAGAAAACTAGAACTAAGACTATAAAAAAACAGAAATACAAAGATTTTCTACTAAATTTGAAGTTGTTGCCTTAAAAAGGAAAAATGATAACAACTTATAGCATTTCCCCTACATAGAGCACAGAGGCAGAAGGGCTGTATGCCCATGCCAGAAAGAAATGGACTATTGATCTGGTTTTGTGAGCTCTCTAAACAAGAGGATTAGATCAGCACCCAAATGATTGTGAAGATGGCTGGCCTGGAGCCCCAACCTGTAGCGCAGATGTAGGATACTGGAACAACGAGATGAAGAAAAGGATGACTGTGAACGGAAAGGGAAAGGGAGGTAAAGAATGCATAATGTATAGGATAGGCTCTTAATGTATACTTTATGTGAAGCCAAAGACCTGCTCTCTGTTAAACGGACTACACAAAGCATGCACATTGGTAAATTGTCTGACTTCAAGGTACAAATTATTGCATCAGCTTCCTGGGCCTAGTTCATACATATGATTTAACACATAGAAGATTAATTTCTGGGGACAATTCAGAATGAATTTTTTTCCTTGGCAGAAAATAAGCCCTGTGGCAGAAAGCGCTGGAAACCTGATATTGGTGTCTGTTTATAGTCAGTTCCAGGAACTGGTATTGCATAGTGCACATTTTCGGCTGAAGGCTTACTTATTTTCACCTCAACTGTTTGCCTCTTGTCGTGTTTCTGTACAACCACCCTGTGTTAAGAAAATCTTCATACTGTGAGTCATCAGTCATTCTGACTCCTGTCAAGTATACCCATTACCCAAAAGCAAGCAGAAATAATACATCACACATGACAAATGCAAATTCAGACTCGCTGATTGAATCCCTACAATAGTTCAATTAACCTGCGGATGTTTACATCAGGTAAGCACTTTTGTTAGGTGATGTATGTAAACCACACTGTCTGAGTCATTTAAAACAGATCACTGTAGAGTGAGTTTGAGGCATAGATTATTTTTCTTTACTATTAAAATACTACAATATTTTCCCATTAATTTTAAGCACTGTGACCTTATTGATATTATTTTTTGCAAAAAGTATATATTTATATCTATGCCATTAAAGCCTTAAGTGAATAGGTTCATTTTCTTTAAATGTAACTATTGGTAGTATGTTAATAATCCTGTTATTTACCCTGCAATTAACCCATTTGCATGTTGGCTAATACTTAGTATGTTTACCACATATGCAAGGCCCCCACCTTTTCATATCAGCTTCTACTACTGGGCTCATGAAACTCTGGGAAACCTGTTATTTTCCACCCATACTTGCATCAAATGTAGTTTATGACAGAAAAGTAATTTACACAAAAAATATTAATGCTGAGCGGGTGAGAATACAAATGTTAGTTGTTCACCACATTATTATCCCAGGTGAGAAAGCTACTTAAAAAGCACTTTAAAAATCAAAACCATTTTTTTTTCATATGGTGAATGTGGCACGAGAGTTTGATTCTATAGAGCATTTCCAAAAGGTGTAGTAGCTTCCTCAGTCACCCTTCTCCAAAGGAGTGTTCTATTTTGCAGCCTCTGCCAACTTTTAACACTTAATGCTGCTTCTCCTTTTATTTTAATTTTCATATTATTTTATAACATGCCATAATTTCCCATATCATACCATGTTTTACTTTGGTTATATTGTAAGATGACTGCTTCTCAATAGCATTTGGGGGTCGAGACAGAACAACTGACTTCATAAGAACATTGTTCTGATACTCTGTCCACTGAGACACACTGGTGTGGCTCAGTGGACAGAGTATCAGCCCACAGACTGAAGGGTCCTGGGTTTGATTCCAGTAGTATTTTGGATTCTGGGCCTTGGTCAGGGTGTGTGCAGGAGGCAACCAATTGATGTGTAGCTGTAAATCAATGTTTCTCTCTCTCTCTCTTTCTCCTCCTCCCTTCCACTCTCTCTAAATATAACTGGAAAACTATCCCCCAGGTCAGGATAACAACAACAAAAAAAGAACACTGTGTTTTCATATGCCTTTTCCTTGGAACCATTTCTGCTATCCTGATATATTATGTAAACTATATAATAAAGAGGCAATATGCTAATTGGTTCTAATGTTGTCACATTCATGACCAGGCTGCAAGCACAGGAGCTGGTGAGCGGGGATAGGGGCAGGATTTGCGCCACAAGATCATGAGGCTGCTGAGGGGGCAACCCCCCTGGCAGAGGTGTGTGCAGGTCTATGGAACTGCCCAGTCTGGAGGGGGCATCAGGATGGGGGTGGGGCCTCAGCAGAGAGCTCTCAGCACTCCTGTGCTGGGGTCTGAAGGTTTGGAGAGGAAGGGAGAGCCCATAGGTAGTTAGGGAGTTTAGGCCAGCATGGGAGAGCAGACAGGCAGCTAGGGGGATCAGACAAGGAGGGGAGAGAAATTAGGGGGATCAGGCCAGAAGGGGAGAGCAGTTAGGGCCAACAGGCCAACAGGGGAACAGTTAGGGCCATTAGGCAGGCAGGTGAGCACTTTGGAGCCAGTGGTTCTGGATTGTGAGAGGGTTCCGGTTCCCAGATTGGAGAGGGTGCAGGCCAGGCTGAGGAGATCCCCCCACCTCCACCCCATGCAAGAACTTCATGCTCCTCTGAACTTAGTCTTTTCCCTTTTACTCCTTTCTTGTGCCCAGCTTTTTTTCACTTTTCTGCCTTAGCTCATTTTTCTCTCTCTTGTCCTTCTCACTCTTCTTCGTTAAGTGAAATAAGCCAATCAGAGAAAGACAAATACCACATGACCTCACTTATATGTGGAATCTAATGAACAAAATACACTGATGAATAAACTATAACCAAAGGCAGTGGATACTTGGAACAGATTAACAGCTGTAGGAAGGGCAACTTAATGAAAGAAGGTGAAGAGATTAGCCAAAAAATATATGCATAGCCCATGGACACAGACAACAGTGAGGTGATGGCCTGAAGGAAGTGGGTGGATTGGGCAGGGGCTGGGTGGAAGTTGGTAAAGGTGAGGAAAATGGGGACATCTATAATAGTATTAACAATGAAAAAAAAAGTAAAAAAAAAAGATAAATTAAAAAATTTGAACTCGAATCAATAGCATATTTACAGTTTTATGTAGCTTGGAATCTGTATATATTTGTTGTCAAATATTTGGACCTTAACATGTTCACTCTCTTTAAATTTTTATTTGAAAATTGATTATAATTATAGTCATAATTAATTTCTAATGTTGTAATAAAAAAAACTTACTAAATAGATTGTGTATTAACTCCCAGACCTTGTGCCATAGAGTAAACAAGTACTCAATATTACATCAAACTACTACTACTGCTTGGTGGAATACAAGAGGTAATCAAGACTCTATCCTCCCTAAGAAAGCTGGCATTTAGAACCTCATTAAGGAATGGTCAAGCAGAAGGAACTGTTATAGAAGTAGCATAAAGGCCTAGGAATTTCATCACTCATGACATCCCCCTTGCCATTCTTGCTTGATTCCTAGAATAAGCTCCCAAGTATGTATCCCTTCTCAGATTCAATCTTATGAGGCTAATCCAATTTCCTGTTGATAGAAATAAAATCGAAGCAAAAATCCTGGCCTCAGCATTGCTTTTCTCATTGACAAAAGTGTGCTTTGCGGTTGTTCTACAGAAACTAAGTTGCACATTTATAATCAAGGCCTTAAAGAGCCCTCTTTTGACCCAATTTGAAGTTAGCTTATTAGCAGTTATCTCTTGGGTAACAGTGACAGAAATTCTATATAATGGTTCTCACCAACACAGGTGTTAAATAATCTGATCAAGCTGTTTTTTTTCTCTACTCAGAAGAAAAAAAGCACATATACATGCACATGCTTTGTTGCAATTTGATGATTGCCCGAAGACTATTTGGGACCTCAGAACATGTAATTGGATTAATTCTTCCAGCTCCCATAGTGACAATTTAGTCCTCTTGTGGGAAGAAACTTCATGGCTTTGTAACTGGGTAGATGTTTTTTTCTTTGAAATTTAACCTAAATCCTTGGTCTACAGAGGTTAGTTTGGTTTCTAACAATGGCTCACCTCTTCTTCTCCAACTTACAAATACTGTACATTCTGAAACTGATCTACACAGGTTTTAGAACTTTCTATCCAGTGGCCCCCTAGTCATTTGTTTCTGAGAGACCTTTGAATGCTATAACTAGAGATGATTCATTGACACATAGCATCTATCTAAAGACTGTCTGTGTTTCTGCCTATATCATGAAGACTATAATAAATATTGATGCTGCTAATGAAATGTCCTGGTTTGAAAGATATAAAGTAAAAGCTACTTTTCTTTAGCTGTGTTTTCTGGCAATCCAGGCAAAACAGACATGAGCACTTGTAGTACTGGACACCAACATCCTAACACTTGGTGACAAGCTTCATGGGTGTGAGAGACTAGTGTGAACAGTGAAGATAGAGGTTGTGGGAGCTTCCTGACCTCCAGTTCTACAGGATAATCACCTCAAAAGCAACATAACATGATTTACCATGACTTTAGGCATCTGCTACCCTTTCCACAAATTTGTAAGCATCTAACTAAGTTAAATTCCTTTTCATTTGGATCAAGAGTGGTTTCTGTTTCCTGTTTTCTGAAATGACACCTGAATGTTAGAGAACTCTAAAATGTGTCTGTCTGTCTATCTATCTACCTACCTACCTACCTATTTACCTCTTTATCCCTTATCCAATGTTTGTTTGGCATTCTCCAAATCAGCAAATCACACTACTATCCATCTAGCTGCAAAACTAGGAACCTAGGGATCATTATTTTCTCTTTCCTTTTCATTACTATCTTCTTCTCTAAATAAATAAAATACTACTATGTCCATATCATTGTCTTCTCTAATCTTTATAACAAAGCATTAGGCCATATCTACTGCCACTTCCTTAATCCAGGCCTTCACATTCTTGGCATTTTGTTGTTTCCAAAACATGGCTGTCAGGAATTCATGAAGCTATAATACACGTCAGAAATAAAGAGAAAGCAACATATATTACACAGAAAAAGATCTAGAACATAGTATTTTTATTTGGCTGCTCTAAATTTGGTCATGAGCCTACTTATGAAATAATATTGTCCAACCCTTGATTAAAAATTGGTCAATTTAGATTAAATTGATGAATCAAATACTACTAAGTCTATATCATTGTCTTCAGATGATTGATTTAATCTAAATCAACCAATTCTTAATCAAGGGTTAGATCCATATAAGGAAATCATGAATTCTGGGGTACCTTTCAAAACAGTTAATGAGAGAAAACATATCCGATGTATCTTTTTTTATTCAGCCTTTTTAATGTTACCCAAGTGATATTTATATAATGCAATATACATGTGTCACTCTTTTCTTAATACTGCAAAGACTTTCACATTCTAAGGATTTTATGTCCAAAATAAAGGCCTGGTGCACAGATTCATGCACTAGTAGGGTCCCTCAGCCTGGCCTGTGCCCTCTCACAATCTGGGGCCCCTCAGGGGATGCAGTTGTTACAAAGCAGTAGGCGATCAGGGAGGAGCCCGAGCTGGGCCAAGAACTGCTCCCATTACCTCAGTCCTTCTGTGCCTGCTACTGCTGGGTAGCACTTCCACAAAGGTGGGAGAGGTACCTGTAGCCACAGCTGCACTTGCCAGCCATGGCCCAGCTGAGCGGCACTCCCGCTGTGGGAGCACACTGACCACCAGGGGGCAGCTCCTTCATTGAGCATCTGTCCGTTGGTGGCCAGTGTGTATTATAGTGACTGGTCAACCAGTTGTTTGGCCGCTTAGGCTTATATATATATATATATATATATATATATATATATATATATATATATATATCACAGTAAATCTAGCCACTGACTACTTGTTTTTCACATATAATTATCAATTATCTTATACTGAAACTGGTTTACATGTTAAGTGGCCTATCAGGCACTGGTGACTGACACTATATTTTCCGTCCAGAGACAAAACAGGCTGCGTGCTTAATGTGTTAAAATAGTTAACAATATATTGGGCTTTATATATGTGTCAGAGAGTATTCTAAATACTGTATGTACGTAATTGCATTTAACTTTCCTCAAAATATTTGTATTCGTGGTTTGCAAGTGAGGACACTGAGGCTGAGGTACATGAGGTAGTGAAATGCAGCTTACAGAGATAAATGGCAGAGCTAAACCCATAGATTTTCCAAACTACTCTTCTGTTCAACAATTATTTGCTTCTTTCCAGCAAAGTATCAAGAAATGGAATAACCTTATAAATAATCTTGCCTCTTTTTTAAATATTTCATATAAGAAAATAAGTTTTAAAATGTCATTTGGTCTAGAAAATTATCTAATAAAGGAATCTAAGCAAGCATCATGATGTCTTTGACAATGATGGTGTTAGTGAAGATGGATTCAAGCGTCCATATTGAAATTGTTTATAAATAAGACTAAGTAATGTACATATTTATTAGACTGTTGATAAAAACAAAAGAGACAACACAAAAACACTGTTTAGCACCATGCCACTCCTAGTAGGTATTTACTGAATTACTTTAAACAGTTTATAGCTATGCCTTACTACATTCACAGAACGAAAAGACTAATTCTATAGATGAAGACTTTCTAATGATTATACAGCTGATTACTTTTACCTTACATCCTTCTTAAACTTTATGTATTTCTGAAAAATATTAAATACCTGCAAATAGCTGCTGGGCTGTACATGAATCTTTGCAATGTATTCTGTTTTTATTAGTATTAAAATCTTGGATACTACTAGTCTTCTCCAGGGGATTAGAAAGGAACACATTCTTTCATGAATTCAGGTCAGATAAAACTTTTAATTTATCTCAGAATCTCCTCTGATTACTTAGTAATATGAAGATGCTGGTTGTTTCTTTTCTGTCTTTTTGAAGTTATACTTGGATGATCTTTCTCCAGAAGCTGATATTTTTCTTTACTTTCCTAAATAAGATGATAAGAACAGATGGAGCATTTCCTAGAGGTTTTTATATTCATGGTTTCCAATTTCAGGATTTGAGTTATTCCCTGACCAGAAGGTACTGTGACACTTGTCCAGATTTGATTATATCAGACTAAGTTCCCAAATTGATTGTGTTTCTTTATTTGTAAAATCATTAATCTCTTTAGGGAAATAAATTTTCCAGGCAATAAGAAGATATACATATCACATTTCATAAGTAACACTTTAAATATTGTCCACAAATATTATTTTAATTTTCTTTTTTTTATTTTTGACTCATATTACATAGCCTCATGCCAATTTTGGAAAAAAATAGATAAACCATGATCATATTTTTTGGCATACTAAATAGCTGTTCAAATATAATGACATAATAAAATTTCCAATTTATTACAAGTATTACATACTTTATTTTATTTTTATATTTATATATTTTCCTATTTATTTTAATTTATTGGAATGACATTAGTTAATAAAATTATATAGGTTTTAGCTGAGCAATTCTATAATGCATACTCAGTAAATTGTATCGTGTGTTCTCAGTACTTTATTTTAGAGATAACAATCTATCCTCTTTCTTAGCAAATTTAAAATGCAATCCAAAAGATTAATTACTAGATATTTAAGTCACTGCACTTACTATAATATTAAAGAATTGTTGAAAAACTATAATTCCTATGTATATTTATGAAATTATAAGATTTAGGAACTAAGATATAATAATTTTAATAAAATAGAATTTAACATTTGTTACATGAAAAGAATAATCCAAAAGTGGTGTCCAAATCTATGTCTCTAATCTTAAAATACAATATTTTCATCCTATTCAAATATGATATAAAATTGAATAAAAATAATGTTTTATAAATCAGTTCAAAATATAATGAACTATCTTTTCAATATATTTTTTAAAATAGGGAACATCCTTCAAAGATAGACTCAAAGTTTGCCTCTAGTGCAAAAGGCAGACTGTCCATTTTACGTTTTGGGATCTCCAAGCTCACAGCTCCTCTCCTACAATGTTATCCACAGGATGTGCATCGGTCCCTGGCCCTCTGCATTATTCTTGAGAACTTGGAATGAAAGCCATGCATGAAAATGTTATTATTCTTTCTACTGTTATTGCTATAAACAATAAAGTCCTTATTTTCTGATCCAGGAGGGTCTTCTATGAGCATTCATAAAATGTGGCATGCAAATACAGTGATATTTCAGACCCTTCATAGTTATTTACAATCCTTGTTGGTTGATAATTTTATGCACATACACATACATGCACACATTTATCAAGTGAGATCATACTAATACTCTAGGGAGGGAGGGGGCAAAGGGAAGAAAAGAAATAAAGGAAAATTATAAATGAGGTTCTACCGTACTATCTGTAATGCTTTATCTTTTTAAAAAATGATCTTAATAAAATGGTAGAATATGAACTCATAGGTAGATAGATGGTTATTTTGATTTCAGAGAGGAAGGGAGAAAGAGGGTGAGAGAGAAGATGAGAGAGAAAGAGAGAGAGAGAGAGAGAGAGAGAGAGAGAGAGAGAGAGAGAGAGAGAAAGAGAATCTTGACCTGTTAACTCCTGCAGCATGTCCCATACTGGGGTTCAAACCCACAACTGGCGCATGTGCCCTGACCAGGAATTGAACAGTGACCTCCTGGTTCATAGGTCAACACTCAACCACTGAGCCATGACAGCTGGACTGTTGCACTATTTTTTATTCCCTTGCATATATGTTTGATCAAAACCAGGAAATATAATCAAATCCCATATAATTTCCATGGTTGAACTGAAGATTCCAGTCACCTAGCATTTTATTCATCATTATTATTTTCTTTTTAAGATAGTACTTCCAGGTGTTATAACCGTCATAACCAAACAACTAGAATTACAAAAAAAAAATATTTCTTCTTCTAAAAAAGCATACTTCATCTTTTGAAAATATGCATCATTATTAGAAAGACCATCCCTATTTTTATCTGAAGTCTCTCTCATCTAGTTCCTATTTATCATGCTTTACTTTATTCCTGGGTTTATAGGTCAAAATCTTATGCATATTTTTCTAGAGGTATATGTGATATTGTGCATGCATACACATAGACACTGGAGTCAGAAAATCTCAGTTCAAATGCTGAATTTGCACTTTGCTTATTGTGTTATATTGCTAAACCACCATAACTCTTTTAATCCTTAATTTCTTCAAATATAATACTTGGATGATAATACCTGTACTTTAGACCTCTTAGGGTTGTTTAGAGGTTTAATTAAGTTCATTGATATAAAGATTCTTTGAGAGTGTTATAAAATATGGTGTTTTTAAAGACATTAGTCATGTTCTCTTTTAACATCTCCCCATTTTTGTTTAATTCCAGAAAAACTCAGTTTCACTAACCATTCAGCATAAAAGCTACTTTAAAATCTTCTCACCATCCTGATCTTTCTCCCTTGAATGTGCTGAGCAAAGGACTGTCTCCTCCCTACTTATAATACAAACTCAAAGCGATTCAAGGACAAAAGAAAAGAAAAACAACATAGTATGAATAACTAACTTTAAAACTATGATAATCAATCATAAAAGGACAAATGCATTTCACAGCTCCTTTTCCAATTACAAAGAATAAAATGTTATTCTAAAACATATCAAATTGGCTTTAGCCTTGACTTAAAGCCAAAAAAAATCAAACTCTAAAGTCAAGGAGTCTCAAAGATGTATCAAAGTTTATTTTTAGGATAAAGACAAGATATGAAGCACAGATATAAATGAGTCAGCAAAGAAGAGACAGCTGTAATTCATGGCTTTGGAGTCAAACCTGGGTTCAAATTTTGACTCTGCTTTTAACCAATCTATATCTTGATTTTCTCCTCTAATGGAGTATTATAAAATACTTTTAATGATTATGTGACATACTTCAACTGTTAAGCCCAATGTCTTCTTAGTAAGCAGTTAATAACTAACAATATTTGCCAAAACAGGTTTGGCTCAGTGGATAGAGCGGTGGCCTGCACACTGAAAGGTCCCAGGTTCAATTCCGGTCAAGGGCATGTACCTTGGTTGTGGGCACATCCCCAGTAGAGGACGTGCAAAAGGCAGCTGGTCGATGATTCTCTCTCATCGATGTTTCTAACTCTCTATCCCTCTCCCTTCCTCTCTGTGAAAAATCAATAAAAATATATACGGTATGTTAAAAAAATAACTAACAGTATTATACCATGCCCTCATAGAGACATATATCAAAGTTGGACAACTTGTGGATATACTTATATCAATTTTAATTATTTAACCCTCTATTTCAATATTGAAAAATTATGGGGATTTTAAATATTTATTTACCATCCCAGAAAATTAGTTTTACAGCTCTTTCTTTTTTCTTCAGTTTTATTTTTAAAATGTGTGAAACTGTGCTTCAAAATTACTAGAACTGAAAAGATTTAGTTCTTTATTTCTAAAGGAATTCTCTTTCACAACACTAAATAATCATTTATCAGATTAACCCTCAGGTTCTAGTGTATAATTTAGCAGGCAACTTCATATTTAATTAGATTTTTTTAAAAATATGAGCAAAACTTTCAGGCTACAATTTCGATAATGTATTTATGATAATTTAACCAGTAAAGTTTGGGAAACATAACATTTCTCTAAATAATTTCTATAAACAGAAAATTCCTTTCCTTTAATATTTTGAAATATGTTAAATATGTTCTATAGAACAAATTTCAAAACAAGCACTGCATAAGTGACAATGTTTTACACTGTACTATGTTTAAAACATATTTCTGCATCATCTATTAGGTTAAATATAATCTATATTTAAGAATCATTAAGTTCATCTTTTTAAAAATATTATCTCTGATGGACATTTTCCCCTTCTTCCTTTTGAGATAAGTTCAAATATTGTTGTGTCCTTATATGGAAGGTAGGTAGGTACATGTATCCTATAGAATGATAATAGTTCCTGCTCTATAAATTTAAATGAGAACCCATGAGACATTATTTTCCATAATAAAATCTAGAATGATGTTGATGTACATCAGTAACTTTTTAAAGTATTTAGGCTTAGGTTAAAATCTTTCAAGGACTCTGATCACCACTCTGCAGAAGATCTTGACCAATGCTAGTGTTTTGTAAACTTAAGTAATTCATGTTTATAATTGTTGAGACACTCACAAGTTATTTGTTAATTGTATATACTTCATATTTTAATTTATTTTTATTACATATATAACTTTAAATGGAAACTATAAGATTTTACCAGGAATGGAAGTCAGTATTACTTTTTATTATTAAAAATAAACATAAAGTTGTAATTACTAGTAAAATAGAGCTAAATAGATTTGCACAGGCAAGACTCATCCTGTTTGATTTCTCTGGGAAAAAGAAGATTAGTTCCTGGTAGAGCAGGGTCAAAGATCACTTGAATAAATTTACCTATTTCCTAAACATAATCCTAACACTCAAAGGGGAGTTAAGCAGGGAATACAGTCCTGTACATTTTTTTAATGTAGTGTCTATCAGGTGCCCGCATCTTACCAGAATCAATGATTTCTCATGTTTGCTCTCTCCAATAACCAATGCTGTTAGGATTTTTAATTTCAGAGATAATTTAGGTGTATTCATTATAATGATGTTAATATTGATAATTATTTAGCTAAATGTATTGATTTTTATTACATATAGGTAATAATCAAAGTACTTCATATATTTTCCCCCTTTAATCCTCAACAACTCAATGAGGCAGGTGGTATTGTAACCTATATGATATGCAAAGAAAGGAAGACAAACTCAAGTTGCAATCCTATCACCAGGAAGAGATAGGGGTAGAACAAGAGAGAGAAAGAGAGAGAGAGAGAGAGAGAGAGAGAGAGAGAGAGAGAGAGAGAGAAGAAGGTTGATAAAAATAAAATTCAAGACAATGAATAAGTATAATCTAAATATATAATTTTCTGAGAAAAAAATTGCAAATGAGGGTATTTTTAAATGACCTTAGAATGAAGATTTTTTGCATTTTTTGAGGACATGTAAAAGGCACAAGTATCACAATATCATCAGTGCCTAGTATAATGTATGCTTCATAGTTGATTCATTGTAGGAAAGCAGGTAGGTAGAAAAGAAGGAAAGAATTAAGAATGTAAAAGAACATGGAATAAAAGACTAAGTAGATAAAGAAAACTTAATATGAAGTATACAAGTAATCTCAGGACATTTAGAGCCCAGAATCAATTGTGGTAACATCTGGACTATAGTAAAAAATGCTAAGGTCTTAAATGATCAGCTTGGCAAAGACTTTTAAAATATTTCCCATAATCACTGGGTCTGTCAAGCCAATGCGTGTTCTTTTGATCAGTGATATTGGAGGAGAGTTCTGGATAGTTCTGGAGAGGCATGCACAAATCAGCAGTACACAAGAATATTTTATTTTACATTACATGTCCACCATTTCCTTATAGGGGGCCAAATTATACTTTGGAATTATACATTGTGAGTGAATTGTGAACATGAGGCTTGAGATGAGGTTGATTTAATTTGCCTGGAATCAGGATGCTATAACAACAATGGAAATAGAGTTTCTGGATCTTAGCCTAACAATAAAACAAATTGATGGAGATTTATTTTTCATTATGTTTTGGCTTCATTTACATTGACGTGACTATAGATACAGATCTCTGTGAATAGTCAAACCACAATTCAGTGCAAATCTATTTAATTCAAGAGCAAAAAATAAAATACAGATGAGTTCTGAAATCCCAAATTGCTTTTTATCTAAAGATTTGAGAAATGTTTTTCAACAATATAAGATGACATTGCTTGTAATGATTGGTGTATTGAATAAAAAAAGGAGACTGAAGTTTTTTCATTTGTAAACCATGATTTATGAGATTCAGGAATAAAATACATTAACTAACTTGGATTACTTGTCAAGTTATGCTAATTGTTACTGCTTTTAAAACCAATAAGACAACTTTTCCAGATATCACTATCATCAGATATATTTCCAGATATCACATCAACTATCTGTAAGTTAGACAAAAACCCAGAGCTAACAATTTAAGTCTTTCCTGTACTAAAAAGGAAGTACAAAATGAAATAATTAAAAGCCATTACACATTATTTATAAAATAACCCAAGATTCCTCCTTTATTTAGAGTCTAAAGTTTTTATTTTATTTTATTTTTTATTTTAGACATGGATCTAATGAGACTGTTCATTTGCATTCTTGAGCCACAACAGAAACAATAAATTAGAAGGGGATAATTTTGCAAGAAGCAGGCAAATTGACAGTTGTAAGACACGGCAGCTGGAAAATTAGAAGAGGCAGCGAGAGAGAAATACTGCTTAAAGTTGACACAATGTCAGAGCATGATAGTCTGGGAAATTTATTGAACAGGTATTCTTTGTACTTTGTTAAAATCAGGGGAGAGTACAGGTCCTAATTAATCAAAGCAGAAGTTGTAAAATTGCAAGAGCCAAACTGTTTTATATTCCCTATGTATTTTCACTGTGATTATATTAAGTAACCTTTACATATTACTCGCACTGAGATAGTGGCTAGTGAGGTAATTTTTTAGAAAAAAATCTGAAACGATCTACAGCATTCATTTCAGGGGTAGCAGTTTGAGACAGACAGGAGGGCACATCAAGGCCACTTCATAGGGGTAGAGAGCTATTATTCTTACGACTTTATCTGGAACAAAAAATAATATGTAATATTTACAACAAATGGTCATTTTATTACCTACTTTGAGGCAGAATCAATGGGCTAGGTTCCTGTGCTTTCTATAGTAGCAACATTACACATGATCCTCAAGTACCACATGTTTAAATGGCAATATCTGCACATCATTTTGGTAAAAATTTTGCTACATAAAGTGTCGTCCTTGTATTAGTGGCAGGAACATCAAGTGAGAGTTTGTTTGAAATGCAGAATCTCAGGCTATAGCTAAATTTCTTGAATTGTTATCATTTAACAACCTTTTTACAAGATCCCTAGGTGATTTGTAGTTGCATTAGCATTAGAGGCATTATATGAAGAGCTGTATACAGATTTTGAGATAACCTGATTAAAAGTTGTTTGCCTATGAGGTTAATTGTATGGTAAAAGCTTCAGGACTACAGAGCAGAATTTTACAACAAATGTTTCTGAACAAAAACTCATATCTTTATAACTAAGGAGTCTCATCCCATCACAACAGAGCCACACAACCACATAAACTATGCTGAGTCATGTGAGAAAAATTTTACAGTTAAATTATATGCAATGTATTTTATTTAAGACTAGAGGCCTGGTGCGCAGATTCAGGCACTGGGGGGACATAGTCTGTGGGGATTGGCCTGATGTAGGTGTGCCACTCATCCTGGTCAGCTGAGGGGCACTCCCACTGTGGGAGCACACTGACTGCCAGGGGTAGTGCCTGCATTGAACATCTGCCCCCTGGTGGTCAGTGCACATCATAGCCACTGGTTGACCAGTTATCCTGGTGGTTCCACCATTCATTTGCTGGGCTTCTATATATATATATATATATATATATATATATATATATATATATATATATACATATACATATATATTCAATGCAGGCAGATATTTATACTGAAATAATTCAAGTTAAAATAGCCAAAACCGGTTTGTCTCAGTGGTAGAGCGTCGGTCTGAAGACTGAAAGGTCCTGGGTCCAATTCCGGTCAAGGGCTTGTACATTGGTTGCGGGCACATTCCCGGTGGGGGGTGTGCAAGAGGCAGCTGGTCGATGCTTTTCTCTCATCGACGTTTCTAGCTCTCTATCTTTCTCCCTTCCTCTCTGTGAAATATCAATAAAATATATTTTTTAAAATAATAAAATAAAATAGTTAAAATAATAATGTTCTGGGATCCATATTGCATTGTATTTTGTCTTCTGATTTGACATATAAACAAAGTGATACTTTATGTTTTGCAGTTTCTATGCATCAAATAGGCAAAGCTCTCTATTTGCTTGTTCGTCAAATATCTATCAAAGTGTAACTATCTCTAAATACTATTTATATATTCAGACTGACTATACATGCTTTATTTTTATTATTATAAAAATTGCATTGTCTTCTTATAACTTTATTTTTATTCTTTAAAAATGTATTTTATTATTTTTTTTTACAGAGAGGAAGGTATAGAAATAGAGAGTTAGAAACATCAATGAGAGAGAAACATCGATCAGCTATTTCCTGCACAGCCCCTACTGGGGATGTCCTCACAACCAAGTTACATGCCCTTGACTGGAATTGAACCTGGTACCCTTTAGCTTTCAGGCTGACACTCTATCCATTGAACCAAACTGGTCAGAGCTTATTTTTATTCTTTAAACTATTACAGATATCCCTATCCCTCATTCCTCTAAAGACATAATGGAGAAAATAAAGCACAGAGAAAGGAGGAGGAAGATAACAGAATTGAGTTATTGAGAAATCTAGTTGTAGGCTTCTTAGGGATCTAGAAACTAAAACTTTGAAAGATTTGACCTTGTAAATATTTATAACTAATGAGTAGTGTAATATTGGAATAATGTGATACATGAATTTATGAATCTATATTTTATGTCTTTGTTTACATAAAATAATTATTTTGAGATAATAGAAAGCTACTGTGAAAGATGGAATAATAACATTATCAGATAATTATCTATCAACTTTTACCCATTTGATTCAAGATTTTATCATTTCTGTGAGGTTCTTTGAACATGTAGAATATTCAACTAATCAGTAACGATGTATTAGGTATCAGCTCTCAGGTGATATTCTTCTGGATCCTGAACAACTCGGTAAAGTTTACAATATATAGATTTTGATATTTATGTTTTTACTTGTCAGGTACTATTGAACCTATTTTCATTCCTAAAAGCAGGGGAAAGTTTATTTACCAATAAAATTACTTTAATTGTACCTCAAATAATAGATTAATAGAAGGGTAATATGCAAAGAAACTAAATTGTTTACTATATTGTTAGATCATAGTGATATTCAATAAAATCCATTACAATTTTGGTAATGTCCAAGATTAATAAACTAAAAATATGCTTTTACTATAGTCAGTAAAAGGTTATTATAAACTTTCTATAATAATAAAAGCATAGTATGTTAATTAGACTGGATGTCCTCCTGGACCAAGCTGGAGCTGCAGCCGCCTCGAGGGTCTGGGAGGAATCCAGGCAACTGGCCCACTGATGTGAAGATTTGTGCAAGAATGGGCCTTCCTTCCCTGGCTACTGGCACTGCCTTCCCTCCTGCCTGGAGCCACCTTTCTGCCTTCCCACGCTGCCCAGAGGGTGTGAGCAAGCATCCTACCCCCACCGCTGGCTGCTCAGTGCCTGCATATGCAAATTAACCCACCATCTTTGTTGGGTTAATTTGTATATTCATTATTGGCTGGTGGGCGTTGCAAAGGCCAGTTTGCATGTTTCTTCTTTATTAGTGTAGATTGCACCCAGGTATTACGCCATCATACCATTGAACCTAACCTATTAAAAATGGAACCATGTATGTTAACACATTAGACCCTCAGTATCATGGTATATGCTATTTTAAGTTCATAGGATCTCAATTAGAGAGCTGTTTTGCAATTTACTTCCATGATTGGTTAAATTGTAATTATTATTAAATTGCACTTTTCATTAAGAATGTACTAATTTCCGATGAGATGTAGTTTAGATTTGGTTTCACTTGATAAGATTTAATTCAACAACACTGATTTGTAATTAAAGACATTGCTCTCTATATGGAGCAGAAAACTGTAACTGAAGGCTTTCTATCTTTCACTTTCTAATTTCCTTCCCCTCTCCTTAGAGCGAACCATTTTATCCTTATTTAAAACAGTGCCACATAATGCTTATAGATTTTGATGGAAATATCACCATACTACACAAAAAATAAACATGTTAGTCACTGTTTGTACCACATCTAAAATACTATGCAACTTTCTTTTTTTATTTCTGGAATTAGTATTTGATTTGTCCTTACTGAACAATTGTGATTCTGAGCATGAGATGTCTAAGTATTAGAAGAACTTTATTTGAAAGAATACAGAAAAGTTAAAAAGCCATTCCAGTATTGACAGATTTTAACTTTATAACTTGTTTATTCTTGCAATAGTTGGGGAGGGGGGAGTTCAAGAGAGCCTATAAATGCAATTAAAGTAGTTTTACCGTCAGTACACAAGTCATTCATTGAATCACAGTTTACGGTTTTCAAGAGTGCACTTAAATTCATAAAGTAGTTTATGCCATGAACAGTCTAAGCAGTGTTCCCCAAAGTGTGGTACGTGTACCCCCAGGGGTACGTATTGCACCGGAGTTTGGTGGGGATATGCACTGCACCGTGCTTAGCTGCGCCTAATTCTACGTTCTCATGAGTCAAGTCAATTTCATCCTTCTCATTGATCCAAATAAATGTTATTTATAATATAACTTTTATTTATATTTTATTATGAATAATTTTATTTTCCATTTATTATTATTTTGTGTATATACCAAAATAATAAAAAATAAATATATGTTGATTGTTATTAAAATACATCCACTTTTTTTTTACGAGGGGTACTCAGCGTTATGAAAATTATAGAAGGGGTACACATATGTCAAAAGTTTGGGAAACACTGTTCTAAAGAATAGTTATATATATTAAGGGATCATTATCTGAACAGCAAATAAATAGCTATTATAGTTAAATAAAATCACAATACTGCTGAAGTATACATTCCTTAATTGTACTTACCAATTGGAGAAAACTAATATTTATAAAACTTGATTATAGACAGGAATAGTGTGGGGGGGTGTCTTTTTAAAAAAATATATTTTTATTGATTTCAGAGAGAAAGGGAGAGGGAGAGAGATAGAGAAATATCAGTGATGAGAGAGAATGATTGATTGGCTGCCTCCTGCATGCCCCACACTGGGGATCGAGCCCACAACCCGGGCATGTGCCCTGACTGGGAATCAAACCATGACCTACTGGTTCATAGGTCAACACTCAACCACTGAGCCATGCCGGCCAGGCAGGAATGGTGTTTTGAGAATAAAATGCATTTCCCCACATACATTTACTACATAATACTCAGCATTATCCCTTAACTGGAATGTTCTTTTCTGTTTCCATATTTGAACACCTCTTTCAGGTGTTTACTAAAAGGTAACATTGGTGGGGTCTGCCCTCAGCACGTTATTAAGGGAAGTCCTGGACTCTACCCTCCCCAGGCTCATCCACTCCCAATGCACCTATTCATCAGCATCACAGGGGTCAGTTCCCTTCGTGAGAAACACTAAAACTAGCTAAGAGAAAGGCTCCTGTGATCCAGGAGGGTATGAAACCAGCAACATAAAAACTGGTAGGAAAAGTGGTGACACTCTCTCATCAAAATCCACTCCGTGGCACAATTCCATATAATTAGAAGGCAGCACCCAGCTCCCAGCTTCTCTCTGGGCAGTGAAGATGTTGAACTGCATATCTACTGTCCCAATTCCTCTGAGTAGAACCTGAATAGAACTTATCTCGCATGTCTCACAGAGCTGACAGTATGCACTAATCTTTTGAAGACTTAATATCAATATAGTGTGTATCCATTACATATGTACATTAATGAGATATAAACTAATATATACTATATATAGTATCTACCATATAGATACATTGATATAGATATACTAATGATGAACTATCTGAAAAGAAAATTAGGATAATAATACTATTTATTATAGCATCAAAATACTTGGAAATAAAAGTTAACCAAGGAAGTAAAGAACTTGTACACTAAAAACTATAAAACACTGCTGAAAAGAAAATAAGGAAAACATAAACAAATGGAAAGATATTCTGTACTCATGAACTAGAAGACAACATTATTAGAATGTCCATATTGCTCAAAGTGGTCTAAGATTCAATGCAATCACTATCAAAATCCCAATGCCATTTTTCACAAAAATAGGGGGAAATTTTTAAAATTGTTATGGAACCAGAAACAATCCCAAATAGCTAAAACAATTTTGAAAACAAAGAAAGAACTAAACTGGAGCATCATATTTCTGGATTTCAAAATATGTTACAAAGCTACAATAATTAAAATAGTATGGTATTGGCATGAAGATAAACATATAGACTAATGGAACAGAATAAAGACCCAAAAACAAACCCACGTATATATGTTCAACTGATACAGGGTGCCAGAAAGGCATAATTTGGAAAGGATAGACTCTTCAACAAATGATGTTGGAAAATCTGGAATTTCATTTGAAAAAAAATGAAATTGGACTCTTATTTTTATCCATATGCAAAAATCAACTTAACATGAATTAAAGATAAACCTAAGACCCAAAAGTATAACATTCATAGAAGAAATAATAGAAGAAAATCTTTTTAACATTTGTCTTGGCAATGATTTCATGAATATAACATTTAAAGAACAGGCAACAAAAGCCAAAATAAATGGGGCTATGTCCAAGTAAAAAGCATCTGCACCACAATAAAGAGTGAAAAGGTAATCTATAAAACGGGGAAAAAATGCAAACCACATATCCCATAAAGGATTTGTTTCCAAATATATAAAGAATTTCCACATTTAAATTGATTTAAAAAATAGCTGATGACTTGTATAAATATTTCTCAAATGGCCAACACATATATGAAAAGATGCTCCATATTATTAATCATCAGGAAAATGCAAATCAAAACGACAAACAGATATTACCACATACAAGCTAGGATGTTATCAAAAACAGCAAAAGACAAAAAGTGTTGGCATAGTTGTGGCAAAAATTGAACTCTTGTATACACAGAGTTAATGTCCAGGCAGAAGCAGAGATTAGAGTTATGTAGCTACAAACCAAGACATGCTAAGGATTCAAGAGCAATCACCAGAAACTAGGAGTATTATAGAACAAATTCTCCTTCAGAGCCTACTGATGAACCCTTCCATGTTAGCATGTTACTTTGAATGTCTAGCATCCAGAAAAATGAGAAAATATTTTTTTAATTATATTTTTATTTATTTCGGAGAGGCAGGGAGTGGGAGAGAGAGATAGAAACATTAATGATGAGAGAGAATCATGAAGCAGCTGCCTCCTGCACATCCCCTACTGAGGATCGAACCAGCAACCCAAGCATGTGCCTTGACCAGGAATCAAACTGTGACTCCTAGTTCATGGGTTGACTCTCAACCACCAAGCAACACTGGTTCAGTAATATATATTGAAGAGGCTTTCTTTTCTCCATTCTATGTTTTCGGTTCTTTTGTTACAAATTATTTGTCCATTTGCGTGTGGTTTTATTTTACTATAGAACTAAGAACACAAAAACAGCATGGTATTGGCAGAAAAACAGACACAATGGAACAGAATTAGCTTACAATTTTAAGTGAAGCCAATTTTGGAAAGTATATTGAAATAAATTTCAGGTATATGACTTATTTAGGAGATAATTTAGAAAACAGTTTATAGACTCACTACCTATCAGAATAGAGAAAGATGAAGAGTTGAGAATGGAGAGGGAGTGGGTTAGGGAGAGAGAAAAAGAGAGGGATATATATATATATATATATATATATATATATATATATATATATATCCTAACATGCCACTTAAGATAGGCTTATTCAGACTATCTGGGAGTGCTATGAGAAATATGTTTCATAAAACTCCCTCATTTATTGTGATGTAGCAGGGTAGCTAGTTTGGCAGCACTCCACAATGTGGTGTTAGTGTACTAGTGATAAAGACATTCATTCATTAAAATTGGCATTGAACATGACAATGTAATATATTGAGTGAATTAAATTAACCAAGATTAAAAGTGTCCTCAAGGCTGTCATCCTCTCATTCCTCCCACAGATCAGATTGAGACTTGCCTGCCAGAATCATCAAGACACCATTCCAAACATCCAACTTGAGGATTTGGCCCTTATGTACTTACTACTGCTGCTTATGATGCCACAGGGAAGATAAATAATCACAGTTATCAATGGTAGATAACCACTGTTTTGGGGTTAATGCATTTGCTGGTGACTCTGAATGCTACAAAAAAAGGCAAATGCTACAGACAAGGACGATGAGGCCAGGGTCAGGATAACCTGTGTGGTGATGAGACTAGTCACACCTGTGTGGACACCAGCAGCAGAGTCAACTAAAGTGCAAATGAGGGGTAACATGGTTCCCTCTCCCTCCTCTTCTTAAAAACACAGTAAGCCTGCAACTCTTCCTTATATTTAGATGCCAACATAGGGATAAAAAAGGGGAAGGTGCAAAATCTGATTATATACTAAGCCATTCAAGAGTGCCTCATCCAACTCTGACAGAAATGTGAGTTCTGAATAGAGCAGTTTTAAAATGAAAGGGCATTTGGATGCAGGACCCATACTTCAAATTTTCCCAAAGTATTACATTATATTGATTTTACAATCATATTTATTACATAGTCTTTATTTGTAATGCATTATGAATTCATTTACTTTATTTCATTTAAATATATAAACTTCCTTTTAAAAATTGCTCTAGACCACAGATTTAACTCAAGTCATATTACCTCATAATTCATATTCAATACAAAAATATAGAAATTGCTTAAATAAGACAGGCGACACTTCTCACTCACATAATATAAGTTGACATGAGAAAGTCCAGGGTTTGTGAGGAGTTTCATGTGAGGAGACCTAGACCCATTACCTCTCTCTGCTCCACCATTTTGGAGCACAGAGGTCACGTCAATGTGGAAGATAATGACCAGAGCTCAGGTTCTGAACGTCAGGCAGGAGAGAGAGGGCAGAAGAGCATGAGGGCATAGTTCTGGCAGAATACTTTTTCACATACTTCTCTCATGGCATGGGCCACAACTCAGGCTGGGAAACTTTGTTTTTATGTAAAAGCCACCCAAAACTTAAGGAATACTCTGTAAGTAAGCAATAAAGAACAATAGATATTCAATGCAAAAGCAATTGTTGAAATGCTGTCAATACATCTGGATCACCAACAAGATCATTTAATAATTCTGCTTTTTTAGTTGAGTTAATGTTTATTGTCGCAGAAGTGGTTGATTTATAATTTGTTATATAAATAATGTTAAATATCAATCACAGGAACTAATTTTGTTAAATTGTAGTACACAGCCTGTTAATACATAGTACATTTTATTTTGTTCCAATAGTTTTAAGGGCATTGTTCGAGAAATATCAATATATAGGGTAAAATAACTTCTCTAAGGCACTAGATGCTTTCAAATATAATTCTGAATCTTTGGGGAACTTTCTTTCTCTTTTCTCTCTCCTGACTGATCCTTAAGGAAGCACAACAGACTTATAATATTAACCAAGGCACTATAAATACCTCATAACAGTTTAAGCATTAATTATACCCAACAACCCCTGAAACACATAAAACAATTCTAGTTTTACAAATGGAATTGCTGAAGTAAAGTAAGGGAGCCTTTCTTTGTTGGATAATTTACTCCATTATTATTAATCCTGAAGATGTTCTTGTTAGTAGATGAACTGCATAAGAGACTTTCTAATTACCCTAAGTTCCATTAAAGTATTTTAATGCTTCATTAAAGCTGATGGATGATACACACCTTTGATTATTCAGGTGCTGATTAGTTGTGAAAAACACTTACACCACCAAAGTGTCAGCTAAATGGAGTTCACATCTTATGATATTTTAAGGCTGTGCCTGCAAGGAGTAGATAAAGTCGATCTTAGGAGCTCTCTTGGGCATTATTTAAGAACCACTTTTTCATTATATTTTGTTTTAGTATTTCCATTAATGTCTGGAGATTTAAAGCAGGGAAACCATAAAAAGGCAGTTCTTTAAACTTGTAAAATGTGTAAATTGCAAAAATGACGAAACAAAGAATTATAGTTATTTTTCTTCCTGTTGTAAGCAGTCTAAAATACACATTTCTTCCTGTTATAAGCATTCTAAAGCACACGAAGCATATATTTTACTACTAGGAGGAAATGGTTTTGTATGTTAATTGGCAATGTGACTTAAATAAAACAGAGGCAAGAAAAAAAGAGTCATGATCATGAAATTTAGCTTGCAAATAGCAAAACCTTTTATAACATCAACATTCCCCCCAGAGTTTGATCATTTGAAACTGATGGTAACTAGCAATCAACAAATGATAATCAATTAAGCATCAGCTTTTGAAATATCTCTGGCTTCAATGTCCAATTATCTGTTGGACAATTCAAGTACTAATTTATTTCCTAATATGTGCTGCATAGCATTAAATTCTCAAAGTTATCAGAGATATTTATTTTAAATAGATTCATGCATTAAGAAATGGGTATATTCACATCACTTTGGGGAGGACCCTGTGTCAGAATGGCTCAGACATGCCTTGTAATCATCATGGATTCCCTTTTCTTTTTGATCTGAGGAAGAGCTTGATGTCTCTGCAGTGTTCATGAAGTGTGCTCCATCGGAGGGGTTTTAAGTTGCTTATTTATAGCAGCTGAGTGTATGGTAGTGCATTGGGCTCTCAGATAAGTTCTACATGACCAAATTTTCATGAGCAGTTGCAGCTCAAACAATTCTGTCATTGCTTGAAACCCACAGAAGGGATGTCCCTAAGCTATATGTTCCTATAGCAGCCTGGAATTTAACTAATGCCCTTACATTATTCTATATGCAAAATATATTTGTAAAGCCATTAAGAAGTAATTCCATAGTGCCCTAGGTGGTATGGGATCTGTCTCTGGCTTTAACAGTGTTTGGATGGACCAGACCCAGGCATGCCTCTTCTGCCAGCCTCCGACCACTCATTCTCCAGCGTCTTATCCAGTCACCACCTTTAGAACCTCCGCCCAGACCAGTGAACATACATTTTTGTGTTTGTGGTGATTTTCCCCCCCTTACTTTAACTCCTTATTGCTAAACAACCATGAGCTCCCAAATCTGTCAGAATTATTCTAGTGAGGGGGAGGCTGCATATGCAGGCCTCCCACACCTACCTCTCTCCAGGCTTCTATTTCGACCAGGCAATATGGCTCTCGGCGGTGGGGCCACTCCTGTGAGTTGGCGGAGAAGCAGCTGGAAGGCATGAGCATTTCTTAAAGTTGCAAAATCAACACAGTGGCCGCTTTCCCATCCAGGACGAGCCGACGCCTTCCCAAGATGAGTGGGCAAAACTCAAGATGCCACGAAAGCTTCGAAGGCCTTAGAGAGGAACCTGAACTAGGCCCTTGTGGAGCTGCAGGCCCTGGGTTCTACCAGTCCAGAACTTCTCTGACTTCCTAGAGAACCACGTCCTGGGTGAGGAGGTGGAACTTATCAAGAAGATGGGCGACACCTGACTCACATCCACGCTGCATGCCCCCAGGGTGTCTCTTTTAAAAGCTCACCCTCAAGCAGGACTAGGAGCCTTTGGAGCCCAGAGGCCTTTGAAACTACTAGCCATTCTTTTAGCCCCTCTGAAGCCCTCTCCCATGCATTGGGCCAAATGGCAACAAAGCTTTTTGAAGAGAGAGAGAGAGAGAGAGAGAGAGAGAGAGAGAGAGAGAGAGAGAGAGAGAGAGAGAAGGAAAGAAAGAAGTAATTTGAGAGAACACTTTCTGTCAGTAAGGGTCTATGGTTAAATGTGTGGATTCTGGATCCTATCTGCCTGAGTTTGAAACCCAGTTCCACCACTTATTAGCTATTCAAAATTTCTATTTATTTTTAGCTCTGTTGAGGTATAATTTAAATATATATATATATATATATATATATATATATATTATACTTAAATTGTACAATGTGGTGATTCAATATACATATATTATCAAATAATTTTCCCCATTGAATTAATTAACATATCCATCACCTCACTTATTTTATTTACTCTTTATTTATTTGGTGAGAAATATGTAAATTCTATTTTCTCAGCAAATTTCAATTGCACAGTACAGTATTATCACCAATATTTACTATGTTATATATTAGATCCCCAAACCTTTCTCATTTACCAACTTTTCCCTATTTCTACCACCCATCATCTCCTGGCAAATACCATTCTATTCTGTTTCCATGAGTTTCATTGTTTCTTTTTTTCCATATAAAAATTATAGCATGCAGTATTTGTGATACTCTGATTGTATTAGTACACTAACAATGTTTTCTAGCTTCATCTATGTTATTGCAAACAACAGGGTTTCCTTCCTTTTTAAGGCAGATTATCATCCCACTGCATATTCAGTATGTATCATATTTTCTTGGTCCATTCAACCACTGACACATGTTTTCCCGAAAATAAGACATCCTCCGAAAATAAGACCTACTTCATGGAAACATAATACATTCCCTGAAAATAAGACCTAGCGCATCTTTGGGAGCAAAAATTAATATAAGACACTGTCTTATTTTCGGGGAAACAGGGTAGGTTGTTTGCATAACTTGGCTATTGTTAATAATGTTGCAATGAGCATGGGAGTTCTGATATCTCGTCAAAATAATGCTTTAGTTTCCTTTGACTATATATCCAGAAGTGAGATTGTTGAACCATGTGATAATTCTAGTTTTAATTTCTTGAAGTACCCACCATACTCAATATAAAAACTCCTAGTCTTTGAAATACCTACAATGGCTTTTGTTTTACTACTTGAATTCTACTCGAAATTCACAATTTACAATGCTGAGCACACAGATAAAACAGAGAGACATAGAATACTATAATGTGTTGGAGACATCTGAAACTGAATAACACAAGTGACATTTTAAAGTCAAATAAGACTCTAAATAACATCCTCCATCACTCATTAAAGGGGATTTTGTATTGAAGTTTCTAGTTATCCACCATTTATCTGTATAAAAGCCTAAGCAACCTAAAGACCAAACAACTGGTCAACTGGTCACTATGGCATGCACTGACCACCAGGGGGCATACACTCAATGTAGGAGCTTCCTCCTGGTGGTCGGTGAGCTCCCACATCCAACCTCCTGCAACTGTGCAACCTCCTGTGGTCCCTCCTCACAGCCTCTATGGCCCTGATGGCCCCAATTGGGACTGGGCGAGACAACCCCTATCAGCCCCGATCACCAGTCAGGTTGTGGAACCCCACCCATGCATTAATTCATGCACTGGGCCTCTGGTTTATAATAATTGTAAAAGTGATACACAAAATGAGGTCAGAACAGATATTCTACAACATTTTTTTAAAAGAATTCTTATCTTAATTACCTGGCTTCTCCCATGGAGTTCAAAAGTGATCAGGTGGCCAACACACCAAAAAAATTAGATGATTATGGTCAAAGGATATTTTACTTCAACTACTGGTACCATAATTAATCTAAGAAAAAATATATAACATTCATTATATTCATATATAATATTGAATATGAAAACCCCACATTTTCAAAGAGCCTAAGCATAACCAACAAAATGTTGGTTCTTTAGAGAAAGATATGTTTGAAAAATTAAGGGGGAGTGGTGAAAAAGAGGCAGGTGCCAGCTGTGTGCAGTATGAATCATCTATGTGATCCATAAAGCTTCACTTTATTCTAGTCCAGAATACACACTTGAAGTGATTGAAGTGTGTGTGTGTGTGTGTGTGTGTGTGTGTGTGTGTGTGTGTGTGTTTACCAAAGAATAACAAGAGCAAATTTTGCTTCCAGGCTGGTGCAGGCAAAAGATTGTAGGAACACAAATGCCAGAAGCAGACAGTGGTTTGAAAACATGCCCCTGGGAATTACAAATACTGAGTCGAGTGCTTTGGACTTATAAAGATCCAGTTAAAGTCAATTGTACCTGTACTTTTGAAATGAATATTTCACACATTTTTGGTTACACATCTCCAAGCTAATTCTGAAGCTTGTCAATGGACACAAGTGCAATAATCCCCCACTGCCCCCAAAACACACACACACACACACACACACACACACACACACACACTATGCATCATGTTAGTTGGCATAAATGTTATTGCTGTTAGTCTTAGAAATTGTTATGGAAGTATTAGTAGCAATATTAATACTGATATTGCTCTTTTAGTTTATAAGTAGTTCTCAAATTATTTTCCCTTTATTCACTTGATAATCCTGTCATAAAGTTTAACTTCATTAATTTTGAAAGGATGACAGAGTCTTTTAATTGTCAAAATATCTTCTTCAGGTAAAAACGTAACTAGTAGAACTGAAATCATCATATTCTTTTCACTATAACTCTCTAAGTAAAAAGGGCTTTCTCATGCACTTTGGTAGGATTGTAAACTGCTCTATCCACTATGGAAAACAGTATGAAGATTCCTCAAAAATTAAAAATAGACCTACCATAAGACCCCATAATTCCACCCTTGTGTATTTATCTAAAGAAATAAAAATGCTGATTCTAAAATTTGGCATTAATTCTTTATTCCTGACTCTGTTCCCTTGTTTTGGTACCATCTCCTCAAGACCAGACCCTCCCCCCCACACTATTCTCTTATCTCCAGGAATACACGACTTGATCCTGCTCCAATATGCAATCTGGGTAAATCACATTCTCATTATTTTCCTAGTTTCCCAAATCAGTTGTTTTTACTACCAATATGTCTCAGTATCACAACTTTTTTAATTTCTAAATTTAAGAACATATATCTTCAGTTTGACCTGTAACTAAAATTGTCTTAACAATACACTGATATTAAAGATGCTATAAATAAATTAAATTCTCTCCTAATTACCATGGTTACATTTCAAAAGTAATTTTCTAAAGACCTAAATCTATGGATAATGACAATTTCAAAGCATGAGTGTGAATTAATTGGAATGATTAATGAGCAGAGTGCTGTACTCAAAATAGACATGACCTAGCAGTAGAGTCTTAGGTATGTATTCTAAATGATCAAGTAAACTTACATTTGCTACCAGGACCTTGGGATCCACATTGACAAAGTGGCCTATGGGGAACTTCAATTGTAAACAACTAGTTAATTTCTATTCAGATTAGAATGGTCTGCCATTCTTTAAATCATCTATCTATGCCCTTAAAAACCATGTGTGGTCTTGAAGTTCTCTGCCCTCAGATGATTCAGCATCATGAGATAGTAATTTACCATTTGTAACTTTTTTTTAAGGTTCTTTTTGTTAAATAGGTAATTTAAACTAAATATCCTGGGAAGCATCCTTGGGTCAATGGGAATTATTGAGTTAACAGATGACAAAACAGGATCTGGGAGAAAGGGAGAAACTCTTGGTTAGGAAGTTACAAAAGCTTAATACAACTTTGAATTGGACTCTATTAATTCTAGTCATTTCTACTCTAAAAATGATGTACATATTATTCAAATTGGTAAAAATGTTTGCATGATAGCCAACAATCTATAAAGCTCATTAAAAAGCTAAAAAAATACCAATGTGATTGAATGATAATTTGAAGTTATTTCATAACCAGAATAAAGACATTCATAATCCATGATAATATGGTGACTGAGAATAGGCCCTACTGTGAGTTATGATGATAAAGCTGAAAGTTATATAACTAGGGAACACTTGTGGAATCAGGAGGAAAAATACATTTAAGGGGGGAAAATATTCAAGGGAAGAAACAAATAAAATAGTAAAAGTGATTGTTCAGGATATGAAGACTAGATAGTTCAGGAGCAATTAAAATCATTGTACATAGTAAATACCTAATAAACATTGGTTGAATGTGTTAAAAAAAATGTCATGAGGACCTATAATATTCAAAGGATAATCCTGTGGTCCTATTATAAAAACAAACAAACAAAAAATGAACAAACAACAACAACAACAACAAAAACAACCAACCAACCAACCAAACAAACAAACCAAAAAAAAACCCCACAAGGATAGTACTATATTGAGAAAACCTATTTTCATACATGGCTTGAATTTGGGATTCTCAACACCAGTGGAAAGTCTATCTCTGGCCCCAAAGCCAGGGGAAATCCATCATCTATTATATATCTATATATTTAAATACACATACACACACATTTCTGCTAATAAATGCTTTATCATACAATTTCTTTTCTTTAAAAGTTTAATATTCTTAGCTTCTTATAAGTTTCAGAAATGTACTCCTTAACATAAATCAACATTTTGGCTGCAAAAAAAAACCTGCAAAATGCTTTTCTTGCCACTCTGAAGATAATTTCATTTATTAAATAAATGATATGTCATCAATAAGAAGAGCTGGCTAAGCTGACACAGGCAGGCCTCACTTTGGTACAGCAACATATATAACCGCTTTATTGCACAATTCGTCAAAATGAATTGATTTTAATTTTTTTCTATAATCATTGCCTTCTATCATGCTTCACTGAATTTCTTCCTCTTCCCTTAACTATATTTTGGGCAGTTTCCAATACTTTGTGCTCATGTTCAAGTATGTTAGAGGTCTAGTCAAGTTTTAAAACCTACTCCATGTTCAATTAATATTAGTTTTTCTTTCTCCTGTCAGTACTGGCAAGGAGGGACTTGGGAAGGAAAGGTAGACTGTACTGTTTTCCTGGGATGATTCCCCCTTTCACTCCTCCTCTTCTTTCTTCTCTTTCTTTCTTATCTGGCATGTTTCTTCTTCTATGGCATGCTTGTGTGGGAAGGAGGAATAGATCAGGGAGAAAAGGGCCTTCTGTACATGTATTTGTCCACTGTTGTAGACTCTTGTTTGCTGCTATTTCTCAAGACTGGCTTAGTAAAGTTTATCAAACAGATAGATGCATTGCTCAGAGGACCATTCAACCAAGGAGCTTCTGTACAGTTTCCTGATTTCATAAATATAATCCATATGGCCTCTTCATTTCCACAATTGTGTCCATTTGCAGTATATTTACTCAGCAGCCAGCCTCCTGAGTGGTGGACCCAGAGTGATTTCAAGATACGGACTCTCTTCATAGGATCCTCTTGATCACCAGGAGATATCCTCAATTCGTAGCATTCTCAGCAAGTATAATGGTGGTTGTTCCATTGTTTTCCCCTATCTACATTTTCTTTTTCAATGAAAAATGTTCATTGAAAACTTTTTGCCAAATTCAAATAATGAATCCAGAGGATAGATCAACCAGTGGGGTGTATAAGCAAACATCCAGTTAGGGAAAGAGATACCAGTCTATGCAATTGCTTTAGTCCTTATATGATGATGATGATGATATTTGGTGAGGTTAGTAAGCAGAGTAATGGAAAAAAATAATGAAAATCAGATACATAGTTATAATTAAATAATAAGATGCTTGAATTTAAGATATCAGATTAGAATAGTTGCTAATGATGTTAATATTAAAATATAACCATGGAAATGGAAGAACCTGAAGATCAAAGAACTCAAAGGCTAGAATAGAGGGATGTTTGTCTGCATGGAGCTTTACATTCACCCTTGTTGATACCAACTTTTGGGCTAGCTAAGCTGACTTTATTTTTAAGTATATTTTTTTATTGATATTTTACAGAGAGGAAGGGAGAGAGATAGCCAGAAACGTCGATGAGAGAGAAACATCGACCAGCTGCCTCTTGCACACCCCCCACCGGGGACATGCCCGCAACCAATGTACATGCCCTTGACCGGAATCGAACCTGGGACCTTTCAGTCCGCAGACCGACACTCTACCACTGAGCCAAACCGGTCTCGGCTGACTTTATTTTTAGATGATGAACTAATCACTTAAGTGAGAAGATCTAGCCAGAATATCAATAAAGAAAAAGAAGACAGACTGATAGATGCCATGAATCTTAAATAGGAAGAATTGAAAGCTATTGAAGCATGAGGTGGATATTATCTTTGTTTTGAAAAGGTTAGATTGGCCTTGGTTGGGAGAAGATGCAGAGTGGCTACTGTAGGATTGTGAAGATATGGAGGAGTTTGTTAACTCTGTTTAGGAAGTAATTGCTGCCATAAAACCCAAGTAAGTTAATTTATGGGGAGTTGAGTATAACATTTAAAGAGAAGATATATTTTGTTTGTAGTTTATCTCAAGCTGAAGCACCACCCTATGCCCTATGTATATCAGAAGTAATCTGTTCTATTTGAAGACTAGAGTATCAGCTGGTGTGTAATGAAATATGAAGTCAATAGCAAAAATCATGATCAGTTGGTGCTCTCATAATTTGGAGGCAATAATGAAGATATAGACATGCACTATAACCTCAAATTTCAGTGAATTAAAAATATAAATCTCTAAATACATATTCATGTATTTTTCTCCTCAAACTTAAAAATATTACTGTATATACCTGATCATTTCTGCTCATATAACATTGGATTTATGTGAACTTTGGTGAGCAGAATCCAAGTCATTGTATAAATCTATTAAATAAGTTATACACGAAGCACAGTGCAACATAAAAGTGCTTTCAGGTCCCAAATTTACTCTACACTAACTTTGGAGATAGTAATAGATTTGTTTTATTTTCCTCCTAAATCATAGACTTCACTTTATATGTCCCTGTGCTTCATAAATGTTTCATTTAATTCGATGTGTTTACTCTTCAAACATATGACTGATTCATACTTGATCTGTCAAGGAAAAAGAAATTTGCCTATATTGATATGTAATAGTTACCTTTCATGTGAATTCTTTGATGGTAAAATTTCAATAAAGGGTATAAAAAGAGAATAATTTAGTGAATATTATTAGGAAATGGTAAAATTATAAAGCATAAATTTGAGCTTATACTTATTGCCCTGAACTCCTGTCCTATGGAGGTAATTGCATTATTGATGTAATAAATCCTTGATCGAAGAGGTGAGAAAACTTGTGAAAAGCTACAAAATTTACTTGCCAATGATAGCAAAGATAATGGGAAAATCTCTCTATATAAAAGCCCAGTGCCTGGATTGGCAGAATGACCCGTGGGTATGATTCACACTGGGCAGCCAATTAGCTTAATTGCCCTGATGAGCCCCAAAACTCCGAATGGAAGTTGGGCGTGTCTGCCAACTGCCTAAAGCCCCAATCCCCTGCAGGCCCAGCCTGATGGGGCACTATCTGGGGAGGCTGGCCAGAACATTTGTGCACAAATTTGTCCACTGGGCCTCTAGTGTGAGCTACTGTGTAAAACTTCGTAACAACAAGCCAATATTCTTGAATCATTTCAAAGAATTATAAACTTCTTTAAGAATAGTATGAAAGATAATAATAAATGGTAGACAGGTTGAGATTTTGCAAATGTCTTATAATGGGTATAAGGGAAGTGTCATTAATGCCTATAGAAAAGAAAACTATCAAATTAGCAATCTCTGTGGTGAATCTATTGGTTGCTATTTTCTTTTCTTTTTTTAAAATAATTTTTTATTGCTCAGATTATTACAATTGTTGCTCCTTTTTCTCCCCCATAGCTCCCTTCCACCCGATTCCAACCCCACCCTCTGCCCTTACCCCCCCATTGTCCTCATCCATAGTTTATATGATTTTAATACAGTCTTTCTGCACCCCCACACCCCTTTCACCCTGATAATTATCAATCCACTCCCTTTCTTTGCCTCTGATTCTATTATATTCACCAGCTTATTCTATTCCTCAGACTTTTAATTCACTTGATCTTCCTCTTCTTAAGTAATACCTTTCAGCATTTCATATAATACTGGTTTGGTGGTGATGAAATCCTTTAACTTTTTCTTATCTGTGAAGCTCTTTATCTGCCCTTCAATTCTGAATGATAACTTTGCTGGATACAGTAATCTTGGTTGTAGGTTCTTGCTATTCATCACTTTGAATGTTTCTTGCCACTCCCTTCTGGCCTGCATGGTTACTGTTGTGAAATCAGCTGATAGTCGTGTGGGTGCTCCCTTATAGGTAACCAACTGCTTTTCTCTTGCTGCTTGTAAGATCTTCTTTTTGTCTTTTGCCCTTGGCATATTGATGATGATGTGTCTCAGAGTATTTTTCTTTGGATTCCTCTTGTTTGGGGTTCTGTATGCTTCCTGTACTTATAAGTCTATTTCTTTCACCAGGTGAAGGAATTTTTCTGATATTATTTCTTCAAATATGTTTTCAGTATTTTGCACTCCCTCTTCTTCTGGCACTCCCATAATTCTGATGTTGGTGCACTTGAAGTTGTCCCAGAGGCTCCTTACACTATCTTCAACTTTCTGGATTCTCTTTTCTTCTTGCTTCTCCAGAGGAGTGTTTTTTTGGCTCTTTGACCTGATTCTTGTGTTCCTCCATTCTGCTGTTGGATCTCTGCATAATGTTTTCCAATTTAGTCAGTTTATGTATACTTTTTAGTTGGGTCTCATGAAATTTATTGACCTTTTCTAGGATATTCATGCATAACTTTAGAACCATAGTTCTGAACCCTATATCCTCCATCTCTTTCATTTGAGATCTTGGTGCTCTCCTTTGTGGACTGCGTGCACAGCATTGTTGTAGCTAAGTCTTTATTGTTGTTAATTGACCTTCAGGCCAATTGGATGTGGGTATCAGCTGTGTCTACTCTGGGATACCTTCTATATTGGAGACAGTCTTAAAGGATCAGACTTGAAAAACTGCAGAAGCCTCTGCTCAGCTTAGATGGGGCGGAGTCTCAGGGCTGAACTGACAGTCTTGGCTTCGCCCTGCCTTTATGCACTCATCTGAGTTTCCGCCTAACCTCTGCCTTCCGAGGCTTCCCTGAATTTCTGCCTGACCATCCCAGGTTACCAGTGCAAGAGTGTGGTGCCCCAGGGGTTTGCCTGGACTTGGGCTGGTCTCTGTAGTCTGAGCTTCTGACTCCTTCAGCTACGGAGAGGCTGCGGCAGCCTCCTTGGTCAGACCTCTGAGTGTACTCACTTGAGCGCAACTGTAGACCCTGCTGGCTGCGGCTCCCGGGTCCCCGTTTTCCCAGTCTCTGAGTCTTTGGGTGCCCTTCTCTATAGTCCAGACTCCACCCATATGAGCCTGGGACCATGGGGTTTCGGCCAGGGTTGGGGCTCAGTACAGTCGGAAAGGATTCCCTGCAATAGGGAATTCCTCCCCTCCCACTGCCAGGCAGGCATTCAGCGGCCACACTTCCTCTCCATGTGAGCATCTCCCTACCTCAGTGCTTTCTGGCTCCCAGTCTGATCCCTGAGCCTCTCTCTCTCCTTCTTTCTAGTTGTAGCTATCCCACTCAGCTTTCCTGAGGTTTTGATGAACTCCTCTTTGATTTTAGTTTTTGTTTGTTTTGTTTTTTAATTGTTGATGAGGCGGCAGCTTAGGAGACTACATAGGCCGCCATCTTGGTTCTTTTCTGGTTGCTATTTTCCTTCCACTAAAAAAGAAAGAAGAATCAAGATTAAGAAAATTCCCAAATTACAATGAAAGAGACAATGGGAATGTCTACAGAAATGACTGGCAACATATTTTGAAAATGATTATATGTATGAGTTATTTGACTTCTTTGTTGATATTTTTTAATCAGTGCTTAGTACCTGAGTCAAAAGAAAGTCAGATGATTTCCCCCCCCAATTATTTCCATCACTAATATAAAAAAGAAAAATAAAGTCACAATTCAATATTAGAAACAATTCAATATTATCCTGTAGGGAAATGAAAAGATGGCAATATAGAGGATATTAAAAAAAAAAAAAACTGGTATGTAAGAAAATTATAAAAATCAATTACTGATGGAATACACAGTTTTCAATAATCTCATCAAAAGATGACTTTTTTGTATCAATTGAATCATGTACCATATATTTTTATTCAATATGTAATTATCATTGCTTATATATGTTATTTAGTAATTTACTCACCAAAATTTTTGAAAGACTCCACAAAATCCAATAAAATATTTAGAAAAGTTAATAATTAGTTAGACTTAACAACATTCACCTCTTTTTATGTAAGAATTAACTGAATATGGGAGAAAAAATGGCCAGAGTTACTGGTTTGTTTGTTTTGTTTGTTTGTTTTTTCCCTAATGGATTGAGATGCATTGCTGTAACTTTCTTCAAAGGAAATTAAAATTACACTGACGTGGCAGAATTATTATAGCCAAACTATATGTCTTTTATTTTTTTGTCATATGTTACATTTTTCATCATATGTTACATTTTTCTATATAAATACCGTATTTGCCGGTGTATAAGACGATTTTTTGCCCTGAAAAATATGCCTCCAAGTGGGGGGTAGTCTTAACGGTGAGTATATAACAAACTCTATATTTTGAGTGGAAATGTTAGGGGGTCGTCTTATACGCCCAGTCTCTTATACGCTGGCAAATACGGTATTTTTCAGGGCCAAAAATCGTCTTATATGCCGGAAAAACGGTATATAAACATATACATACATTCATACACATACACAGAAGTTAATGTAGTCTAGGTTAGCAAATGCCTTTTCTTTGCCAAATTATATATATATATATATATATATATATATATATATATATATATATATATAAATTATATATTTCTAAAACTAGAACTGATTAAAAATATCTGTCATTTGACTTGTTATTGATATTTTTTCAGTTATTACCTAATATATTTGTACCAAAATGATGAGTATATTATCTTTATCACATAAAGATAAATTCTGCCTTACATATATATGTAAAATATATAGTTATTTCTTCCCCATCTACTTAATTAATTAGATGTTTTCCCTCTTTACTTTGTTTATGTTATTGGAATTTCACAGGGAGTTAAAAATAATTTAATTGCTGCCTAACATTTTATAGCATATGAATTAATATAATTTCCACACCAAAAGTTGCATTTGGAATCAACATGTTTGAAGGTTTTATTATAGTCGTCTAACTATTATTGAGTTTTTAATGGGAGAATTGCTCAGTGGAATAAATTATAATTGGAAGTTGAAACTGCAAATATTCACAAAGGGAATGAATATGTAATTTTAAGTTGACATTTTAACATTTTAGTAATGGGTCATCACAGCAAACTCAGACTCAACACAGGTACCCAGCAGAAACATTTTAAGCACTGTGGATAAGATCTGGTCAGCATTTTTAGTTTCATCTTCAACTTATTCACCAGATATTAATGACATATTATGTTTCAGTGAGTTTTGCTAATAATATGAATAGAATGCTTCAACATACTTTGGCTTCCTTAATTACAGGTTTTTATAAAACCATAAAAGCCATAATAATTGTATAGCCTGAAGGTAGAACAATTATTTAAAATGTGATATGCCTTATTAAGAAAATATGAATGTTCCTTGATGAAGTTAGAGGTTAAATTTAGAGGAGTGTAGATATTTAGTCAACTATAACGCTGACATTTGAATCAGTTTAGTTGACTACTGATTGAAGTATAGGTTGTGAAAAGTATATTAGGCAGTCCCCCCCCCAGTTTAACAATACCTTCTGATAGAAATGAATAGCCCTAATATGCCAAATTTCAGTAATTACAATAAGGGCTAGCTAGCTAGCTTAATTAGGCAGACAGGAAGGGGGGATGGGGAGCCAAGAAGGATGGAGACTTTTCTGGCCTGAGCACTTAAAATACCTATAAACCATGGACAGAGGTATCTCTGACTTGAGAAATTAAAAGAAACCCTGACTTGAACAGCTGGGAGAGCCATAAGGTTTAATAAAACATCTCTGGCCAGGATGACTGAGAGAGGGTCCATGGGCGAGTAATGCACAGATTAGGGATTGGAGACCCCGAAATGCATATTTTGTACAGAGGTTAGAGAAACGTGACATGATAGGGTGCGGGGAGGAAGATATACAGTCACAGAGGATGAAGAGAAGTCACGGGATACCAGGAAGAAAGAAACACATTTTCATAGCGGATAGAGGGATGTTGCAAGGTAAGGGGAGAGGAAAAGAGGGGCGCCACTTGGGCTTCGAGCTTTGAAACTAATACCATGTAACAGAATGGCCAATGAGGAAAGCATGGGGGTTCCAAACTGAGGAAAGGGACCCATTAGAAAAGGCCATGTTCAGACAAAGAGCTACAGCCTTTATAACCTGGACACAAAGGGACTCAGTAGATTACATATTTTGGATTTTTTTTTTCCCCATTAGAGAGACAGAGAAGGTTTTTTTTTTTTCCATTTGGGGGACCTTTCCCATGGAATTCCCTTCAGGGACCCCTCCCCTCGCCCAGACGGAGTTTGTATATGCTTCCAATAAATTTATTTTATTAAAGAAATCTGTTAGCCCATGAATTTATTATTCAACTTCATCAGACAAGGACCCATGAGAAGTCTGTACCTGAATCCTAAGTTTCAATTATTTGTATACTCATACAAATCTTATAAAGGTTAAGGGTATTTGTTTTAGACCACTAGTGTTTGAATCCTGCTGGTCACAATTACTGTTATTACTGCCCCTAGAACCATTGGCAATTAATTTATCTAAGATATCTGTGCTTCAGATTGCCCATCCACAAAATAGGGATAAAAACACACCTCATAAAGACAAAATAATTTATTTCACATGATGCCTGGAACAATAAGTGTTAGCTATTATTGTTATTATTATTTGTTATCATCATCATCATCATCATTATCATCATAATTATTATTATTATTGATGTTTCTTATTCAAGAAAATAAAATGAAACTATAGTTATAAAATTTTCATTATTACAAATTGTTTTGCAGCTATTTAACCTGCCTAAGAAGAACTGATAATTTGTTCATTGTCATGATTCCCTTTTCTCAAAGGGAAGAAAGGGGTTTTAAGAGAAATGAAACAAAGATAATATTTTATTTAAATGGTGATAACCAGTTTATAGGCAGTTTTCTCCATTCTAATTCCTGTTTCTCGGACAGGACATAAGCGCATCTTTGTTTTCAGTGGTAGAGCTCAGTAAGTATTAGTGGTTAAATTAATATTTCCCCCATAAACAGATGCTTATAAGTCTCTTTCAGATTTTCATACCTAGAATGAACTAGATGTGGAAGCTAATGACATTTATAGTGCAAGAATAAACTGAAGCCAAAATGGCACTATATCTCTGCAATTCTTCTCTAAAATTTATAACACCACGGCTTTCCTTATGCTTGCTCCTATATATTTTCCAATAAATTATACTTTGTTTTCTTCTAATAACGTTGAACATTAAGTTGTCTACTCAGTGATTTTCACATCATCTGTACTCACAGAAACCAATGAAAGCCACACAGAGGAGGCAATTCAAGCTCAAATTCTTTCAAGGCAAAAAATATTTGAGTTTCCCTTAGTATGGGTTTTCTATAGTTTGAGAGCCATGTAGTTAACTGAATTGTGTAGCATATTTATAAGGTATTTCTATGTTGGTACTCTTCATAATTACTCAAATATTTTTCCCTAGTTAGAAGTATTTTTCTCAATGTATTAACATATTTTATTAGAAAGTGACACATTATTTTTTTATATATTAGTAATTGGTTATGTAACGTATAAACATATTTGCTTGCCTGACCAAGTATATTATTATATGGGTCTCTCGGTATTGGATAATTTGCTCTAGGAGTAGCAAATTCTCCCATACAAAATCATGTTTCTGCTTAGGGGTATAATTCAAGAAAATTGAGCTCCAACATCTGAGGGGAAAATTTACACACACATACATCTATAGTCTGGTATTTCTTTTTTACCTAGAGGGAAAAAAATCAAACAAAAAAGCAAAACATTACTTTATAATGTTGAAAATGAATTTGTTCAAGTCCAAGTTGTAATTGCAACCAATTTATAATAGATCCTATTGTTTTTATCACCACACAGGAAATACATTTGTTGCAGTGTAGCTAAGGTATTTTGCCTCCACAGTGCAATAATTTTTATGACTCATATAGTAATAACGGGTCTACAAATGAAAGTCAGCTTTATTATTTGCATATGTATATATGTTCTGGGAAGGGACAGCTTTTTTTACATAAATGGTTTTAGAGAGTCAAATTCCTTTCTTTACCACTGTTCTCTACTCCTGATGGCGTTTTGCTTCCTTGAAAGAGTTTTGAAAGGTATTTTTACCAAAGAACCAAGTCCTCATGCTAATTTTAAGCAAGTTGATAAAATTTAGGAAAATTCTCCATTATCTTTTATGAAACTAAATTCTTATTACATTGCCCTACTTTTTTATTTTTATATTTTTCAAATTGTGGAATACAGAGATAGAAAGAAAGCAGAGGTTCTGAATTAACTTAGGGTGCAGAAAGCTACAAGATAGCATTGCTCCTGTCCTAACCATAAAATATCCAGGTTTTCTAAAAAAAAATTCAGTTGGGGATGATGAAAATATTCTATATCTTGACTGTGTTGTAGCTACACAATTGCCTGCATTTGTCAAAATGCATGGATCCATACATCTAAAAAGGGTGAAAATTATGGTTTTTAAATTATACTTCCATAAAGCTGGATTAAGTAAAGAAAAGAAAACCATGGCATGTTAGCGTTTCCAATGTACCTTTTTCTAACATTTGTAAAATTAATAAATACATCATTAACCCAATTATATGTAAATCACTGTTACTAAGAGTCTATGCGTGTAAGTTATCTATCTGTTATTGAATAACAAATCACCACAGTCTTAGCAACCTAAAACAGCACACACTCGTTAGTTAACAATGTTCGTTTTCTATCTGGGCACCTCTCAGCTGGCTCTTCTGCCCCAAGGTCTCTCACAGGAGTGCAGTTAAGGATTTAGGGCTGAAGGCCTGACTGAGGAGGATCCACTCTCAAGTTTGATTGTTGTTGTCAGGATTCAATTCCTCATGGGCTGTGAGACCCAGAGATTTCATTCCTCGCTGGCTGATGGCTAGAAGCAGCACTTAGTCCCTTGCTATCTGGGCCCCCCTACTCTGGTGACCTGGTTATGTAAAGTTAATGACAGAAGTGACATGCTATCCCCTTTGAGGTACTGTATAAGCTAGACGTAAGTCACAAGCCCCACACCTCATGGATGTTAGTAACGGGAGGTGGAAACCTGTGGGGTCCCTGTTAGAAACCCGCCACACCAAGTTTAAAAAAATGCAATCATTATATGTGTATACATTATATTTAGCAAGTGAGTGCCTAAGCTATATGAAGATAATTGACATAGTGATTAAAACAATTTCATATATTAGATATTTTGTTCCATATTTTAACTTCAGACATAAATGCTAGAAAATCAATTGTTTAGCTGTATACTTCATTACCGTCATTGTAATATTGATTTTCTTTAAATAAATGCATTCCTCTTTATGGTTCTGCTTCTGAATATTTAACATATTCCTGTTCTGACTCAGGCATAACATATGTTTAATTGGCCTTAATTCCCAATTATTATGTACTAGAAGCACGATAAATGAAATTCATCCATGATTTGGGTTCCTAGGCCTGGCTGGTGATCAGGACTGATTTGTGGGGCAACCAGCAGGGTGATCAGGGGACCCCCAATGGCACCTGCCTTGGCTGGCCTGGCACTGCCGGCTCCCCAGCCCTGACTCCAGCAGCTGCCACTGTTTGCCACCCTCTGTCGGAGGTCACTGTGGGGTGACTGTGGGTGGGGTGGAGGGTGGCACCAGCCCACTCACAGGCCAGCCCCGCTCCCTGCTGCCACTGCTGCCTGCAGGGTGACCCATGGGGCCATTGGGGGCCCCCCCACTGGCACCTGCCTTGGCTGGTCTGGGTCCTGCAGGCTGGGGGAAGTTCCAGCATTGAGCAACTGCCCCCAGTGGTCAGTGCATGTCATAGCAACTGGTAATTCCAATAGTCATTCCACTGTTTGGTTGATCTGCATGTTAGGCTTTTATTATATAGGATTATAGTAGGTAAAAAAAAAAATGTATATCTTAGAAAGCTATATTTTTAAGCCAATAATATCTGTCATTATAGATATACTATTTGTGTTTAGGGATTTAGCATATGATTTTCATTAGTATCTGGTTAGGCAAGTTGTCTAAAATTCCACTAGCTAATTTTATTAGCTAATATCAGTATGTGTGGTAACAAGTTAATACCACTATAAAATACTTCAAATTTAGCCAAATACTTTATGTCATATATCTCTATTTTTTATTAATATTCAACTAGAGGCCCAGCATGTGATTGAAATTGTGCAAGGAGGCTCCCCATCTCCCACTGTATAAGGAGGCACCCCATAGGCCACTGCAGGAGTCAGGCCGGACTGGTGCCACAAAATTCGTGCATGGGGTGGGGAGTGTCCCTCAGCCAAGTATGCACCTCTTTAATCTGGGACTCCTTGGGGGATCTCCCACTGCCAGTTTAGACCCAATCCCTGCATATCTCTCTTACAATCTGGGAACACTGGCTTCTAATTCCTCACCTGCCTGCCTGATAACCCCTAACCACTCTGCATGCTGGACTTCTTGCCCCCAACTCCTCCACCCCTCCACTGCCAGCCTTATTGCTCCCAACTGCCACACCTGCCAGCCTGCTTGCCTCCAACTGTCCCCCAGTGTTGGCCTGCTTGCCCTCAGCTGCCCCCACCCTGCTGGACTGCTTGCCCCCAACTGCCCTCCCCTCCTGTGCTGATCACCCCTAACCACCTCTGCCTCGGCCCTGCCATCATGGCTTTGTCGGGAAGGATGTCCGCAAGGTCTCCTGGTCTAATTAACATATTACTCTTTTATTAGTATTTATTTGTATAGACTATATTTACATATACATATATATATTTATTTATCATTGGAAGATGTTTACTGATTCATTTAAATATTCATAAAGGCAAGTTTATTAAATATGTACTACATGTCAGATATTGAAGATGTAACAGTAAATTATTTAAAGGCCCACTTGTAAAGAGCTTACATTGTGGCTCAAAAGTACAAGAAATATAAAGTCACATTTGTCCATGAATGATAAAATGCTAAAAAGATAAGGTAGAGAAAGTGCAGAGAAAGAGGAGATTTGAGAGAAGGGGGAGTAACATCCTTACCATTTATCTCAAATGCTTTTAAAATTGTCTCAGAAATTTAGAATATACAAGGGAGTTCAGAGATAATCAAATCAAAGGTCTTTATTTTATAGAAGAAGATATTGCTGCCCAAAGAGGAAAGGGGAATGAATCAGCCAAGGCCTTATTGGATCATATGTTGGCAAATTTGACTTAGAAACCAAATCATGCATTCCCAAATGCATTTTACATTGCTAACTTGTTCCAAAATGTTTCAAGTTTGCTCCTAAGAATTATATCTAAGGTAACAAAGGCCAGGACCTTAATTCTGTACTCCTTTCCTCATCTCCATATCAGAATATTGCCCACTCTTTTTTAGAATAGTGATTTTCATGTAGATCTTGTAATTTTAATCACTCTGTTCTTTACTCTATATTTATTCATGTGGACTCTCATCATAATTACAAAACACTAGAGAATAAAATATACATTAATGTGATTGTGCATGTGCACACATGTGCCCCCACATCAAGTAGGTTGGTATAGTAGTTACAGTTCACGCCTAAAGCACATTTGCTGCATTTATGAGGCACCTGGTATCTCAGCCAAGACTATTTTAAGAAACAGTCCAAAAATAAAATCATTTACCTATATATTTTGACTGTTGGTTTCCTTCGATGCTCTCAATTGGGACCCAGTCAGCATGTATTTACAAACCTGAAAAGACCTCAGGGAAAGATGAGTAGAGTGGAAATTGGCTCATTTCTTTGGGTTCTTAAAATACCAAATCAGCCTACGGCTGTAATGAGGCTTGAAAGCTCCATTGACTTCAAGGGCACATCTGGCTGTAAGGCCATCACAGGGGCTCAAATGTATCCTGTCAGAGTTGAGTGCAAATTGGAGCCCTTGGATATGAGAAACAAACACACAAAACTTTTGGGTTATTTAAAAATATAGCCAGTCAAGTGGAAGGTTTTTTATTGTGTAATCAGTAACCATCTGCAGTCAATAAAAAACTGTTTGGCCTAAATATGTAGATACATACTGGTCATTTGTGTATTGGGGTAGATTTGGTCCTAAGCCCAAGTGCACCTGTTTATCCACACCCAAATGTTGAGTAGATGGGAAGAGGCAATAATTGTAACACTGTGGGCCAGATATGCAATACACCTGCAAGTAGGCATATTCAGATCCTTAGCTGAATGTGTTTGGAAGGAGGCTTCTACTAGTCAATGAAGGCACATCAATAAGTTTACACCTGCAAGCTCAAATTTAGTTACAAAAAAATAAAAAAAAATAGATAAATGCAGGTGAATATGATCTCTTTCTACCTTTATTTCATGAAAATATAAGTTTAAATAAGAGTTGCAAAACAACTTTGTAAATTGTTTCAGGAATTACAGCAATTCAACATAAATAGAATCACAGCTAGCATTGATGTAAGACTGCTGTGTAGAACAGCTTTGCTTAGAGGTGCTGCTATCACTTGGTCAAGGGTTGTTAAAAGTCTGAGAAAGAACTATGGAATAAGAGTAATGAAAAGCAAAAATGAATAAAATAGAGAGAAAACTATTGGTATAGCATGAAAAAATATAAAATCTATTAAGGTAATAACACTCCAATTGACTAAAATTTCTCAAAGTATCTTGTAAAATAGCTCTGCATGATTTCTTGTATTTTCAGCAACAGTGATCTATATAAATGGGTTTGGGTTCTATTGCTGGTGTGGTGAAGTGAAAAGATTCAACCGGCCTTTAGAAAACCTAGAGTCAGGAAACAGGAATTGTCATACTCATAAGAATTTGAGAAATATTGTATCTCGTGGTCAATAGTTTCTTAATTAATAAAAAAATCCTAGGTAATAAGTTAAATATCTTTTTTTCATAAATGAAAAGAATTAGCAGAGAGGTAATTTGCTTTTGGCCATCAACTGAATAGTGAGAGCTGAGGCTAAAGTTTACATTTCCAGATTCTGAGTTCAATGTGTTTTTTAGGGCTTTGCTCTTCAAAGTATGGTCCCTGGAGAACATCAGCATGACTGGGGAGCTTGTTAGATATGCAGTAAAGCTCTCCAGACCTCACACTTACTGATTCAGAATCTGCATTTTAAACAGATCTCTGGGTGATTACTCTGCACATTAGAATTGGAAAAGCAACACCTTACACTCTCCTGCCTTCTCACTCCATGGTTGAAGTGGGGAACAAATGAGTTGAAAATGGAAAACAACTATGCTCAATAAATGCAATATCACTCTCCTCAATAGTGACTTTAAAATACTTTTAATTCAAAATTTAGATTTGAATAAGAATGCTCTTGTGATAATGCCACAAATAATAATTCTCACTTTTATCAAAAGTGACATGAAAACTCAAGAGTCCAATGAAATGAAAACTCTTCTAACTCAAACTGAGAATAACAATTTTAATTAAATATTTAGCCTACAAATATTTCACCAGTGGATGCTAGAAGCATTTACAGAACTTATTTTGTGTGTGTGTGTGTGTGTGTGTGTGTGTGTGTGTGTGTTTTTCTCTTTCAGAATTTGTTTATGATGATATGAAAGCAAAATTATAATCCAAGAGTAGTGGGGAACAGTGCAAGAAGGTAGAAGTGGAAATGGATGTTCTCATGTCTACTTCTGATATATTCACAGAATAAAGACAAATGCAGCATAATCTTCATTGCTAGAGAAAAGTTAAAGATTCTAAAAAGGCAACATATATCTATAAAGGGGGAAAAAGGGAATAAGTTGCCACATGTTGTGCTCTATTTAATGCCCTAACAATAAGGGCAAACATATGAAAATGCAATAAACCAATATTTAAAACCTTTTTGATTCTGGAGTATGGTAGACAAAATAATGTCTGCCCAAAGATGTCCACTCTCAAATCCCTGGACCTGTGACTATGTTATATAAAATAACAAAATAACCTTGCTGATATAATGATAATTATGGATATTTAACTATCATTGTATCCTGGGTTATATACTTTGGTGCAATGCAATCATATGAGTCTTTAAAAGCAGAGATCTTTCTCCAGGGAAGCAGAGGGATGTGTCAGAAAGTGAATTCTGAGAAACTTCAAGTGTGAGAAGTTCCAACGTATAGTTGCTAGCTCTGAGGTATAGGGAGCCCCATCGAGGAAGCACAGGCAGGCCTCTATGAGCTAGAATGGGCTGATGGTCAGCAAAGTAACAGGCACTTGAGTCCTACAATAACAAGGAACTCTCTTCTGCCAACAACCTGAATGGAATTGGAAGTGAGTTCTTCCCCAGAATTTACAGTAACAAATGAAGCCCTGTCCATATCTCGATTTCAGTCTTTTGTGATCTGGAGAAGAGGAACATGCTGAGTCACACTGTGTCCAATGTGGCTTTTTTCTTTTGTCAATTGCCACCTAAATATAAAATTCAATTAAAAAAATTATCTTAATATTAATAACTGGGGCCAGAAGATAAAAAGGACATATACTAAATTTCCCTCCCAAATTATTAGAAGTATAGCAATGGCTTTCAAAGAGAATTACAGGAGGTATATATTAAATCCTACGTTACCAGGCCCTAGTTTCCCAAGCTGCATTAATAGATCTAGATGAGAATAGGAAAGTTGAATTTTGAACTAGGCTGTGTTTCTTATACATATTTTTATCCTGACCACCCTTTCAGCAACACTACACTAATTAGAATTAATTTCATGTACATATATCTAGTAAAAATTACTTTAATATTCTAACTAGAGGCCCAGTGGGTGGAATTCATGTTTGAGGAGGGTCCCTAGGTCTGGCCAGCAATCAGAACCAATGGGTCCTTCAGGCTGTTGGCAAGAGCCTTCCTTCATTCCACGCTGCCTCCTGATGGGTAGTGCACATTATAGCGGGCGACTGATTTCCCAGTCTCCTGGTGGAACTCCTGAGGGGACAATTTGCATATTGGAGATTGTATATGTATATGTGTATGTGTATGTGTATGTGTATGTGTATGTGTATGTGTATATGTATATGTATATATTATAAACAGTGTAGAAAGGAGTGAGTGAAAGATTTTATATAAACCAAATACATTCAGTTGGAAGGCTTTTAATGACAATGGAGTCTAAACATCCACAGCATTCATGATGAAATAATGACTACTATCAAAGCAAAACAATGGCTATATTCATTCTCATGAATGAAGAAAATCCAGTACCCCAGTTCTATATTAAGAGAGAAGTATGATTCTTTTTTAACAGGTAAATTCCTCATATGTAACATAAGAAAACAGTATCAAAATCATTTTATGTAGGTTTTATAATGAAATAAGATAGAACTTTATGGTCACTGCTATATAATCCTTCTACTTGGCCTGGAGAATTTGGTGTTTATTTTTACCTTCTGGAGTAAACTAACAAGTTATCACTGTTAAGAAATATTGATCTTGATAAAATGGTTTCACTTAAATTATAACAAAAATAAATTGCAAAATTCACACATAATATGCACATCCCTTATACTAAATTCTGTGATTCTATATTCATACACATTGTTTATTGTTTCCATTTCATTGCAATTTGATAAGAACAAAAATACCTTTCAATAGGAAAAAAATGTGAACAGAATATATATATATATATATATATATATATATATATATATATATTATTGATATTTCACAGAGAAGAAGGGAGAGATAAAGAGCTAGAAATGTCGATGAGAGAGAAACAGACCAGCCACCTCCTGCACACCCACTACCGGGGATGTGCCCGCAACCAATGCACATGCCCTTGACCAGAATCGAACCCGGGACCCTTCAGTCCACAGACCGACGCTCTACCACTGAGCCAAACCAGTTTCGGCTGAACAGAATATTTTATGGTCTTTTTACTTTACATTAATCTACGTTTACTCGGAGCATTTCAGGCTACCAGCCTTTTCCTATCTCCTCATCCTATCACCATCACAAACAAGAGATCAAGAAGTGAAGACAGAGAACATCTGAGTGCAAGTTTATGTTCTATTCTTTGCTACTTATGAACTCTACTACTAGTGATAACTATTTCTATAATACATTTAAATTAGCAGTAATTATATCAAATGTACATTAGGGGATGTGCCTTTTAAAGCACATTAGGGGCTTTTATGTTCTGTTCACTTGAATTTAATTAGTTTAAATACTTTAATTTCTCTCAAGCCACCTCAAATTGATTATTCATTATTTTGTTCTCTTAACACTGCTTCAAGTTAATACATTTTTTTTTCTTATGCTATCCCCATTGTGAAGTAAAGAAATTGACAGTATACTAAGCCAGTAATGAGTGGAATATATCAAGACTCCTCTCAGGCCTATTTTGAAATTCCATTTGGTCCTTTTTGCTTGCAACTTGTGTCATATAATTTTATTTGAGTTTTTTATTAAACGTAATAAAAAGGAAAAGGAATAAAAAAGAACTGGAAAGCAGTTACTTCTATTTCACCTTCTAGTATACTTTTTTCAAATAGTTACTCCATCTTCATAAATCTTCCTAATAGTTATAGTTTTTCTCTGGGCCAGTGTCACCCTTACAACAAATATTAACAACTCTTTTCTAACTGATATTTTGCTATATTATATAAAGTCTCCCTCATGAATACTTGATGATGTTGGTGATGATGACAAAAAAAGAGGAAGATGAGATTTATTATGATGAGGACAAAAAGGATGACCATAGCTAATAATTTTTTATGCTACACTTACTACAATTTTGATATAGTTTGATACATCCATAGATATATATCTATATTTATCTATCTATCTATCTATATACACACACACACACACACACACACACACACACATATATATATATATATATATATATATATATATATATATATTCACACATATTTAGGTAATTTATTTTATAATCACTTTCACATATAATCTTCCGGGCAATCTAAACATTATACAATATTAATAGCAGATGAGAAATAGATTAGGAATTAATTAGGAATTAAGACAATTAGTTAAAGATGTATAATGTATACTTTTGAGATATAACTTTTAAAAATATTAATTTATAAATTAATAAAGTATCTTAATAAGACTGATGACTATAATTAGACTCCCAAGTGTACTTTTTTTAGTACCTATTATATGGTCAATGCTGTACTAAGTTCTTTATAAAATTTTTCTCAAATGATCTTCAAAACTATCTAAAATTGGTATTTTTTTTTACTTAATATACAATGATATTACTTTTGAGATGTGCCAGAGAGCCAATCCAATTCTGACTATAAAATGTAAGCTCTATTTACCATTGTTTATAGTGTTTCCCAGCAGTGCACACTGCTTCAGTTCTATAATGAGTATTTCAAGTGATTTAGTTATGTCAAAATATTGGCAAGATCTGTTATCTATGAAAGACATGAATAATTAAATTAGAATTTGGGGTCTCTTAAATGATCAATAACTGTGTGTTGTTGTGGTTTTGTGTGTGTGTGTGTGTGTGTGTGTGTGTGTGTGTTGTTGTTGTTGTTTGTTTTTAAATTGAAGGCCTTACGTTTAAATATAAGAGCAAATTATATTTGAGTTATGATTATAAATTATTCTAAAATATAAACTCCTCTAAAATATGCACAGGGATGTTTCAGAAAAATGCTTACAGTTCAGACTTTGTTACAAGCGGTAGTGAAAATTGCAGAAAAAACAATGCAGGGAAAATTAAGGGTGATGCTCTCCCACATTATGCTTGAAGGACTAATATATGATTATAAGTAGCTTTACTTTCCTGGAGGATAAAAGTGTTGTACACAATTGTCTAATTTCATAATCCTGAAAGGCACGATTCTGGATACTCTGCTGAGACCCAAGTGTGGCAGCCTCGAAATGTGGTTCGCAGATAGCCTGCCACAGAGAACCCAGTTGACTGATAGTCCCGCTTGCCAACTATCAGAGCCCACCACCATGTTTATGCCGAGGCTGTACTTCCACCTGCTTATTTCTATGCATGGAGGGGAATTAGTACTCTCGTAGAAGCCTTTGGATTGGGGACTCCCATCAGCCTGGTCAAAGTTTTCTTCGCACTGCACAGGAGTCTGTCTATGCAATTCACCTCCCCTTACCCTGTTTTCTCACAATTGTTAGATCTGCTTGCAGTCAATGGGCTCTCCTTGCCTACTCCTACTCCCCTATTATTTACCTATTGTCAATATTATTTATTGTCCTGTCCCACGTTAGTGCCTGCACTGCAGAGCAACTGAACTAACACACCAAGTCAATAAATCCTTACCTTTGAAGAGGACTGAGAATGAGTTGAAAGTGAACTATTGTGGTGTATTTTGAACATAATTTCTAAGACCATTTGTTGAATGTGAGCACTTGAAAAGTAACTTGAAGAAAGAATCTGTTAAAAACTGCCAGATGAATAAAGTGCTCACCTCCGACCTTCAGAAAAACATGTAATTCCTACAGGTCAATCCTTTTTAAGGAGAAAAAGTGAGGCTTTCTAAGTTGATAGTTATTTAGGCTAGGGATGGCAGGGTGGGTTAAGGGCAGAGTGAAATAATTGAAACTGCTCTTCATATGATATACCTCACTATTCACTGCAAACAGATACTACTCAAATCTAATTTCTCATATAATTTGTGAACTAAATTCCTTTTCCTAAGGAAAAAGAAATATGAATGGAGTGAGCTTTGGTTCAGGGATCTAAGTAAAATATATATATATATATATATATATATATATATATATATATATATATGTGTGTGTGTGTGTGTGTGTGTGTGTGTGTGTGTGTGTGTGTGTGCTTCAAAATCAAGATGATGTTATACAGATAATTTAGAGATTTTTAAAATAATCAGATTAATTTATTTTTCCATTCATTTATTTGCTAATTCAATAGTTTTTGAAACCCAGCCTGTGTCAGACATTCTGTGTAGGATTAAAAATATAATGTAAATAAAACACAAACCTTGCCACAGTCTGATTAAAGTGGCAGGCAACAAAGTAAACATTTTAAAAAGCATGTATTTGTGGTAAGTGTGTGAAAATGTGAGAGGAGCATAAAAGAATGACACCTAATTCATTGTGAAGGTATTCACAAAGGAAGTAATGCCTCTGACAAGCTTTGAAAGATAGAGTTGGTCAAGAAAATAGGGTCATGAATGTGTATCACAGATATCATGGGTAGGAAAAAAGAGCTTTGGTAGAAGTGATTCAAACCACAGAAGCACAAAATAATTATTGGGTGAACTGAGATGAGTATTTATGATGAGGTCAGAGTGAAACAAATTAGAAAGCATCTTGCGGACTTTACTAATATTACATGTTATTCTTTGATCAGGGTGGAGCTATTTATGCATCTTAAGTAGAAGCTGTAGAGTGGGTCCACAGAGAAAAAGTACCAGGCTACTACAAGATAATGGAGGATGAGCATCTGAACCAAAATGGCAGGGATAAAAAAGTCAATGGATAAATACTAACGGAAATTAATGGGGTTTAATGACAGATCATAGGAAATAAGAAAAAAAAACTTTCAAATATGAATTCCAAGTTTCTAGCTAAACAAAGTGGTGGACAGTGATGTTATTAATTGAGATAATTAAAAGAGGAATAGAGCGCCGAAACTGGCTTGGTTCAGTGGATAGAGCATCGGTCTGTGGACTGAAAGGTCCCAGGTTTGATTCAGGTCAAGGGCATGTATCTTGGTTGTGGGCACATTCACAGTAGAGGGTGTGCAAGAGGCTGCTGATCAATGTTTCTCTCTCATTGATGTTTCTAACTTTCTATCCCTCTATCTTCCTCTCTGTAAAAAATGAATAAAAATATATTAAAAAATAAAATAAAAGAGGAATAGAATTTAAAAGGAAATGTAGTGCACTTTTCATGAAACTGAGTTTATTAAAGGCACATCCATGTAAATAATTGTGTATATATTCAAAAATATCATAGAAACAGTCTCATTTAGTGACTTAGGATGGTGGTCAACTTATAATAGGTTCTTGAAACCTAAGATAGGAATGTAACCATGAAGGGAAACAAAACAAAGTAAGAAAACAAGAATCCTGACAAAAGCCTAGAGAATATTACCATTCCATTTTGCTGAGCAATAATTAATTTGTACTATACTAAGTTTGTAACAAAATGATATTTACAGGAATGATACAGAAGAGACTATGATGTAGCATGTTGTACTTATAAAAAACTCTCTTCTCTCCACTTTTCCAAATGATTTCTTATAATAGCATTGTGAGATAGTTTGATACTTAGAAGAGTTAGAAACAGGGTTATGCAGACAGGGTAGGGGTGAGAGGAAGGAGAACATATGTACATGACTATTGGAGCCAGCTAAAACTGTTACAGGATCACAGGACAGGAGAAATAGAAAAACTGAGACAGGAAAGTTAAAATAAAGCCAAATAGTGTGGTCAATTTGCAGCCAACTTGTAACTAACAAGCCATTATCTTCCCTAGCCAAGGACACAGAGCAAATGGTTAAAACAAAACAAAACAAAACAAAACAAAAACGCCCCCCACCTCCTAATGAAAGAATGCAGAATGGGGAGGGGGGAATGGAAAGGGAAAAAAGAAGGGTTTTACTCCCTAAGCAGAGAAGCCAGTAATCTCAAGGCTTGGCAAGATGAAGTTGCCAGGTGCTTTTCATAAATTCTGGAAGGGCCACAACAAAATTTAAAAAAAAAAGGACCTTGAGAATTAATTTGTTGCCAGGATTCTTGTTCCAGCATTAAGAATGATTCAGCAATCTGGAGAAAGTCTGTGTATAGATTAATAGAAGCCCAAAGACAAAACATAACTTTGCAAGGCGTCGGGGATCAGAGAAGCCTGGCTGAAGAAGCCAAGTTCTCCTTGTCTCAGGACCCTTGCTTTTTATTAACACAATTAGTCCTAAGGCAAGGTGGAGATAATACACTTCAAAGGTTTTCATATAGAAGCATTGCCAGATTGGTTTGTTCAATAGGAGGCAATAACATATAGATTAAGATGCTCTGAGCTGCCTGGCAGCAAACAATCATCCTATTCAGGTTTTGGGGAAATGCCCTTAGCCATTTCAACAGGTGACAACATATGTGGCTCAGCACTTGTTGAGTCCCCAAGTTCTCTCAACCTTTTGATGAAACTCTTGCAATTATGACATGCTGGAACTGGCTCCCAGCAATCTGTACCAAACTAGTCAGCAGAGGAATTCTGAAGCCTATATACCGGAGGGTTTATAAAGCCTCAGACCCCCACCCAACTTGTTCTTCAGATTAGCTGAGAGCCCATCTGTGCTTCATAAGCCAAATGTATAGGTTTGCTTGCGCATCATAGCAGCCAGTCCACTGGTTGTTTGGTCATTCAGTAGCATATATATATATATATATATATATATATATATATATATATATATTAGAGGCCTGGTGCACGAATTCATGCACAGGTGGGGTCCCGTGGCCTGGCCAGTGATTGGGGTCCATCATCAGGGTCAATTGGGGCCCACTGGCCAGGGGGAGGGACCATGGAGGTTGGCTCTGGTAGTGCACTGACTACCAAGTACAGTTCCTGCATTGAATGTCTGCCCCCTGGTGGTCAGTGTGTATCATAGCAACCAGTCAATTGATTGGCTGTTGGTCATTTGGCCCAGTAGATGCCTGTGCATAAAATTTGTTCATGGGGAGTAAAGGGAGGGGAGGATCCCCTCAGCCCAGCCTGCATCCTCTCCTATCCAGAACCCCTCAGGGGATGTCCGACTGCTGGTTTAGGCCCTATCCCTCTCACAATCCTGAACCACTGGCTCCTAATCACTCACATGCCTGCCTTCCTGATCACCCCTCACTCCAATCCCCCCAGCCGGTCCGGCCACTCCTAACTGCCCCCCTGCTCATCTGATCAACCCTAACTGCCTCTGCTTCTGGCTTGATCACCCCCAACTACCCTCCCCCAAGCATGGTTCCCCCCAACTGCCCTTCCCTGCCAGCCTGGTCACCCCACTTAACCTGCTGCAGTCATTTGGTTGCTTTTCACTGCCCCCCCCCTGCTGGCCTGGTTTCCCCATGTAGCCTGTTGCCTGGTTATTTGGTCACCCCTCACTAACTCCCTGCTGGCTGGGTCGCCCCACGTAGCCTGTTCAGTTGTCTGTTCGTTGCGATAGTCGAGTAGGCTTTTATATAGATGGATGGATAGATAGATGATAGATAGATAGATAGATAGATAGATAGATAGATGATAGATAGATAGATAGATGATAGATAGATAGATAGATAGATTGATAATTTCTGTATCATTATTGCTAAACAAAAATAACACATTGCAGCAATCTCCTCTTTGAACCTTTGGTCTCTAGAATTCTTACTATTTCTCTTTCCTTTTGAAGCTATCAAATTTATTCCATGTACAAAATTCCCCCACAAGGCTGCTATGAGAATAATATGCAGTCATTAAAACAGGTAGCTTTTCCAATCAGCATACATTTTATTTCAAAAATTCCCCCTAAGTACTTGCTTTTCATAATACTGTATGAGAATATTTAATTTATATAATAGGAAAATAATTGATGTGTCTCATCTATTGAAGCTTACATGGAAATACCTAATTCATGTTTTGATGTCTGTTGTATGTGATGTGAGGCTATTATCAATGTAGAAACTCAGATAAAACATGCCAAATATAATTTATCAAGCTTTTAGCTTGCTTTCTTTTGTTGATATTTATTCACAAAAGATCTAAGGCAACCAAAAACAACATGTTCCAAACACAATAAAATATAATTCAACAGACTAGTTGATCTTTACATAAATGTGGGTACATCATGAAAATATGCATCAGGCCAGACACCACTATTTGCAAATATTATACTTGAAATCCTGAATAGTCCTCCATTTATGTATGATTTCACAGTCAAGCAAAATTGAGGTCTTTTAAGGAAAAAAAAGAAAACAAAGAGAAGCAAAGATGTAGATAAGATTGGCAACACTTTTATCTAGAGTGATTTGATTACATTTGCACACACATTCTGACAGGCTTTATCTAGTGGTGCATCAGCATCATTTGACAGTATGAAATTATAAAACAATATGAGGTACAGACATGACATTTATGTGCAGCACACACATGCAGATCTTGTTGGTGTTACACTTTAGTAATTTAAAATCATCAAGATATTGTTCTGTTGTCTTACTTCCTTTAAAAAAAAACACAATTAGATGGCCTGGTGGGTGTGGGTCAGTGGTTGAGCATAGACCCATGCATCAGAGGGCTGCTGTTGCACATGCCTGGGTTTCAGTCCCCAGGAAGAAGCATGCAGGAGCCCCAGTAGGGGGCATGCAAGAAACAGCTGGTCAATATATATTTTTTTCTCTCTCTCTTCTTCTAAAAACATATTATAAAAAAAAGAATTATATGTGAATCCAAATTATGTCTAATAGCATTAGCTATAAAGTCCAAGCATAGTTTTATAGCTCTTTGTTAGGACTCTCCTATTTGAATATGCTTTGCATTGGTGTCTTATAAAATTAAACACTGCAATCGCTCTTTTTCTATATTAATCAATAAATGGTGCATAGCATTACCTAGATATAAATGAAACTTCTTTTAGTATTTGTATGAGCTTTTAGATACTACAATTTAGTTGGTAATTGACTGAATTGAAAAAAGCAAAACCTAAATATACACAGTCTGTCTATAGATGCAAAATAGAAATATAAAATTAAGTAAAAAGAGAAGAAATCAAAATTAGAACTGTTGTAGCCAGTTCAGGTTATTATCCAGATGAACAGTGGCCAAATTAGCTAAGTAAAATTCCAGACTAAATCATAAAAATTGCAAGTGACAAGAAAGTACTTAATGATTTCTCCTTGCAGGGCTTGATATTGTATAGGCTGGCATAAAAGGAAATGGAAGCAGAAACTATTCACTAATCAGGTTGGGACCAGTTCAGCTGGGTTTCACAATATAAAAGGTTTATGGCTCTGCACATGTATTGAAAACTAATTCTAAATAGTTCTATGTGTAGGTTTGTAATCAACTCAATATGTTTCTGAAGCCAAATGCCAATTAAATTCTAGATATCATCAAATAGATATTACAAGATAAAAAAGCAGCATAACTATGATGGCAAATATTATATATCATCATGGCTGGGCCATGATGCCCTAGTACTTGGTCGAACAACACTATGGATATTTCTGTTAAGGTGTTTCTTGGATGAAATTAACATTGAAATCAATAAAGCAGGTTATCATCTATGATGTGGGTGGGCCTCATCCAATCAATTGAAGGCCTTAAAAGGATAAAGGTTCACCTCACCTGAAAAGGAAGAAATTCTGCTAGCAGACTGCCTTTGAACCCAATCTGCAACTCTTCCCTGGGTATGCACCTTGCCAGCCTGAATTTCAGATTTTGAATTTACTGAATCTACACAACCTCAAGAGCCAGTTTCTTAAAATAAATCTCCTGATACATATACACACATATTCTGTTATTTCTACTAGTATTTCTCTGGAAAACTCTAATAAATATTTTGACACAGGGAAGTAGGGTGCTGATATAACAAATAAGATATGTGGAAGAGGTTTTGGAACTGGGTAATGGGTAGACACTGGAAGAATTTTGAGGTGCATGTCATGAAAAACCTAGGCTGTCTTGAAAAGATGTGAGTGGATATATGGATGTTAAAGCAACTTCTGGTGAGGCTTGCTATGGAAATGAGGAATATCTTATTGGCCATTGGGTGAAAGGTGATCTTTTTTTATAAGGTGGCAAAAAATGATCGTGTTCCAGTGTTTTGCGCAAGGTACCATTTGTAAGAGATGAATTTGGATATTTAGCTGAGGAGAATTTAAAGCTTTGTGAAGAAGGCTCAGCCTGGTTTCTCCTTACTGATTACGGTAAAATCTGAAGGGAGAATTATAAATTGAAGAAAGAATTGGTAACCAAGACTTAAAGATCTGGAAAATTCTCAGCCTATCCATATTGCACAAAATGTGAAAGCATCCTCAGGAGAAAACACCAAGGGTGTGCCTTCACACTCATTTGGTAGAGGGATTATTGAGAGGACTCACGAACTGAAGCAGACATGGAGATGGGGTTACACCAGCCCCAGTAGAAATACTGCTAGTGTGGAGTTGGAAGGACAGGAATGGTGCCATGAAGAAAGGCTGTGAACTTCTGGGCTTTGACAGGATGGGACAATAGAGTTATCAAAGTAAATGGCCCTTGATATCAGCAGGCTTGCCACTGCCACCACAAGACCAGAGGGCACGCGTCCAAAGGTCAAGGTTGTCTCTTCTTCAGTTCCGGAGGTCAGGGCCACCACCTTTATTCCAGTGAGCCAGGCTGCTGCTCCAGGGGGCCCCTAAGTGGAGGTGCCAATCTGGTCGCTCAGAGGATGGAGCACTGAGACAAAGTGAATGCTTCTTCATTATGAAAAATCTTATGAAATTCAGTCCGCCAGATTTTGGAATTAGTTGGTTCCTGTGACCATTTTTTACTTTCCAATTTCTCCTTTTTGGAAGGGGAATGTCTCCTTGTGCCTATGTTATCACTGTATTTTGGAAGCAGATAACTTGTCTGATTTCACAGGTTCATCATTAGAAAGGAATTTTGCCTCAGGATATATCATGACTCCAGTATCAACCACACTTAATTTAGATGAGACTTGGGATTTAGAACTAATCATGGAACAGGGTAAGACTTTTGGGCTGCTGAGATGAGGATACATTTAATATGCATTTGAGAAAGACAAGAATTTTGGGGGTCCATGGTGTGGAGTTTTATAGGCTAAATTGTGTCCCCCAAAATTCAATTGCAGCCCAACTCTCAGTACCTCAGAAGGTGACTATTTAAAGAAAAGACCTTTAAAAAAGATTAGTTTAAATTGAGGTTATTAAAATGGGCTCTAATTCAATCTGACTGCTGTTCTTCTAGGAAGGGGAAATTTTGACACTCAAAGAGACACCTGGGTGCATGTGCACAGGGAAGGAGACCATGTAAGGGCACTACAAGAAGGCTGCCATCAGCAAGCTAAGGGGGAAGGGCTCAGAAGATACCAATTTGCCAAAACCTTGCTCTTGGACTTCTAGCTACCAGAACTGAAAGCAAAAATAATTTCTGTTGTGTAAGCCACCCAGTCTGTGGTATCATGATCCTAACATTGAAAGAATGGTTAACATCAATTTAGAAACTTTCAAGAATGTGTTGATTTCAGGACTTCCTGGAAATGGTTGGTGAGAGAGAAAGACTTCCATTTAAATACAGACTAGATTTTTTTTAAAGATTTTTGAGCTGAAGCTTTTGAACATGAGTATGTACTTAAATCAGACCGTTCTAAAATTAGCTACACTCTCCAAGAACTTGAAGAAATGTAAGAAAGTACCAATTGACACAATTGACTGAAAAAGTAAAGTCATAGCCTTGACTAGTAGCATTCATTATGGGAGATTATAAAACTATTATATATTTGCAGTACAGCCCTAACCTTTGAGATGGCATTGCTGAGGACAGTGCTGCTCTCTGACAAAGTACTACTTGAGAAGTTTATGAAGAAGTTAAAGAGCAATGCATTAACTATTAACTTATACAGCTCAGGATTTCTGAGATGTTTTAGTGTAAGTTTTTCTTTGGAGGAAAATTGTTTCCTCTTCCTTCACCCTATGAGTCACATAATTGGGCAAGCTCTATATACAGTTATTCTAGTGAATACTCAGTAAGAATTATCTTCCTATGGAATCTGCTACAGGGATTTTTACATATCTCATCAAACTTTAAAATTATTTTCGAAGCTGATAGAGCAGTGTGCAAATGAGAAATGAGATACAAAGTTGAATACTTCAAAAGATGAGGTCACTGAGGACAAAGTTAAAAGAAGAAATTACAAATACTAACTTTCTTGGAAGCACAATGATGAATTTAGTCAAATCATTCTAATTCAGGTTTCTTAATATTCTATAAATTCATTTATTCTTCCTTTTGTATTGTCATCTGCATAGTCTATGTTTTTCCATAGTCTTATCGATTTTTTAACATTTGTATCCATGTATTCAAGGCATCTTAATACTTTCCCTATAAAATTTTCAAATTTATCACCAATAATACATGAGGAATTATGCACAGTATTCTAAAATACATTTTATGTTTCTTAAGCTATGTTTCTTGGAAAGAGGAATAGATGGCAGGAGGTGAAACTAATACCTGTCAAATAAGACTAATATTTAAAAAAGAGTCATGGCATCTCAATGAAGAAATTTATTTCAAATGATTAAAAATATTGGGGCTCAAGAACTGAATATGAATCAGATTACATGGATGATTAATATAATCACTGGTTTGTTTTGAAAGGGAAAATATAAAGACTTTTTTTTAGACTACTTATAGAAATAAAAATATGTATATTTGGTGTGTGTTTTTCAGTGGGCAATTGAAATGGAACTTTTGAGACCTGGTGGTATAAAGGGAGAATAATTCACTTTAGGGAAATAGTTGAAACATAGTCAATAAGCTCACCAATAAAATTAGAAAACAGATTACCTGGACATAAGGGTACCTATCTATACATTAGTCATATCAAGGAGGAAGTGGAAGCATAGTACGTACTTATGGTACTTACTAGTTGGAACACAATACAGGGAAAGTTATTGAAACTGTATAGTAATAGAATTATTTTCAACTGTGAGAGGAGGATAAACTATCAATAACTATATATATAATGAACAATATAAAGTGATATGATATTGTTTTAAAGAATAAGTGGGTTGGGGATCCACTAGATTTCATAATTAAAAGAAAAATGGCAAAGTTCAAGAAAACAGAAAATCTGTTTCTTGCCAGTGATTTGTTTTAGGAAATAGTAAAGGGTAATAGAAGTTTTATTGAATGTAGAAAATTTTGTCTAATTTGAGAAAGTATAAAGGAAAATAGCTCAGAGATGATGATCTTTAAAAAGTACTCAGTGTTTGTTGAACTTCTTGAGATTATATCCTCAGGGTGTAAAGAAAGAACACCAAATTAATAACAAAACAGCTGCAATTCTAAGGCTATAGTAAATCAATAGGTATTTAAGATGTAATTTTCTATTGTTAAACATTTTTTCTAGTATTTTTTTTATTATCATGTACATTATAAAATTAGTTTTTTTTGTTATTAAAGGACCATATCCTCATTTAATTATTTTATAAAATTAAAAATAAATATAAGCAAAACAAACCAATCATTGAAATATCTTATTATTTATTGAGTTTCCATTTAAAATAATTAGCAGAAATATGAATTAATGTGTAACTTTGAATAATTTTGTAATAGGACTCTAATAATTTGGGTATTCTCTCAATCTATGTGACTACTAAGTAGATAAGGTCCTTGTCTAGACAGAAAAGTAAAGTCAGCAGTGGGGGTGCCCTAGCTGGTTTGGTTCACTGGATAGAGGTTCAGCCAGCTGACTGAAGGGTCCCAGTTCAACTCAAGGGCAAGTATATTGGTTTCAGGCACATCCCCAGTAGGGGGTGTGCAAGAGGCAGGTGATTGATGCTTCTCTCTCATTGATGTTTCTGACTCTCTATCCTCCTCCCTTTCTCTCTGAAAAAGATCAATAAAATGTTTTTTAAAAAAAACCAAAAAAACAAAAAGTGGTGGTTTTTAAATATGAATATCCTAATTGAGGGAATATATTAGTTATAATATGCTTAGTCATAAATTATGAACATAAATTAAATCATATAAAGTAATAATACAGTAATTTTTGGTGTTGTAAAATTAACTTATATGTAAAATTTATTTTAAATTACAAAAACAATTTTGGTCAGTAAATATAAAGTCCTTAATCATTTATGAAACCATTTGTTTTAAAAACTTCCATAATTATTTTAGATTATCAAACATTTGTTTCATAGAATATTTGTTACCAACTCCTGAGAACACTAATAAATTCTCTTGGTTTTATTCACAAGAAATAGCGTTGTGCTGACAGCATAATAATACTGAAAAAAATGCTTTTAAAAATAATATCAATTTTCCATAATACATCACGCATGATATATTGCACTACAAAACAATTTTTGATGTGATCTTTTCTGCTTTCTTCATACCTTTTTAAAGTTTCCACTTCATCAAAACATTGTTTTCTTATTCAAGACAATAGAGTTTTAAAAAATCTTGCAAGTTTCCCACAATTGGCTGAAACTTTCATGCCTTTCATTCAGGTCTCCATTAATCGAAAGTGGTTTTAGCTAGCTGTACTCAAGCATTTCAGTCAATTACCACCTTTTACCTTGTTATTATCATAAAGACCATTTCTTTCCTAAAATGGTCAATTAAGTTCATGAAAATAAATGGTGAGGAATATACTGTTTGTTAGCTGTACTGTCAAGAGTACACTGGTCTTGGGGAAAAACATTTTAGAGGATTTCTTAATGAATAGAAATAGCTTTCATCAGACTAGATGTTTGTTCGCATTTCTTTTTCTCTCTGGCCAATTCAGTTAACAAGCCAGTAATTGAGTATTTGAAAGCTCTTAAAATATCTACCATGTACTTAACAAAGGGTCCCATGTTTTTACTTTACTATTCCTTTTGTATAGAGTACATTTTAGAATCAATTGATGTAGCAGGTTTTACTTGAAAAGCATCAGGAAAAAGTTCATTTTTAAAAAATCTGGAAAAATGGCATGAACTATATAAAGAAATGTCATAGCAATGAATGTAAAACTTGAAATAGAAAAACTAATGGATAGCTAGACTACATATTTTATCATATATTCTTCTAAATGTAAACAATGATTTCTGGGGGGAAAACATATTCTTAAACCATTATAAAATAATGTTGCATGGTTTATTACAATAATATTCCTTGTAATATAACTAGTGGCCCAGTGCACATATTCATACATGATGAGGTCCCTTGACCTTGCTTGAGGGGATTGGGCTGAAACTGGCTCTCCGATATTCCCCAAAGGGTCCCGGATTGTGAGAGGGTTCATGAATCTGTGCACTGGGCCTCTAGTATGCATATAAGATCTTTGGTTAATCTCTTCCCACCCTTCCTCTTGACCCCTTTCCTCTGAAATTCATCAGTCTTTTCCATATTTTTATGCCTGTGGTTTCCGCTCCTGTGTTGCATGTCTGTCTCCTGGTGGTGAGTGCACATCATAGTTCCCAGTTGGATGGTTGACTGGTCAGATGTTCAGATGGTCAGATGGTCGCTTAGGCTATCCTATATAATAAAAGGTTAATATGCAAACCAACTGAACAGCAGGATGACTGGTCACTATACCACTGGGGGGCACACCCTCAACACTGTCCCCCGTGGTCAGTGCACTCCCACAGGGGGAGTGCTGCTCAGCCAGAAGCCCTGAGCATGGGCTTATGGATGGCAAGCACAGTGATGGTGGCAGGAGTTCCTCATACTTCCGTAGCAGCACTAAGGATGTCTGATTGACGGGTTAAGCCTGCGCCCATCAGTCAGACATTCTCCCAAGGGCTTCTGGACTGAGGACTCCACCCTGGGTGCATGTATTTTATGAACCAGGCCTCTCGTTATGTATATGTGTGTGTGTATATGTATAATCACATATATAACTATAGTTTTCAATATATATTCTATACTATTTAATAACTAGGTAATTGGGTTATAAGTTCTTAGTATTAATAAAATCAAAGGATTGTAATGGTTTCTATGCAAATTAAAATATTTTAAGGATAACTGTATCTGGGCATTCAACTATCTTCAGGCCTATTTTAAACATAATTTATATTTTAAACATTCTATCAATAAGTATAAATATCTCCTAGAAATTAAAGTATGCTTTTTTTTCCTTTGAATGCAGACAGTTCATCTACTTTTTATCTTTACTTATTAAGCCACTTTGTTGAGGTATAATTTTATGTTTTTCAGTTTCCAAATAAGATCAAAGAGAGCTAATTCCTAAATTCTTTAACAATTAGATACACTACTATCAAATAAAAGTTTTAACATGTTTGTTTCTAGGGATTTTTATAGAAAATGAAGCTGGACAAAGATCATGTATACAGTCCATTTGCAAATAATACAAGGCTTTCTTTCATCTCAAAGATAAATAAGACCTGGAACATCAATGTTTTTTGAGAGTGATGCCAGTTTCATAAAAAACAGTCACAGGCTTAGGCAAACAAGTTTCAGGAATTGAATTATTGATACTACAGAAATCTAATAAAAGAAAACACAATACAAAGCATGTGGGAATTTTTACAACAGAAGAGGGAAGACAAAATGTGAATTTGTTTTAGGTGCATTAAACTTTCTCACTGTTAGATTTTCTCTAAGTCTGTATGCCAGTTTCATCCCTCAGACCCTAAGTTTACTTTCCCTTCTAAAACAGAAATAATTTCATATAATTTACTTTACCTTATCATTTATCATTAAATACATGTATACACATCATGAATGTTTCATGCATTATGTAACTCATGAAATTTTTATTACAAAATTCACATGTTCATGATGTAAACGTTTAAACAATATACCAATAAAAAACAACACTAAATTAAGCTTTTTCCTCATTTTGCAATACCCCAAATCTACTCCATATTAGAAACAGCCATGTTTGAAATCTCCATCTAGTTCCAAAAGAGTAAAGCTGGTTATTTTTCCCCTCGTAACTCTTTGTTATTATTTGGAAAAGCACGATACTTATAAAGCTATGTAATAAAAATTCAGTGCAATTATCTGTGAGTTTAATATTTTACCCTAGGGCGCTTTGACTACTGTCACTCCAAGTTCTGGATTTTTCCTTTTTCTTTTAAAAAGAATTCTCACATAGTTTTGGGAAATATGTTATAAATTAACTAGAGGCCTGGTGCACAAAATTTGTGCATGAGAGGGTGGTGTTTCTCAGCCCAGCCTGCACCTTCTCCAATCTGGGATCCCTTAGGGGACATCCTAATGTCTGTGGCTCCTAACCACTCACCAGCATGTCTGCCTAAGGCCCCCAACTTCTCTCCCTTCCTGGCCTAGTTGCCCCAACCATTCTCCCCTGTTCGTCTAGTCACTCCCAACTGTCCTCCCCTGCTGTCCTGATTGCCCTTAACCCCCTGCTATCCTGATCTTGTCCCTAATCCTGTGTCAGCCTGATCTTACCCCTAACTGTCTCTGCCTCAGCTCTCACCAAGCTGGCTTTGTCTACCTAGAAGGAAATTGGACATCCAGTAAATGGCCAGTTGACCTGGTATAATTATCATATTACTCTTTTATTAGTATAGATAGATTATGTACGATACAATTGCTTAAATGGGGGAGAGAGGGCTTTTGTAGCAGGAGAAGATGCTTTTAGAAGGCAAAAATACATAACCACTATATCTGGACTGATAGCCAGCCATATGCTCTATACTTCCAATGTTTCCATAGCCTTCCAACTGCTCTGTTTCTCTCATTATACTCCTAGTGGCCACCAAAACCACAGCACTGGTTTTAATGTGTGAGTCAGATTACAACAGTCCCTCATGCATGCCACTTTACTCATATAATAAAATATAAAGTTTATATCACAGTTCCTCGGTTTCTCTGAAAATTTACATGCAATATCCTTCAGCCACACTAGCTGCTTGCCTTTCCTCAAACCTATCAAGTATACCACAATCTTAGGACCTTTAACTTGCTATTCCTGCTGCCTAAATATACTTCCTCAAGTGTTCTTAGACATTTTTTTTCACTTCCTAAAGTCGTTTTTTAAATATTGGTATTTAGATAGCTTGGTTCAAGCAATCAAATTTTAAGAATATTCACTTTACTCTTTAGCTATGTTTGTGTTATTTTACTTATAGCATTTACTGCTTGCTAACATATAAAGGGGCTTATTTGGTTATTATTGGCCTCTGCCACTAGGATATAAGTTCCAGGGGATTTTATTTATTATTATTTTTATGCTGTGTTTCTGTGGAACTTGAAATAATACTTGGCAAATAGGAGTTATTTGTTGTGGTAACAAATACACATGAAACATCCTTAGCATCTTTAGCCCATTTGCCTCTTAATCACCAGACTTCTCAAAGGAGTTGAGAAATATAAAACGTATCAAAAGCAATTATACAACCTGTTAAAATAATTTTCCATTTACCCCATCATGTTCTCATTTTCTAGCTTATACTCAATGAATAAAAATTATAAATATAGCTTTAAAACAGACTCAAGTCCTTAAAGGTCTTTGTTAACTCTAGTTTAAATTGCCTAATAAATTCATAATTATGATAAAATCAATATACTGATTTTCCACACTTACCTCTAATTAGATGAGCATTGCTTCTAAAAATTATATATTCAGATTAGTGTTCAAAAAATTAAAGACCATTAAAGTCAAACTGACAGTCAAAATTTCTCTGCAGATCTATCACATTGGTCTTGTTTTCATAATTTTTGTTTGAAAACAGCTATTCTCATAAAAGTTGTAATATCACCTAACAATATGTTTATAAAATAAAATCCACCAGACTGGTGGGCTTTCACCTTAATCACTATTTATTAAAATCTATCTATTAAGTAAGCACACCTTCCTTTTATCCTTCCTATTTCAAAAGAAGACTTGTCCCTTCTCTCAAAGCCAAAATCTCTTAATTGTCTACTGGATCCCATTCTTCACATTTTAGCCTTTGAATGGGTTTCTTTTTACATCTCTAATGGATTATTCCTATAAATGCAAAAACATGTTATAATATTTTATACCTCAAAATAAAAAATAAAAAATCTCAACCCATCCTATTTGCCTCTAACACAATCCAACAATATAGCATACCTGCTCTTCTTTATATCCACACTCCTTCAAACAGTAGTCTGTTTATACTATCTCCTCATCTTGATTTCCTAATTATTTTTTGACATCCTCAAATCAGGGTTATACTCTGATTCAAATTGATCTGGCTAAGGTCACCAGTGATTCCATGTGGCACAATATAATAATCATTCTGTGAATTCACCTCATTCTATATCTTAGTTGATTCTATTAATGACTTATCTTCATTATATAGTTTCCTATCTTTGCATCTATGATAGATTCAAATCCTAATTTTCCCCCTCATATTAATCATCTCATCTCAGTCTCCAATATCATCTCATACTTAATATGCTCAAAATGGAAGTAAATATTCTCTCAGAAGGCACATATACACCTCCTCAAACAAACATGTGAAACAACACAGATGTGTACATCTAACATATACATTCTCATTCACACATGTATGTCACCTACATTAACATACTTACCCATGCATATCTGTGTACATAAACATACACACACTCACAAACACTACCAAATATACTCATATATAAATGTATGTGCACCCCCAAAACATGCACTCATATGCTTCCATTCCCTCACCCAAACTGACATAAATGCAATCACCACACACATATTCACATGTATATATATATATATATATATATATATATATATATATATATATGAGAGAGAGAGAGAGAGACAGGCTGGGTGCACAAAATTCGTGAACAGTGAGGGTATGTATCCCTCAGCCCAGCCTGCACCCTCTCTAATCTGGAACCCCTTAAAGGCAGTCAGACATCCTTCTCACAATCCAGGACAGCTGGCTTCCAACTTCCACTTGCCTGCCTGACTGACTACCCCTAACCACTTCTGCCTGCCAGCCTGATCACCCCATGACCACTCCCTGCCTGCCTGATCGACACCTAACTGCTTCCCTGCCAGCCCAATTGGCCCTAACTGCCTTCCCCTGCTTGGCTAATTGCCCACAACTGCCCTCCTCTGCCAGACATCTTGTGGCAGCCATCTTGTATCCACATGAGGGCAGACATTTGTGTGTTGGAGTGGTGGTCAATTTGCATATTAGCTCTTTATTATATAGGATATTTATATTTACTTATATTTATTCATATTCATATTTATTTATGTTTATACACATTCACACTTAAGAGATACACACATGTATGTGATGTATCCTACATGCACAATCCCTCGCATATACATACACTCATGAAAATTCCACACACAGACACTCATGTACTCTCAAGCATAAACACCACACTTTTATTTTCCAGATTTGTAGTATTTGGATATTTACATAAAATGAAATTCTTAGTACACAAACTTACTCTAAATTCTGGCTACATTTCTGAAAATAAAATTTAAATCTATTGTTTCCTCACAATTCTATTCTAATTTCATCACCTACAATTGTCAATTTCTTCTTCAAAATATATCTAAAAAGTCCCTGTATATTCCCATTGTCTTTGCTACCACCTACTAAGACCATCATTGTTTACCCACCTTCTAACATTCTTCAAGCTGCCTATTTTGCCCTCTCTAACCTTTCATGGGTAACTTAAACTGTGTAACTATTTCAGAAGACAACTCAGATTAAAAAATTTTCACTGACTGTCCATCAACTTGAATTTTCATTATTAAAATTAGCCTATATTGAATATATATTGCTGACAAGGGTATGATAAAAGAGGTATCTGCTGAAAACGGTTTGGCTCAGTGGATAGAGCGTCGGCTTGTGGACTGAAAGGTTCCAGGTTCGATTCCAGTCAAAGGGCATGTACCTTGGTTGCAGGCATATCCCCAATAGGGGGTGTGCAGGAGGCAGCTGATTGATGTTTCTCTCTCATCAATATTTCTAACTCTCTATCCCTCTCCCTTCCTCTCTGTGGAAAATCAATAATATATATATATATATTTAAGAGGTATCTATTTAGGTAGCACTTTAAATTATTTAAAAATATGTTTGATACAATTTTTGTAATATATTTTAAGATAAAAAATAGCAGTATAGCATTTCACCTTTAATTTTAGAGATGATAAAACAACATTTTATCAAATGCTATAAAAGCATCATCCATAAAATAAACACTAAAGAAGTACTTTTATAATAGTGACTTCAAATTTATATAAAAATATCACTGTGGAAATAAACTACAAAATATCCATTTGATAGAATATTATACATTGATTAAAATGTCTTAGAATAATTGTAACTACAAAATGTTCATCATAGGTTGATAACCAAGATATTGGGTTATTAAGGATAAAAGGGTATAAAATTATATCTGAAATATAATTGTAAGAGAGTGAGAATGTTGGAGCATGCTGCCAGAGAGGCCACGGACTATGCCCCAGATAGAGTTATCAGTGCTGACACCAGGCCAGGCCATGAGTTTTGGTCTCGGCCCCTTCCCAGCACTTAGGCCTTCTTTCAAGGGCAGAGCAGGACTGACTCCAGTTTTGTACTGTGTCTTCCGTCTTGTATAAAATGTATCAATCACCCAACCCACCCTTAAATCAGCCAATAGAAATACGGAGGGAAGTAACCCAGTGTAACCGGACCCTGGCCCTCACTCCACCAATCAGAACCAGCCAACTCAGTGGTCCCAGCATCACCCCAGCACCAAACCCTAAACCCTATAAAAAGCCCTTGTTCTCCCAAGGTTCTCTCTCTCTCTCTCTCTCTCTCTCTCTCTCTCTCTCTCTCTCTCTCTCTCTCACCACTGCGCTGGTAATTGCTGGAGATGGGAGCTCATGCTAGCATGAATAAAAAGGCTCTTTTGCTTCTGCATCGGACTCCCTGGTGGTCCTTGGGGATCTTGAAATCTGGACATAATAATAATCATAACTAAATTAAAACTAAAGCAAAAGACAAAATAAATATACACAAATATTAACAGCTGTAATATTTCAGCAATTTAATTATTTTAGCTTTCTCATTCTCTTTTCTTATCATTTGTGTTTGCCATTATGAGATTGTTTAAAGGAAAAACTAACAAAATAATTATTTTTCTCTTTTTTTCTGCACTATGGAAAATAAAATAAAAGTTGCTCTCCCAATCACTGTCATTAAACATTTTGTAGTTTTATTATAAACTTCAGAATATTGATTTATATTTGTCAGAAATACTAATTTTAGATGCATGTGTTTATTTATTTGAAAGTACCTTTTAAATATTGAAATTATCTTTCATTAAGATATTTGAAAGTACTTTAATCAACAATCTGGCTAGAATCAAAGTTCAAAATAGATGAAATTTAAATGATGACATAATTAGGATGGATGTCTATTTCATAAACCTTCAAGGTGTTACTGATGGTATTAATTGGATATAACATGCCAGCCAAATCCTATCTGTACAATAAAGCTTCTAATTATTTTATTATTCTTTCATTGTTTCACCACATAATACATTATGAGGACATAACATTACAGCATTTGTGGTTCCATGGAAACAGACTATGTAGTTCTGAAATTTAGTACAGGAAACTTTTAGGGAAATGCTCTAAAATACCACCTGTTAGGTGTGGCCTAGGCATCCATAAAAGGGGTTGTGAAGCTGGCATATCTCTTCCGAGTTGTTCCTAAGTGACTAAGGGTCGTTGGCTCTACATAGATCCATATTGATAAATCACTGGATACTGGTTACTCCTAGAAATGGGGAAATGTGACCTTCGTGTAGGTAGTTCTTTCACTTAGGGCAATTCACAGAGAGGTAAATTGATGTAAGCCACCAATGCTCCTAGCATCTTGAAAGGAATGGTGGGGGTGACATACAGAAGTGTAGGACAGCATCTCCTATATTAATTCATATTGATTCAGAATTATTGACAATACTCTCCCAAAATTGCTATGATAAAAATCCACAGATTTCTTTAGGTTATATTCCTATTTCATACATATCACTCCTATATTAGAGGAAAAAAAAATATTTAATAGTCTCGCTCTATTACTATGGTGATCACTGAATATTTTAAGACAATAGTTTCCTAACTGTAATGAATACAGGATTAACTTACAGATTATTTTAAATATATATATTCTTTACTCATACCCCTAATTATTCTAACTTAGGTTTTCAGAGGTAGTAAGAAAATATGAAGCCCAGCTTTATGTGGATCAGTGGTTGAGTATTGACCTATGAGCCAGGAAGTGACAGTTCAATTCCCGTTCAAGGCACATACATGAATTTCAGGCTCACTCCCCAGTGAGGGTATACAGGAGGCAGCTAATCAATGATTCTCTATCATCATTGCTGTTTCTATCTCTCCATCCCCCTTCCTCTCTAAAATCAATAAAATTTATTAAAATAAAACACATGACATTTTAAGTAACATTGTTCTTTTTTTTGGTACTTTTCTTACACTTTAAAACCATAAATAATGTTTGCAAGAAAAATAAATATGGTGTAGTAGAAATTTAATGGATTGAAAAGTTCTAGAAGTGAAGAACAAGCATACCCAGTGACCTGTTTGGCTTCTGAAGGTCCTCCTATATAAAGAAAGGATAATATGCAAATTGACCGAATGGCAGAACAACCGGTCACTATGGCACACACTGACCATTAGAGGGCAGATGATCATTGCAATGCAGGAACTGCCCCCTGATGGTCAATGCACTCCCACAGGGGGAGCACTGCTCAGCCAGAAGCCCTGAGCTTAGCTCATGGCTTGGCAAGCACAGTGGCAGTGGCGGGAGCCTCTCCCGCCTCCACAACAGTGTTAAGGATGTCAGTGGGTCATCCCCCAGGGACTCCCGGACTGGGAGAGGGTGCAGGTTGGGATGAGGGACACCCCTCAGTGCATGAATCTCATGCACTGGGTCTCTAGCCCTATATAATAAAAGGATAATATGCAAATTATCCCCTTGACCAGGAGTTCAACCTGGAGTTTGACCAAGAGGTGGGACTTGCCCCTCCTCCTAGCTGGACCTGCCCCTAATCCACCCCCTCATTCTGATCGGGGGTGAGTCAGCTGGCCAACAGTCTACGTATCCTCCCTTTGGTTACCCCAGTCTGATCTGGATGGGCCAGCCAGACCCCACCAGTACACGAATTTGGGCACTGGACCTCTAGTTCTCCAATAAAAGGAACCAGGGTTTTTTTTAAGAAATAGCTGTTTCTACTCCAGGGCAGAGAAAACAAGCTGAGACTAGAGTATCTTATGTTACCAGAAAGTTAAGGAAATGGTGATTAATAATAATAATAGCAATAACAAAAATGATGATGCCATGTGCAGGAAAATGGAGGTCAAACTGAAAAATTTCCCAATGTCCAAATTTAGAACAATTGAAGCAACAAAGTGAATATTATTTTTGGTTTTATCCTCAACATATAAGGAGCTTAAAAACTATCATTCTCATTCTTACAAGGATAAAAAAGAGGAACAGACTTAAAACCAATAATTTTTCCTGAAACTATCAGAGAACAAAGGTTTCAGGACAAAGAGTCACCCTCAAATCTGAGGAGTTGGCTTAATACAGAGAGTCACAGCTGAGATAGCTTACAGGGCACAGGAGGTATAGGAACCATGAATTTATGGTAAATCTCCAATGTTCACCTTATTGAATGTCTGGAGGCTGAGTGTGGATGAGGCTGACAGAGAGAAACTCTGGATGCCAAAGTCCGAGGCGTGTGGCCCACATTTTCAATGGTCTGGATTCTAGAAATCCCACCAGGTTCTCTAGTGAAGTTCCAAGTAAAATCTCTCATGGCTTTGGCATAGGGAAGAGAAGAGCAATTGTGAAATACACTTAGGATGTTCTCCATACTAAATAACTACCTAATTAGTGCTAAATTCTGGAAATAGCAGGGCAACTTCTGTAAGTAGATAGGCGTAGTATTTGTGAATATTTATGAGTATGTAAGTGTGAGAGTGTGTCTGTGTGTGTGAAGCATTTTTCCCCTGTCCTACTTAATATTTCACACCACGTTCACAGATTCTGTATCAGATCACAATGAAATGTCTTAGTCGCTATTTCATACAGAGATTTATCAAGTGTGTTTAAAAAGTCTTAGTAATGGTCTAGTTATATGAACATTCAGTGTTAAAAATATTTCTCAGTCAATGGAAGAGAATTTTTCTTGGGTTATTTATACTTCCAAGTAAATATCATGCATTTGTTAACTTCATTCTCAAACTTTTTTTCTTTTACTTGCTTGTTTTAAAACTATTTATTTTATATAGAAAAATAAGTGCATGTGATGTATATTCTTTCATACTGAGTGTTTAGTTCCACTTATTGAAATTATAAAATCTCATGTTTTCCAGGTTATAAATCCAGAGTACAGTCCTTGTTCTTCTGTCACTTTTTTTTCCTGTATAACCATCAAAGATTACATGTTCTATTGATTCACATTGCTTTTATTAGTTAATTCTTTCTGTTAGCAATCAGCTTTGCAAAAAAGGGGGAACATTCTTGAAATATTTACATTAAAAACCTTAGAAAACATCTCACACTTCATCCTTTTCAATTTATATTTTCACTATTTGGCATTTATTCTGTTGATAACATCTTGCCAATTTCTTTTAACAGTGACCGTGTAAACATGACATATTGAAGTCTCTTCAAAATGCTTTTGCTCATTAGATTCCACATATAAGTGAGATCATATGGTATTTGTCTTTGCCTGGCTTAGCATAATGATCTCCAAGTCCATGAAACAAGCCAACAGAGGTCAGAGGGAGAGGGATGGAAAGACTGGATGAAATAAGGTGAAGAGATTAGCCAAAGAACATATATCCATAGCCCCTGGCCATAGTCAACAGTGTGGTTACATGAGGACACAGGAGGTGAGGTGAGGACTGACTGCAGGTAATTAAGGAGGGTGGTAGATATGGGATACCTATAATAGTGTTAACAATAAAATTTTTAAAATGCCTAACTTTTAAAAATGACAGTCACAGGGAATGTAATATACATGTTATTTTAGGATGCAATCTTTATGTATTAGTTTACATGATTATAACAAAAATATTGATAAAATTCATGATCTTTCAGTTGACCTCACTGATATGGAATGAAACAGAAGCCTCTAAAAATCTATTTTGTATATGGAGTTATTAAGCTATTTTTAAGTTTATTCCATTAATTTTAAATACCTTTGAAACTAAAATACTAGAAATAAAAGTGTCTGATAATCTGAAAACCCATAATTTTGAAAAATGTATTTCTATAATATCTATTATTTGAAATGAATAATGATAAAAAATTGTGAAAAGGATTACCAAAATCACAATTTTTTAATAATAACTCAGTAATAAAATACAGTAACTTTTATACTTTGTAACAAATTTGGATAGGAGGAGGGCAATGGAGAGAGAAATAATGAAGTCACAATCAAATAATTTGAATATTATCTATCTTTATTTTAATAATTATATATTCTAAAACCCATATGAATCTATATTTTGCAGATTCATAAACAATTCTAGCCATCAGTAAATGTTAGCTTTCCTGAAATGTCTGAGATATATATATACCGTGTTTCCACAAAAATAAGACATCCTCCGAAAATAAGACCTACTTACAGGTTTCCTTCTGAGTGAAATATAAAGCATCCCCTGAGCCCCTAGGCTCTGTCTCAGAATGAAAATTAATTTACCTTAAACTGGTCACTAGTGCCGCCCCGACTGGCATCTAGCAACCAGTGACCTTACTCGGTGTCCTGACCTCACTGCTGTGTGAATGGAGAGAAATCAGTGTGGAAACTTTGTGAAACCTAAACTGCAAGAAGTTGTGACTTGGGTGAAGAATTCATGGGAGAAAATCACTGACAGTTGCATTGCAAATGCACTGTGAGCAGGCTACCTTGACAAGAAGTACTCATTTAAAGACAGTGCTATTGCTAAACATGAGAGATTTGGTCCACTGATTCTTTAAGAAATGGAGTCACAAGAAATTCAACAGGAAATTCAGGAATTGGATTGTTATGATGATTTTCCAGAAGATGATGACATGATTGTCATTGAATAAATGAATAAATTCTTGATACTGTAGGATTCAGTTTGTCTGGTTTGTGTTGACAACTACCGTACTACTGTATCGTATACAGGTAATAAATTTCTGTTATTTCCATTTAACAATAAATGTGTACCGTATTCTTCTTCATGGAAAAATAAGACACCCACTGAAAATAAGACCTAGCACAACTTTAGGAGCAAAAATTAATATAAGACACTGTCTTATTTTTGGGGAAACAGCGTTAAAATGAGTGTAGTAAAGAACAGAATGAGTTAAATCCCATAAACTAGATAAAAGTAATTTCCCTTGATATAATAACTATAGCATAGTTATTTGCATATAGCAAAACTTAATAAAAGTTTCTTGAAATGAGTTGGTATTTCATTTAATCTCTAAGCAAATTACTAAATGTAGTTATTTAAATGAATGCTTGGCCATTTTTACATATACTGCATCATAACCATACATGTCATTAAATCTTAGGCAGATTAACTTTTGTAATTAGATTTCATTATGACTGGAAATCTGCTGAAATATACCCAGACTTTGTCAAACTCTGTCAGGAAGCACAATGGTAAGCAGATATAACACTGACAGTGGTATAAAACACTGTGAAATCTTTTGGATTTATCATTGAACACTTGTTTCTTTAAGATAAATACTTTAAAATGGGGTACTACATTGCAAAATATCCATTGTTAGACTTGAAATACAATGTCAAATTTTTCTCCAGTGTCCATTTCCTCAAAACCCCACTAATAGTAGTTGTCACCAATCCTTTAATGATTGTCAACTTGAAAGATGGAAATATACCCGTGATTTTAAGTTTTCCAATGGTGAAGAGAATAAATACATTTCTACATGTTTATTGCATTTTTATGTTTCTTCTTTTTTGCAAGGATTCTATATTTTTCTAAGTTTTCTATTGAGTTTAAATCATTATTCATATAAATTAGCAAAAGGTTCTAATACAGTAATGGCATTAGCCTGTATCTACTGGTTATATGCATTGAAAATATTTTTCTAACTGGATGTTTTTTAAATTTTGGGTGAAAATATTGTAATAAAATTGCAATCTTTGCTTTTATGAAATTGCCTAAGTTGTTTTTCCTAAATATTCTTCTTTCATTTAAGTATTCAACAATTAAATATAAAGGGAGTAATCTAACATTATGTTTTTCCAAGTTTTACTAGTATATTGGTATGAAGATAAAATAGTATTTGTCCGCTAACAAGTAAAATGCCATCTACATAAGCAAACATTATATTTACATAAGGAATAGCATGTTATTTCATACTATATTGATACTTATATAATATAAGCATAATGAACAAACATACATGGAGCAGAAATACATTAAGTAATGTATGATGTTGAAAATTAAAAATTGGTTGAATGCCATCCTAGACATGTACTTGTTTAGAACTAAAAAATATAAGTCCTGCCCAAACTGGTTTGGCTCAGTGGTAGAGCGTCGGTCTACAGACTGGAATCCTAACAGATTCCAGTTAGGAGCATGTGCATTGTCTGCGGGCACATCCCCGGTGGGGGTTGTGCAGGAGGTGTCTGGTTGATGTTTCTAGCTCTTCCATCTCTCTCCCTTCCTCTCTGTAATAAAACCAATAAAATATATTAAATAAAAAATATAAGTCCTTTATTTGGACAAACATACTGGGACTGCAGAGTCTTCAATTTTTATTCAACCGTACAGCTTGATCTATGTAAAATAAAGAATTCAACTAGTCTAACATTTTGATTTAATGATATAGAAACTGCATCCAAGGGAGCTTATATGTAAGACCTCACAGCTAACAATGGCAAGCTGAAGGATGATTTAAGATCCTCTTATATTCTTTACTTTGGCTCATGATGCTTTGTAATCTACTTACAATAGAAGGAAAATGTAAAATAATGCTCTATGACTAGTAGAATGTCAAGGAACTGAACACCGAATTAAATGGACTCGAATTGAATGTTTTCATTTTTGCCCTAAATGACTCTTTAGAATCCCTAAGCAACACCTTTGATGGTGTCCAGGAAATACATATGAATTTCATTTTGAAATAAAGCAATAAAGATTTTATTTAACTATTAAATATGTTCTCTTTAATAATTTATATAAATCTTGAGACACAGTAAAATTCAGTAGACTATTTTAATATCTTTCAGAGGTAAAGAATTTAAAAATAAAGATGTTTCAGTTAAAAAATAATTCATAAAGATGATTTAGGTCCCTGAATATAAAGAACATCAGGCTTACCTTCTAAAGGATTTTCAATATTACAAATAATCCTAGAAGATGTCATGAAAATTTTACAAGAAAACTCATTCTAAAGCCTGAAGTTAAATGCATCTTTTAAAAATATTACATCTTACATTCATAATTCATGGTTTATTAGTATTATTATGTAAGGCTGTCATAATAGATGTCCATTTTATTGAAAACTATAAAAGCAAATAAACAGAAGAGAAATTTAAGGCTAAAACATGTTTCTGTAAGAAATGACCCTTGAAACACAAGGCATTCTGGAAGGAGGGTATTTAAACTGGATTATGTAATATTCTGATCCATACCCTCACACCTAAGACATAAAGGAATCTAAATCTACAGTAAATTACAGACGTTTCTATTTATGTAAAAACAGTAGTATATAAAGAAACACATTAGTGTATATGTGTGAGAAAGTATAGAATTCAAGCTTTGCGTCAATTCTCAGACAATTCCTAATTCCCCAAATTATTGCTCAGGATAGTTTACAGTGCCTGACTTAATGCATAACTGATGATACCCAGAGGAAAATGAATGTTTTCTTTAAAAAGAATCCCACCATTAAAAGTTAAATTAGTTAAATATTATTGAGACATTATTTTATGTATGCAAACTATATTCACAGCGAAAATATGTCAAGAAAACATTTTACTTATTATAAGTCCTCCTCTTCTTCATCCAAAAGTCTAAATTACACCAACCACTATCCAAATTTAACTCTTTTTGTGTCTACGCCTATTTATAAAACCTGGCAAACTGAGTTTATAAAATTGAGGGGTGTTTTTGGATATAAACAATATTTCCAATTTCAAACCAGAATTCATTGCAGTGCTGTCTTACAGCCTGTTCTCTGAATACAAGGTCTTTCTCACTTCTGTCAGGTGTCAATAGTCCTGATTCATGAATACAGGATATTTGGGACATTCTGAAAGGATTGGAAAGTGGTATACACACTAGTATATCTATTTAATTTCTTCATTTTCCTTTACAACAATTGTTTTTTATCTAAATATTTCAGTTGAGATTATATACATTGTACAAATATTTTATTAATAAATGTTCTAATTTTGTTTATAGATTTTAATAGCAGGAATCAGTAGTAGCAGACCGATCCTTGTGCCTATTTGATCAAAGAGGGTCCACATTTGAGAAGACACCCATAGTTTCAGGGTCACAATAGTTTAAGAATGCACTGTAAAAGCGTAAGGAACAAAACCTGTCAGGGAAAGACAAGGATCACATGATCTCACTCAGACTAGTATGTGGAATCTAATGAACAAAATAAACGGAGGAACAAAATAGATCCAGAGACACAGAAGCAGGGAATGGACTGGTGAGTCTCAGAGGGAAGGTGGGTAGGTGGGTGAGGAGAGATCACCAAAGAATTTATATGCGTAACCCATGGACAAAGACAATATTGTGGTGAAGGCCAGCAGGGCTGTACAGAATACAGGGGATCAATGAGGGGGAAAGGAGGACATCTGTAATACTTTCAACAATAAAGATAATCTTTAAAAAAATAAGTGAAGCAAAAACTAACACTAAGTGGCAAAAGAGATAGTCTCAAAGGTTCAACTGCAACATGTTTTCAAAGGATCTTCCAATGCCAAGTACGGTTTTATTGAAAGAAGCCTGCCCTTTACTTTTTAATGACATATTTTCTGTAGTCCACAGTTTAATCAAAGTTTTTTGAGTTTCAAATCCTTTTAAGCATGCTTAGCACTTTCTCAAGAGCAAGGTGCACTGGTGGCTAAGTTCTAATACAAAAATGATACTCTTTAGATCTTTTTATTTAGTTATTGAGCCACTCCACATCTGCACATTTTTTGTGGCCACAGGGTAAAGGCCCAAACGCTACAACATATAGAAAAATTAAAATGGACAAACTTTTGTGCCTGCTGAATAAGAATGATACCTCCAATATTAAAAAAAAATCATTTCTTTAAATTTTAATTTTCAATTATAGTTTATATTCAATATTATTTTATATTGTTTCAGGTATAGAGCATACTAGTTAGACAATCATATACTTTGCAGAGTGGTCCCCCCAATATTTCAAGGACCCACCTGGCACAGTACATAGTTATTATCATACTAGAGGTGGGATGCACGAAATCCGTGCACCAGGACGGGGGAAGGGGCTGTCTTTCAGCCCAGCCTGCACCCTCTTCAACCTAGGACATTCCTCTCACAATCTAGGACTGCTGGCTCCCAGCTGCTCGCCTGCCTGCCTTCCTGATTGCCCCTAACCTCTTCTGCCTGCCAGCCTGATCATCCCCTAACCACTCCCATGCCAGCCTGATTGATTTTTAACTGCTCCCCTGCCAGCCTGTTTGCTCCCAACTTCCTCTGCCATCCTGGTCACCCCTAACTGCCCTCCCCTGCAGGCCTGGTCCCTCTCAACTGCCCTCCCATGCAGGCCTGGTGCCTTCCAACTGCCCTCCCCTACTTGCTTGATCACCTACAACTGTCCTCCCTTGCAGGCCTGGTCCCTCCCAACTGCCCTCTCCTGCTGGCCATCTTGTGGTAGCCATCTTGTGACCACATGGGGGCAGGATCTTTGACCATATGGGGCAGCCATCTTGTGTGTTGGAGTGAATGTCAATCTGCACATTACTCTTTTATTAGATAGGAAGGATAGAGGCCTGGTACACAGGTGGGGCCAGCTGGTTTGCCCTGAAGGGTGTTTGGGATCAGGATGGGGGTTCCCTTGGGGCATGGGGTAGCCTAAGAAAGGGACTGGACACCCCCCCACCCAGTGACCCAGTGGAGGCGCTGGTATCTGGGATATATTTACTTTCTATTTACTTTCTACAATTGAAACTTTGTAGCCTGGAGCTTAGTTAAGTCTCCTGTTCATTCCACTGTGGCAGCTGTTTCTTGTTTACCTTCTATAATTGAAATTTCATAGCCTTGAGTGGAGGCTTAGGCCTGTTAGGGCAGGCAGAAAGCTTGGCTTCTTCCACTGCCAGAGAAACCCAAGCCTCTGTGGCAACAGCCATCTTGGTTGGGGTTAATTTACATATGTGCTCTGATTGGCTGGTGGGTGTGGATTGTGGAGTGGAGTGATGGTTAATTTGCATATTACTCTTATATTAGGTAGGATTATTGACTATATTTCCTATGCTGTACTTTACCCCCCTGTGACTATTTTATTACTACTGATTTGTACTTCTTAATCCCCTCAATTTTTTTTTTTACTCAGCCCCCATTGCAAAATAAATAATTTTCTAACATAGATTTTTATAGATCATATTTTCTTTCACTATTGTACTCAAATTGATATATAGCATTCTGTTAATTTCATAGGATGACAAAGGTTTTGCAATAAGAAGTTAAGCTATCAAATTTTATGAGTACTTACCCAATGCACAAATTTCTTGGTTATGAAATATTACAGATAGTAACATTCATTTTTAAGGGCAGCATTTTTCTAATGTTTCAGTTTTGCTGCATGTTTAATAGCTCATTTTCATGTAGAGTTGAGTTCAAACCTATGATACTACAACAACAATTTATTAAGCACTGGCACTTTAAAGGCTCAATACTGAAAGATTAACAGTGAATTACAGCATTGACTGCATATTAAACTACCATCTTGTGCAACAAATGTTACAGATAATCTGCAACCTGAAATATTAAAACTTTACGGCTTTGGGGATTACATTAATTAGAGTCACTTTAAGAATGCAATAATTAGACTGTTTTATGGTAGCCACTAAGGTCAGTTTATACAAGTAATTATTCACCTGCTACAAAGCTTCATGACTGCAGTGGTAATCATGTATACACTTCTGTGTGTGTGTGTGTGTGTGTGTGTGTGTGTGTGTGTGTCTCCTTCTCACTAGTGAATGGTGACAAAAAAGCATTTAGAATGAAAATGAGAATTCTCCAGCATTAAATTTAAGAAATAAAGTATAATGGCTAGGCACAGAGGGACATAGACTTAAATGTGAATAATCTTCTTAACTGATAAGTAAGTTATATTTTCCTATGTATAAAGAGACTAAAAAAATAACCAAATATTCCTGGAAAATAACCCATTTCTATGATCAAGTAAAGATAAGATTTTTGTAATATTTATCTGAGTAATTGCCACTTTTAGCAGTTAATTAATGTGTATTGTATTTTAAATATCCTGTTATCCAAATACGTAATATGTGATGTATGAGAACACTATATGTTATAAAGAGACAAGAAAAATAAACTGAATAAATAAGAGTTAGAAATATACAGTCTGTAACTTACAAATATAAAAACAAACAAACAAATATATTGCTATTGGCAGGTCCATATACAACATGGAAATCTCAAAGGAGCCCCCCTGCACTGCTGGTGGGAATGCAGGCTGGTGCAGCCACTGTGGAGATCAGTATGGAGTTTCCTCAAAAAACTAAAAATGGAACTCCCATTTGACCCAGTGATCCCACTCCTAGGAATATATCCCAAGAAAACAGAAATACCAATCAGAAAGGATATATGCACCCCTATGTTCACAGCAGCACAATTTATCATAGCTAAGATTTGAAAACAACTTAAGTGGCCATCAGCAGATGAATGGCTTAAAGAACTGTGGCACATCTACCCAATTGAATACTATGCTGCAGTAAAAAAGAAGGGATTCTTACCATTTGCAATAGCATGGATGGAACTGGAGAGCATTTTGCTAAATGAAATAAGCCAGTCAGAGAAAGATAAATATCACATAATCTCACTCATTTGTGGAATATAATGAACAATATAAACTGATGAATAAAAACAGATCCAGAGTCACATAAGTATCTATCAAGACTGCGAAACCTCAGAGGGAAGGCGGGGGGGGGGGGGGGGAAGGGGAGAGATCAACCAAAGGACTTGTATGCATGAATATAAGCATAACCAAAGGACACAAATACTAGGGAGGTGGGGGTATGATTGGGGGGGGTAGGAGGGCAATGGGGGGATAAGGACACATATGTAATACCTTAATCAATAAAGAAAAATAAATAAATAAAATAAAATATTAAGATAATGGCCAAGATGATCAATATTATAGCAGTGAACCAGGCTAAACTCTGAAAGAATTATAAAATTGCTCTGATTCTCTTATATGTTATGTAGTTTGAGTACATCTTTCAAGCAAGTATCATTAAGAAGCTCAATAGAAAATTGGGGTCTTAGACTTGCATCCAGTCATTTGACAAATAATTAGTAGATACTTAGAGTATGTAAGTACCTTAACAAAGTACTTCAAGTACACATAAAAGAAAGGGTTAAGACATTTTTCCACATGAACTTCTTCTGTCCTAGCTACTACTTCCTCCACTGCAAGAACACATTTCTACATTTTATTTTGACATAGAACGATATCAATAGAAGATAATACATGTACTATATACTTATATTGCCCATTTCCCTTTCCAACAGAAATAAAACAGATACACAATTCTTAACTAGGCTCTAGAATCAGAAGTTAGAGAGACAATATCTAAACCTATTTTTTTTCCTTATAATTTACCTTTTCTGACATTGTGCTCTAATATTTATACTCTACTTTTTCACCCATGGACTCTACTGTCACAAATTCATTTTTTATTTGTAAATTCATTTATTGTAATTTTACCTCCTTTCTTACCGAACAAATACAGTGTATTTTATGTAGTTTGAAGTGTTTAAAAAATGTATACAATGTATAGCACTATCGGGAAAGAAAGATGGTACCCCCAATTCATGTATTTTTTTCAGAGGTCTCATTATGTCTATTCTGGATCTCATTGCCTCAGATGCTGATCATAAACTCTCAAGTGTTTATTGGTTTCTCTTGGCAATATGTGTATCAAATTATCTTTCCCTCAATAATTTATGCTAACACCAAATATGTTTCAATATTTGAAGACAAAGATTCCATGATGAAAGACTACACTAATAGATGAAAGGAAATGCTGAACTATTGAGAGCTGTGATAGTAAGGAAGGTTGACAAAAAACAAATAATAACGTGGATAACCCAAATGCCTCCTCCCATTTTAAATAAAGTAACATCAAAGTAGCTGCAATTAAATAAAATATTAATCAAAAGAAGTGGTAGAAGTATAAAACAGAGGCTCTTCCTAATTTCAATAAGGTCATATCGGAACAAGGAGAGTAACACAAATATTGTGTGGAAAGGAAAAGGAAAGAGGAGTGAAAATAATAAGACCATGCAAGGCTGAGGACATTTTCTGACAAGGTGAGAGCATTCTGTTACGGAAAGATTTCTGATAAAAATATGAATTTGTTGATGTAGACAAAGTTTTGTGTTGCAATAATGCGTCCACTATACTTAATTATTTGTAACTGAACTTCTAAATTCAGTCAAGTTAAAATATATTTTTCCTTGTGGAAACTCCTCAATATAGATTTCCCATATCATTTTGCGAGCATTCACAAAATCTTCAAGGGGAGAAAGATTTTTCATATCTGTGAACACTCTGCTCCCGTAATTTTTTTGTTTATGGAGTCAAAAATGCATTCAACTTAGCAACCATTCCATTATATGGTTATTTTCAGGAATGATTGTGGAGAATTTCAGATGAAAAGAAAATATTTTCCTATCTACACTGTAACATTCTCATAAGTTAAAAGAAAATAGGATTTCCTTTTTAAAAGAAAAAACTCTAGGAATGCTATAATTATCATGACAGATTGTTATAGCTATTCAGTTTAAAATATTTCAATGAAATAATTATCACTGCAAGATCCTTCACAGATGCAATAATTAGTGAAGGCCAATGGATGGAGATCATAACAAACAAAAGAAGAATTAATCATAGAAAATTGCATTAAACCAAGTGTTCATGTATTCTTGAATATATAATATTCATGTATCATTTAGTTCAAACATATTTTATATAAGTAAAACTTGCATTTTGCATTCACATCTAACGGCTTCACATCATTAGAGCTATATATATTTTATGAACTTAAGAAAATACCAAACAACTGCTTTGTAGCTTTCAGTCATTTTTCTCCAGTCAATTTTCCAGTTCTTCCTAAACCTTCTTCTAGAAGTACAATTAGACCACTTTAATCCATGGCTTAAAAAATAATCAATGAGGCACCATTGCCGACAGAATTAAACTCTGACTCCTTGTAAGTTGGTGTCAAATTCAATTGCCAAAAACGTTTCCCTCTCTTTTGCTCATGCTGTGCTCTCTAGCAGCATAATCAAATAGCAAAGTGTTCACAAATGGTAAATGATAAATTGTTCAACTTGGTAAAGCTTTTATCCGTCATGTGTTTTGAGAAGAATCAGTAACTACTTCGCACTGCACAGGGCTGGGGTTTGACTCGAAGGTGAATGTCAGGAACAATAAGAGGGCACACTGGCAGAGAGGCATGTCCTTCACCCTGATCTGGTCATAGCAGACACTGTTTGCTCTTTTCATATGTGCCTACCTCCAACTTTGTTTGCTTTTTAAACATTTTACGTAGAGCACTGACTCCCTACCTTATGTATATCACTATCTGTATGCAAAATGTGACTAGTACATCATATCTGGCTATCAAGAAAAATCACAAGGATTCCCAAAAGGCGACAAACACAATGTGAAGACAGGTAAGCGTAAGGCCAGCCATGACAGCAATGTTGGAATTATCTGACTGGAATTTAAATAATCTATGACCTCTATGCTAAGGATCTCTATAGTGGGTAAAGTGGCTAGTATAACAGGACAGAGGGGCAATGTAAATATAAGCAGAAAGATGAAATCCTAAGAAAAAACCAAGAGCTGCTAGAGATCAAAACTGCTAGAGAAATGAAAACTGCCTTTGATGAGCATTTTAGTAGACTGGGCATGGCTGAGGAAATAATCTCTGAGCTAGAGGATATATCAGTAGATCTCTCTAATATGAAGAAAAAAAAAACCCCAAAGAGAAGAAGATTAAAAAATAAAACAGAATAGAATATCCATGGATTATAGGACACCTAAAAAGAATGTAACATATGCATAATGCAAATACCAGAAGAAATTAAAAAGGTAACAGGAGACACTTTGAAACAAAAATGACTGTGAATATACCAAAAATAATGCCAGACTCCAAACTACAGAGCCAGAAAATGCAAAGAAAAACAAGTAGGGTAACTGCCAAAGAAAACTATACCTCAGCATATTATCAAACTATAAAAAATAAAAATATTTTTAAAATTTTATAATAAGCCATATGGGAACATAAGAACTTTCCTTTTAGAGGATAAAAGATAAGAATCATGAAATAAACTGAAATAACTGGCTAATTAGTAGTAGAATGTTTGAGAGTAACGTACATGGAAAATAACCTTGAATGTGGTGGAATATTCAAGGATGGGATATAGCCTGAATACGTTGAAGTTTAGTGTCAGAGCTCTTTCCCACTCTTCAGTACTTAACATCCTAGTAAGCATATCTGGGTACAATGATGGACTATAATTAGTGGATTCTGTCAGTACCTTGACAGAGTTTTGAGGAATACATTGAGATACACAGGTATGCTAGATGAGACATATATTAAGACTAGAAAATGCAACTTGTGTTTTTTAGGAAGACACAGAGAACTCTCCCTTCACTAAAGCAATACAGAAGGCAATTGGTTAGAGTATCACCTCAATATGCCAAGGTTGTGGGTTTGATCCCGTCAGGGCACATATAAGAATCAACCAATAAATACAGAAATAAGTGGAACCACAAATTGATATTGCTTTATCTTTCTTCTCTCCCTTTCTCTCCCTTCTTCTCTCTTTCTCTCTCTCTCCTAAATCAATAATTGAGAGAGAGAGAGAGAGAGAGAGAGAGAGAGAGAGAGAGAGAGAATGCATTCAAAAAGGGAGCACTAACATCACTAAGAAACTCAGTGGTGGCATTTCTCAGTAGTCCAGAGTTGATTGCAGGAGAGTGTGCTATGGAAGTTGACTTGACATTGTCAGTGGTAAAGACAGAGTCTGCAGGAGCAGAGATCAATTGCCTGAACCTGGCAGAAATGCCATGCAGCATCTTTTCTACCATTAAGTTTTCTAACCCCACAGACTTTTCAACAATATGGCCAAAGTGGCGTGCCCCTTATATCAGAGTTTGTGCTTGTGTTAATGCTATGATTTGATCTGGATGTCATTCAAGTCGTACAGCCATCTAAATCACCCACAGAAAAAGCTGTAATAATATTTCTGTTTGTGGTAGGCACTATCTCCAAATCTTAAGCAAGCCGACCAAGTCATGTGCCTCTTTCTTGGTGGTAGAAGTTGGAGCATACAATAGCTTGTTCCTTCAGGGGATGACCCAGTGGATGACTCTTTTGGATACACTGTGGGATTAGAGGGCTATTCTAGATGTGGTATCTTCTTTAAGGTAATTAAATTGTGCTATATCCCTGATCAGTGTGGTGCTGTGTTAGCAACCAAAGGGGGTAGAAAAAGAAGATTTTCTGCTCATTCTCCTTCTACCCTATTTACCTGAGAAATCTGAACTCCCAATCCCATAATATTTTACTCTAATAAACTAGAGTTCTTGCTTCCCAGAGAGGATTAATGCTTCTATCAGAAGACATGATAAGAGTTCTACTAAACTTCAACCCAAATCCCTCTCCCATTCAGTTTTCACTCATCATGCCAGTAGATCAAGAGGCAAAGGAAGGTGTTGCTCTGCTGGCAAGTGTTAATGACCGTGGTTATCATGAGGAGAGTAGGATTGCTGCTACAAAATTGGGAAAGACAGAAGTATGATGGTGTTCAAAAGGTTCAGTGACATGCCTGTTGATGCAGTCCTGTCAAACGTGAACTTTCAACCTATGTAACATTTCACATAAATCTTCCAAATAGTTAGTTATTAAAGGAGAATATAAAAACTACATCGGGCAACTATATACAGATTAGTACACAGCAATTAATATGAATCAAGCTGCTATTAGTAGAATAATCTCACTAGCACTGACTTAAGCAGTGAAGTGATAAGGTGTTTTTATGATAAAAACCTAGAGGCAGGCAGTTCCAGGGTTATTCTAAAAACTTAATATTTCACTATAATCATGTCTACAAATTTTTACCACCTTTTTTTCTCCTAATGATTACAATATAGTCACTCTGGGTCCATTACCGCATTCCTAGTCTAGAACATTAAACAAAAGAGAAGAGGCTGAGTGTAAAGTCTTTCTCCGGGTAAGGCAGTGGTTCTTGACTTTTCTAATGCCACGACCCTTTAATACAGTTCCTCATGCTGTGGTGACCCCCAACCATAAAATTATTTCTGTTGCTACTTCATAACTGTAATGTTATGAATCGTAATGTAAATATGCGGATGGTCTTAGGCAACCGTGGAAAAACACAGATATTTACCTTACGATTCATAACAGTAGCAACATTACAGTTATGAAGTAGCAACGGAAATGATTTTATGGTTGGGGGTCACCACAGCATGAGGAACTGTATTAAAGGGTGGAGGCATTAGGAAGGTTGAGAACCACTGGTAAGGCATCCTCTTTATACCTCACCACCTTGGCAGACTTTCCTATCTATCTTATTGGCCAGAAAGGTGCCAATAGGATATATTGCACATACATTCAATTTTTGAATTAAATCACATATTCAGATTAGGTTAGGTTTAGGGTTAGGTATGAGTGAGAACACCCAAAGAGTATCTTTTTGGGAGTTGGAATAATTATGGCTAAAATTAAGAATAGAATAAAATAAAATAAGTCCCCCATGCAATCTAAAATATTTTAAATATAATATTGATAGAAAAATTGTAACATTGACAGAAATATCAACATAGTTGTAATATAAATCCTAAATGAAATAAAGCTTAGAAAGGTAAGAAGTTTATAGTCAAAAGAAGCTAAAGAATAGTTTTGCTGATGGATCGGTTTTTTGTTCGTTTGTTTTTATTTTTAATTGAGTTTATTGGGGTGACAAAATTATACAGGTTTAGGGTGCACAATTCCACAACACTTCAACTGTACAATGTATTGTGTATTCACTACCCCAAGTGAAATATCTGTCTATTATTATTTATCTCCCCAATATGTCCCACTTACCCCCACCCACTCTCTTCTTGGGTTTATTTATAAATCAGGCAATGAAACTGTCATTTTATTTGTTAAATATCACTGATAAGTAGCACATGTTTGTTTGCCCTGATTATCAAATGATATTAGATCTTTAAAGATAAAATATGCATCTATCTGTAATTTATGCAGAGCAAATATCAAAATAAATCTATAATGAATGTTTATAACATCATCATATTTGATTTATTTAATATACACTTAAAATGAAAGCATTTTAATTGCTTCTTCAAGCAGATTAGCTCTTCAAACAAACTAATGAAAGAAGTCTTATGATTTTATTTATACATACATTTTTGTGTAATTAAGACAGCCCTTTTATGAAATTGCTTGTGTATAGTTTCAGCAGTGCCAAGACAACAAAGTCATTTGTTATTAAATGTAAAGCTTGTAGCCTAAGTATGTGAATAAATTTACACATTAGAAGAATAGCTACCAGAAGCTCTTTGAATGCACAACTGCTCTATTTAAAAACACATTCTCTTGTTTCTGCACTAAACTACAGAGAAAAGTACAGATTTCCATCAAGTTAAAATGGATCCTAAGTGCTGAGATAAAGACTATTTATTTGACCCTATAAGAATTCAGGGGAATTTACAAGAAATTGCATTGATTTAGTCAGTTTGCTCATTCAATAAATATATGTAGTATAAATGGGTAATGTGATGTATATGCAAATAATGCAGCATGTAAAATATGTTTTATCATAATATATAGTTGCAGGTAGATTATATAATTTCTTATAAAATTACAGGGATTCTCTGCCTTTCGTGAAAATACATATCTCCTCATTAAACTGGGCCCATGTTCATGATAAATCATAACACTTCTAAATTGCTGGTAACAAATTTTAAAAAAATCAAAATGTGATTTTAAAATGAATTTAAATGGCATGTACATGTAGTTAAAGTATTATTACCTATAACCTATAGATATGGCCCTTCATGTTGTGTCTAACTGATACAGAATTATAAAAGAAGAAATTAATTGAAAATATAGGATTTTGGAGATGACCAAGATGATTCCCAGATTTTGTGAGTGTCGGAATTCTGGTGATTTTTCTTTGGAAAGTCACTCGTATGTGAGGTATAAAACTGAAAGCAACAAGTAAGCAGACAAGAAAACAAAGAAACAAGCTCATAGGCACAGACAATAAAATAGTGTGGTGGTTACCACAGGAAAGAGGCCAGGGGTTTAATAAAGAATCAAAGGGGTCAAATATATGATAATGCCAGAAGATTTTACTTTGGGTGGTAAACATACAATGCAATAGGCAGATGATGTACCATAAAATTGTACACTTGGGAATTAGACAACTTTGTTAACCAATGAGTTCCTCCCAAGGTTCTCTGAATAAGAGCTCATTTAGGCCAGCATCCTGATTTTGGTCCATAGACACCCTACAGAGAGGAATCTGCCAACAACACCCAGACTTTAGATGGAAAGAACTGTGATATAAATAAATGGTTACTGTTTAAACTAGTAATTTTGTAGTTAATTGTTACGCAGCAAGAGGAAACTAAAACCCGCCAAAAAAATAAAACTCTTCAGTCCTTTCTTTCATTAGAGTTTTGGCATTTTTCACTCAGGTAACAAATCCATGTATTCTCCTATGTCTCTCTCCCCTACTAGAAAAGTTCAGAGTTTTGCCAAAACCGGTTTGGCTCAGTGGTAGAGCGTCGGTCTGCGGACTGAAAGGTCCTGGGTTCGATTCCGGTCAAGGACATGTACCTTGGTTGCGGGCACATCTCCAGTGGGGGGTGTGCAAGAGGCAGCTGGTCGATGTTTCTCTCTCATCGACATTTCTAGCTCTCTATCTCTCTCCCTTCCTCTCTGTAAGATATCAATAAAATATATTTAAAAAATATTTTTTTAAAAAGTTCAGAGTTTGGGGGATATACCTTTCTCATATTTATTTATATCCTACATACAAGGTATCACCTGAAAGTAGATATGCAATTGATGATATTTTAACCAATGTCAAAATACTTAATTTAATTATGTTGAATTCTTCATATTTGATGTTACTTCTAAGAGAAGATACTTCAAAGAATTCCAAATGGAGTTTGAAAAGTTGTCTTCCATCTAATGCATGAAATCTTTTAATAATAAGAAAAATGTGACTCATAAATGCCTATTTCCTAAATGTGCACTTTACTTCACAACACTTGATATTTTAAATTTTTATGCCATAGTCTCAGGTTTCTATGAGATAGAGACCCCTTTCCTTTCAAAAATACAAATACTCCTGAGAAATTTGATGACGTAAGGTATATATTTGTTCATCTTTCAGGTAGGAAAATTAAGAGGATCTTTTAAAATATTATGTGTTGTTCTGAATTATTTCCCAGTGAATTTTCTACTTTGATTCAAAGCAGAGTCATAATTTCCTATTTTATTGTTTTATATTCTTCATATCTTAACTATTACATAATTAAATTAAGAACAAAACATACAACGTAAAATACCAGAAAATAAAGCTTTTGAAATGTCAATATACAGAGTGGGGCAAAAGTACACAAGTGTCAGTTTGTCTCCTTTTTTAGTTATTTTACTATATATTTTCTGGTTGAAAAACAATCAGCTTTTAAAATTTTGTCTAAACATCTATCTCCCTGATTGATAAAACAAACTATGTAAGGCAAGTTATCTGGAGTACTGAAAACATCCTTCCTGAGGCAGCACTATATTTTCTAGCAGTACAGGTTGCTCTATGCAGGGGATACTGACATTTTACGTTGAGGAAACATCAAGGAAAGGAATAAGACATATTAGGAACTTTTGAGCTTTGGCTGATAGAAAGTTTCAAAACATAGTTCCTGCTGAACACTTTTTTTCTAATATCTTTAAAATATACCAATCCAACAACTATAAAAGTTAGCTTGTTCTTAGACCTTAATTCTGGGATACTTAGTAAAGAGCAATGCTGTAACAGAAAAGCATGAGGTGTCAGTATTTTTCCCCAGGGTCCCTAAGGTCACTAGATAGGGTGAAGGTCACCACTTAGTTGTCATCTGAATTCGTAATTTCTCCCTTCTATCCTTTAGAACAATATATTAGTTGAGTTTAAATCTAGGTGATTCTATTGCCCTTGAAAGATAAATAAATAGTGAGATTTTTCCAAATGCATACATAGAGGTATGATGTGCAGTATTTACTGGTTAAATAAATAAGTGGTATTTGAAATTCATATGGGGCCTTCTACTCTGAGGTTTGTTTAATAATTCAAAATAAACCAGTGATAAAGAGAGCAATGCATTGGGTGAATTGCTTATTAATTTTGTTAATAGAATTTAATAAAGAGATTTGGTTGTATAATATATAACATGTTTTCTAATGGAAGTGGTTTTATCTGAGTAATTAAAGTTTGAGTTATCTATCACAATATGATGTACTATTTATCTTCAGATTGTGTACCAATTTAGAAATGCTGTTTTTATGCTTCAAAGCAGCTAAATGAGAAATATGGGCTGTCTCTGGAGAAATAAAAATTAAGAAAAAAATTGGTGAAAGTGGAAAAGAATTGGTACTGGTCACAGTCCTTAGTGACCTTAATAACTTCATGAAATTATACTAAAAAAATTAATCAGAAGTATGTCTTCAGCCATTAGTTAAGTTGGGATTTTCATACTATAAATATTTGCATATGATAGCAGTCTCCTCTACTTATTTTACATATGTTGTCAATTAGATAGAATATTCCTCGTAAACAAGTTCATTCATATATTAGATAAAATACATTTTTCTCTTTATCAATAAGGGGTTCTTCTAAATTGAATCATCTAAAATCTTTTCTATGGGAAAATCCTTGAAGATAGTAGTATCTGTTTCTCATTAGAACATATAGCTGTCAATTGCAGTGCTGATGATCAGTGATTTTATTACTAGGATGCAATAAGTAAAATAATGGATTCAAATATGTGATTGGTGATTTATTCATCAAAATAAGCAATCAAGTGGTTAATATGCATCATACATTTATTGGAGATGAGTCAACTCTGATTTGATCAGTTTCACTTTTTTTTTTGCATTAAGTATGGTCCTTGTTTTTCTAGATTACGAAAACACAATTCCACTGTTTTCTTATATGACGGATCCAAGCTAACCTCAAGGGAATTTTTGATGCCTTGATTCAGGTGGCCACAAACTATGCTGTATGTCAGATCTTCACAATACATTTTGAATGAACAGGCTATTTATATATTATATTATAATTTATAAATATAACTGAAGAGAGATTTTATTGTAATGCAAAAGAAGCACAGAATATTCATTTCCATTTTTATTCAAAAAGATCACAATGATTTTAAATTTTATGCATCCATCTTCAATTTTTCATCAGTGACTAAACTTATAGTTAAGTTTAAATTATCTTTCAATGAGATGAATAATTTGATATTTCATTCTATTTTACTTTACACCAGACACACTCACCTAAAGCATAGCATGTTTTAAAATGGTTCTAGCACGCAGCTTTGACAGCACAGGGACCGGCCTGTATCTCATTCAATAAGACAAGTCCACCGATCCCATTCGAGGTTGTTGCACCAATGTCAAGTTGCTATAAAGGTTTCCACATGCTTACTTTCAGTTTCTGTACATAACATCTATCATGGACCAACAACAAATAGTTCTTGGTCACTAGCAACAACCCTGAATGACACTTTGTGCAGCACTATTTTAGGTAGGGAGCAATAGTTCTTAAAAGATTTATATAAACTTTAGGAAAAATACAAGTTTCAAAGTAGTATCACTCTTCTGTGATCAATAAGAAAGATTCTTATGATCTTGCAATGCTGCAAAAAATAATTGATAGATACCTGTTCATAGAGTATTGAAAAATTATAATTTGCTTGTTAATTTATCTAAATCTAGGTTGAATTCACAGCAGTACTACTTGAAATCGTACTCTTTAAGAATGTCTAAGTTTTGTCTAAGTTTATTAACACCATTTATTAGATTAAAAAATCAAGTTGTGCAATTATTTGTCTCTTCACATCGTCAAATCTCTTCAGCAAGGAGGGAGGACAGAAATTAAGGAAAAATTAGTTAATATTATTAACAATTTATGCTAATTAAAAATAATACATAAAAATAGATTGCAACTTTGCCATGTTCAGGTTTTATTTTACATAGTAAAGGCAACAAATAGGATAGTTGAGAGGATGAAATGCGGATTCATTGACAATTGTTTTGTTGATGCTGGGTGCCAGGAACTCAGGAGGTTGATAGGCGTGTGAAGCACACAGGATACTGTCAATTATGCAAGATAAGAACGCATCTTTTATTTATAATGCCCATCCCAATGTAATCTTGTTCCTTAATCTCTAATCAAACAAATCTTCATCCCAAATCCTTTCTTAAGGTGAAATGCTTTTGCCCCAATTACATCCTTGCATGTGGTTTTGTTTATTTACATCTCATTAGCAAGAGGAGGAGGTTGGTGACTTAATGATACTGAGTCAGGCTCCAAAAATATCCTTCCTCACTTACAGGTTTTAGGTTGCAAATATATAAAATCTTCAAAGTTCTTTCTTCAGTTATCTGTATCTGATTATACATTCTCAATCTACTTTTTATTATTTTACTTTTACTAATAAAACACCTATATAAAATAAGCATATATTACATATACATATATAAAATAAGTACACATTATGCATACATAAATGTATACCTTTTTATCTATCTATACATACACACACACTACACATAGACACAGTCATAGATACAGGAAAAGTATGATAAATATGAATAAATATTGATATTTAATGTGATAAATTTCCCTTTCCTAGTATAATAAGCTATCATTCTGATTAATAATGTATATGAAGATCAATTGGGAGCTTTGCCTCTTTGATTTAGAAATCATGTGTGTAAGTGAGAAAATGTAGATAATTAGATTTTCAAATCAAACACTCAAATCAGTAATCTTACGTGTCGAGGATCCAAGTAATTAAAAGTCACAGTGAAGCAGGAGAAAACAAGGCTACCAACCAGAGCTCTGCAGGAACATTCAAATGCATTCTGGCCAACATGCATGGGTTAGTTCTCTAACTAATGTGTGCATCTCCATTACATCAGAGTAAAAAGCTATTTTGATCATGTGACATCTGCATTTTATAAACATATAATTACATAGCTTTTATGACATTTCCCAAAGAACCATCCTATTAATAAAAGTGTAATATGCAAATAGAACAGCTGCAGAACGACTGTCACTATGGTGTGCACTGACCACCAGGGGGCAGACACTCAATGCAGGAGCTGCCCCCTGGCGGTCAGCGCGCTTCCACAGAGGGAGCGCTGCTAAGCCAGAAACGGGCCTCTAGTGTTTCATAAATCTGTACACTTCAAGACATCATAATTAATCATAGACTAGGTATATCTTGGTAAAAGCATTCCATAGAAAACCTCTCCTACTAGCAAATACAAACAGTGAGATTGCCAATAGGCCTATCATCTTGTACAGATGTGTAAGCATGTTGTCATCTTCTTTCTTTCCCAGAGGGAAACCCCAAGAAATAAAGAGAATGATTTGAAGAGCCCTTGCATAACTATTTTCTTCTTATTAAGAAAGTAAAAAAATTTTTTTGAACAGAATATATGAATTTTAAAAGCTATTCAATACATGTCAATTATAAATCTATTTGGAAGAGAAATGGAAATAATTGAATTAACTGAATATCTTTTATTGCTGTTCTCAAATGAAGATTTTATTCACACACACACACACACTCACATCCCACTATGCAACCATGCCACATTCAGATAATCTAAGATGAACACATGAGAACCTCAAAGGGTGTAAAGCCAATTTAATGTGGTTATCCTGGGATGCATGTGAAGAAATTAAGTAGTGAATTAATATTTTAAAAAAGTAACAATCTTAATTTTGACTGAAGGTGAAATTTAAAATGGTAATATTTAATAGAAAATAATCTTAAGACAAAAAGTCTAGTGTAAGATAATAGTCATATTTACATGAAATTAATTAACAAATAAGTTTAAGTAATATATATATATATATTTTTTCACCTAAGGATATGTTGACTGATTTTTAGAGAGAGAAAAAGGGAGAGAAAGAGAGAGGTTGAGAGAGAGAAAAAAAAGGAGAGGGAGAGGTGTGTGAGAGAGAAATACCAATTGATTGCCACCCATATGTGTCTCCCTGGGGGTGGAAAAAACCGAGGTATGTGCCCTGACTAGGAATAAAACCTGCAATCATTCAGTGTTCAGGATGACACTTCAACCAACTGAGCCACCCATCCAGGGCTAAAGTATTTATAATTTTAATGAATAAATACTACAGAGAATATTGAGAAATGAGATCATGACATTACATCTCTACTATTCTTTATACTTAATTTAAGTCCCACATAGAGCTGAAAAAATTAATCTATCTTAAATTCATTTACTGTAGAAATGTTTCCTTTAAGATCTGACTGGAAATCCATCTACTTCAGAATTTCCTTGGATAAAATAAAATATTTATATGTTTAAGTTGCAGAGATCTTGAAATAAATCTTTTGTTGGATTTAGAAAATCAGCATTTTAGCAAGCCTCAAATGTGATTTTTCTCTTTACACTCTGAAGTATAAGAATCAGTACCACAGGCTAATACTAAATGAATATAATATTATGTTATTATAAGTTAGAGAATTAAGTGAAACTTGATAATGAATGAAAATTGCTAATCATAATCTCTGGCCATTAGTAGGTCCTCAAAAATATGTTCATATACAATGTACACTTTCAAATGTGTTAAAATTATCCTGAAAATTTTAGAGATTAAAAGAAGAGCTTTAATGTCAGTCAGATATAAAAAGTAAACTTTGTCAAAGTCAAATTAATAGAATAGTCATATAATTATTTAATTATGGAGGTGGGAAAATGTATACTGTAACCGCCCCCCCCCTTTTTTTTATTGGAAACACCTCAAAGTATAGAGCTGGAAGATTAAGTATAACCAAGGGCATTAATAGCAAAGGTGATTTTTAAAGTAAAATTAAATATAATGTGATTCTTGTTCAAGCATTTGATTAATCTGAAACTTTTAACTGAAATATTTTAAGGAATAGGAAATAGAAGTGAAGAGGGTACACTATAAGGTAATGGGGAGAGATAATGTCAGTAGACTAAGAGTACACATCTGGGAAAGATGAAAACTAAGTGGGCATATAATTTAAGATGTATTGATTAGGCAAGGACTCTCATTACCAAAATATAAACTAAAATACTAGAAAAAAATAGAGTTGTATTTAGTTACTAAAGAAGAAACAAAGTGTTACTGGAAGAAATAGATCCTTCCATGGTGGAATGGGGGGAAAAATAGGTGTATTAACATAGGAGGGGTTTTAAGCACTAGTGGCAAGATTTATTATATCAAAAGCAATAATGCTAGAGAGACAGAGACCAAGCAAGCTAGAGGGTATGGCTGCTGCCCTGAAGTCTTTGTTGGAATTCCTTATATTTCCTGTGTTCCTGTGTTTTGGTAACTATTCAATCTCTTTCCTGGCTTTTCCAGAACTTGTGTTTGTACCTTCTCCCTATCTGGTTTCTTTTTCCCAGGTCAATGCCCCTCTTCCTCTAATGTCACCAGTTTGGCTCCTACTGCACATGTGTTTAATAAAAGGAATTCCCTTGCCATTGTCTCCCTCCATCAACTCCCCATTAGTTGGAAGGATGACCCCCAGGTGCCTGAAAGCTGTTTTCCCCCATCAAGTTAGACTTTATTAGATACCTCTCTCAGTTCGCTCCCTCCTCTTTTGTTAATATCTAACTGATCACTCTAACAAAAATTTTATTATTTATTTATGCATATATTTTTTATTGATTTCAGGAAGAGGGAGATAGAAACATCAATGATGAGAGAAAATCATTGATCAGCTGCTTCCTGCTCACCCCATACTGAGGATAAAGCCTGCAACTGGGGCATGTGTCCTAATTGGAAATCAAACCCTGATCCTCTGATTTATAGGTCAATGTTTAACCATTGAGCCACACTGGCTGAGCTAACAAAAGTTTTAGAAAAAATAAGCATAGCAGGAATATATAGAATATATACATTTTTTTTTCTATTTAAGTATCAACATATAAAATCACTTTAATGGAATGTATATAAATTAGGGGTTTACAGAATGCGAAGAAGAAATTAAAGGTTTTACTAAAATATCTGGGATCCGTCTTTTTGAAATATAATCACCAAGAAAGATAGAGCCCCCATCTCCTTCTCTGTGGGAAAGTAAGACCATAACTCAATAAAGGTCAATTAGCAAATACAGATTTCCTAGTTGTATTGAACAACTTCCCCTCAACATCCTCAAGCACTTCCCACTCATTGACCTCATCACTTAAAAACTCTCCCCCCTCAGCTTCATTAGAGTTATGTTCAATCTCCTATTGCACTTGGTAAGTGAATTACATTAAATATCTGCACAACAATTAGCTGTGTTATCATTTTCTTGCTTAGCATAAAGTAGACAAAATACAAGTTAACAAATTAGCTCTAACTGTAATAAAAAATGGGTCTCTAAATTTAATAAAAGAGGAATATGGCTAGTTTCATTTAAATATTGCTTATGCTTACAAGGGTTTCTGTTAAACTATGTAAAGTTGTTCAATGAGTGCAATTATCTCCTTTATTTTAAATGCTCGCCACTGAAAACACAGTTGAGAGCATGTTAATTTTGTATATCAATGGGAAAAATCTAACATGGACTCAATAACTGTTTTTATTTTTATATTAAAGGGATATAATCCTGAATTTTATGTTATTAGTATCAGAAGACTCCAAAATTACTTTAGATGGAGAAAAGGGGGAAAATGTTGCTTTATACTTGATTTCTTATTTTTGGAAAACTTGGGAATGTTCTAAAACCTATACTGAAGCACATATTCTCTGATACCCAGAGCAATTAGAGAAAATGATTAAATCCCCATCAATCACTCCACATGGCAGCAATAACAATACCAGTGGAACAGAGCATTGTTACAAGATTAGTGCCTCCTGCTTTGAGAGTAAACATCTCAGTTTTACCTCATTTATTTTTCATAACTTCCTTGCCTTTGACTCAGCGTTTAGAAAGCAGTAGGAAACTATTTTCTGTTGATGTTCAATGTCACTTAAGTATTATAGTTAGAAGTCAAGAAAGTGCATAATAATTCTGAGTCCCGTTTAAGATTCCAAAATACTAAAGTATGCAAAGAGCTTAACAAATTAGAAGCCGTTTGAACAATTATGAAATGGATTCTGATTAATCACTATTATTTATGCATTTGAAGATTTCTCTTAAATCCACAGAAGTCCTCTTAATCATTAAATACGTTCAGATTTAGTTTACTCCCTGGTATTAGCCCGTGGGGAATAACCAACAATCTCCATGTCAATTATATCTTTTCATGTAAAGCCTTGGAACTATGGGCAACATACAAGGAAGTAAACAAAAACACAAAGATTAAGATTTCCAAAAGGTGAATCTGCTGGAAATGTTATTGAACACTGTCATGCCAGGACTGCTCAGAAAACAGAAACTTCCCAAAGAGCTTCCAGCAGAAAATGATTGAACCCAGGGACTTGGATGCTTCTCCAATCTTTGGAAGCAACAGAAGCGCACAAGTTAGTACAGATTAGATCTCACCACCACAGCTGCTATCACTCAAAGGTCAAGAAAAGATCAGGATTTTTTCGGCCAGCATGGCTCAGTGTTGGAGTATCCGCCTATGCAATGGAGTTTGGAGAGTTTGATTCTCAGTCAAGCACATCTTGCTGGGTGGCAGATTCAATCCCCAACCTTCAACGTGTCTCTCTCACATTGATGTTTTTCTCTCTCTCCTCTCTCTATCTCTCCCCATCTCCCCCCTTTCACTCTCCCTAAAAAACAATGGAAATAATATTCTCACTCCTTGGGTAAGGATTAAAAAAAGGAAGAAAAAAGAAAAATCAGGATTGCACATGCCACACTCATGAAGCCGGTAACTGGGCAGTAAGATGTGCAGGCCAGTCTGGCCACCACTCTCTTCTCCCAGAGCATTTGTTTCCTGCAGCATCTGAAAGATGCTATTAGCCATTCCACTGTCAAATTTTCACACAGTGCACCTGTCTGAAAAAAATCTTACTTTACATGTAGTATCCTAGCTACAAACTAATGTGGAATATTTTTTTTAACTCTACAGGAAAGTGGAGTGAAGTCAAGGTAAGCAATTCAAGTACCTTATACAAAGACCTACTAAAGTATGCAGAAATCTTTACTGTCTCTAATAGGGGTACAGAAATGGAGAAAATAAACTTCTCACTCCACTGTGTCTTTACCTTAGGATGATTCCCTATGAACTTGATTTCTGTCTGGGACTGTTTGCTTCATTTCTTTTGTTGTTGTTAATTTCTTTCACAGTAGCAGATGCTATGAAAATTAGGGCAATGATATCAAAACGAATAAACTTATGAAATCTTGAAAACCACAGGATTCTCATACCTCAACTAATTTTACTATTAGCTACTAGGTTCTACCAAGAAAAAAAATGTTAGAGAGGTTAAAACATTGTATAAAAGCCTCCACTTGGAATAAATTACTATCTAGGGGCCAACATAGATATGTAATTACTGATCACATCAATAGAAATACAAGCTGGTAAGGATGACAAATTAAGGCTGAGATTTTGGAAAGACTTTAAAGTGGGAATTGCATTTTGTAAAAGGTCACAAAGACATTTGAGAGAGAACTAATTACATAGACAGGTGAGAAGGCCAGTAAAAAGTTACAGCATGAAAAGTCCTTCTTTCTTTGAACAGATTCCTCCTATTCCCTGAGCACTGAATATGGAAAAATTTTACTCACTCTTTAACTCTCATGATAAGAAAATTTCTACTATGAGGGTTTCTTTGATGTCTAAAACTAGTTCATGTTCTCATGTTAAATTGTTTTAATATAAATTTTTTTATTGATTTTAAAGAGGAAGGAAGAGAGATACAAACATCAATGATGGGAGAAAATCATTGATCAGTTGCTTCCCATACACTCCCACTGGGCATCAAACCCACAACCTGGGCATGTGCCCTGACCAGGAATTGAACCTCCCAGCTTATAGATTGATGCTCAAACACGGAGCATCACTGCTGGACTGCTAAAAATTTTAAACATGTTCTCACTCTTTTCAAACAGGCTCATGTTTATGAATGTTTTGATGTCTGACAGTTATTAGATATTAAGCTCTCTGAAGACATGGATGGGTTTGCATTTTCTGTATCTCCTGCTCTCATACTCTGCACTTACAGCATAATTATCAATTATTAAATACATACATGCATGGATATATGATATATATTTATATATATTTTGGATAGCAAGAAAATAGGGAACAGAAAGGTCAGGTGATATAGTAGGAGATATAAAAGGAAAGGTGGATTGCAGAAATGGTACAAAGTGCCTTGAGAAATACGTTGAGGAGTTTAACCTATAGTACGTAAGGAAGGAATGAGAAGCTTAAGAAGTAAGAAATAACTCCATATAATATAGTCTACGTAACTAAGTGGCTGGTGAGAAATATATTCATTTATTAACTTCTTTGTATGTTCAAATTGAGGGAAATGGTATTATGGATTGTTGGCAGTTTCAGCATCTTGAAATATGAGAATAAATTACTTCTGGAAGAGAATTCCTGTGTTTTGGAAAAAACTGGGCCTTTCTTTAGACTAATTTAAAGCAAGTGCCTCCTATTATTCTTGGAGAAAAGTGAGGTGTCATTATAAATCTGAATTCAGAAACTGAAGACTGAGAGATATTAATGCTCATTGTTAAGAATCATATATTAAATGTGTCTTTAGTCATTCTGTGCCCTTGAATAATTAGAGATGTATTTTTCATAACTATGCATTAAACCAGATATTACTTAAAATGTAACTGATGTGAATAATTCTATTTAAGATGTAAAAATCTAGACTAAGAAATGGCACTATAAATTATGCTGGAGTATTGATTTATTTTTAAGTCAACCACTTGATGGGTGTGGGACATTTGAGGTTCTACAGCTATAGGTGAGCATTTTAGTTGAGGGAAAAAAAAAGATGCTCTTGCTTTGATATTCAAATAATTTGGAATTTTGGTCTTTGAAAGTAAAAATACAGGAGTTTGTACTGGCCTCCTGTCATGTAGGAATCTAACTAGAGTTAGAAAGAAGCCCTGAGTTTCACTTATTAAGGCTTCTTAATCCTAGGAGGGCCTGAGCATTGTTAGCTTCAGTGACTGGATTCTTGGCCTTTGGTGGCCTTTGGGTAATTAAGGCAGTGATCTGTGCCTGCACTTGAACTAGATATAAAACCTAATGACTGGATGTGATGGAATGAGGTTTTGTGTGTTTTTGTTTGTTTGTTTGTTTTTAAAATATGTTTTTATTGATTTTTTGAGAAAAAGGAAGAGAGAAATATAAACATCTATGAGAGAGAAACATCATTGGCCAATTCCCACATGGCCCCAACCAGAGATCAAGTCCACAACCAGGGCATGTGTGCTGACTGGGAACTGAACTGATGACTTCTTGGTGCATGGGTCAATGCTCAATGACTGAGCCACACCAGCTGGGCATAAAGCTTTATTTAAAATAGTAAAGACGCACAGTGGTCAGACTTGATGGTCCTTTAAGTTTGGGTCTGCAAATAATAGCAGCACAATGAGGAACTGCCCAAAATTGATTATGAGAGGATGGAAACGTCAGAATAACAGATGAATTTTCTGTCAATAAAGACACAAAGACACATATATTTATGGTTTCATCATGCTTATCTCCAGCCTCATCTCACCTACTGCCTTATATTTAAACCCCACCAATAAATGTATACTGCAGTGCTTCTAATGATGTACCTGCATAATTGCATTTTTATTTAAAAGTCAGAAATGGTGGTTCTAATCAGACAACCTGTCAATGATAAAATTTATTCTTCCACTCAATTCAAAAACATTGATGATAGAGCCATCAATAAAGGAGAACATTTTATTATCTTTAACAAGCCTCCATTCAATGAAAATGCAGAAAACAAACAAGAAAACATATGAGTAAACAATATAATTTCAAGTGGTGATAGTCTATTAAAGAGACTAAACATAGGATAAAGGCCATAAAATGGAAAGAGGTAGTCATACTAAAATTTAGGAGCACTGTCCTAAGAAGTTTGGGTTGTATTTTAAGTGTGATGAAAGAATTTCAAATGCATTTGAATGGGAGAATGACATGATATATTTTAAAAATACATTAAGACTTTTATGTGATGAATAGATTGTAATACACATATGGAAATAAAAAATAAGTTTGCATACTATGTCAGTAGCTTAGATAAGAATTTTTGTGACATCTTGTAGGATGGGGGCTGTGATATCAGTTTAAAAAAGGTAGAATTTTAACATTCGCTTGAAATTAGAGCCTATATTCATACAGTTTTTGATCAAAAACATTTTATATGATTCTTTGTTGTTCCTTTAATAACCATAGCATTTAGATAGAAATTAATTAATTCATGCATCTTTATTAACTTCCTATAAAATTATAATAGTCATTCTTTTTAGTTTTTAACATATATTTTCCTTTTAATTCTTTGCAAGATATTCTTCTTTATTTATTAAACTAGATGCCCCTTGCAGGAAGATTCCTGTAATAGGGCTTCCTGTTACTGTCTCCACTGCCCCACCTACTTCCTCCCTCCTCCACAGCCCTGCCAGCTTCTCTCCCTTCTCCCCGCCATGCCCTGCCTGCTTCCCTCCCTTCTCTGCAGCCCTGCTTGCTTCTCCACAGTTTTGCTCAGCGCTGGCTTCTTTCTACTCTGTCTTCAGTCTTAGCTCTGGCCTGGATATGGAAATTAACCGCCATCTTGGTTGGGTTAATTTGCATGCCTGCCCTGATTGGCTGGTGGGCGTGGCTTGTGAGTGTAGCAAAGGAGAGGTCAATTTGCATGTTTCTCGTTTATTAGAGAGGGTACCTGTGTTATTTATCTTTTTGTTTTCAGCCCAAATCCTAACTAGAAGTAATATTCTTGAGAAGCCTTATTTAACAATAAATTCTACAACCACCAAAGTTCTTACAGCTTCTAAAATCTATGTGTTTTGTCCAATTTTCTTTTTTACATTCCATATGTATATATCCAAACACTTGTGCATGTTTTGCATTTTCATGCTGGCAATTTTCTATTTCACACTATAAAGTGCTTCCCATCATTTTCATAATACTATGTGACCTGGTAAGCTGAAGTACATGGGCTCAAACACTCTGAGTTCCCTTGCCCTCTGACTATGAGAGATTGAAGAAGACTGGGGAGAAAGATCAGGGTATTATTTCTGCAGACATGTCGAGGTATTTATTTCTCTCTGCTGGGAAGAGGTTTACCAGGAAGTAGCTCACTTCACTTAAGTTCATGGCTTATGTAAGACAATCTCACTTCTGGAATTGTATTTGTAACTGCATGCCATTCAAGTTGTTCCTTTAATCTTGCCCATAACTTTGTTAGTAATCCCTTAATTAAGTATTTTAATTATTTACTTTTTTTCATGAGTATACATTAGAGCACTATTTATTTGACTTATCTTTAAATTTTTATTTTTTAATTTTTTTATTAAGGTATTACATATGTGTCCTTATCCCCCCATTGTCCCTCACACAGCTGCTCATGCTCTCAAACCCCTAGTGTCTGTGTCCATTGGTTATGCTTATATGCATGCATACAAGTCCTTTGGTTGATCTCTTTCTCTTATCCCCATGCTCCCTTCTTAAAGAGGGTGCCAGCAAAAAGTTTTCTCTGAAGGGCCAGATAGTAAATAGTTTGGGTGTTGCAAGCCAAAAGTCAAAATTGGATATATTATAGGTAGTTTTATATATAAAAAAAGTTCCACATTTTTGACAGTGTTCAAAATATAATAGTAATTGAATACATTTTCATAATAATTGTGTACTAATGAGAGAAGTGAGATTCGTTTTTTGGTTTCTCTGGGTGGGGGAGGATAACATGTTATTAATCAGATTTTACAGTTAGTGTTCCCTATCATCAAATCAAATGGAAATACTCATCTATAAAAACAATTCTTAGATCATGATCCATAAGAAATAGGCAGCAGGCCTCATTTGGCATGTAGGCGATACTTTGCTGACCCCTTCCTTAGAGTGTGCCATAGGTCACTCCTTGGAGCCAGAGTGTCCAACAGACATCTCAAACTTGTTCCTACTTTCACAGTCCTTATCTTGATAATACCATCATTCACATAGTCATTCCTGCCAAAATGTTTTGTCCATATGTTTTCTATTCTTACCCCTTGTAAAGTTTATCTAAAATACATCTCAATAGCCCTGTAGGACTTTGAAAAAGTAGAAAAAAAAAGAGTTGGAAAGTGTAAAATGTGACTGTAAAAATAAGTGAACGCAGGAGAAGTCTTTGGTTTGCTGACATTGAGAAGTAGCATGTCTATAGAATGCTAGACTCTGAGATCATACTTATTACATACAGGGTGGGGCAAAAGTAGGTAAAAGGAATTAATCCCATAAAATACACCAATCACTGAAGATTATCCAAGAAGAAATAGATAACCTAAATAGCTAGATTTCTATTTCTAACAATATATTTTAAAATTATAAACTTTCCTTCAAAGAAAATTTTAGGTCCAGATTGCATCCCTAGTGAATTTATACCAAGCATTTAAGTAGAATTATTAAACCAAAAAATTCATCTAGAAATTGAAGAGGAGGAAACTATTACCAACCAAGAATTCCTTAATTCTAGCAATTGCCTCATATCAAATCAGACCATCAAGAAATAAAAAAAATAAAAGATAAAAAAACTGGTTTATCATAGTTATAAAGGTATTTTTAAGATAGAAAAATCAATTAAATTTATCATAACAACACAAAACTTTTTTTAAAATTATTCAATAGTCAGAAAAAGAGACACTGACAAAATCTAAACTTATGTAAGAAAAGAGCAATATGCAAATTAACCACTCCTCCACTATACCCACAAGCCACACCCAACAGCCAGTCAGGAGGGAGTATGCAAATTAACCCAACCAAGAAAGCTGCGACCATGGAGCAAGCGGGAGGCTTGGGTTTCCAATGCAATGGAGGAAGCCAAACTTCTCAAACTCCCTGGCTGGCCCAGGCCTCCACTCAAGGCTACAAAGTTTCAATTACAGAAGATAAATAAATCCCAACAAAAATGGCTGTGGCCATGGAGTGAGCAGGAGTCTTGCCTCCACTCAAGGCTACAAGGTTTCAATTATAGAAGATAAATAAATCCCAGACATTAGGGTCATGGGGGAGGTGTAGACGGCCTAAAAACCACTCTAGGCTCCTGGCCCAGGCTTCCCCATGCCCCAAGGGAACCCCAACCCTGATATGGAACACCCTTCCAGCCTCTACCCTTGCACAAGGCCTCTATCCTATCTGATAAAAGAGTAATATGCAAATTGACTATCACTCCAACACACGAGATGGCTGCCCCCATGTGGACACAAGATGGCCAGCAGGGGAGGATAGTTGGGAGGGATCAGGCCAGCAGAGGAGGGAAGTTGGGGGTGACTGGGCTTGCAGGGAAGGCAGTTGGGGGGTCCCAGGCCTGTAGGGGAGAGCAATTAGAGGGACCAGATCTACAGGGGAGGGCAGTTAGGGGCAAACAGGCAGGCAGGGGAGCAGTTAGACATTAATCAGACTGACAGGGGAGTGGTTAGGGGGTGATCAGGCTGGGAGGCATAAGTGGTTAGGGGCAATCTGTAAGGCAGGCAGGTCAGCAGCTGTGAACCAGCAGTCCTGGATTGTGAAGAAGGATCTCCACCGCCTGTTTAGGCCCAATTTCTTTAAGATCTGGGCCTAAACGGGCAGTTGGACATCCCTCAAAGGGTTCCAAATTAGAGAGGGTGTAGGCTGGGCTGAGTGACACCTCCCCATGCACGAATTTTATGCATCAGGCCTCTAGTTTCATTTATAAACAAATAAAAACTCTCAGGAAACTAGTAATAGAAGGGGTATTTCTCAACCCAAAAAAAGTGTATCTATAAATAAGGTACAACTAACATCATATTTAATGACAAACATTTAATATTTTAGTCCTAAATTCAGAAACTCTATAGAAAACAGATGGGTACTTGCTCTTACCAACTTTATTAAGTACAGTATAGGAAGTTCCAGCCAGTGTAATAAAATAAAAAGAACAATAAAATAAAGACATCAGATCTCAAAGAATAAAGTTAAACTGCAAAAGCTGATACATATAAATGAGTTTTGAAAAGTTGAAAATAAACATAAATATACAAGAACCAATTAGTATATTTTTATGTACTAGCAATGAACAAATGAAACTTTTAAAATATAATGTACCGTATTTGCCGGCATATAAGACGATTTTTTGGCCCTGAAAAATACCGTATTTGCCGGCGTATAAGAGACTGGGCGTATAAGAAGACCCCCTAACATTTCCACTCAAAATACAGAGTTTGTTATATACTCGCCGTATAAGACTACCCCCCACTTGGAGGCATATTTTTCAGGGCCAAAAAATCGTCTTATACACCGGCAAATATGGTATTTTAAAAATTAAAGTTTTAAAAATGCAAAAGAATTAGGAATAAATATGGCAAAATATGTATAAATCTTGTACGCTAAAAACACTATAACTGCTAATGAAAAAGTGATGTAACTAAATGGAGTCATATACCTTGTACTGCTTAAAGCACACTATTAGAGACTGAAAAGACAAGTCATATAATGGTATTAAAGATGTACTATATATATCCTATATAATAAAAGGCTAATATGCAAATAGACCAAATGGCAGAACAACCAAACAACTGATCAACCATTTGCTATGAGGTTCACTGACCACTAGGGGGCATGCATGGAATATGGTAGGTGTTGGCCACAGTGAGATGGTGCAGCAGGTGTGTGTGTGGGGGTACCAGAGCAAGGCGGGGCACAGTCACTATTATCCGGATGAGCCTCTCCTGGTTACTGAAAATTCTTTGTTCCCTTGTGCCACTGTCCCACCTGGTGCTCACACCTGATGCCAGGTGCTATTCCTGCTTGCACCTGCAGCCAGTGCTGGCCTCAATCGCTCTGCGCCATCAGCAGGTGTGAGCAAGTCCAGCACAGCCAGCATGTGGGAGCAGCAGCATCAGAAGCAGGGCTGCTGGAAGACAGAGGGCTGGGGGCCATGGCAGAAGGGGCCGGGAAGGGGATGTGGAGGATGGGCTGAAACTCACCTGTGTGTCCACCACAGTTCCTTTCAAGGTGCATAAATTTGTGCAGTGGCCCCTAGTATTTTTTAAAGGAATTGTATCTAGAATATATAAACAACTCAAAATTCAGTAATAAAAAACAAGACAAAGACCCAATTAAAATAGGCTAAAATTTAAACCAACACATTAGATGGATAGATAGATGATGACAGAGATAGATAGATAGATAGATAGATAGATAGCATATGAACACAGAAAATAGTGTTCATTATTCATTAGTTATTAAGGATTTATACAAGTTAAGACCAAAATTAGACATAATTACACAATGATAAAAATGGTTAAAGTTTAAAATTTGCACTTATCACTGCTAGGAGGAATGTACAATGAAACAAATCGAAAAAGGCTAGCAGCTTCTCTATATATTTAAATATAAACCTATCAAATGATCATTTCACTGTTAGATATTTACCAGAAGAAAGTAAAGAATAGGTCCATATAAAGGCATGCACACAAATGTTCCTAACAGCTTTATTAGTAATAACCTCAAACTAGAAGTAATCCAAATATTCATCAATAGGTGAACAGATAGATGGCACATTCTGGTATCTCCACACAGCGGGGACCTACTGGGCAATAATAATATATACAAAAACATGAATGAATTTTAAAGTCATTTTACAGAGTTAAACTAGCAGCCAAATAGATATTTTTTTTCTAAAATTTTTCAAACTAATCTATAGTGTGAGTAGCAGATCAGCAGATGCCTGAGTATGTGGAAGGTTGGGGGTATAAGTAGCAGAGAAGAAGGGATGCAAAGAGCATGAGGAAATTTGGGGGATGTTGAATGTGTTTATTATTTTGACTGTGGTGATGACTTCACAGCTTTAAAAAAGCTGAAAATGATCAAATTGTACACTTTATTTAAAATGTATTGTATGTTAAATATAACTCAATAGAACTGCTAAAAATAACAATGCAAGTCTACATGTTATCTGCACTGGAAACAACGAGCTGGATAATTTTAACTTGGACCAGTCATGTGAGACTATATTTCATTATCTGTGAATTTAATTTGATTTTCTAATTTGAATCTTATTTGATTTTCTAAACAACTACCTTCAAGTTGCTATTGAAAAACTGGACCTGGATCAATGTATGTGGGAAGAACCTTCTCTAGTGAGTCAATTTATATTTATGAACACAGCCTATGATAACATGTTCACTGAAGGACACTTCTAATCCAGCACTGAGAGTCCAGCTGAGTGTACCCTACAAGGTTCAACTGCAAGTAGAGGTGGAAGGCCAAATCAGTCAGACATTACAATCAAAGAGCGAGCACTGAGGCATTTTACATGTGAAACACAGCATGGTCAGATGAGAGGCATAAATGAGTAAATTTACTGACACATTTCATAATCAAAGAAAGTGGCTAATAATAATTTAAATGATATATCCAGGAAAGTGATATATATCTACACAACATTTAAATACATAGCCTGCCACTCAGTAAACATTTAATAAAAGGATGTTATGATTAATATTATCATTATCATTTTTCCTGATAGTGTTTATTTTAAAGATGTGTAGAATCTCTAGATTTAGATTTTTAAATAGATTTGTCAAAATATATGGTGCTAATTTTTTTCTTTTATATGAAGATGATAAAACATAAAGGTAATTTATGTAATAATTTCTAAATAATCTTTTAAATCATCACATCATTATCCCTCCAGACTAGACATTCAGGAATTCAGATCATTAAGTTAATAGGCTTTCAAATTGCATAGGTAGTTTTACAAATTACATATATAATTTTCATCTAATGCCATTTTGCCATTTTTTTTAGTCATCTAATGTTCATATCAATTGTTGGAAAAATCACCTTGTTTATTTAAAAACAGAGTCCAGCCAGTGTGGATGACCAGTGACCTATGAACCATAAGGTCACAGTTCAATTCCTAGTCAAGGCACATGCCCAGGGTGCAGGCTAATAATCCCCAGTGAGGGGCATGCAAAGGCAGCAGATTAATGATTCTCTCTCAACATTATGTTTCTATCTCTTGCTCCCTCTACCTTCCTATCTGAAATAAATAAAAACTATATTTAAAAAATAATACATAAATAGATTAAAATAAACACCTTTCTGTAATTCCTATGTAATCGAAGAAATATTTTCTATATTGGATTCACTTTAATAAATCATATTATGTTTTTGAGATCATAGCTTTTACCTGGAATTTAATACTTTACAAATTTTTCATTGAAGAAGTGGAAAGTATAAAGCAGACCATTGATAATAAGTATATTTTAAATATGTGAAGATACATTTTATTTTTAAGCATGCCAAAATATGCATTCAAAACAGGATTAATATTTTAAATACATCTAAGAGTTGTTTCTTTATAATAATTTTTCTTTAGCAGAAATACCATTAAAAACTAATTTTAGAGTATCATGCGCCTCCGAGGCACATTAATTTACACTAATTCTGAGAGGCAGCTCTGATTGTGATAAAATCCCTTACTTAAATATTTACTTATTCACAGTGATGAACAAATTATCTTTTGGCCAATGTTCAATTAAATATTAAAAAATAAGAAATAAAGTTGACCTAATTTTAACCAAGATTATGAAGTATGAAAAGAAGTTCTAAATTATATTAGTTCAAGTAGCATCTGAGGTCCTAATTTTTAACTTAAAAGTGTTTTTAATAAACTTTTTTCTTATTACGTATATAGGAGATTTCAAAGTAATTAAGAGCTTAAAAATGGTGTTTGAAATGTTAGTTACTACTCACATTAGTTATTTTCATTTTATTTATTTTTTAAAATATATTTTTATTGATTTCAGAGAGGAAGGGAGAGGGAGAGAGAGATAGAAACATCAGAGATGAGAGAGAATCAGTGATTGACTGCCTTCTGCACACCTGAACTGAGCATCGAACCCACGACATGTGCCTTTGACTGAATTTGAACCTGGGACCCTTCAGTCCTCAGGCCCACACTCTATCCATTGAGAAAACCTGGCCAGGGCATTTATTTTTATTTTATTTTGCATTATAAAAACTATAAAATACTTAAGAGAAAGATAACTCTATTATACAGCTTTTGGTTTTCATTATTCATTTCATAAAATCACATTAGAAAAAGTATAAAACAGTTTGCTATACTGCTATAAATAGCACTACATTTAGAAAGAGTGAACAATCTCAAATGTGCAAAGATATACTGGTTTATTTCAATTGTTGCTTCTTCATACTTAAAATATCACTCACCCACTCATGACTTGGCTTGGTTCATTTTTCAATGCCATTAAGATACACTGTATTCTCCTCCACAAAAAGAATTATACTAAGTGTAATTTATTGAAAAAAATATTCTAAACAGTGGAAGAAAAAGAGTAGAAATACACCTAAGTAGAAACTATCAATTCAAGAAATTGTGTCATAAAACTTATCAATTAACAGGCTCAAAAGCAGATTGGACACAGCAAAAAGAAAGTAAATTTAAAGCTCAGTCAGTGAAAAATTATCAAAACTTAAACTTTTTAAAAAAGAGAAAAATAAAAGAACAGTATGTCCACAATCTATGGGACAATGTTAAATGATCCAAAAATATATTTCCCAAATTTGATGACAGATATAGACATACAGAGTTGTAAAGTTCAAAGAAATATGAGCATAATGAATCTGTTTTTAAATTACATCTTAGCATACTTAAACTGGATTGCTCAAAACATAAAAATCAAATCAAAATATAAACTGCTTATCTTTATAAGCAGCCAAGGGAAAAACACATTAAAAGAACAATGAATCAAATAGAACCCACTTTTTAATAGAAATAAGTAGAAGGCAGAAAATAATATAATATTTTAAAAGTTTGGGAAAAGGAAAAATCTATGTCCAACTAAAATTTCTTAATAAAATAGAAATAAAGGTATTTTTGCCAAATATAAACTGAGACAATGTGTCATCAGGAACTCTAAACTACAAGAAAAGCTAAAAGAAGCTATCTAAACTGATGTAAAATGGTGTATATAAACCATGACACTGCAAGAAAAAACGAACATTACCACAAAATCTTGTGTAAATGTTTAAAACACTTTTTAGCATATTCAGATGGCAAATAATAACCATTTATTTTTCAGAAGAAGAAAACAAGAAAAGAAAAATATAAGAGAACTTCACAAAGGCAAAAGTGGAGTTAATGGAATTATACTCTGATAAACTTTTATTTTCTTTGTCAAGTAGTGTTATCATTTGAAGAGAGATTGTAAAAAAATTAACATGCATATTTTAAAGAGAATTATACTATTAAATACCTATTAGTAAATAAAATAAAATGAAATGGTAAAGGTATATACAATTCATGCCAAAAAAGATAGGCCAAAAAAAAAAAAAGAGTAAGTAGTAGGCTTATAGCCAACATCATTAAACACTGAAGGAAGTATATGTGGACTAAATACACCATCAATAAGTCAAGGACAGTCAGACTATATAGAAAAGACTTTAGACAACCATTTGGTGTTTACAATAAACCCATCTATTATAATAAAAGCGTAATATGCAAATCACCTGAACGGCCCAACAGTGGAATGGCCATCAGGATGACCTTCTGGATGAAGCCAGGCTGAGAGGGCTGAGCCCCTTACACCAATTTTGTACATCAGGCCTCTAGTTTTAAATATAAAGAATCACTGAGGTGGAAAGTAAAAAGGAGAAATATAAAAACATTCACAATAAGAGACTAGCCTAACTGTATTAATGTCAGACAAAGTATTGTTTGATTCAATTAAAGAAAAAGTTTTTCTAGAGAAGAGGGACATACCATAAAGATAAAAATGAATCAACCAATAAGGCATGATAATCCTGTGTGTGTACCTAATAACAGAGTCCAAACACTTGTATAATATTGACGGAACATAAGAAAGATTTAAAAGTGGTAAAGTACTTTATTTACTCTTTTATATAGGCGTGAAATAATGAGTGGCTAAGCATGGGGAGGAAGGATGGAGAGTAAAGTTAGCAAATATTGTGAGAAATTATTGCATGGATATGAAGCTCAAGCTAGATAATAAGTATTTAATTGAAGTATGAAATCTGCACAATTACTAACATAAAATATAAAATCAGGAGTAAAATCATATTGACAATGGGCTTGGTTTTCAACCTATTTTCATAGAGGAGCAAGAAAAATACCTGATTTATATTAATTAAAATTAATTAACTTTAACTAAAAATTTGTCTGAATCTATACCTTTACTGACCTACGATCATTGCTGATATTGATTGCAGTTGTAGAGGGGAAGATAAATGAGGAATACATTTATACCCGTGTAAAATTTCCCATTAACAATACCCAAGGTGGTTTATCTCAGATATTTGGCATTTATGAATCCTCATAAAATCCTTAATTTTATTTTATTTATTTTTATTTTATTTTTTAAAAAATATATTTTATTGATATTTTTACAGAGAGGAAGGGAGAGAGATAGAGAGCTAGAAACGTCGATGAGAGAGAAACATCTACCAGCTGCCTCCTGCACACCCCCTACCGGGGATGTGCCAGCAACCAAGGTACATGCCCCTGACCGGAATCGAACCCGGGACCTTTCAGTCCGCAGACCAACGCTCTACCACTGAGCCAAACCGGCTTCCGCTATTTATTTTTATTTTTAAATACATTTTATTGATTTTTTACAGAGAGGAAGAGAGGGATAGAGAGTTAGAAACATTGATGAGAGAGAAACATCGACCAGCCACCTCCTGTGCACCCCCACCAGAGATGTGCCCGCAACCAAGGTATATGCCCTTGACTGGAATTGAACCTGGGACCCTTCAGTCCGCAGGCCGACGCTCTATCCACTGAGCCAAACCAGAGCAGCAATTTTAAATTAATTAAAAAGTTAAATCACATTTTTAAACTAGTGAATGTATTTAATTGATAATAAGATTATTGTTTCTCTAAGTTAGATGAATAATAAGGCACTGATATCAGACTTGATGACATGTAGATTAAAGGGTGTTCTAGAGTCTATGTTTTGGCAGTTTAAGTTTATTTTCTAACTTTTTGTTATTCTCCACATATAACTGAATATTAATGCCACTGAAAATTGTTCATAGAATTTTGCATCTATGGCAGATGTCTAAGAACAAAGATCTAGAAATGAAGATTTCTCACTAAAAAATACTGTAAGCCCACTGTCAGATACAAAGCCTATGGTGAATTACACTGAAAAAAAAAATGAAACATTGGATGTTTCAGCTTCAAATAGAGGCAAATCAATTTCATCCCTACTCTGGTCAAATTCAGGTATGGAAGTTGTTTCTTCAGAGTTTGTGGTTGAAGTTTGTGGTTATAAAATATGATCATTAGTTGTTTTCCACAAGGGAAGAAAATTAGTAGGCGTGATAAAAATGTCAAACTAGATAGCTCAGTGTTTTCCCAAGTTTGGTCTTAAGAGAGCTGACATCTTATCACTGAATTAAATACTGTGAAGACATTGCAACATGGCAAGTTCAGGCTATAGAAAATAATGCTTACCTAAAAAATCTCCTCCCATTTAGAAAATATAATCACCTTGACCCCTTCCCCCCTTTTTACTATATATTAATTTAATGCTGGGAATTGTTTGCAGAGGTATTGGAAGCACAAATTCATATGGTGGAAGATAAGCACACTGCTTATTAATGCTGATACTGGAGTATCCCCAGCTTTCTGGCAATTTGAGAGAAAGGTATGGCCAAGTGACTTTAGTTGGCTAATGAAATATGAAAAGTAGTTTTTTACTGCTACCACAGCAGTTGGCAATATGCTATGTTGATGTGGTTAGAGATAATAGAGAATATTCCAGATGGCGAATATGCTATAATTTTGCACATCTGGATTATGTTGATGTGGTTAGAATCCCCAGTTTATCTGGTGCTGGAAATGTAGTCTGAGTAATAAACAAGCCAGGGAGATTTGGGAGTCATTATAGCAGTTTAATCTATCACTTCCTGACCAATAATTTATAACTACTGAAAGATTAGTAAATTGTTTTTTTCCTTTTTGCCTGCATTCAAGTTCTTTCCCTTTGTTTTCCATTGGAAGAATGCCTTGGGGAAACCAATTGACAAAGCAGATAGGGACATATAATTTATATTTTCTAACTTGAAGGTTGAAATGAAGTATAGAAGGGTGGGTGTAGAGGTGAGGCAACTATGTTGGCTACTCAGCAAAAAGCAATAACCCTGCTTCTTTCTACTAGCGTGCAACTATCCTTTGTTCAAAGGAAGACTTTTTCACTCTTTCAAAAATAAACAAAGATGAAAGTCATCAGTCACTGCTCTCAACTCTTCTAAATTATTGTCCGCCATTAAGGATGTCATCACCTTTTTTTTCAGACCCAATTATGTGAAATAACTAATCCCCCAAGAAGCCTTCTAGCTCAGTACTTGATCAATTAACCCTCAATCATGCAAACAAAAATTATTCTAGGAATTTAAATCGAGGTAATTCAGAGAATTTGTGTTTCAAAAGTATGATTGAAGAATTATAGGAGCAGAAAAGGATAGGTAAGATGACCCAGATAATTATTAACTATTACTCTTCAGGCAGGAGAAACTCAGGGGAATGGTGTTACCCCAAGATGGGGATCCCTCTCACAACTGAGGTTTCTGCTGCTGTGTTTGAACAGGACTAAGCCGAGAGCTAGGGGTTCACCCACATTCACTCTGTGCAGCTGCTACTGGTGCATAGGAGCTGTTAACACAGTTCTATTGCTGTCTCCGCTGTAACTCCTGCTCCACAAATTTTGCTCACTACTGCCTTCTCCACCAGCAGTGCTGGAGCAGCTATTGCCAGAAATACTCAGGAGCCATAAAAATATAAAATTCTTACCGCCTCCCAATGTCATCCCGGAGACTCACATCAGCAGAAACAAAGGAAGGCACCTGGCAAGAAATTCTATGAAAACATAGTTTGCATCATCCCAGGTGGGAATGGTGATGGTTTAGATGGATTCCTAGAGTGCTAACAGATAAGAGGCACTATCATATAGAGGAAGACAGTAAAGAGAATAGCTTAACACATGTCACATTTCAGATGCTGGGTCTCTATCCCAGACATTTCCCCTGAATGGCTAAAATTCAGGGCAAATGTCTGGGATAGAGACCAAATTTTGAATTTTTTTCTCTGTCACTTGTATGATCATTTGACTATGACCACCCACGTATTGACTATAAATATAGAAAAAAATGGTAGGACTCAATCCAAGGTTATCCTTCAAAATGTGTATCAGCAGACAGAAAAAAGTCCATCAGAGAAGGTAAAGAAATACTCAAGAAAACAAGATCTCACTACTGCAAAATTTAATGACATCAGTGTTTCCAAATAAGGGAGCAATCATGTTAAATGCTGCTGACCAAATAAAATGGAAGCTGAGCTAACTCATAGCCTAGACAATATGGAGGTTAATAGTGACCTGATGTGAGCTGCTGTGGAATGCTGGTGACAATGAGGTGAGGTTTAAGATAAATAGAAGAAGATGAAATGATGACTCTGAATATGTTCAGTAGTTAAGTGTTTCATTTGACCTGAGAGAATGATATAAAACTGGAGGAAAATGAAGGAGCAAGAAAATTTTGGTTTATTTTTAATGTTAGAGATAATAGAGAATATTTGTGTACTGATGGGAATGATATAGTATAGAGAAGAAATGAAAGTTTTAGAAGGAAGAGATGGAAATTGTAAAAGGAAATACCTTAATTTAGTGATATGGGATGGAATTCCTATATATAGGGAGAAAGGTATCCCTTGTATAAAAAGAGACATTATATCTAGCTAAAAGTATATTTATTCTAATATTAATTATGCATATTTGGTACTGATAAGCTAGAAAAGGTATCTTCTGATTAATATTTTGTTCTTAGTTAAAAGGGAATTTTGAAAGAGGAATCCTGGTATTTAAAACCATCTAACATTAACAGTAAGTGCTTAGAGTTTTTATTTTTTTTTAAATGCATTTTTATTGATTTCAGAGAGGAAGGGAGAGGGAGAGAACTAGAAAAATCAATGATGAGAAAGACTAGTTGTTTGGCTGTCTCCTGAATGGCCCCTACTGGGTATGTGCCTCAACTGGGAATCAGACTGTGACCTCCTGGTTCATAGATTGACACTCAATCACTGAGCAACACTGTCTCGGCAAGTTCTCAGTGTTTTTAGAAGCTGGCCTGGCGTTCATAGGTAGGTCAAGATGTTCTTTTATTGAATACTAGAGGCCCAGTGCATAAAAATTCATGTATTGAAGGAGGGCGGGCAGTCCCTCAGCCCGGCATGCCCTCTCATAGTCCAGGACCATCAGGGGTGGGAGGCGACCCGTCATACCTCTGCTGCTGCTACTGATGACCGCACAAGCCTCAACTAGGCCCTGGTTACCTGAGCCTCAGGCGGCCCTGGGCGGCTGGAAAGCCACCATCCAAGGCTTGCCTGCATCTTGGGCTGGCCCTGGGTGGCTGGGGGGATGAGGGGACTGGGAGGCGGGCCTGACTTTTCCGCATGCCTGCCAATCCAGCAGGGCTGAGGGGACTGGGCGCCGACATCCTGTGGCTGTGGGTGCTGCCATCTTTGAGGGCGTAGCAGTCAATTAGCATATTCCATCCTTATTGACGGTGGGCACTACCATCTTTGTGATGGTGTGAGGGTCAATTAGCATATTCCCTCTTTATTCGATAGGATAGGACACTACACAGAATAACATTAGAAAGGATCACCTGGCTATGTGAATTTTCTATTTCTTGATTGTGGTGGAAGTTATACAACCATATTCAATTACCAAAATTCATCAAAAATACATTTAAAATGAATGAATTTTATTGTATGTAAATTTTACCTTAATAAAAAATAAGTCAGTGGAGTTAAAAAGAAAATGAGTCTTTATATATTCCCGAGACTATAAATCAAACCAATTAGCATTGGCATACAGTAAATAGTTCAGAACAAAACCAATTATTACTTGAAGGTAATCTTTCACCGTCATTCCCTTCAACATGTAGTATTGAGTTGTGCAACTTCTAACCTCCGAAATTACATAGAACTGCACACCTATCTATTCAGTAAGCTCCATTTACTGTCAAGTGCATAATTAATTGAAAAAATAGAAAAACTCAAATATGTGTTTATTAGTTCAGAGTTGGCTAAACTCTAACTTGTGGTGAGTTTTCCAAGAAAATACCACTCTTGGTAGCCATAGTTCCAACTTTCTTAAAATCCAAGCTTTCATACTATATTATTTTAGGATGTAGAGCTATTTATAATTACTGAAAGCTATTAAAAGGAAAAAAAAAGCTGTGGTATAGTAAGAATAAAACACAAAAGCAAAGAAAGATCACCTAATGTGGTCTAAGCACAGGCAAAATTTAGATCACTGTGCTAATTGCATGACTGCCATATACCCCTAGTGATTGTTGGCTGCACTGCATTGACAGAGGAAGGTGATTAGTTTAGAAAAAGAGTGGATTTTGGAGTACAAGGAGATAAAATATAACCTGTGAAATAGTCACCTAGGTGAACAGAGTTATTAATTAACTTCAGCCTAGAAAGAGTAAGTTTTAAATATTACAGGTAGTACTCGAAGGGTAAGGTAATTGACTTTGAGACTTCAGATGTGCTTCATTTATTATAATGACAAGCTTTAGGGTATCTTCATAGGAGTATAAGATGGAGGGAAAAATCAATAAAAGTGAAAACAAGGAATCAAATGATGAGATGCTGGATGGATTATTCAAATGGTAATTTTTTAAAATGTTGATCAGAACAGTAATAGAATAGATGTCAATAAGAAAGTAAGATTTTAAATTTATCCTTGAACTAGAGGTTCAATGTACAAAATTTGTTCATGGGTAGGGTCCCTAGGCCTGGGCAGCTTTCAGGGCCAATCTGTGGGGCAACTGGGTTGGGGGTAGGGGTTCAATCAAAAGGGACACTGCTGGCACCTGCCTTAGCTGGCCTGAGGCCTGTGGGCTGAGGGCAGCTCCTGCATTGAACATCTTCTCCCTGGTGGTGAATATGCATCATAGCAACTGGTCATTCCACCAATTGTTCCCATTCGCTTGATTTGCATATAAGGCTTTTATTATATAGGAGAAGGAGAACTGACCAGAAAGATTGAACAAGGATTTATGATAGAGGTACAAACTGATAACATAACCTTCAATAGAGTTGATTTTTTTGTGTGTGTGTGTGTGGGGGGGGGGGTGGGGAGGGTTGTAGATTCAGGATACTCTGAAAGTACCAATTAAGAATAAAATAATCATCTACTGTAAAGGGGAAAGAGTAGCTATTTGAATGGGCCAAAGTGACCTTAGAAGAGAGTCAAGGTCAAATTAGAGGCAAAAGGTGAAAGGATGATTCAGAGAAAATGTGGGGAATATTGGGTGTGACATACACCATGATGACAGTTCAGGATTTTCAGTGAAGCAATGAAAAGTTTAGTGGAATGAGAATGAGATAGCATACAAATCAGATATTTGGATATACAACATAACCTAAGCATTAAGAACTAGTTACTAGAAAATAGCAAGACAGAATTATATTTCTGCTGATCCTACAAATATCAACTATATTGAAACAAGTCCAGTTTACCACTGTAGGGAAGTAGACAGACAGTTCTCACTAAGCCATCTTATTGGAACTGATATCCTCAGAATTTGGAATAGTGTGGTAAAAATGTTAAGGAAAGAAGAGAAAAGTTTCAATGTTATAAGAAGCAAGCCTCAAATCTTTTTTGGGGGAGTTAACCATAAATATGAACAAGTTGTTCAGTTTATTAGGCAAAAAGGCTAGGAAACACTTTGTAGAGCCCAGAAATTCTAAATCAAGGGAGATTTGAAAAGACTCGGGGTACTAACACTCTGGTATAAACTTCAAGCAAAAAAGATTGTACTTTTTTTTTTCTATACAAATTTTCCTTTTCAGAAAAATGGATTAGGATTAATGAATTCACACTATATAAACATAATATTTGGTGGTGAAAATATTTAAAAAGCTATATTGCATAAAACTATTTTGTATAGCATAGACTATTTTGTATTTCATTTATAAAATAAAATAGTTTTTTATAAAACAGTTTTTTATAAAACTATTTTATTTTATAAATGAAATACAAAATAGTCTATGCTATACAAAATAGTTTACCTAAAACTATTTAAATTGATATGTGTAATTTCATTAGGTTATTTATGACTTTTGTGAAATAGTGAATATAATGAAGTAATCTTTGTACTTGACTTTCCCAAATTTATTTTAATATTTTACAGACAACTTTTAAAACATCAGACTTACCCAAATAATTTAGAGAAAACCAGAATTAGGTAACTACTTAAATAACCTTGGTAGTTTCCATTTAGACCAAAACATTTAGTAAAGCAGTACATAGTTCAACAACTGTTACAAATTCATTAATTTTGTGTGTGTGTGTTCACATACACACACATCTATGTGCATGAATGTGCATAGTGTGTGGATGTGACAATGTTTAATAAGGCCTTAAAACTTGGTTTTTGGGCTTCAGGATAGCAGTTCATATTTCTTTGACACTGTAAACTATATTTTTTAGAACTTAAGTGCTACTTCATAGTAGGCGGTACACCTTAATACTATTGATACAGAGAAAGGAGGTTGCACTGAGGCAGAAATTGATGAGGTGACATGCTTCATCAAATTTGAAATAATCCCTCATACCTTGTACAGTGAGATTTTTTTCCCTTCTCGCCCACAGTAATTTTCCTTCATTCTTGTACAATAGTGTCCCATGAAGTGACTTCTAGGAACACGAGACAGATTAAATCAATTTGGAATGACACAGTACTATCATTCCCATATAAGTTCAAATACTTCCAGGAATGATTAACAAGGTTGGCATTCCGCACTAATTGTTGGGGGTGACATGTATACAAGGAAGAATACAACCCAAGGGAACAGTTGTCAATGATAAATGTGAAAATAGTGACTTTTCTATTTTTGAGGATATTTCAAATACGTGGCTCTAATATGTGATATGATTCTGTCATAGGTCTGTAATTTCCTCTATAAACCTCAAATGAAAAGCTATGAGACAGCGTCAGATCAAGTTGATATATTTTCTATCTGATGTGTCTAATGATTTTTTGAGGAAATTAATTTTATTCTGTTAACAATACCTAATGCCAGATGAGTGAAGGTAAGATATTTATTAAGTGCCTTATTGAAACTATTGTTAACCCATTTTAATTATCATTTCTATGAATTTTTATCTTTATATAACTTTCTATTTAAAGACAAGCCTGAGCTATTCTTGATCAGAAAAGTTAGTATTGAGTTACACTTAATTTAAAATATATTGGTAATTCACTCTGAATAAAACTGTTGGATTGCTTTATATATGAAGCGATTTATGTGATTTATTTCAATTTGCATACCACCTACTGGGGATCAAGCCCGAAACTCAGGCACGTGCCCTTGAAGAGTCGAACGTGGGGCTCTTCAGTCTGCAGACTGACGACAACAACAACAACAAAGAAACAACAAAAATCTTAACTGCAACCATGTGTTCATAAGCTAATTTTATGACTTTAATTCTCACCATTTGGAAAGTTTTGTTGGGACAATTTTGAGAGAAAAAGGAAATTTTGTTTGAATGTTACATGTGGCTTGCATTCATTCTATTAATATCCCTAAGAGCAGTGGAAGTACATTCCAATTTCATGATTGAAATATGTAGCAAAGTTCCAAAAGTTGATTACTTATTATTCAAATATGCCCCTAAATTTTATTTTCTATTGAAACTATTCAGCTATTACCAGACAAGACACATGGATTCAAGGTAAGATAACAGTTTGAGATTGCACTTTATTCAGCAAGTGGAAGATTAAGATACATATAGTAATTGTAACTGGATGGCTAAGATTGATGGCTTACTTTTCACTTGTACTTCATTTTTGAAAATCTTTCCAATACACGAGGAGATATTATATCAGGGCATAAATATAGAAACATGCATTATAACCATTGCATGTATCTGGAGAGTAAGAGTTTAAGAAAATATTATTTCCCGGAGGCATCTGGAAAAGTTCATTTCTAATCCTCATAATAGAAATGTATTCTCTGACATTTCTGAACTGATGTGTGTTCCTGGACGTAGCCGGTGCTTATTCAGTAGGTCTAAGTTCCTGCAGGAGTCAAAGTCACAGGAGTCAGAATTGCTCTTACACCAATCAATTTAACACCCCAGTTAGGGATCATCAGTCTCCCATAAGTATTTGGGCTATAATTGGACAGAATGGACACCAGATCATCTCATCCACAACCATCATTTATACTTTTAATAAATAAGTGGAATAATCAAGGAAATCCAGTGGCCAAGGTGATACAATAAGCATAAGCCTGAACTGAATGAAGTGATGTAAAATACCTTGGTACAAGAGCATCTTATGCCTCTCTCATCTGAGCATCATTATTAATAAAGACCAGGGGAATCACTCCCCAAATGTAGGTTATAACTCAATATTTTCTAAATCCTGTACAAGGCAAGATATTCCCCAGAAAGTTTTACTTACATCTCTTAAGACCTTAAAATGTTTTAATTTTAAAACAAGTTATTAGAAAAAATTTAAATTAATAATGTATTTTCATGCACATAAAGCTTAACTATCAATGAAAGAGTTGCCAAGGGCAAGACAAAGCTCAATGTAGTTGGTGTTGGGCCTTCTTCCTTACCTGTCAGTATTTGTCTTCTCCTTCCTTTCCTACCTAATAGATCAGATTCTGTTATCCCAGTACTTTAGAGTCTTCAGATCATTCCCCCGCCCCATCATAGATGTTAGCATATTAAACTAACCTCAAATAAATTCAAATGATTAAATAAAATATCTGTAAATTAGTCATAGCTGATTTTGCTCAATGGATAGAGTGTTAGCTTGTGGACTGAAGGGCCCCAGGTTTGATTCCAGTCAAGGGCATATGCCTGAGTTACAGGCTTAATCCTCAGTAGATGGTATGCAGGAGACAGCTAATCAATGATTTTCTCTCATCATTGATGTTTCTCTCTTCCCATCTCCCTTCCTCTCTAAAATTAATTATATCTATATATCTATACATATCTATATCTATATATTTCTATATGTAGATATATATCTATACACACACATATATATATTTAAAAATATATGTTAATTAGTTTCACGGTGGACATGAACTAAAGACATTTAGAATGAAGAGTATTTTCTAATTTAATTATATATAATAATGAAAAGGTAATATGCTAATGAGACTGAACATCTTACAGATGTCATTCCGGATATCCTTCCTGACAAAGCCAGGGCCCGAGGGAAGCTGGCCTGGGTCCTGGGTGCCAGAGAGAAGCTGGTGCTGGAGGGAAGCTGGTGCTAGCAGCCAGGAGAAGGAAGACCTACTCTTGCACAAATTTTCATGCATCAGTCCTATCTAATAAAGAGGAAATATGCCAATTAACCATCACACACTCACAAAGATAGCAGCACCCACAGCCAATAAGGAAGGAGATATGCTAATTGATCGCCACACCTTCAAGATGGTGGCACTCACAGCCACAAGATGGCGGCGCCCAGTCCCCTCAGCACTGCTGGGGTGGCAGGTGTGTCACACAGACAGGCCCACCCCCAGGTGAGTCTGGCCACTCTTGTGCCTGTCTCTGGAGTCCCCCAGTCCCCTCAGCCCCCCAACCACCTAGGGCTGGCCCAAGGCACAGGCATACCTCGGATGTTGGCTTCCCAGCTGCCTAGGGCTGGCCCAGGGCACAGGCAAGCCTCAGATGGAAGTTTCACAGCTGCCCATTGGCCTGAGGTGCAGGCAAGCCTGGGATGGTGGCTGCCCAGCCAGCCAGGACTGCCCGAGGCTCTGTAACCAGTACTGTCTAAGGCTTCACTGCCAGCAGTGGCAGCAGCAGAGGTGTGATGAGGGCATTGTCTTCACCTGATCACTGGGTCTTCTTCTGCCTTTAAGGGCTCCTGGACTGTGAGAGCGGGCAGGCTGGGCTGAGGGGACCCCCTCTAATACATGAATTTTCATGCACCGGGCCTCTTGTACATAAATAAAAGCTATCAGGTAAGATGTAAGCATCTAACACTCTATTTGACAAAATGTGTAACATACAAGAAACAAGGAGTGGGAGAATATTTTTTTAAGTCATCAGCATATGGAATGAGTTCAATGCTGGAAATGGCTAGAACAAATCTGAATTACTATTGGATAGGATTCAAAGTGTAAGCTAATAATAATCATACATTAGTTTACCTGCCTAGAAAAATAACTGAGCTATGAAATAAAATAAAGACATTAGTGGAACATTTTAATTAGACATTACTATGATACTTGGGATAAACTGCTTGGAGACAGCACATGTTTAATTATCCATGGGATGATAAAGCATTACATGATCAAAATATATGCTATTATCGCCAAGAGCATGATTGCATATTATCCAAATCCAGCACTTTCACAAACCTAAGGTACATGATAGATTTTGATTCTTGCTCTTTTCCCAATGATTCTAACTATGCAAAGTTTCAGAAATAAAGATCCTTGAAAATAAAATACTTATAACATAAATATAACTTTTCCAAACAAAAAATATTCAGTTAATTTCATTTTCTCACAGTGTAGACCAAATTCTAAACTATGTTCTGTGCCATCCATTCTTATCTTCTTAATAACTGTCATCATACTTCTTTTCAAATAGCACAATAAAATTCACTTTAATGTAATATCATTTTAAAAGGAATGTGGGTTTTATATAATTAAAATGACTGCCTGATAAGAAAGCTGCTAATGATGCTTCTGAGCCTTTTATGTCAATTACTATTAGGGTTTTGTGCATTCTAATTCATTAACAAAAGGGAGGAGAGGGAAGTCATGTTTTATTGCCTATCATTATTCTAATAAAATGGAATTTTTAAAAATGAAAGTATTAAGGTAAATTGCCAATTTTCTTTTTTTCCAGAAAATCCATTTATACAAAGTGACCTTGGATTTGACCCATTCTGAGAGAAAAAAAAATGATGGAGGTTTTATACTCATCTTCATCATGTTTTCTTTATTCAACCTCAGCAGCAGCCATTAGCTTAAGCAGAGCTCCATTCTTCTCTTGGTAAATATTTGGAACCATGATTTATCATTGTTTGAATAGGTTACTATCCGTTATCTTTCCAAAGTATCTAACTGCCAACACAGTTTTTCCTGGATTTTATAATGTTCAATCTTATCAGAATAGATCAAACTAGTATTTATTTGCCTGGTATCATGTACTATATTAGTCACTAGCATCTCAAAATTTTTTATTCCTGTTGAACATTCCATCTTAATTTCTATCATTAAGGTTTTTTGTTTTGTTTTGTTCCTTCATTTAATATTAATTTGCTCTCTGAGAGAAATTACACTGTTAGCTTACCATGCCTTCCCTACTCTGTTTTCTCATGTTAGATTCCACTGGGTTGTCTCATTTGTATTACTTTGTAATATTGTTATCTTTCGATGGTTATTTTCATAGTTCCCATTGAAGCAAAGTAATGCCAACATTTTTCTTTTACTTATGCAATTCTATGGACCACAAACCATGGTGATTTCTAAATTTTCACATCCACAGACAAATTAACTTAAACCTGTACACTGTGCTGTATGCATCTATTATCTTAACATCAATTTCCTTTTAATTTCTTTGGGGGAAGTAATTATCCCCAATCTAAGTCTTTATAATTATAGATGGGATACTATACCTCTGGATGTTCCTGGCCATAGTGAATAATTTACAATTGATTAGTGATTCAAGCCAAACCTGAGAGACTCAGTCCAAACACTTGGTTGAAACTATTGTGAATGAAGTACTCTCTTTCATCTAGGTTTGTCACGCCAGTAGAATCTGTAACCATCTTTCTGCCAGGAGTAGCTTCCTTAAAAATGAAGCTGATGTGGAGGAAATTATTACAGAGTAACTAGTTTCTCACCTAATCTTTGAACACACGGATTTTATGCTCGGACACAGATCTAGTACTGATATGTTCTGTAGTGAGGTCCAGTGATTACTTTACTTATTGGCTCTATTTAACCTGGGTTGATATCATTAGTAAGCAAAAGAGTTCTGAATTGCTCTCTGGACTATGTAGTCCTCTATTTTTAATAAAACTTCATGTTTTCTTATAAACCTGTCATAATCCTAGTACAATTCAAAGATGCACAGACCCTGATTATTTCTTAGAATTTCTACTAATCATTTATTTTCTACCCCCAGGCTCATTTCTTATATACCTTTCTTTGTAGGACCTCTCATATCTTATTTTGTAAAAAAAATTTTTTTTTAAATCTGAGAAATCTAGACATAGGTTAGCTACTCATGTTGTCTACTCCTCTGTGACTAGCAGCATGTTTTAGTGCTTATGGAACTCATGATCTCAACAGAGGCTAAAACCTTGTTAAAGCTCAGTAGCTGTTCATCCTATATAATGAAGAGGTAATATACAAATTGACCCTCATGTCCTCACGAGATGGCTGTCTACATCTAGGCCAGCAGGGGGGTTAGTGAGGGACGACCAAATGACTGAACAAGCAGGCTATATGGGGTGACCAGGATGGCAAGGAGGCAATGAGAGGCAATTAGGAAGGCAGGAGTGGCAGTTGGGGGTGACCAGATTGGCAGAGGGGGGCAGTTGGGAGTGACCAAGCCGTGGGGGTGCAGTTGGTGGCAACCAGGCCAGCAGGGAGGCTGTGGGCAGCGATTAGCAGGGAGGGTAGTTAGGGGTAACCAGGTACCAGGTTGGCAGAGGGGGGCAGTTTGGGGCAACCAGGCCAGTAGTAGGGGCCAGTTAGGAGCAATCAGGCTAGCAGGTAGAAGCAGTGAGGGGTAATCAAACTGGCCAGGGGGGGTAGGGGGAGTTAGGGGCGACCAGGCTGGCAGGCAGGTGAGCGATTAGGAGTCAGTAGTCCAGGATTGTGAGAGGGATGTCCAACTGCCCAATCCGGCCTAAGCCAGCAGTTCAGCATCCCTTAAGGGGTCCCGGATTAGAGAGGATGCAGGGTGGGCTGAGGGGATCCCCCTACCTCTGTGCATGAATTTTGTGCACCGGGCCTCTAGTTCAACTATAAAAAGAAATGTTGCTATTTGTGACAACACAGATGGACATTAGGGGTATTATGCTAAGTGAAATAAGTTAGACAGGGAGACAAATAACACATGGATTTGCTTATATGTGAAACCTATAAACAAACAAACCAAAAACAGAACTCTTAAGTTTAGAGAATATAATGGTAATTGCCAAAGCTGTGGGTGGTGTTGGTGAGCAAAATGAGCAATGATCTCAAAAGATAAAATCTTCCAGTTATAAAAGAAATTATGTACAGCATGGTGACTATGGTTGATAATATATTGTGTATTTAAAAGTTTTTAAGAGACAAGGTCTTTAAATTTCTCATTACAAGAAAAAACATTGTTACTCTGTATAGTAGTGGGTGCTATTATACTTATTGTGGTGATCATTTCACAGTATATCAAGTCATTATATTGCATACCGCAACTACATCGAAATTAAATTTTTAAATAGGGCAATAATATAGAAAAAAATAGACAACTTTGTCTTTAAAAAGAGTTGAAAACTTACACTATGTATTTATCTATTGTGAAGTTATATTAATTAACATAATGTGTGAGGAAAATAAAATAGGCTAATGGAACACAGTAAAGAGTGCAGACATATGATCCCACAGATATTCCTTCACCAGATTTACAGAATGGTGACCCCACAGTGCTTTTCAGAAATGACAGGCCTTATAATAAAGAACCCTGGGACAATTTGGTGTCCATATGGGAAACTTTGCCTTTATTTCAAACTATACACAAATCATTTCCAGATGAAGTGTGAAAATACATTTCAAAAGTAAAACAATACAATCTGAAAACAGAAGAGTATTTTCATAATCTTGGGCTGACAAAAAAAAACTTCTTCAGCAGGTCACAAAAAATTATTAACTATAAAAAGGATTAAATGGCAAGGGTCTTCTAGTAATTCACTCAAGACAGATATTCCTAGCAGGATCTTTTGTGACCTCTAATTATATACTCAACCCAGAATGTCTACCGAATTTTGCCAGATAAAACCGTCAGTAAAATTGACCCTAGGGATTACCAGGGGAGTTTGCACTGGAAGCCGCACTTAATCACTCTCATCAGAGCCCAGAGTTAAACTCACACATCCATATGTCCCCAGAAATAAGAATAGAGATTTCCAAGTCCAGCTGTAAAGTATCTTGATCCTATACAGTCTACCATCTGATTCTCAGTCAGATTATTTCAATTACAAATTGCTCACCATAGCTCCTTCTTTATCTTTTGCACCATTTTAAGGACAGAAAGTCAACAGAACAACTACCAAAATATTGATTATTTATGTCATCAAATGACATGAATTTGCTGTTTTCAAAAAATAGCATTTTGTTTCACCAAATATTCTAGCACAAACTTCTTCATAATTATGCACAAACTTGACAACTCTTTTAGTAACTTCTCTCCCTGAAATTTGAACTTTTAAGAAAATGTTCAACAGACATTTCTCCCTTAACTGTAGCCATGGATTCATGAGAAGTTCTCTATGATGAATTTATGGAATAGAGAAGGCTTGGGATTTGGCTCATGAATAAATGTGCTCGTGTTGGTATGAGCTGAAAATGGACAGCTTCAGTACTTCAGTACTGGGTAAGCGTGGCCCTAAACAATGTTTGTTAGGGGGAAAGTGTAGCCCTATATAATGTGTATTAAGTTGGCAAATGATATTTAATCATTTCCTTGGTATGAAGGAACAAAGGGTGTGAAATAAGGATATACCACGATTATGGGCTGCAGTAAATGCTTTAGCTTGCTGGTGAGAGGTTTAGACACAGAGATATTTGAAAAAATCAGAAACAATCATTTAGTGGGAAGAGGAGTGAAGATGAACTGTATGGAGTACTGGCACACTAAAGAAATGGTCTTTTCTCCCTTTTCTCTTTAACTGTTATTTCTTCATAAACTAGACTCCTAAACTTAGAGTTTATTAGATGCTATTCTTATATCCACGTTCTGACAAGATACTCTCTATAAAAGGTTAAATGGTGTTCCTGAAAAAAGATATTTCCACATCCTAAGGCCTAAACCAATTAATATTACCTCATTCACAAAAAGGGTCTCTGCAGATCTGAGTTAAAGATCTTGAGATAATATCATCCTTCAGAGTCCCTAAATCTAGTTTAAATTTTTACTCTTATAAGTGACAGGAGAGGAAAAGACAGAGACAGAAAAGGAAAAGGCTATGTGAAGACAGAGGCAGAGATTGGATTGATGTAGCCTCAAGCCAATGGATGTGACTGCCACGGAAACTGAAGAGGCAAGGAATGGAATCTCTCCTCAAACTTCCAGACTTCGTGTGGCCCTTGAGACACCTTGATTTCTGATTTCTGATGTCCTGCCTACACTACTGTGGCGGAAAAGGAAGTTGTTTTTTTTTTTTTTTTAAACTACCCCGTTTCTGATCATTTATTACAGCAGCCATAGGAAACTACTATAGTATCTTTAATTTGTTATTGTGATGAAAGAAAAAAACTGTTCTAAAATTTAAATAAATGTAAACAAATTTATTTAGACTTCCACTGTCCAAAGTACACAAATTTCTAGCAGGATTTGAAAATTTATATAATGTAGTTATGCCTTTTAATCCTTTTTAAAAATGTACAACTTTCCTCCTTTTTTTAGATCTAATTTTTAAAGGTTCAAATATCTGGCAATTTATTGAATAAAATTTACCATAAAAACTTGAATTCACCGAAACCGGTTTGGCTCAGTGGTAGAGCGTTGGTCTGAGGACTGAAAGGTCCCGGGTTTGATTCTGGTCAAGGGCATGTACATTGGTTGCAGGTACATCCTCGGTGGGGGATGTGCAAGAGGCAGCTGGTGGATGTTTCTCATCGACGTTTCTAGCTCTCTATCTCTCTCCCTTCCTCTCTGTAAAATATCAATAAAATATATTTTAAAAAAAACTTGAATTCATCTGTCTAGAAATAATAATAGTGTCAAGTACAAGAGAAAGATAACATCTATTGCAACTTTGGTCCCCAAGTGAATGTTGTTTAAACGTAATTTGTGTATATTTTTACTGTGACAATGAATTTTTACAGCACTTTCTTGAGTACTAAATAAGACCATGATTCAATTGTTTACCAAACCAGTGTTAATGTGCCCCCCAAAAGAGAAGAAGTAGCCAAAACAGATGATAGATATAATAGCGCCTTTGCATAGAATAAAGTATATACATGGGGTGGGGGAGCACTTTTGTATGCCTATAGTTTGAACCAATAGGATGGGCACATTTGCAAAACACTTTTGGTGAGTACATTTAAATTTTAAGGATAGAAAATATTATGATGTCTTAGAAAGCTGGGGACAATTTTTATATTTTTCAGATATATAATTATGATTCTAAATTATTGTTCATTAACTTAATGTTCAATAGCTATAAGTTACAAAGAAATAATATTTTTTCAAATGAATTAAATGTAATATTGAAATGATCAAGGATCATTGCCCATCAAAAAATACATTACAATATGCGTGCAAACTTTATATATGTAAACTAGAAGCCTGGTGCATGAAATTCATAGAGGGGGGTCCCCTCAGCCCAGCCTGCACCCTCTCCAATCCAGGACATCCCTCTCACAATCTTGAACCGCTGGCTCCTAATTGTTTACCTGCCTGCCTGCCTTGTCACCACTACCACCCCTCCCAGCCTCATCACTCCCAACTGCCCCTTGGTGGCCTGGTCACTCCCAGCTGTGCCCCCCCCCCCCAACCTGGTCACCCATCATGGCTACCCCGCCAGCCTGGTCACATCATGCAGCCTTCTTGTTCAAGTTGTTTGGTCATCCCTTCACTAAACCCCTGCTGCCCTGGTCATAGACAGCCATCTTGTGAGAGTGTGAAGGTTAATTTGCATGCTATCTCTTTATTATATAAGATATCATCTATAAGGTCTTGGTTAAAATTCTACCTAAGGTTCTGGACTCTTTATATTTGGAGATAGCACTCCCCCAATTTATCCTCAAAGTTTATTTCCAGATTTTTCTGTTATAAGAAAAATATGTCAAAGATAGCTTAAGCTATCTATGCCATTGGTTAAAAGAGTTAAGTATTTTTGTTTACTAGGAATTGATTAGGAAATTAATTAGGAAGTGGGGAAGGATCTGTTCCAACATTTAAAGGTCTCCATAAAACAGCAGTGCACTCACATAGCCCTATGGATGACTGAATAACAAGGCATCTCTTCCTTTTAGCTTATGATTCAAATTTAGCATTTGGCTTCATAAATACTTTCCTGGCAATTGGCACACGGACAGTCATTCTGAGTAATCATGTGGATAAGTACTCTTAAGTTGGTATATTTAGTCTCCTCATAAGGAGTTTCAATGCCAGTTCATGATGATAATAGCAGTAATAACTGCTTCATTCTGGAGGGATTAAATTGAGTTAGAATTGTTTCACATATCAGAAAAATACCTGTTTCCTAGAGGAGAGAGAGCAAGTATGTCATCCTTAGTTTGTTTGCATGTGCGGTTATGAGAAAATCTTAAGAACACTGTCCAGGATAATTACCATAATTCAGTATTGCTAACACAATATTTTGTAAAGAAAATGAAATAAGATTTCTTGTGTTTGACACAAAGGCACACCAAATGTCATTGGTTATTAAGAATTTCAAAAAGTGTTTGAGCAAAGCCTAGAGCCATATTCTAAGCATATTAAAGGTATGAATTATAAAGTAAGGCACGTTATAGATATAAAATGACTTTATTCTTCACTCAGTTATTTTAAAAGAATGAAATGGACAATCTATTTTAGGGTGCTTTTTTAACGAAATATGATTAAACGAGATATGATAGTAAAGTGGACATGGCAGAGTTCATTACTCTTTCAGGGACTCAAGACTCCATTAGAGTGCTATCAGGCACCACAATAAAGTGAACAAGGTTAATAATAAAAGAACATGTGATGAGTCTTTCATAGTCATTGTTCATAAGCCAAAGACATTGTTAAGATTAGGTTTTTATTTTAGTAAAATTGAACACAATCATTTAAAAGTTCATTGTGATTAGGCAAATTTGCTTTCAAGCATGAAGAGAAGCATCCTACACTGAAGGATGTATTTGTTTCCTAGATAGACAGTTTGTTCCCTGCCATTTTCCTAACCCCGCCCCAGATTATCCTGGCTCTGAGATAACCCAGAATTTACATGCCTAAAGAGATTATGAAAGGGGTGTGATCTGTATTTCTAAAAATATTATGATGGATCATAGCTTTGCCATATTTATTTCTTTGGCAAAGATTCAACTACTTCCAGATTCCTAAGATTGTAAGAATAATTTTCTTTTTTTCTTTCCAAATTACCACTCTTCTTCCTGTCCTTAGATAAGCAGAAAGCACAACCCTTGCTTTGATTTTATAACACCAATGACTTTCTGAAATGCCAAAAATTAAAAACACACACAAAATTTTAAGATTAAATGTTCCAAGGAAAATATAATGGTATAGGATTGTGGATTTTTTTATATTGCTTGTTAATTGTAGAACAATAATTTTAAACTCTGGCTTTGCATTGAACTTAATCTTTACTATATCTTCATTTTTAAAATTATAAATGTATTGATATTTACGAAAGTCATATTACATTGTATTAACTCTTTTACAACATTTTTCAAATCTACCTTTTGCCTCTATATTTCACCACCAAGTATGTTAATTCAGTTGTAGTTTATTTTGATTCTTGAAATGTAATTTTTGTGCATCTAAATATACCACTGAATAATTACCCATATTCTGCTGAATAGTGTTTTATTCTTAAAATGCTATCCTCTGTACATATTTATACATGTCACTAGAATTTTGGATTAGTGACCCATAGAGATTCTGCATGCTCTACCAGATAAAATAATGCCAAATTGTATTTTCAAAGAGGTTGTTAAAGTTAAACTTCCTACTGCAATTGTTTCTGGTGCTCTGATTCCTCAACAACATTTGAATAAGTAAACTTTTATTTATATATTTTTGTAATTCTAGTATGTATACTATAGTAATTCTCCATACTCTTAATTTTCATTGCCTCAATAACTTATGAAAGTACACTTCATTTCCTATACATTTAGTACCATTTCATGTTGAGAGACAAGGTCAGTGGTGTTGGTTTTGTTATTATGCCTCACAGACATTATATTGTTTGCAAATTACCTTAAAATAGTTTAATGTTGAAAAAGAGAATTTTATATGTGTTGATTTCTTTCATTGAATTATTAATTTATACATTGAAATGTATCCATTATTTATGCAATGTATGCATAATTTATGCAATGGAATGCATTCATTACTATTAACTTTGATGAGTTGAATTGCATGTATATATCTGTGGAACCACCATTTTAATCAAAATGCGGAACATTTTAATAATCCTATGAAAGCTTCCTTGTAAACATTCCAATACATTCCTCCCATGCCACAGGCTCCAAGTATTAACATAGACCATATATTGTGCCATTATACAAATCTTACTTGTATAGAGTATATTTTATGGAATTATATTAGAAATAAGTAATATGGAATTATATTAGAAATAAGTAACAGAAAGATGTTTGAAAAATCCAAATATTTGATAAATAAATAAAAAATCTAATTGCTAGTTGTCCATGGACCATTTACCAAAGAAATAAAATATTTTGACCCATCTGCCGTTGGTAAGATGTGCATCCTGTTTTGTTGTGGCTGAGGCATTGATTTAGAAATTCAAGAAGGGTAAGTTGGCTGCTAATATTGAAGTCTTCCTTACCCATAGTGATTTTCCATCTATTATTTAATTACTAAAGATAGAAGGATCATCTATTTGTTCTTTTATTTCTGTATAATTTTCTGTCATATATTATGGAGCTTGGTTAGTGGATATTTAAAATAGTTATGTCTTCTTGATGAACCAATTCAATTTGTCATAGCTTTCCATAGTAATATTTCTTTTCTCAAGACCAATTTGCATGATATTACTTCAGATGTTGAAGCTTCCTTATGCTTACTATATTCAGGGCATATGATCCTTAACCTTTCTATGTTTATTTATTTATTTTTGTTTTGTTTGCTTTTGAAGACCACAAATAGTCCTGGCTTCCTTTTTTATGAGATATGACAATCTCTGTATTTTAATTGGAGTGTTATTGGTTAACTGGCTCATTCCCAATAATACAGTCTTTAATTTGATAGCATGTACACTTGTTACAATGCTGTATGCTTTCATTTATTCTTTATCCTCTACTTCCTTTTATTTATTTTTGAGTAAGTGAATTATTATCTATTTGTTATATATTGTAGTTAATTAATTTAAAACTTAATAATTTTAACTTACAAAATTCTTCTTTGACATCTTATTCTAATTCATACATATTAAAAACTTACAATTATTATATTTTGCCTCCCTTTAATAATAAAGTTGTCATGATTTGTTTTTACTAAGATACATGTTAGAATCCTCACAGTATATCATTAATATATTTGCTTTTAATAGTCAATTTATTATATATTTATGATCCTCATTATTCTTCAACTCTTCATGTATGCTAATTTGTATCCGCAACTCTGCTGGGCATCTCTATATCACATTTATTTTGAACAGTGCTTGATTCTCTGCATAGAATTTTTAACTTGATAGCCCTTCCCTTTAATGACAGTACCTTAATATTTTAAGAATGTTATTCTCTTCATGCTTGCATGGCTTTCGAGAATCTGCTATTTTGCATATCTGTCTTTGTTACTGTTGCACTTTTAAGATTTTCTTGGTCATGAGTTTATACCAGTGTAAATATAGTGCATTTTAATTTGGCTTCCTTTTTTTGTATTCTCTATTATCTTCTTAAATTTGTAGTGTTTTAAATCTTAATAAAACTTGGAAAACATTTTGTCAGTATCTCAATCATACATTTCTCTGTAGATCCTTTCTTGTGAAACTCCAGTTACACATAATACAACTTGAAGTTGTTCTATTTCTGCTATCTTGTGCTTTTAGGTTTGTTTCTCTTAATGCTTTCATTTGGGAAAAAATTATTGTTATGTATTAATTTTAATATTTGCTACTATAGTGCACAATATACAGCTAATCCAATCCATTGAAATTTTAAGTTTATTTAATTTTTAATATCTTAAAATTCTACTTGGTTAGTTCTATATTAAATCTTCCTTTTTTCTGCCCTCAATATGTTTACATTTTCCTTCAAATATTTTTTTTATTTCAATGTTAATGTCTTTGATAATTCCATAAGATCTGTTCTTTCTGGGTCAGCTTTTACTTTTCTGTATTTAGGTTACATATCCCTGCTTCTTAGAAAGCCTATTATTTCTTTACTAGAGTATTGGTGCATGAAATTAGTGCATGAAGGGGAGGGAGAGTCCCTCAGCCCAGCCTGCACTGTCTCCAATCCAGGATCCCTCGGGGGATGTCTGAATGCCTTTCGCAATCCTGGACCACTGGCTCCTAACCCTTCACCTGCCTGCCTGCCTAATCGCCTCTAACTCCTCTGCCTGCCTGTCTGATCACCCCTAATTGCTTTCCTACTGGCCTAATCATGCATAACTGCTCCCCTGTTGGCCTGATCAACCCTAACAACCTCTGCCTCACCCACACCCGGGACCCAGGATTCCCTCCTCTAGCTGATTGCAGGCACCCAGGACCTGGGCCCGGCGGCTTTTCCCTCTCCTAGGCTATAGCCTGGCTGATCCCCATCCCTCTCTGCCCAGTGTTGAGTGTCTGAGCCATTACCCAGACTTCAAGGCTTATTATTGCTTTTACCCCTTCTAATCAAGATTCCAAAATTACTTCTATGCAGAATTTCAGGTTTATTGTAGGGCTTACCTATTTGTTTCACTTTTCACAGAGATCACAATTCTTATCTGCTCTTTAACTTTTGTTTGAAGCCTAGCTTTCCCTCCCCCATACCCCAATTTTATGGTAGCATACGGTGGAAGGGTTAATTCATTTCTTATTGCTTCATCAATGGCCAGTGTTAGAAGGCTGCATATAATAATTTTAATTCATACCCGAAAATAGGCGAATTAAGCATTTAACTAATTAATATACACATCAGGGAGAGTTATCAGCATTAAAGAGTCCCTAATCCATGGATCAAAATAGTAGATCTATATAGCACTACCCAAAACATTTGTGAAATTCCATAAAAGATGATACTTTTATTTTTCATTTTGACATAACTTGCGTTTATAATATGTGTATTAACAGGTACATTTACCTTTGCAAATAATGTTCTCTAGTAGCTGGTAGGTCAATTGGTTAACGTTTAAAAATATTTTATTGATTTTTTTTTTTTACAGCAAGGAAGAGAGAGGGATGGAAAGCTAGAAACATCGATGAGAGACAGAAACATGGATCTGTAGCCTCCTGCACACCCCCCACTGGGGATTTGCCTGCAACCAAGGTATATGCCTTTGACCAGAATCGAACTTGGGACCTTCCAGTCGCAGGCCAATGCTCTATCCACTAAGCCAAACTAGTTTCAACTAGATTAACATTTTGAGTGCCATTTTATGTCCAGCCTATTTTCATTTCTATATTCTCTCATAGAACTCCAAATAAAAGATTTTATTGCGTTCTCAAACTACAAGTTTTATTAGTCATGCAGTTGGTGCATTGTTGTTTCTTATTTCAATGTATCTTTCTTTCAGGATGCTTAAATGTCAGGATAGATGGAATGTCACTAACTATATAAAGTACAGACTGTTGTTGGGTCTATTTGCAAAAAATGGTTGGAAATGTGGTAGAATTATATATATATATATATATATATATATATATATATATAGCCAGCAACTGGAATGCCATAATGACCAAGACAACAGGTTACTATGACTACCACTGCAGCCAGCAAACTGGCCCGATCAGGGGATGGGGTTGGCTGGCTGGCCAACCTCCTGCAGGCCCTCCTCACAGCCAGCCCTGCCCCTGATAGGCCCACCCCACCCTGATCGGTCTGCAGCCCCTTCCCATGGTCATCCCTGCCTCCAATGGGTCCCCATCACCCCAATTGGCCTGTGGCCTCTCCTGCAAGCCAGCTCCTCCCTGGATCATCCCCCCAACTCCAATCAGGGGCAGGGCTGGTTGGCCAACCATGCATGTCAGCTTCCTGGGCCACTGGCCCCCAATTGTCTCCCACATCCCATTCAGGGTGGGGCAAGTTGGCCCAGCCAGCTCCACCCCCAAATGGCTTCCCATACCAACTGAGGGTGGGGCTGGCCAGCTAACCTCTGACAGCTGCTCCCCTAGCCACTGACCCCCAGATTGGCTTCTCCCTGCCCTATTTGGGGGCGGGCCTGGCCATCCCACCACCCACAGCCCCTCCCCATGGCTGGTCCCACCCCTAATCATCCCTCCAACACCAATAAGGGGCGGGGCTCACAAGCCAATAGCTGGTGGCCCCTCCCCAAACTGACCCAGCCCTGATTGGGCCCTTGATTGGGGTGGGCCGCTGGCCAACCTCCCACAATCTCCTCCTGGGGACAGGCCGGGCACCAATCCACCCCGATTAAGGACAGGCCAGTTGGACCCCACCTGTGCACTGAGCCTCTAGTATTGGACATATTTGATTATAAGCAACTTCCTGGTAGAAAGGAAACTCTCAAGTAACTCTAAGATTGTACTTCATCAAAATAACCTGACAATTATGGATGGCCAAATTGCTTAAACAGTACCTTTACAACAGATAGATAGCTCCCTCCACATGACACACACACACACACACACACACACACACACACACATGCATGCACACATGCTTACACAAAGTCCTTACTTCACAGCATCAGGTTCTATGACTATAAGTGAAATGACAATGATGTATAATAAAACCATTTTGCCATAGTTTAATTGATATAAACAAGAGTTAAGTTCTGATGGCATCTTACCAATGTTATAACAAAAAAGTTTTGAACAAAACCATACTATTCCAGCATTTCCTGTTTATAATTTAAGGGTTAGAAATACAATGCCCATATCCCATACCTAAAGTATCCAAATTTCAGGAGAGGCATCTGTATTTTAAAAATGTCTACAAGAATTCTGATACATAACCAAGAGTGATAAAGATAACAGAATCTTTTCAAGACACCTAATAATATCATTTGATTCATTTGTTTATAACAGAAGAAAAGTGATGCAAAAATAACCCTTTTAAAGTCCTCAGCCAGATAGCACCAAATTTGGTTTAGAGCTTCCGAAGCACGTCCTTTTTTTCTATACTATGATATTCTCCTCCTTAAAATTTATAGAATCATTATTGAGGAAACTGATTAGATATAAATGCATCACAGAACAAATCCTGTTTCTGTAAGCATTTAGTTTCCTTTTGAATCCAGTGTTAGTGTTCTCATCTTTTTAATAGTTATTTGATTTGGGAGGAGTAAAGGCAAAAACAAAGAAAGAAAGAAAGAAAAAACACACCTCAGGTTTTAAATGTGATTTCTGAGAGACAATTTCTGTTATATCTTACTGCTTATTCTCAATTTACATAACAAGGGTACATGAATTTATATTGTGGCTCATTGCCATGTAAATGTATGAAGAGTTCATAAATTTCAATGTCTTTCAGACATCTGTTTGACCTGTTGTAGAAAGTTTTTCCTCAAGGGGAAGACGTCTTTATATTTGATAGCATGACACTTTCTGCATCTTATTGTCATATTTTAGGAGAGAAAACAGGAGACCATCATTGTGAGAACAGATTGCCAAACTGGTCAAGCACTAATTCAAGTTTGAAAAAATGACTTGGGCTAGGCAATTCATTCAAAGCTCTAGCTTAGTGAAATGTGATTTTAGAAAATAAATTTGTTGAAAATCAAAATTAGAATTCTAAATTCTAACAAACAAAAGATAGCAAGAAAGTTGAGTGTTTTGTTTTATTTTTAACAGGTTAATTGAGATATTTAGAAATGTGCTTACTTTTTGTTTCAGAATTTTAAATCAATAGAAAGACCAGCATAATGTAAACACTTCATGCTAAATTCTGAAAATATGATGAATATTCAGAAGGTACTGACAAGCAGATGGCCATTCAGGATATTTTAGAAACATTCTTGGCTGAGAGATTTTTGCTTCCTGGTTTGGAAAAAAAATATTTTAATGGGTTTGAATATATAAATATCAAAAGGAATGTTGATATAAATTTATTTTGGGTTTCTGGGATTTTCTGATGGTTATTTCCTTGGACAGTTGATGTCTGCACAGTACCAGCATCTCACCCAGAAACCCAAACTGAGCTCAATGTTAAAAATTTGCCTTTGCCGATGCAAATCTGTAAAGTCTTGAAGAGGAAACCGATTACTCAGATACAGAGGCACTAACATAAGGAATCAAGGATCACAAAACAACAACAGTAGGTAATTATGATACCACCAAGAGAAACTAAATATCTGATAAAGAAATGGAAATCTATGAAGCATCAGGCAGACAAATAATTCAGAATAACTGCCTCAAAGAAGTTTGGTAAACTACAAAAACACAGACATACAACTAAAAAATTAGTAAAACAATGCATGGACATAATAAGAAGTTAAAAACAGCGAAATAAACCATTAAGAAATCCCAGAAATTCCAGAGTTAAAAAATATAACAAATTAACTAAAAAGTTTGATAGTCTCAAAAATATACTTGATCACACAGAAGAATCAGTTGCCTAAAAGATAGGGCATTAATGAAAGACGAGACAGAGGGCCAAAAACCAGGACCACGGGCTTTCTTAGGGGAGAAGGACTCTGCCGGGCTGCCTTGCAAAGGAAGCAAGCACACCTGCAGGGGTGAACATGCCTTTTGAGGGGAGGAATGGGAAAGGATGGGGCTTAAGGTACTGGGCACACGCTAATTGGCGGTTTCATATAAGGCACATGATTAGGCACTTAGGTACTTAGGAATCAGGGGCTTAGGGTATATGGCAGGTGCTGATTGGTAGTTCAATCTACAGTCCATATAAGGTGCCTGGTTAGGTGCTCAGGAATGTTCAGGCCATAGGTGCAGTCATACTCTGTCCATCATTTGGGGGAAGGGAGGATCTATTAATTAAAATTAAACAGTCAGAGGAGCAAAAAGAAAGAAAAAAAATTGAAGAAAGCCTCTAAGACTAATGGGACACAATGAAAAAAACAACACAAAACAATATTCCCATTATGGGAAAGTCAGAAAGAGAAGAGAAAGCAAAAGGGATTGCAAGTATATTTAAAGCTATAAAGGTTGAAAACTACCTATATCTTAGGAGAAAAATGAAAATCCAAATTCATGTGCATCCCCCACCACACACACACACACACACACACACACACACACACAGAAAAAAAAATCCCAAAATTTTGGAATACAAATAAGGCTACAATAACACACATTATGAGTAAATGCTCAAAAGTAATATATATAGTTTAAAAAGCAGCCAAAGAAAAGAGAGAAGTTACACAAAAGGGAACCCCCATAGAGCTATAGGCGGATTTCTTAACCAGAAACTTTTCAGGTCAGGAGAGAAAAGGATGGCATATTCAAAATATTAAAAGAAATAAACTGTCAAAGTACACTAATAACAAAAGACAATGAGTAAAATAAAAAAGTATGGTTAAACAGACAGACAAACAAACCTAAGAAATAATACATTACAAGAAGCCAAGTAACAAAATGGCAACAATGAGTTCTTACATATTAATAATTAATTACTTTTAATACAAACAGATTAAATTATTCAATCTAAAGACACAAAATGGCAGAAAGGCTGAAAAAAAAAAGTTCCACTGATACGCTGCATATAAGAAACTTTAGCCTTAAAGGCACACAGAGAATGAGATGAAGGAATGGAACAAGACATTTCAAGAAATGGTAATAATAAAAATATGAAATAAAGCAGGGGTAGGTGTATGCTTATATCAGATGAAACAAGCTATAAATATGATAAAAATGTCAACCTATCAAGAAGATATACTAATTATAAATGTTTGTGTGCCTAACAATAAAACACCTAAATATAATAAAGCCAAAATTTAACAACTAAAGCAGAAATGCAGTGCAATAAAAGAATAATGGGAGACTTTAATGACCAATGCTCAACAACGGACAGATAACTTATAGAAAGTTGACAAGATATCAGCAGATTTGAACAACACCCTAGCACAATAAACCTAACAGACGTATACAGAACATGCTACTCAATAAAAGCAAAATACAAATCCTTCTCAAGTGCATATGAATCATTATCTAAAACTGACCATATGTCAGACCACAAAACAATTCTAGCAAATTGAAGAAAGCAGATTTTCTCTAAACACAACAGCATACTAGAAATCAGTAGCAAGATAATCTGACAAACCTTAGCTAGACTAATCAAGTGAAAATTTGTGAATACATAAAAATTCAACAACACTCTCCTGAACAACCAATGGATCCAAGAAGAAATGAAAGGGATAATTTTGTAAAAGTTACACGAGACAAACAAAAATGAAAATATAGCATATCAATACTTATGGCACACAGTAAAAGGAGTTCTAAAAGGAAAGTCCATAACAATAAATACTTATGTTAGGAAGCAAGAAAGATCCCAAATAAACAACCTAACCATATGCCTTAAGAAAAATGAAATAAAAAGACCACATTGATACCAAAGTTAGCAGAAGGAAGAAAATAATAAATGGATGTAGAAATAAATGAAATAGAAAATAGAAAAATAATAAACAAGGTTAATCAAACTTAGAGATGGTTCTTTGAAAAGATAAATAAAATTGACAAACCTTAGATAGACTAAACTGAAAGAAGAGTACCAAAATAAAAATAAAATAATTATTTTTATTTAAATTCTTTATTGTTTAAAGTATCACATAAGTCTCCTTTTCCCCCCATTAACCTCGCCTTCCCCCATAGGTTGGGACAGTTTGTTCAATGCTTCTATGACTCTGGTTCTATTTTTGTTCATCAGTTTATAATGTTCATTATTATCCACAAATGAGTGAGATCATGTGGTATTTTTCTTTCACTGACTGGCTTATTTCACTTAGCAGCATATGCTCCAGTTCCATCCAGGCTGTTGCAAACGGTAAGAATTCTTTCTTTGTTACAGCAGTGTAGTATTTCATTATGTAGTATTTACACAATGAAATACCACCGTTTTCTAATTCACTCATCTACTTATGTGCACTTGAGCTGTTTCCAAATCTTAGCTATTGTAAATTGTGCTGCTATGAACATAAGGGTGCATATTTACTTTCTGATTGGTGTTTCTGTTTTCTTGAGATGTTTTCCTAGAAGTAGGATTATTGAGTCAAATGGGAGTTCCATTTTTAATTTTTTCAGGAAATGTCATACTGTTCTGCATAGTGGCTGCACCAGTCTGCATTCCCACCAGCAGGATGTGGATCTGTTGTCCTTTGTTGATCTGTTGATGATAGCCATTCTGACAGGGATGAGATGGTACCTCATTGCTGTTTTGTTTTGCATCTCTCAGATGATTAGTGACTGAGCATGTTTTCATATGTCTCTCATCCTTTTGTGTGTCTTCTTTCAAAAAGTGTCTACTTAGGTCCTTTGCCCGTTTTTTATTGAATTATCTTCCTTTTATGAAGTTGTATGAGTTCCTTAAAAATTGTGGAGATTAAACCCTTATTGGCGATAACATTGGCAAATATGTACTCCCATGCAGTAGGCTCTCTTGTTTGTTGATGGTTTCTTTTGCTGTGCAGAAGCATTTTATTTTGATGTAGTCCCATAACTTTATTTTCTCCTTAGTTTCCATTGCCCTAAGAACTACATTGTTAAAGATATTGCCAACACAGATGTCTTCTATATTGCTGTCTGTGGCTTCTTCTAAGATTTTCATGGTTTCCCGTCTTACATTTAAGTCCCTTACCACTTTCAGTTTATTTTTGTGTAAAGTGTAAGTTGTTGGTCTAGTTTCATTTTTTTGCATGTATCTGTCCAATTTTCCCAATATCATTTATTGAAGAGATTGTCTTGACTCCATTGCATGCTCTTGCCTTTTTTTGTCAAATATTAATTGAATATAATGGCTTGGGCCAATTTAAACTCATTTATTTAAATAAATAAAAACATTATAAATAAATAGATAACAACAAACTGAACAATCTACAGGAAAATATTTAAAACATACAACATATGAAGACATAGTCAGGAAGAAAGAAAATATAAATAGATCAAAGCAAAGTAAGGATATTGAGTCTGTAGTAAAATAATCTTCCATTGTAGAATAGGCCAGAATATTGGATCTGTGAGCAAAAATTCTTTCAATCCTGGCCAGTGTTGCTTGGATGTTTGGAGTAATGTTCCATGCACTGCTGGGTCTCAGGTTCAATTATCAGTCACAGCACATAGACCCAGGTTGCAAGTCTGTCCCTGGTGGGGGTGTGTGCAAAAGACAACTGATTAATGTTTCTCTCTCTCTAAAAATCAATGAACATATCCTTGGTGATAATTCAATAAAAGAAGAAAATAAATTGTAAGCTTATTTGCATAGCCCATGGACATGGGCCAGAGGGTGGTGAAGTCCTTGGGGTTGGGTATGGGCTGGGAGGAGGAAGGTAAAGAAGGGAAAATAGGAGGCATCTGTAATATCATCAACAATAAAAATGTTAAAATGAAAAAGAAGGAAACTTTTTTTCTAATGAAGTAAAGAATTAGTAGCAATCCTCAAATCTTGCAAAACATATAAAAACAAAACAGATTGAGCACTCTCAAACTCATTTTACATGGCCAGCATTACCCTGATACCAAAGCCAGATAAGGACACTCCTAAAGAGAAAACTACAGGCCAATATCCCTGATAATTATAGATACAACATTTTAAACAAAGTACTAGCAAACCAAATTAATAACACATTTAAAGGATCATTCACCATTACCAAATGGGATTTATCTCTGAAATGCAAGGACTATTCAACATACACATATCTATTTTGATGTATCACGTTAATAGATTTAAAGCAAAAATTGTATGATCTTCTAGATGCAGGAAGACCATATGACAAAATTCATTATCTGTTTGTGATAAAAACAACAACGAATTAGTCATAGATGGAACACATTTCAACATATTTAGGCCATATGTGTCATGATTACAGCTAACATCACACAAGGTAAGAGTGCCCACTCTTACCATTCATATTCAGAATAGTACTTAAAGTCCTAGCTAGAGAAATCAGACAGGAAATAAAGATAAAAGGCATCTAAATTTTAAAAAGATGAAAAATTGTCTCTATTTGCAGATGACATGATTTCATATGGAAAATCTTAAATATCTCCACAAAGAAGCTATTAGAACTAATCAACAAATTCAATAAAGTTGCAGGAGGCAAAATTAACATACAAAAATCAGTAGCATTTTTATACACTTAAAATTTTTTCTGCAAAAGAAATTAAAAAATAAATCCCATTTATAATATAAAAAACAATAAAAATACATAGCAATACATTTAACAAAGTAGTTAGAAGAGGTCTATACTGAAAACTATAAGATGTCTATATTGATTAAAGAAATCAAAGAAGACACAAATAGACACAAATGTGATTATCAATTAGAAGAATTTGTATTGTTTAATAATTCCAAAAGCAATCCTTATAAAGATTTCAATAGTATTTTTTACAGAAAGAGGGAGAAAATCTAAAATGTAGATGGACCCCAAAATTATTTTGAATAGGCAAAGAAATTCAGATAAAAAGGAATGAAGTAGGAGTCATCACACTACCTGATTTCTAGCTATAATATAAAGCAATAGTAATTAAAACAGCATGATACTGGCATAAAAACAACAACAGACAAACTAATGGGACAGCTGGGAAATAAACCCACGCATACATAGTCAACCAATATTTGACAAGGGAGCTTAGAATATCCAATGGAGAAAACAACAACAACACAATCTCTTTAACAAATGGTGCTGGGAAAACTAGATATTCACATGTAAAACAATGAAATGAGACCCCATATCTTACACTACTCAAAAATATTAACTCCAAATGAATTAAGAACTTAATGTTAAGACTTGAAATCATCAAACTTCTAGAAGAAAATATAAAAAATATAACTCCTTGGCATGGGTTTTGGTGATAATTTTTTTTGGAAACCACACCTAAAGCAGAAGTAACAAACCAAAGTTGATTATTATTTTGTGCTATTATTAGCACTAACATATGTTTACTTTATTGACTGTATTATGTAATGGATATTTTTGTTTTTATTCGTACAGCTAAGGAAGAAATTCGAGGTAGGATCTCTAATGCAGGCCCATCTTTGTCTGTAATAAATCCAAAAGAAATTACTACTAATTTGGAATCATGCAAGTAAAGGGTCATATTTCCCATGTCATTAAATAAATCAACTAAAAAATAAGTTCCTAAGATCTTTTGGAATTTTTGCATATATGGGTACTGTGCATAAGATTGTGTGATTTGTTTAATTTTCTCCCTCTTATAACTTAAAAAAAATTTTAGCCAAGACCTGACAACCAGTAGAATTTAATATCAGGTATATTCTGCCATTTTGTTTTTAACTACATCATTCATATATTTATTTGAGATGTAAATAACAATTACTGGTGATTTTAGAACATCTTAGGGTATATAACATTATAACACTGCTCTGAAACCAAGCTGAAGATATATAGTAAGATGAATATGAAGAGAAGATAGTCTATAATTATTTTATTATATCTATATCTATGTCTATATCTATATATCTATATCTATATCTATATCTATATCTATATCTATATACCTATGTCTATGTCTATATCTATATATATCTACATCCATATATCTATCATCTATATCTACATCTATATTCCTATATCTATATCTATCTATATGACATATATAGCATCATGAATCATATTAAAGATAAGGCATACTAAAGAAGGCCCAAAATGGAAAAAAAAAATCAAATCTCTATAGTCTTTTTCCCAATATATCTAAGAGACTATGGGAGTGAAAATGGGTAAAATGCTAGAAAAGTATTCCAGTATTGTATGGAAATAGGCATAAATAATACATGATAAAAACCACATCTTCAGCCATATATTTGAGATGAAACAGTGTATATTCTAACTTATATTCTAAATATTAGTGTAAGATACCTGAGGAAAATTGTCTGATATTAAAAATAATCTAATCTAACTGTGCTTTAATAATGATTTAACACAGCAAAATATTGACCTCTGTGCCTCCAGTAATTTAAACAATTCAATTGTGTTAAAATAAATTCAGATACATAGGCACCTGCACTAAGAATAGTGTTGTCAGGCACTCCAAACTGTGGTAATGCTAGTGTGGTAATGGTTCTACATTTACTATAGTGCCAGCACTGTGTGTAGAGCCCCTGTACATGAAAAAAAAGTGACAATATTTTGACCATTAAAATACAATTTTCTTTCAACATCTATATTTATTTGGGAGTACATCTGAAAAATCTAAGGTCAGAGAAGAATAATTTCTTTATAGCTTCTATTATTCCAAAAGCAGTTCTAAAAGCATTTCATATATAATAAACATTTGAAATTTTAAACAAGTAAGGCTATATAGATATATAGCATGCAGTAATGGCTCAGAATTTTATTTTCATTAATGATAAGTGTTTGGTATCTAAAGTGCTTTTCCACTATATGCTGTACTCTACAAGGAAATTATTTTCTTGCAAAAATAGCCATTAACAATAATAGCTAGTATTTTTTGAGTGCTCAAAATGATCTAGATTCTGTATTAATTGGACCTTTCCAATGTATCAATCAGACTCCTATCAATCAATATATAAAATCAGTGGATTATAGCTAAAAGAACTGTAAGTGCCTATAATATTTAAAAAGGAAACCCAAAGACAATATTGAAGATAAAAACAAGGACACAGCAGGAAATGTAAGTCTTTAATACCTACAGCTATAAATATGACTGGTGGCAAGGCATCAGGGGAGGAAAAACATTCTGTAATCTATCCACTAGGTCTTATGTTTTTTAGTAAATTTGTGACCCTGAGCTGTCAAAGATGTATCTAGTACAATTAAAAATAAGTTTAATTCTTTGATTTTTGCTAGTAAGTACTATATTCTTCTATTTTATTTTTCTTGACCTGGCATTTATTAAAATCAAAAGATAAACTATGTTATCAAATTTTTCAAAAAAAAAAACTTTGTCTCTTAGAACATTAATTTATGTGGTTAATAATGCAATCCTATTCAAGGGCTATTAAGCACACTATTCCAATATTGCTAAATAACATAAACAATAACATATGGCTAGTATGCAAATTGTCCCCTCGGGAGTTCCACCAGGAGACCGGGAGTTTGATTGCTTGCTATGATGTGAGCTGACCACCGGGGGTGGCATGGAATGAAGGAGGGCCTTGGCTGGCAGCCAGATTGACCCCGATCTTCAGCCAGGCCTAGAGACCCTACCCTTGCGTGAATTTTGCACAGCGGGCCTCTAGTATTTAAATAAATGTATTTCACAGAATTATGGTATTTCTAGGAACTTTTCTTACTTTGTGAATTCACTGATTAAATTCACTAATTATTTTAATTGAGATATTTGATAGGTTCTCTAAACACAATGTATTTATTAAAAAGATCTATTTGGGGGCTGTAAAATAATTTATTACTTTAAATGCAATATCTTCAGTTAAAAATATTTTCTGATTAAAACGTTTAAAACTTGAGAAGTTCATACATTTGTTTTGACAATCTGCATATTTTGTTTAAAAGCATATGAGATCGCCCCCCCCAAAAAATATACTATAAAAGTATTTTAATGCATGGACCACAACCAACCAACTGAGCCACACTGGCCAGAGGTAACTATACATATTTCTTAAACATTTTGACTATTCCAAGTACTGAAATAAGTCTTAAGAATAAAAATGTTGAGAATAAAGACCTTTACCAGCTATGCAATATTTCTAGTGTGAAAAAATGTGAATTGGTTTGTATTTTCCCTTGATTATCATGCAGAATATATTTATAATTATTCCATATTTTAAATTTATTATGTGAGGGATAAGATGTCCCTTTGAAACTTGAGAAAAAGAGCACAAAACAGATAAGATCAATTATTTAAATAAAACATAGTTCTTGTATTATTTTTTTGTATTGTTACTTAAGGCAACATGGAAATATTCATCTCGATTACTGTTTGTGTTCTTAAATAGGTGCCATAAGGACTCTGTTAGTTCCAAGGCTTAAAACAATATATTTTATCTAAAATATTAGAAATGACTTTGACCTATATTATTAGTTATGTGAGTAAAGATGTATTTACATCTTAAATAGTATATGACATATAATATATGAAAACTAGATTATTATTTCATTGGTTTTCATATAAACTGAGGTGGTAGAAGGTAGGAGGAAAACAAAGTGTTGGAAATATTTTAAAATTAATTTTGTATTAACAATTTATCCCACAGTTTGCCTCTCTTTGAATTCACCTACTTATAAAACACTGTTTTCTATTAGCTTTTCAAAACACAATTTGCAGAAGCACAAATTAGTTATAATAAAAGAAAATGAAATAAAACATATCATCTTTGGTCCAAAAATAGTTTCCTGTATAATAGATAAGAAATTATTTTTACTTAACTATTTTTCATAAATACTTTATTATTTATAATATACAAATTGCCTCTAAAGTATTTGATTATTCAATTCTTTCCTATTAATGTCAGAATGTACTTAGATTAGTAGAATATATAGTAAGTATATTAATGTTTGTGGTTCTTGGTTTAAACAACCTAAAAAAATATGTTTTAGGGAACACAGATATAAACACTTGGCTTACAGAGAAGATGTTTTTCATTACTGGAGAGCTATTACTCTGCACTGAATAGAAGGTCTGTACAACATTCTTACTGGGGGATATTGTCAGAAGACTCAGACCGTCATTCCATTTTCATTCACCCTAACGTTGTTGCTTAATGAAAGTTCAATCCATGTCCTGAATTTCTAGGTACACCCAGCTTAAAGTGTATCATTAATTATTCTTCATCTTATTTTTAGGAGCAGTATTAAACTGTATCTCAACACTTGGATTTATATTTTAAAAAAATAAGAATTTATTTTCTAACAAAATTACTCACTAAATGAGCTATCTATTCCATTAATTAATTAGGGCTATTTATTTCCCTTCCTGACCATACCTTAGGAAAGTTGAATTTAAAATGACAGAGACAAACAACTAAAATACTACACGCTAAATATAATAATAGACATAAGTGTGAAAGAACTGCTGATGAATGACAGTTACTATTTAAAAACAAAACTCTAAAACAAGCAAGGATTTCTGAAAATTGTTCTCTAGTGGAGCCATTTTTGGAAAATTTATCTCCACGGCATTCAGTATAACATAATATTATAAATGCACTCAGCCAAAACAAAACAAAATACAATTCTAAAATAGTCCATTTGCACGCTAATCAGGTTGAACAAAGAAATGAAGTGGAAAATATGCCAGCACACCTGGACATCACCCCCTGCAGCTTAGACACTTTGCCAAAGGTTGGCAGTGATGTGTCAGAGTAAGGAGCAGGTGGTCTCAAAGTCTCATTCCCTTTGGTGATGGATGTCAGTTAGTTCTTAATTTTTCCAAAGAAGGTGCCTTAATAAAATTAGCAAGTAAAACCTAAAAACCTTTTTTTTTACAATGTTTATGTAAGAGAAAGCCAAGAGAGAATTTTCACTAATCTTAAGAAGATATATCAATATGTTAAGTGTATATTTTTGATATCTATAACAATCTAGAGATAATTTAAAGTATATGGGAGGAGGTGTATAGGTTACAAGCAAACAAGAGACTTGAACGTCTGCAGATTTTGGTATGCACGGAGTTTCTGGAACCAATCATCTATGAATACCTAAGGACAAATGTATAGAAACAAATAAGCTATTTCAAGACATCTGAAGGAGGTGACTGAATTATGTGGCTGTACCTTTAAGATCTTACAAAGGAAACACGTGATTAAGCCAAGAGAAAAATAGATATGATGAGATGAGGGTGCAGAGAAGCAAGGGAATATAGAAAATCTAATGTGATTATCTAAAACAATAATTGTGGGTTTACCTATGAATTACATGTACATACTGAATTCAAATTAGTTGGAAGCAAATAATTTTTAGTGGGATATATTTTAAGAATTGTATTTTTATGCATAGCTTTGTCTTAGTAATAAATTAATTCATAATTCACACATTGTCACATATTTCAGTATATGAAAGAAATAGAAATATCCCAGATTAAACAAAGACTAAGGAGATTTATGCAGTAACAGGAAGAATATTAAACTACAAAAATTAACTAAGAAATATTTGTAAAGGAAAATATTAATGTGTTTCAAATAATTTAACATGAGATCATATAACATTGTCTTAAAACTGAAGGTAACACTTGGAATATATTTTCACCAAAAAAATTGTTTGCTAACCTTCAGGATTCATTTTCCTTTACCATATGCATGCTGCCAATTTAACATAAATATCCGTTTCCTATAGTGCACTCTCGGTAGGAAAGCAAGATGAATGTGAGCAATGTAGAGTAAAATAGTTCTGATGAGAAGAAAAGCTACTGATAACATGTCAACCTGATCTTATACTCTCTAATATATATACCAATCTAACACAAAATCTAATTCATGATTTGATTATCATATTTAGGCTCTAAAGTTTATATTGAGAACTTGAAATATCATCTTTCAATTTCAACCTAAATTTAATTATAGTCCAATAGCTGCCCATTCCTTCCAAGTAATAGAAACATTTTTGAAAAGGTCTCTAGAGGTTGAGTCTGAGCCACAAGTCCTGAATGTGTTGTCTGTATAAAAGAATAATGCAGTCTATTACATTGTAAAAAAAGAATCTATAATAATGCACTAATAATTATGATTTTAATATTCTATATGTGTTTATATATTAATTTATAAGATGTACATATCTATCCATACATTATGTACACATGTGTACATGAATTTATACATATAAATATATATTTTGTTTGGAAGCAAGCAGGGTAGTTTTATTCTTGGGTTATAGCTTCTTAGATTGGCAATTGTCTAGGTAAGTAATGTTAGATGATAATAAATGCAATTATATAAGTGCCATAAATTCTGCAAAGTTCTCTAAATGGAAATGGAATCATCTCAAAGGAAAATAAGAAAGATTTCTTTTACTGATTTCTCTGCATTTCAAACAATTAAGAAAATAGAAAACTACTAAGCTTTTCAAACCTTTCAAGAGTACAAAGTGGTTTCCAAGACAAGGTAATTTCTAAGTATTTTAAATTGAAGTAAAAACTTTAAGGAGACAAAAAAATAAAAGAAATGTTACCAAACTCCAAAAAGGGTCAGTAATAAGGAATAAACAACTTGTTAGAGGCACAATTCCTTTTAAATTACTTAAAATATTTAGGCATAAAAAGATGTGAAAGTTTCCCATTACTTACTTTTCTGTATTTTTGAGTCCTTATTTCTTTCAGTCTCTGACATTTAAGCTGACAGGAAGAATCTTCTGCTTCATGTCTAAAGGAAGGGTCAAGAATTTTATGATTTTTAAATCTGATTGGGATCTTCACTATTTTATATACCATAAACTGGGAGGACTATAACAAATCTGCAAAAGTTAAAGAGTAGCAGTAGTAAAAGTGAGCCCTAGCATTGGAAACATAATATAATATTTATAGAATAGTGAACAAAAGAATGAACTAAATTAATTAGTGAATATTCATTCTAACAGTGAGGCAGATATTACTAGTGGATTCTGTGGCTATGAGGTTGACAGTGGTGTCAGAATCCATTCCTACATCATTAAAAACAAACAACAAAAATACTCACAACAAAACTACAAGTTGAATGAACTTGTAAGGAAAATAGAAAAGAAAAATGTCTTGTTTTTATACTGAAGGAAAAGGACATACATTAATATCCCATACTCATGGTCACATTACAAATAGACCACAAAGCTAGGTCTGGAATGAAACTAACTTTCATGTTACATAAATGTATAAAGTGAGCCCCAAATCCTTTGTGACATAAGTCTCTGCTTGGGGATTTGGCACTTTAAATGACACAATCAACATAGGTCAAACAAAAGATAGAAGACAATAATTTGATATATCAATATCCTGGTACCAGCAGTAAGTTCAGTTTCTCTCTTCTCCCTCTCTTTTTCTTTTCTGTTGAGTTTGTTGGGGTGACATTGGTTCACAAAACCATATAAGATTTTAGTGTATAATCAGTAAAACATCATCTGCACACTGCATCATGCGCCCATTGCTTCAAAGTCTCTTTCCATCCCCACCTTTGTCTACCTCCACCTACTTGCACCCCACTTTTCTTCTGGCTATCAATACACTGTTGATTGTATCTATGTGATATATATGTGTTTGGTTTTTACTTGATCACTTCACCTTCTTTCATCCATTATCCAAAATTCTCTTCTCAGCTGTCAGTATGTCCCATGTGTCCATGCTTCTGCTTCTCCTTCGTTCTTCATTTTATTTTTTTCATTAGATGACACATAAATGAGATAATCTGGTACTTGTCTTTCTCCTCCCTCTTAATAAACTTTTCATATTCTCCCATTCTCATACACACTCTCACACACACACACACACACACACACACACACACACACACACACACAATGTGAGAAAGAGAGAGATACTAAAATTCAAGTAATTTTTCATATCATGTTAGAGAAAACTTTTTAAACTTCAAACAATTTTTAACAGTTACTACATCATATTTTTCTGAAGTAGGAATTTTGGGCATTTTGGACAGCAACAGCAACACAAAGCACAAAGACTAGCAATATCATGTAGATCAGCTACATACTTTTGTAATTAACTAAGATATATGTAATTGTATTAAAATGTATTCAAAATATGTTAATTAATACACAGGTCATTGAGAGAAGTTTATTTTATGCTGAGTTAAACCACCTTCAGAATTTACATTGTACGGTACTTTACCTGATGATGGTGAAGTAATTGTTGTGATAGGAGTTAGGATAAATCTCATTCTAGACCTGCCTATGTTATTTGCCTTGATTTAAGGCTTTTGTGTATCTGGAATTTTGTATTTCCTTCTAAAAACGAGCAGGTTGCCAAATTGGTTTGGCTCAGTGGATAGAGCATCAGCCTGTGGACTGAAAGGTCCCAGGTTTGATTCCGGTAAAGGGCATGTACCTTGGTTGAGGGCACATCCCCAGTGGGGGGTGTGCAGGAGGCAGATAATCGATCATTCTCTCATCGATGTTCTAGCTCTCTATCCCTCTCTTTTCCTCTCTGTAAAAAACCAATAAAATTAAATTAAAAATGAGCAGGTTTGTGCTGTATGTCTTTAAAGGTGTTCTTAATCCTACATTTCATCAACTGTGAATTTATAATATATGTAAAATTTAATTGTATTTATTATAATATTCACTACATAAAGCATTACTTAAGTGAAGTAAATAATTTTAAAAGTGCACATTTCATCTACTATAATGTTCATTATTTATAACCTCTAAATTAATTTCATTCTTTTTATATCCAAACACTTTATTCCATTAAATTAGAAAATATTTTAATACATCTCTCCAAATAAGAGCTTAAAAAACACAAAGAAAAATAATCAATACATTTCATTAAATGTCAGTAGGGATGCAAGTGTTAAATGGGGTTAAAGTATTTTTCCATCCCTGACATGACACAGTCCAAATTATGCATTGTGAAGGAAAGTGTATATGAGACATGTTCACCACAGTGGAACAGGAAAGTCTGCCTAAGGACAGTGGAGTGGAAAATAAAGGGCAGAGAAGTGTGAAGACCAGACAAAATGACAAAATCTTTGGTGGATTAGTAAATAAATGCATTGAAAAATCAGAAAATAAAAATTGATTTTAATTTATTTTTTTAAAATAGGTATGAAATAATTTCATGATGCTAGTATTCTAATGTCATAAAGAATTCTTGTTAAGTTGTATTTATGAGCAAATATTAGCTATAACTTCAAAGGGCATACTAATTGGAAAAATATCTTTTGGCATATGCTTAGTGCAAATATCTGTATCACATGAACTGGGGAAAAATATATATATATACCAATTTTTGATTCTATTATTCCTCTCAAATTATTCTTCATTTTCACACATCGAATCACTATAGTATTTTGATTAATTGTTGCCAACAAGTAACAATGTAATTAAAATATAAGTTTCAAGATGAAAGAATCAGGATTCTTCTGAATTTCCCCCATGGCCATTTACCTTTTTGTTTTCTCTTAGAAGTCTTAGAGTATTGGCTAAACGTTTAAGTCTGGTCCACTTTGTGTTAATGTTTTGATTTGTTTTGTAGTAAGGGTTTATTCTTTTACATATAGATATTTAGTTTTCCCAGCACCATTCATTAGTTGAAGAGACTAAATACATAATTTAGGTTCTCTTCTATTCTCTGCATTGCGTTTCCTCTGAGGTGAGTTGTTCTGAGAGCATTCATGCACTTCCTTTCAGTGTTGGCTTCTCTAATTTGTGATCTAGATGGAGATTCTACTTGTGGCTCAATTATGTTCTTAAATGATGTAATTGACATTTTCCCCTACAGCAGACAGAAATTTGTTTTTAGATATTTTCTCATATTAGTCATTCACATAGATGAATCATCCCTATTTATTTTAATGATGTTCATTATTTGGCCGTTATTGTGTAATAAAGAAAGTAGATTTAGGGTGAAAAGCTTAGAAAATAAAATGACAATTTCTATGATTTATACACAAATACATCTAAAACATGCATTGTAATTTCTTTATAATTTTAGGGATATGAAAATTACTAAGAAACACACTTAGTAAATGAGACCAAATGAGAATAACTACAAAGAAAGAAGGAGTAGGAGATAACATCAAACATTATTAAACTCAAAGAATGAGGGGACATAGGTATATTATACACTGTACATATACCCTGGTAGACAGAATGAGAGTGGGAGATGTGTTCATGAATGTTCATTTTTCCTAATTTTCTTTGTAAAAATTATTTGGACTAGAGAATTCAACTTAAACACTCATGTGGTAAATTATTTTTTCAAAGGACAGCAGATCCCTGAAACAAAATTTAGTAATAAAATAAACATAAGATCTTATTAAATAACAAGAGGCCCAATGCAGAAAATTCGTGCAAAGTCCTTGGCCCTGACCCCTGCCCACCATACCACAGCTGGGGCCTCTGCCACAGCCCCTTTCCACTACAGCTTAGTCCAGAAGGAAGGATGTCCAGTCTAATTAGCATATTACACTTTTATTATTATAGATAACGCATACATCTATACTAATAAAAGGTTAATATGTGAATTTGACCAGATAGAGCAGACGTCTTCGAGATGTCCTTCTAGACAAAGCCATGTTGGCGGGGGGCGAGGCAGAGGCAGTTAGAGGCTGTCAGGCAGGCAGGCAGAGCAGTTGAGGATGATCAGGCAGGCAGGAAGAGTTGTTAGGGGTGATCAGGCAGGCAGGCAGGTGAGAGGTTAGGAGCCAGTGGTCCTGTATTGTGAGAGGGATGTCCAATTGGCAGTTGAACATCCTCCAAGGAGTCCCAGATTGAGAGGGTGCAGGCTGGGCTGAGGGATATAATGCCCCCCCCCAGCATGAAATTCATGCACTGGGCCTCTAGTACCTATATAAAGGAGATATATTACATACTGATTGTGGAATGGAGCCTATCTGGCTTTTGTTCCACTTACTATCAGTGGTACCTTGGGTAAATAAATTATCTCTATTAAGTCTCAATTCCCTAATGTCTAAATTGGATAACATAATTATCCCAATTCCACGTGATGTGTAAAATTAAGTTTGATAATGCAGGTGAAGCTTTTGGAAAAATCTCTGGTATATTATAATTCCTCAATGAGTATTATCTATATATTTTAGTGTTATTATTATTTTTTACTTGTGGGGTCCTTTTTAACTATACATTGTCACTATTATACTACTTTACAGGTTAATAACCTGAGACTTAGTTTAAGTATGATATCCAATACAACATATAGTACACAGATACTCCTACATCTGCAGTGGGGTTACCTCCCTATAAACACCATAGTAAGTTGAAAATGCATTTAATATTACACTGTAAAGTATCTGCTGTTTACCATCATGATTGCATGGCTGACTGGGAGCTGCAGCTCACATCCACTGCCCAGAATCACTAGGGAATATTGTATCACAAGAGACCAGACATTATCAGCAGTCTGGGAACATGGTAAATTCAAAGTATGGTTTCCACTGAATGCATGTTGCTTTCTCACGAATGTAAAGTTAAAAAAAATCATTAAATCAGGAACTATCTGTATATAATTGAAAATAATATAAAGATAACATAAAATTCGAATTAGTATTTTACACCAAAGTTCAGTCAATGAGCTTTGGCAGTACATTCTATCTATATTAATTTAAGCATTGATTATTATTATATGAGGAAAGCACTAATTCAAAGAAGAGTTAAACTATTGCTGAATTAGAGGCATTAATTTGTGTTTAATGGGATAAGCAAGCATAAAAAAAGGACAAAGTATTTGCCTCAGACAAATTACATTCTAGGAAGAACAGAAATTTCATAGTGGAGTACAATAAGAACAGTTTTCTGTTTCTGGTGAGCTAGATTACTTGCATTAATCCTTCTGCTGAATATACCACACAAGGATAGATAAATGTATTTTTTACTTTTAATAATCAGAACATCAAAATTTTGTCAAGTCCTACTATTTAGTGAAATAAGAATCTCACATGCAGACAAGCATGAGTATCAATGTTACCCTGAGGGTAATTATTTTCTTCAGATAGTAAAAACTTGTTTAGGTGGACTTCTAGGATAAGGAAAATATCAAAGTCCAGGTTAAACCCAAAGGGATGAATAAAAGATGAGAGCTTTTCCCTCAAAAGTGGAAGATCAAATGGCAGCAGCTTCAGGGTAAAGGTGACCCATGCAAAATTATAACCCAGTTCAAAATTTCTATGTAATACCCCCCCCTCCCCCAAAAATCAAGTCTTGAAATTGGCTTAATGTGATCCTTATTTGGGAAATGCACCAGATGCTTCACCAAAGCCAGTATAATCCTATGAAAGGAAATAACTCTACTGTAGTCCTTAAGTATCCATATAGATATATTACTTTTCAAATATTATGTTCAGCAACTGGCCAAAAGTAAACACAGGGAGAAAGTAGACTTGAAATCCAACAGCCAGCTAAAACAAATGTCAGAAACACTTAATTCCTAATAATTCGGGAAATAGAATATATAAAACAGAAGTTTAGAGCTTATAAATTGATCTTACGCTAACATTTTTGTTAAAAGCAGGATTTGGCGTGATGGGCATTATTATGACAGAAATGTCCTTTTCATCTTTAAGGACATGATTCGACTAAAAAACTAATTTTATCAAGATGTGTTTGTTTGTCTATTAAATTTGGTACTCTGATAAATCTAAATAGCATTCAGATGTGAAGGGGCGCTCCACTCCCATGAAGCACCAGGAGATGATTTAATTGTCACGCACATGTAATATCACTGATACGATTAGCTGTTCTGAAAGCCCTGAAAGGGAACACCCTTAAGTGACCCCAAACTAAGGAGTAGAAACCTCAGGAAATCTAAAAACAATTTCATTAACTGCTTGATGTTTTATTATTTAGAGAGTATATTAAAAATAATATTGCTGATTTTAGTACATACCCTAATGGCTCTTGCATTACATTTTCCAGGTATTAATTTAACATTGTAAATAAAATATTTAAGTAAATTGCAGACCAAATGTCTGAAAGAATCTCTATATATAAAAACCTAAGTGATTGTCCAACAGTTCAACCATCCAACCGGTAGCTGTGACATGCACTGACCACCAGGGGGCAGATGCTCAACACAGGAGCTGCTGAGCTGCGTTAATTTGGCAGCTGCAGTTCTTGGGTGACACACCTGGTACTAGAGAGGAGGGAGGCTGATTGTGGGGTGTATCACCTGAGAACCATTCTCTTGTAATCCGGGACTCATTGGGCGACGTTAGAGAGTCAGTTTGGGCCCCATCCCCACAGAGCAGGCTGAAGGACCCCACCAGTGCACGAATCTGTGTACTGGGCCTCTAGTTTAAAATAAATGATAAATCAAACTTGAATGCCTTGATTTAGAAAATAAATGATTTTTGTTAATTTGAGGCTTAACATGTCAGAGATTATTATTTCTCCAATATGCTGAATTCAAGGAAAGGTTCTTCACCAAACATAAAAAGAACACAAAATAATCAAATAGTTCATTCATCTTAAGGAATATAATAGATGGATGGTTTTTTAAATATAGTTAGAAGAGAGAAGTGAAACATGTTGATGTCAGTTAGTTATTGATTTAGCATGTAACAAGCAAACTGGTGCTTGACATAAAAAATGAAGTGGTGCAATTAATAGTTCATTGGTTATCAAACATGCCTAAAATAAAAATCTCTATTATGGCAGTGTTTAAAAAGGAAAGTGTCATTAGCTATTCCAAAACTAACATAAAAATCAATCATTCATTTTATTTAATAGACTATTCTTGAAGGGTTTCCTAACCACAACTTAACTAATCAGTATAAAAACGTAAGGGTAGAAAGCAACATCATTTCAAGATATTATTCTTTTATTATCTTTTTCTAACAAGTAAATTATATTATATACCTGAAAGGGAATACAGAAACATCAATTTAGGCAGAATAAAGTATAAGTGGGTCGTATAATTATCCATTTGTTCATTCTGGTTTGATGAAATGCTTTTCCACTATGCTGTCTAGTCTGTGAATTAAGAAACATTGTACTTACATTATGTAAAACTAGAGGCCTAGTGCATGAAATTTATGCATGGGGGTGTCCCCTCAACCAAGTCTGCAACCTCTCCAACTCGGGATCCCTTGGAGGATGTCTGACTGCCAGTTTAGGCATGATCCTGCGGACATCACTTTAACAATCTTGGACTACTGGTTCCTAACTGCTCAGCTGCCTGCCTGCCTACCTGCCTGGTCACCCCTAACTGCCCACTCCCCTTCGCATGATTGCTGCTCACTGCCTTTGTGTGCCAGCCTAATTGGTCCTCACTGCACCCCTGCCAGCCTAATCACCTTCAACTGCCCCACCTGCTGATCTGGTTTCCCCAACTTCACCCCCCCACCGGCCTGGTCTCCCCTAACAACCCCCCCCCCAGTCAACCTGGTCACCTCTTACTCCCTCCCCCCCCCTGCCAGCCTGGTCGTCCCTAACTGCCCCCCTCTGCTGGCATGATCATCCCTAACTGCCCTCCACTGCTGGCTTGGTTGGTCCCATCTGCCCCCCTCCTGGCCTGGTTGCCCCCAACTGCACTCCCCCTCCACCAGCCTGGTTGCCCCATGCAGCCTGCTGTTCAGTCATTTGGTCGTCCCTCATTAACCCCTCTGCTGGCCTGGTTGTTGGCAGCCATCTTGTGAGAGCATGAGGGTCAAATTGCATATTGCCTCTTTATTATATAGGATAAACAGCCACTGAGCTCTAACAGGGTTTTATTCTCTGTTGAGATCATGAGATCCTTAAGCACTAAAACATGCTGCTATTAGCAAAGGAGTGGGCAATGTGAGTAGCTAACCTTAAACTGCCTTAATTTTAAAAAAGAAATGTGTACACATATTTTCCCTATCAAAGAAAGAAATAAAAACATGATATATTATCTGTTTTTATATTTAAAAAATCTTAGTTAAAAAGAAAGAATGATGATGCATAATAATTAAAATTTTGCCTGCATAAATTAAAGAAAATTGCCTTTTAAGTTACCTGTCCTAAATTTGGCTGATCATCATCTTGAATGATTGAATATTAGTTTGCTCACCACTTTTACACATCAGTTTATACATGTTTTTTATTTATAAAAATAGTGTTTGGAGAAAAATATACTACTGATAGGTCAGATATTACTTTGATAAATGGCAAAAGTGTCCCTCTTCCCTTACTTAGCAAAATATTAAATTTTATGTGTATCTTGAAAGTTTTACTCAGTTATTTAAATTTTCATATCACACCTAAAACAAAGGAAATAAAATGTCTGCATAATGTATATAATAATTCTATTCTTTAAAGCTTGCCAAACATTAGGTAGTTGTTAGAAAAAGAAATAAAGTCTCTTCAACATTAGACCCTGATGGTGTGCTGCTTCCACAGATTGCCGCACATAGCCTTGAATTCCTGCATAAAATATAAATGACTCATGTAAGTCATTAATGATATAGGGTTAATTAAGTGATGTTCTGTTTTATTGAATAGCAAGACAAAGCTAAAATTGCAAATTATTTTAGTTATTATTTATAAATTAGAACAAATTGAAATGGGCAAATATCTCTGACATTGAAGACAACTCTAAAATTATGAGACTGGTGTTAACGAAAGTAGAGTTATCTTCAAATTGAAATGTTTTGTCCACCAAAATGCTTTATTTACTAAGACTTTAATTAAGTCTTTCTTTTTAAGACTTTCTTTTTAAGAAGTTAAATTTTCTAATTTGTGGGCAAATATACTGCATGTACATTGTGGCATAATTAAAAAATAAAAAGCAGCACTATTAAAATTAAAAGTTAAATAATTACAATAAAACATATTATTTGTTTAAATTAAATCATATGTCAGTGTTTCATTAGTGTTTGCCATTCCATTCAATGGAGTACAAGTTTACAGAATTTAGTTTTTCCTCTTTTCCCCATCAAAATAATCTCCCTGCCAATGATCAAAAGAAATCGTATTTTGAAATGCGCATCAGTACTGAGAGCCAAAAGAGAACATTAATATAAACTAACAAGCTTCAATATATTACTGCTAGATCAATTAGATATTCAATATATTTGTATTAGGGCAGAGAGAACTAAATCATACATTCTGTTCCTGAAAAAATCTTATTGAAATTAATTAAAATATATTAGAACTTTTCTATCTGCTCTAATTTGAGAAAGCTCAAGCTAGGTTATAAGAAAGATAAAAATAAAATCTTCTATAACTGTGCACCCCCTACCCCCAACACACACACACACAATTCAACGCCAGATTAAACAAGAAGTTTAGGGATTATTTAAATAAACCCACATCAAAAATAGTATAATAGTGACAATCTATAGAAAAATAGGACCCCACAGGTAATTAGTAATAATAAGACTAAAAAATATAGATAACACTCATTTAGGAACTATAAAACGCCAGAGATTATTCTAAAAGCTTCACCTGCATTATCAGTGAAATTGATACTAAACTTGTAGAGAGACTGATAAAGACACAAATTACCAATATAAGTCTGAGATAGGTAATATCATTAGACACTATAGACATCAAAAGTATCATAAGTGGATATTATGAAAAACTATACACCAAATTTTGACAAAATTAAAATAAACCACTTTCTTGAAAAAAAATAAAACTATCACAACATATCTAATACATATTATATAATGGGATGAACCTCTAACTCTAAGGAATTTGAATTCATAATATAAAAGTTATACCAAATAGTAGGGCTGCTGTGGCTCAGTGGTTGAGCATTGACTTATGAACCAAGAGGTCACAATCCCCTGTTTCTATGTCTGTTCAGGGAACATGCCTACATTGCAGGCTCCATCCCCAGTAGGGGGCTTGCTGGTGGCAGCTAATCAATGATTCTTCTCACCACTGATGTTTCTATTGCTCTCCCTTTTCCTTCCTCTCTAAAAATATATTTAAAAGTTACACCAAATAAATTATCATGCCCACATAATTTAACTGAATTCTACCAAATTTTTAAAGAATTAACATCGATTATTCTCAAAATTAAAAAAAACAGGAAACCCTTCCTTTTTATTTTGAAAACCTATTATTTTCCTTCTTTTGATCAAATAGAGTAAAAAAGAAATAATACAAACTGATGTCTATAATAAAATTAGGCAAATAAATCCTTAGCACATGATTATCAAATAAAATTCAGCAATATATTAAAAAAAGATTTATACATTATTATTCTAGAAATGCAAGACTGGTGCAATATTTGTAAATTAGTATAATCCAATGCAGTAACAGTGAAATATGTCCACTGTCAGCACTCTTATTTAACATACTGCTGTAAGTTCTAATTAATAACTCATTAGCAAGTTCATTCAGGTCAGAGGATACATGACATACAATTAAAACAATTATTTTGAAACACCAGCAATGACTAAATGCACACCAAAATGAAATACATAATGTCATTTGCAGTTACTCAAGAAAATAAAATATTTGGTGTAATTATAATAAAACATGTTACATGACTTAAATGTTGAAAAATAACAATATTGATGAGCAAATCTAAAAACCTAAATAAATGAATGGCACACTATTTTCATAAATGGAAAAACTCAATATATTAAAATTTTCAATTTTATCCCAATTAACATAACAGTTTAACATGATTTCTATCAAAATAAAAAGTATTCTTATAGACATAGACAATATTATTATAAATATTATTCTAAAATTGCATGGACTAGAAAACAGAACTAGAAAAATTCATACTTTTCTGTGTAAATTCAAAACTTATTGAATGGCCACAATAATTTAGGTTGTGTGGTACTGTGTGAAGGGGAGGAACAGGCATATAGATCAAAGCAACTGAACAATGATCCTAGAAATACATGGAAACAAATATGTCAAACTATGTAAAAGCAATTCAACAAAGGAAATAGAGCCTTTAAAAAAATGGAGTTGGACCTTCACTGGTTAAAAAGAAATGAACCTTAACATAAGTCTCACACCTTACAAATATTAGTCAAAGTTGATGGTGAACTAAATGTAAAGACTATAAATTTTCAGGAGGATATCTAAAATCTAGGACTAGGTAAGTGTTCTTAAACTTGACACCAAAGTACAATACAAAAAAGGGAAACTGATATACTGGATTTCAAAAATTAAAAACTTTGTTCTGTAAAAAATCCTGTTAACAAAATACAAACAAACAAACCAAACAAACAAAAAAGCTATAAAGTGGGAGAACACATTTCAAGCTACCTATCTGACAAAAATGAGTATCTATTTAGGCTGTGTCAATCTAGTAGTATTGACAAAACTCAATAAAAATAACTAAAATTTCAGTTAGAAAATGGGTAAAACATATGAAGAGACTTTTCACAGAAAAAGCTATACAAACAGCAAATAAGCAAATGAAAGAAAATATTTTAACACCATTGTCATTAGAGATATACAAATTAATATCAAAATGAGGTATCAGCCAAAACCGGTTTGGGTCAGTGGATAGAGCATCGGCCTGTGGACTGAAGGGTCCCGGGTTCGATTCAGGTCAAGGGCGTGTACCTTGGTTGTAGGCACATCTCCAGTGGGAGTTGTACAGGAGGCAGCTGATCCATGTTTCTAGCTCTCTATACCTGTCTTTTCCTCTCTGTAAAAAATCAATAAAATATTTTTTAAAATGAGGTATCAGTATAGACCTATCTGAATGGCTACATTTATAAAATTAAAATAAAAAATAATCATGACAACACCAAGTGCTGTCAAGGGTGTTGGAACCATGGTAGGTCCATTCTGGAAACGAGTTTGTTTCTTAAATCTAAACATGCAATGACCATGAAAACAGAACTGAACTCTTAGAGAAATAGGAATTATGTTAGTACTGAAACCTGTACCTAAATGTAGCAATTTTACTTATAATGTCCACAACCAGGGAAAAACACATGCCTTTCAATGACTGAATGAAAGGTCAAAGAAACTAGCACACCCATACCATCATATACAGGGGTTGGCAAAAGGGTTATAGTTGTAAGTATGTGAAATAGTGTTTATTCTTGCACTGAAAATTAATCATTGTATTATTTATTTGTGTTACAACTGTAAATCTATTTTTGCCCGCCCTGTATTTTTCGGCAACAAAATAGATTTTTGATAACCACAACAAATCGCCAGAGACTTAAACTATGTGACAAAAGTCTACCTAAAAGGATAGATAATACATGTTTTGTAAATGTTGTTGAATTGATAAAATTTTAGATCTGGGGAACAGATTAGGGGTTTTTAGAGAAGACTAAATAGAGCAACACCAGAGTTACTTGGAATGATGAAATTATTATGTATTCTGACTGTATTAATGCCAATATCTTGGTTGTGATGTTATACCATTGTTTTACAAGATGGTTTCACTGGAAGAATGCATGTGATATTTATTTGTGTTATTTCTGACAAATGAATGTGAATCCATAAATATCTAAAAAAATAATTGAAATAAAATCAATTGTAATGTTTCACTCATTGATATAGACTCTGATTGGACACAGCGTTCATATAGGAAGGCTGGATTAACTTTTCTATCTTATGTGGAGCACTTCTAGCGCCATTTACTTGTGGAACTGAATTTTCAGCTGTCATTGTCTATTTCCACACACAGAGCACAGTAAGCCCATGTTTTGCCAGTGCCTGTGTCTGAATTTCTGGTCCTTTCTATACCAGCATTATTTATGAGCCCTACTATTTTTTATTTTATGCTTCTTAAAAATTAGTATTCTGTCTATATCCATCTGTTTCTACATCTATGTTTACAGGTACACCTATGATTATATACCTATCTTATTTAAACTCATTTAGATAAACATGTGTATTTACTATGCAATCTTGATGGGAAGTACCTCAATAAAAATATAAATATTTAGAAAATTTGCTGGGCTGATATCTATAGATTATAAAACCAAACCAAAACAAAACAAAAAAAAATGTGTCATGACATATTTAGAATAGGACACTTATTTTGAATCTAAGGTTTAGAAGCTAACATTTGGTTGCTGGAATAAACGGTGGTTACATGAGATATTGAAATGTTTCTTACTTGTTTTAATGTTTCCTTGATGTGTGGGAAGTAGATACAGACATTTCTTCCTCCAAAGGATCATACTAAACCAGTCAGGAGGCTACGAGCACAATTTCAGTAAAACATAGACCATCAACACTTGAAAAATTGTAGAAGCTGGCATGTGCAAACCATACAACTGATACAACTCACAGTGATAGGTCATCTCTGCTGGCATAGAAAAAAGCCTATCATTTCATTTCACATCAAATAAAATCTAGGTAAGTTATGGGCAAGTAGAATAATATTTGACTTGCTAATATTTATTCAATAATTAAGCTGTATTCATTAAAACTTATATACAGGGTAACTACTTGATATTAGGTATTGCTCTAGATAATAGAGATATGGTAATAAACAGAGTAATTTTTTCTACTATTATAGTGCTTCAATGGTAAGAAACAGAAAATACTAAACAAAGGTACCAAAGAAATAATGATTTTAAGGACTTAGAAAAAGCTAATATGATAAATATTATCATGGGTTAGAGAGAGATGTTTTACATGTGTTCTTTAGGGAGAATTCTCTGAAGAATTAACAGTTTAGCTAAGATCTGAATAAGAAGAATGATTTATCAATGAGCTCACTTGCACAGAGCTATGTTCAAGCAAGAGGAACAAGTAAGACATTTTGAAAACAATGATTTTTGCCCAGGATTGGAGACCTGTGTGAAAAAGATGAAGGGATTAAGCAAAACAAAACCAATCTAAGATACAGACAATAGCGTGGTGATTATCAGAGAGAAAGGGTGATGGGGAAGGTCAAAAGGGTAAAGGGGTGATAACTGGTGATGGAAGGAGACATGACTTGATTTGTTAACACATAATTAATATGTAGATAATGTATTATAGAATTATAACACACCACAAACCTATATAATTTCATTAACCAATGTCACCTTAATAAATTATCTATATATTAGAGGCCCAGCACACAAAACTGTGCACGGGGAGGGTCTTTAGGCTTAGCCTGCGATCAGGGCCATCTTCTGCCTGTTCACCAGTCCACGGTCTCACCCAGTGTACCACCTACCCCAGTTCCCCGTTTGCCATCTGCTGAGCCATCAGAGCCTGTGGACCGGTTGACTGTTCCACCCGCTCACTAGTCCCCAGTCGTGCCCGGCCACCACCCACCCAGTTTCCCACGGTTCCCCGTTCACCAGGCTGCGATCAGAGCCTGTGGACCGGGGGAGGGGGAATCAAGAGGTGGTCAATGCACCTCATAGTGACTGGTCAAGCAGTTGTTCTGGTCATTATGGCCTTATGGCCACTATGCTTTTATTATATAGGATTCATTAATATGATAATACAAAAATATGTTAAATTTGTAACTAGTTATTATACTAGTGACTCACATATATTTTTTAAATGTGAGAATTCTTAATTGGACCTAAGATAGAAAATCGCACATTTTCAACTTGTCATTTCACAATGTATAAGTGCACATTAAGCTGCTATGTTTATTTCTGCTCAATTCATATTCTAAATGCTAGAAACATCTGATCTTAGCAAAATATGTGGGAATTTTGAGGCCTATGTAATGTTTATAAACAAACTGTTTTTATATTGAATGTTCTAAAATATGCTAACACCCGCTAATATTTCCTCATCCATAACAAAAGTGTAATATGCTAATTAGATTGGACGTCCTCCCAGACATCCCTCTGTCCTTCTGGACAAACCTGGGCTGTGATGGAAGCCCGGGTCCCGGGTGCCAGAGGGAAGCCAGTGCTGGCAGCCAGGGGAAAGAAGGCCTACTCTTGCACAAACTTCATGCATTGGGCCTCTAGTTAAAATATAAAGCTGTTTAATTAATAAAGCTCTATTTCATTGGCAGTTTTCAAGAAGCAAGAATATGAGCAATCTAAGAATGAATGAGATAATACATGGATAGCTTCCATAGGGCTGGTGTTTCAAACACATCTTCATAGGTTAATAGCTTGCTGCAATATTTTCTTCCACACTATAAAGACATACCTCACATGTTGGAATCAATTGACATTAGTAATGTGTCAGACAGGTAACAATGTAGGACTGGGGTCTTTGAAACAGAGGTGAGTAACATAATCAGAAAAATCCAGAAAGAGAGGGAAGGCAAAGAAACTTGGGTTGCCAATGTCAAGTTGAAAGTATTACAAATTAAGTGTTGCAAAAATGAATGCACACATTCTAGCTATAAGAAGAAATTAAACGCAACATTTTTAAACTCAGAGAAATATATTTTCAGTATAAAAGTATTCAAACAGCAAATAGGAAAATTGAAATCAAATACTGCCATAAATGCTTTATCAACAACCTTTAATTCAGTATGCTCATAAGAGGTAGCACTTAATAATAGTTTGGTTATTTTACTGACAGCTTTTCTATTCAACTGCTGAGGAAATTTATGATTTGGGGTCTTAATTCCATATATTTTTACCTTCCCTTTCATACTTTTTTTTTCTGACCCTCCCCCCAGATTTAAAATAGTATCAGTCTAGATGAAAACTGGAGTACATAAGATTTGTGAAAAAAATTAGAAGTTGAGAGAATCTATTGCATCTTCACTTCACTTTGTTAGCCTATTAGAAAGTAAACACACACACACACACACACACACACACACACACACACACACACACACCACTAACCTAGACAGTCTTGCATAAATAAGTGAAATGTTAGATAATTAACATATTTAAGAAGCCAGGAATACATGATTCTTGCATCTACTGATATCCCTAACTGTAGGTCCTTAATTGGTGCAAATGCTCACAAGGAATAATAAAACATTGAATTAAAACTTTTTGGAAATACGCTGTGATTCACAGTCGATAGTGACACCCCACTGAGCTAGATTTGGTATGGAAAGCCCCCATTTTTACCATTTAGTTAATTAGGATAAACTGCAAAGCAAGACATAATACTCCTTTCTCCATCATATCTAATACCTAAATATGTTCCTTTACATTTCATTCTGGCCATATGAAAGGAACTATTGGGAGACGAGATTAACAGCTAAAGAAGCTGGCCCTGGTTAGGCAATTTGGGCTTATTGGTTAAATATATCAACTTAAAGGATTACTCTACAATTACTCTAGTATACTATCTATCCCAAATTACAGCCAACTAAATTATTCAATGTGTATAAGTTTATAAGATAAATACAATGCCAGAAATTGAAAAATGCCCGAAATTTTGAACAACAGCAAATTCCTCTGGAATGTTTAAAGCAACCAACTGAAACTCTTTCATTTTAAGTAATCACATCTACAGATCTCCTTTATCAAAATTTTTCTTACTCTACTCAGTCACAGTCAGAAGAGTCTTAATCAGGGTCATGAATTTTTTTCAGTAGTTTCAGAGTGAACCATCTCTAAATGGAAGTTGTTTTGTTCCTATTTTATTTCTGAGGTTTATCTTGACCTCAGGATCTTTGACATTTTGAGAGGCATAATATAGAAAATGTATAGTTATATTCTCTGAAAAGCATTTAGCTATATATTGTAGATAGATTTGTATTTTATAATATTTTGAGCTATTTATTAATGAATGGCATTTGCTTATGAAAGTTTAGAAATCTAATAAGAACTTGCCAGTGCAAGGTACAGCAATATTTTTATCAGAAGATTATTATGTTGGTTTCAAAATGAAGAACACACAAACATTTATTTGTCGCTGAGTGTGACTATATTTTTCTCTTGGAGAATATTTTGGATTGACTAACACATATACTTATCATTAAGAGCAAAACTCACACAGAAACCTTAATAATGAATTCAGTACAGTATAACTTTAAGCAATATAAAATATCAAAGCACTGCAATTACAATAATACTTACTTTAATAATCACTTGAGCTGCTTTAAGAGTTTTTAGAAAAAGAGTTTTAGCATTCAGTCTTTAAGACTACATTAAATATACTGATTACTTTTTAAGTAATATTATATATATATATATATATATATATATATATATATATATATATATTTATAGAGAGGAAGAGAGAGTGATAGAGTTAGAAACATCAATGAGAGAGAAATATCCATCAGCTGCCTCTTGCACACCCCCTACTGGGGATATCCCAACAACCAATGTATATGCCCTTGATCGGAATCGAACCTCGGAATTTTCAGTCTGCAGGCCAATGCTCTATCCACTGAGCCAAACCGGTTTTGGCTCAGATTACTTTTTAATACTTGGGTTGACCTCTTCCTGGCAATGTTGAGAATGCAGAACCAGTGGGCTGTCAATGATACTTTTCTTCACAACACCACATAATGGAGTTTATTGGATAATGCTTCTCTATCTTCTAAAAGAGAAGGCAATTCATCCGTGATATGTAACTTGAAAATATAGATTAATGTATCATTTAAAAGCAAGAGTTTGGATAAATCCATCATGAGATACACCTTCTGAAAACCATTGTCTAATCACAAAGACCATGGCTCTTTATGGCCATGAACTGGCTATGACTCTAGAATATATATTTGCTCCAGCTTGTGTGAAACAAATGGGAGCCCATGTTTCTCAAGTGCAGGTTTTCAACAGCTTGAGGTGATGAATAAAATAAGCAGGCAAGTATTTTTAGTGGAAGCTCCAAGCTTAGAGCTGAGAAAAGCCATCTCTATGTGCTATATACAAATGCCTGACTTAAAAGAAATCCTTGAGTACAATAAAATTTTTATAGCAAAACTCTCATAGGACCATAATTTGTTGTAACAATAATATACAGAATAGCACTATTGTAATCATGAAAAGTAGCAGGGAATAAAAATCATCATTACATTAGGAAAACCGGGGACAAATGGGGGCAAGTTTTATATAATTGCCTACCCCAATGTTTTCTCGTGGACTGTTACCATTTTTAGAAATCAGTGTAATCCTTACACACTAAAGCTCTTTAATATTCTGAAAATTTCTCCGCTTCAATGTAGAGTTAACCAGGTAATTAAACATACATATTTTTAGCTAACACTAAGAGGATATTATACATTTCTTTTTCCTTTATAGATAGTAAAGTGATAAAATAGTCAATTTCAACTTGACTTCTTTCATCAGCATCTCCAACTGCGGAAAATAACCAGGAAAGAGTTCTTTAATGTTTTTGTACTGCCGGCAGGTAATTCAGACTAATTGTTTCACTAAGTGCAATTAGGAAAGCTGGAGGCTGACATTTAAGGGGATCAGAAAGCTAACAATGCTGTGAAGACTTATGATGCCAAGATCAGGGAGAAGACAGAGGCACCGAAAGTAAACTATAGATCAACATTCTCCATGAGCAGATATAAAATTCCTAAAAATATTATTAGTAAGTCAAATGTTCAATATGTAAATAGACAATATGTCATGACCAAGTGGGTTTTATCCTATATATATGAACTTTAAAGAATATTCTAAAATCAATTTTATACACTATATCATGAAACTAAAAAAAATGTGATCATCTCAGTAAGAACAGAAACAGGGTTTAGCAAAATTCAACATCTAACAATGATATTAAGCACTAAGCAAAACAGGAATAAATACAACTTTCTCAATCTGACAAAAGGCATTTATGAAAAGTCTATGCCTAATTTCAAACTTAATGACTAAACACTTCTTTTACCCAAAGGCTAAGAAAAAGAGCAAAAGTGTCAACATCAGATCTTCTATTGAACATTTCTCCAGAGGTCTTAGTTGGTGCAATAAAGCAAGAAAAAGAAGTACAAATTGGAAAAGTGGTAATAATCCCTAATCCCTTACTTATCAGAAAACATAATTGGCTATGTATATAATGCTAAATAATCTACAAAAACATACATTAAAATTGATTTAACAATGTTGTAGAATAAAATCCACATAAAATATTAATTCTACATTCTATATTAAACATAACTAAAATGTAGAAAAATAAAATGACTAAATAGAATTAGTAAATATTATGTAATACAAAATAAACTTGATAGAACACAAGGGAGACCTATTGGACGAAACTATAAAATATTGTTAAAAGAATTTTAAAAAGACATTAGTTGATAGGAGGATATACTATGCTCTTGATGGGAAACTGATTGTGGATATTATATTGTTCAAGATTGTTTTGAGTCCCTAAGTTTAAAGAAAACTTTATCTGCTATTGTTTCCTCATAGTATTTGTTAAAGAAAAATTCAGCTTCAGCTGAATTATATCAGACTTGACTCATTTCCTCCATGCTGGCTTTCAATGAGCTATAGGACGGATCAAGGAGGTGCTGAAAATAACAGCTATCCTCCCAGTGAGCTTTAACATTTGCTGTGAAGTAAACCATGTGAGAATAAATACAAATGGAAAAGTGAAGTATATTTTGAAGATAAAACATTTTAAGATTCACTGTTTAAAGGAGGTCAAATATGTAGTTTCAATATTTGAGTAGTGGGCACACAATGCAATATACAGGTGATGCTTTATATAATTGTACACTTTAAACCTATATCATTATTAACCAATGTCATTCCAAAAATTTAATTTAAAATTTAAAGATTTACTATTTTTATTATTTGTATTTCAATAATGTGTGAGAATATTAAAAGACTTACATCTGGTAATATGGTGTATGTTATGTTCAGGGTCAACAAACTGGGTGCATGTGAAAGGGTCATTCATAAGTTACCAAGAAAAATATATGCCCATTAAAATTAATTTGTGTCTCCTAAAAACTGAAAGTCCACAATTGGTTTAATGAAAAACATTATTTTTTTGGGGGGGGTCTTTTAGTAGATAAAAGGTCTATGCCAGCATCAGCTTAGAGAATAAAGTGTATGACCATTTCATGGCTTATTATGAAAACAAAATAAAACAAATAAGCACAAAAATATAGTGTGGGAAATGGTAACAAGAGTATATTTCATCCGTACAAGTACTTATGTACTTTATATTCTATGCAGTTTTCATCTGTTCCTTAGAGGAAACCTGAAAATTTAAAACATTTTGTAATATATAATGTTCTTATTAATGTAACTTTTATTTTTTAAATATATGTTTATTAATTTCTGACAGGGAGGAGGATGAAAAGAGAGATAGAAATATCAATTATGAGAAAGAATCATTGATCGGCTACCTTCTAGAGTCCACACTGGGAATCAAGCCCATAACCTAGGCATGTGACCTCATCAGGAATTGAACAATAACTTCCTGGTTCATGCTCAACCACTGCACCACACCAGTCAGACTAACTATCCTATCTAATAAAAGAGTGCTATGAAAATTGACTGTCACACCAAGACACAAGATGGTCACCCTCATGTGGTCAAAGATAGCTGCCCCCATATGGACACAAGATGGCTGCCACAAGATGGCCTCAAGGGGAAGGTAGTTGTGGGAAGTTAGAGGTGACCAGGCCAGCAGGGGAGGGCATTTTGGGGGGACAAAGCCTGCAGGGGAGGACAGTTGTGAGGGATCCAGCCTGCAGGGGGCAGTTGTGGGGTGACCAGGCCTGCAAGGAAGGGCAGTTAGGAGCTAACAGTCCTGGATTGTGAGAATGATGTCTGACATCCCATTTAGACCCAATCCTATCAGTGGGATTGGGCCTAAACAGGTGGCTGGACATTCCTTGAGGGGTCCCAGATTGGAGAAGGTGCAGGCTGGACTGAGAGACACACTCCATGCATGAATTTCATGCACTGGGCCTTTAGTTTTAAATAAGGATAAAACTCCTGCTTAATTATTGAACTAAATACTTTCTGTTCTCTTTAATTTTATTACATTTATAATAAAATATTCTGTTTGGTAGCAATTCAGAAGATTCTGTTACTGGCCAAATAAATATGCTATTTTGTTAGTGTTATAAGTAGAACATTTTCTTTTGATTTATAACTCTAATATAAAATTGTCATGTTCTTATAATGAGGAGCTCTAAAGTCACATTACTGAATACAGCTATAAAAGGGGCTTGCAGTATTATGGTTTTTGATAAAGGGTAATTACTTTTATATACTTTAAAATAGTTTACTAACATTGATTAGTTTCAGTTTCTTTGACTAAAAACATATCTTAGATTTCTTTCTTTCTAACAGAAAACAAAGATTATAAAAAGTATGATTATTTCACTGTTTATGCTAATCTTTTGTCTATGTGAAATTACATTAATTCAGACAATAAGAAACTAGTATGTATATTGTAAGATTAACACAGTGCATAGTGCCATAAAGAATGAGTTAATAGGTACAGTTATCTCTACCTATAAAACACAAAACCATGTATAAACACCATGTACTCTAAGGTTCCTGTCAATTTTTACTAATGCCTTTATCAATTTTCATAACTCTATATTCACATACTATTTATTATTTGTATAAATACAAAGAGGGAAATTCCCAGTTGGTCTAACAGTGTTTCCCAAACTTCTCTCATGATGAGAATCACCTGGTGGAGTTGTTAAAATACAGATTCCTGAATCCCAACTAAGAAGTGCTAAACTAGAATTTTTGGGAACATATAAGTAAAACATATACTAAGTATACAATTTTACCTATATGTTTTCAAAAATTCTAGTTTAGCACTTGTTAGTTGGGATTCAGGAATCTGTATTTTAACAACTCCACCAGGTGATTCTCATCATGAGAGAAGTTTGGGAAACACTGGTCTACAACATTGGCTGTAACGATTACACAGACCTTGTCTTGCTGTTATTGTGCCCTTGCAAAATATATTTAAAATACTGGCAAAATTCTGAAAAAGTGAGATGACAGGCAGTATACATGTAGCACAGTATTTTCAATTAAGATTTTAATTATGCTTTGTAAAATCAAGTGATACGATTTTATTTCCTAGAAATAAATGAGGTAAATCTCATCAGAATTATCTACTCCTATGGATAGCAATTTATATGATAAACCACTTTGATCTAAAACTGCATTACAAAAACCCAATTGTCTCATGCTGTTCATGGAAGTCAGTAATAGGATACAGACTGTGATGCTATTAACACAATTCAATAACAGAACATTAGGATGTCTAATGAAAGATCACAAATGTATACTGAAAATTTATATAATACTGGTAAAATGTTATAATGTTATAGTGTTTCCTTTTGTTTTACTATTTAGGAGGTAAATAACATTACTAATGTGAGCATATTTCCTATCCATAGACTCCAAGTTTAGCTTCAAATCATAGTATGCTTCCGTTATACTCAAATGAAAAATTTTCTTATTCTACAAATGGCTTGATGATTCCGCACAGTTTTCAGCAGTTAGGATTTTGTTAAAGTTGCATTAATTATATCTTGACAATCTAAGGACTAAGTATTAAATCTTAGTAAATGTTAAACTATTTCAAAATATGTTACGATTCAACACAGCAATTTTGTTTTACTTGTTTAAAAATTAAGTAAAGAAATATTAATGTCCAAAATTTTTTTTAAAAAACTATTATTTTACATAGCCATGAAAATATTTTCTTTGAAGGCAAGTTATCTATAATCTTATCAGAAAATTCTTCTTTACATTTCATCGAGTTCAACACTATTAAGGTAATTTAACGACACCAAATTTTATTCTGATTTTAAATTTGAAGAAACTAAACCATTAATATTCAATAAATTTTTAAACATTCAAAATCAGTTATTGAAAAAGCCACCATTTCTTTTGATGATACAGAAATATTTTAGTCATGCTTGCATGGTGAGATATTGTGAGACCTAAAGATCTGGCCATTGATCAAATTAATGGTCAATATCATTATTATGGAGTGAGTATGGAAACCTTAATAATTTGGGGGGGGGGAAGCCTAAGGAAAATAGTTTTTAAATACATAGATATGTCTAAATGAGGTGCTATTAATGTGAAACACATTACATTCCAGTGGGAGAAGATACAGTTTAACTCAATACGCATGGTTGAAAGTTGTCACTTTTGGTATCCACAATCTTCTACAAAATATTAGCCTTTGCTCATTTTGAACAACACTTTTGAATCAGCACTTTCCCCCTGATAAAATTCATGAGCAACAGGACAGTCAAGCCTCTGAAAATAGACTGGGACAGTTGTCATAATTCCAATAAAAGCTTAATGAAACTTAAAACTATCTCAGAAGACCAGATGGATGAAGGTTCTATTAATACTCGCTGTTTCTGTAGTTACTTCAGTCTTTGCTGCAGGCTCCTGCGGAACACTGTCAATGTGACATGCCTTGTGGCAATGTAAGGTTTCTGTCTAAATGAAGAGTGCTTACCAATAAATCTTTTGGACTCCTCCAAAATAAACGTGGATAATTATGCATTGCAATTTTTATCACTCATAAAGTACTCAAAATATTACCTTTCTCATGGCAGTATCGACCAGCATTGCCCCCTCCCCTCAACAACACATTTGTTGTGTATGTGCCATATGTACTGTTTTCGCTTACCCTTCGACCAAGAGCCAGAGTATTTTAAGCCACATTTGCACTGCTTAGGAGGTCTTTTCTTTTTATGCAAGAGTATATCTTAAAAGTCTATGTTAAGTTTCCTATTCTATACACATAGTGATAAATCCACACTCCTGCTGGGGGCCATTTCACAGCTTCCTTTCCAATAATTAAAAGAACACCAGAAAGCATATTGCCCATAGACTTTAGATAATCAACACATTTTTCTTTAATACCCCTTTTAGCAAAAACGCTCTTATCAGATTCCTTCTTTTTTCTTAACTTTTTAAATACATTTACTACGATTCAGGCAAAGGTTATCTCTAAGCACTTTTTTAATCCTCTTTACATAGTTAATTAGCACCAAGTGCCTCTAGTTCCTTCTGTAAATTTATTGGACTATAAAGCGCTGGGTGTGTATAGTAAATGCTTATGATGAAGTTTTGGTACTTTAATATACAACATTAACAACATCATTGTCTTTTCTGTAAACTATTTTTGGACATAAAAAGGGTCTGAAGTAGCTTTCCAATCTAAAACACGTTCATTTTTAAGAATTAAAAGGTTATAATATTTTATATTTTTCTCTTTAAAAATCTTTTTTATTGAAAGTATTACATATGTCCTCTTTTTTCCCACTGACCCCTTCTAGCCAACTCCAGCCCCTCAATCCAGGCCTTCACCACCCTACTGCCAGTGTCCATGGGCTTTGCATATATACATATAAGTTCTTTGGTTGATTTCTAACCACTTACCCACCCTCCCCTGCCTTCCCTCTGTGATTCCACAGTCTATTCCATGTTTCTAAGTCTCTGGATCTATTTTTTTTTAGGTTTTTCTTAATGTAATAGCATGTGATGACATCAATTTGTAACAAAATAAAATTTATATTTCCACATTCTGTCTTGCTAGAGTTATACTTTATACATCTGGTGATCATATACACATTCGTATGATGAACTGAAGAAATATTGTGACACGGTGATTAAACAAATGGAAGCCTTTGTCTCAGATACTTTAGATGGGAAAAGATATTTAAACATGTTTTAAACTGAAAGTAAAGTTGAGTAAGGACAGGAGAAAATGTCTGAAGAATCCTGAGGAGATTTAAACATCTGTGTGAGAAAAGATCTAGAAAGAGATACTCAGTGTTGTAAATGTTTACTTGATATCATGCTTCACTGCAAACATAATGGATTCTTTACCTTCCCCTGTATATACAAAACAGCGGTTTCAATACTCTGAACATTAAGCAATGCAGCACCGTGATTTCAGGAAGAAAAAACTAACAAGCAGAATCCTAAAATTGTCTCAACTTATTGCCTGGAAAGAGTTTCCGTTACCCAGAGGAGGGTGAGGAACTCAAGTGAAGCTCCATGGTCTCAGGTCTTAGGCAGAGGCAGCTATTAGTCCGGAGAGGCCGAGCCGGAGAAGTTCACAGGACAATGCCCCATAGGACACAGAGCTGTACAGAAAGAGATCTCCCAACATCTCATGAGACTCTGCCTCAAGGTATCTGCTAAGTAGCATTAGTGCATATATAGAAGGAGATTACACATTGCTGATAAAGCCTAATGATTAGAGAAAATAATCAGAAATCTCACACAGCATCAAGAATAGTTCTTATTCCAAAACACCATAGCGGAAAAACCTCATAATTCACAGGGAAGTATCTAGAGAACTCAGGTGATTCCATCTCAACAGTAAGGGAAAAAAAATTCCTAGAAAAATATTTACTTTGGTTAAAGGTAGTAAAAATTAAAATCAGGTTAAATAAAGGTTAAGACCAATAATATTCATAGGATTACAAAAATATCACTTTCCAGAACGAAGCATAAAAATATTTATGATAATACAAAAATACTCAGCCCCTAAAAATATAAAAATAAAGTATCTGATATGCTATCAAAATTGTCAGGCTTGTAAGTCAATAGTAAAGGCTGCTTCATAATGAGAAACATAAATCGATTAAAACCAACCGATAAAGTACACTGAGGGCAGAGTTAGTAGACAAGGATATTCAAAGAGTTATTGTAACCTCTTCTATAATTTCAGGAAGCTAAAGGAAAGGTTGAATATGTCAAAGACATGGAAGGTATATAAAAAATACTCACATCAAACTTTCAAAGATGAAAATGAAAACACCTGAGATTGTTTTAAAGGAATAAATAAAGTTAGATAAAATTAATGAGCTTGATGGGAAAGCAATAAAAACTATCCAAATTAAACTCAGGAAATAATAATAATAATAAGGAATGGGAAAAAATGAGAGTGCCAATAACCTGTTTCTAGTGGCATATTTTACATGTAATTGGAGTACCTGAAGAAAGGAGGGTTTTATAAAATCTTTTAAGAAAAAAATGTAAATGGAACAGCGGTTGTATTATTTTTTTAAATAGTGAAACTATATGAATTCGTAATTCCAGAAACTCAATGAAAAATATTTAAATAATTATAACAGGGAACATCATAATCAATACTTAAAATTGATGATAAAGGGTAAACATTTTAAAGCATCTGCAGAAAAGTGATAGATATGTACAGAGGACTAAAGTAAGCATGACACAGAAACCTTGTCAGAAAAAAAAATACAAACCAGAAGACAGTGGAGAAGTCTATTTAAATATCCTAATAAGATAGAAGAGTAACTACAAACTTAAAATTATACAGTATTTTTTTAGATTCCTAAAATCAATCAAAATGTTTCAAACTAAACATTTGACACACAAAAGTGTTCAGACATACAAAAGCTAAAATAGTAAATTACCAGAAGACCTGCATTATAAGAAATGTGTATTGAAGCCCTTTAGGCAAAAGAAGTATGATACTTCATTTGATAATTCCTGGCATAATACAAAATATCTTCATTCTTATTATTTGCATCAGTGTATGGATTATTTCCTGTTACAAGAAAAATAATACCAATGCATTAAATAATTTATAAAATGTATAGAGGTAAATTATATGATAGTTATAGCACAAAAGTTAGGATGAAAGAAATGGAAGTACATACATGTAAGGTTCTTGCACTATACATGAAAAGATGTGATATATAAAAACTAATGTAATAAGGTCAAGAAGATAAGGAAAGATATGCTGCTAGAGTGTAAATTAATACACTGTTTCTATCACTATAATTCTTGATATTAAAAAACCGAATTAAGCAGTGATGAAGTTACATTATAGAGCAACTCATCTCATCACAGGCTAGCATTTTTAATTTATTGCTGTAATAAACCAGTTTAACAAGGAAAAAGTTTGAAATAAATACATGGTGGTGGCAAAAGTAGGTTTTCAATGGTGAGCATTCAAAAGAATTTATTCTTGTACTATTATTTACTAATTACTGTATTATATTCCAATGAATACCTATAAACTTACTTTTGCCATATTCTGTATAATTATGTTCATGAAAATAAAGAAAAAATATCAGTGGAAAATTGGAATACCAGAAGTCCTCACTTTGTATGACACTGTACTAACTGATGCACGTGCATGATAAAACCCAAGCCTTTGCATAGTTCCAGTGACTAAGAGAGCTGTCAAAGCAGACACAGGTCTGATATGCAACAACTTCAATTAAAAATATTGTATAACATGGGAAATGCCTACAGATAGAAAAGATTCAAGAAGAAATTCTAAAAGTGAACAATGTTAATTAAAAGATTATGAACTCAATAGATGGGTAAAAATAGAATAGACACCCAATGATAGGGTTACTGAACTAAAAAATAAGTCAATTAAAAACACATACTGAAGCACTGAGAGAAAAAAAGAAAATAAATTATATATATATATATATATATATATATATATATATATATGAAGAGCATGGAGAACCAAGGGAAATTTTGACATATATTTAATTGGATTCACAGAAATAGATGGAATAGAATTCAATAAGACCCTATTAGAATAATTCATGTTTAAAAAGTTTCCAAAATAGATAAACAATATTATGAAGATCTGTGGATCTCAATAAAAATAATATAAAAGCACATGGAGGCACATCTAAAATTATATTTTTCCAACTTTATCTTCTTAAAATTACTGTAATTCCCAATGTGCTTTCTTTGTAATTTGCATGTTATGAATGTTTACAAAATATGCTTTCAATAAATGTTTAAAATATTAATAACATAATCATTTCTTAAAGCAACATATTATATATTTACCAAACATAACTGTATGTCCCAAAACAAAATATAATTAATGCTATAACTAATTGCTTCATATTTTATAAATATTTCTCATATCTGGTTTATTAGGAGGTATCTAGATTATTACATAAGCTTCCAAATCAATCTGGTGTAATATATTGTTTTGGAAGAGTTACATGAAGAAAATCTGAGTTCAAACAATTTTCTTTTTAGATAATGGGATATTTTTCTTGTATATACAAAATAATCGACAAGTGGCAGTTTTATAAAGATAGGGATAATATGGATGTTGAAAGCATACATGGTACTTTTTGTATTCTTTTGCATTTAAATTGCATTTTGAATGGATCACATTAGTATCTATGCATTCATCTTGTGTCATCAAGCGTTGGTCACTTTGAAATAATTGCCGAAAATCAAACACAAAGAGAAAATCTTGAAAATAGAAAAAAACCCAAAACTGATTTGGAGAAACAATGTGGAGGAACCAGAAAATAATGGGTTAACATCTTAAAAGTGTTGAAAGAAAATATAAAGCACATTATTCAACAGAAAAAAATTTCTACATACAAAAATGGAAGTGGATGAAGGATTAAAGAGCGTTGTGAATATAACTTAATATTGACCATTTAAAATATTAATAGTGATGTTTTATATGACCTCAGATATATGAAAATTAAACTGCATTGCAAGAATGAAACAAAAGATGTTAGTAGAGCTCATGGGGATAAAATGTTTGAAGTTTCTATCTAGCACTGTTGAAAAGAGGCAAAATAAGGACATATATTTTTATTATCCTCAAAATTGGTACTCTCATAATGCAAAGATATACATATAAGGTCTAAGTTAACCTGTAAAGCAAACTGGAAAACATAGGGGGAGCACATTATAAAAAAAAAATAATGATTGATTCAAAAAAAGAAAAACAAATCATGAGACATGTCAAATAAAAGACCTATTTTAATATAATCAATATAAATATAAATATAAATGAACTAAACAGTACAATGTTTCATATATAAAGTTAAGCATTATCTATCAAAGATGATGACATTTATTTTGAGTCTTATTCTTTTTTCTCCAAACTAGTCCTTATTCATTATTTTTCTCCTTCCATATATGCATGTTAATGCATAGCAGAAGGATATAAAGCTATTTATAAAATTACTAGAAGACTGGTGCATGGAAATCCATGCACTGGAGGGGAGTTTCCTCAGCCCAACCTGCCCTATCTCACAGTCCAAGAGCCCTCGGGAATGGAAGGAGCCCCAGCCATCAGGGGAAGGCAGCACTCCATCATCCCTCTGCTGCTGCCACTGCTGGCAGTGCAAGCCTCAGCCCAGCTCTGGTTACCTGAGCCTTGAGAGGCCCTGGGTGGCTGGGCAGCCAACATCCGAGGCTTGCCTGTGCCTCGGGTCAGCTATGAGCAGCTGGGGAGTTTAGGGGACTGGGGACTCCAGAGGCAGACATGTGGGGCAGCCTGGCTATGCCACATGCCTGCCACCCTAGCAAGTCTGAGGGGACTGGGCACCACCATCTTGTGACTGTGGGCAGCACCATCTTTGAGGGTGTAGCAGTCAACCAGCATATTAACATCATTATTGGCTGTGAGCATTATTGCCATATTTCTCAGGCTGTGTTGGTCAATTAGCATATTCCCTTTTTATTAGATAGGATATTAATATATTTAAAATAACATGCTAGGGATTGGAAACTAAAGCATATGCAAAATAACTGATAATTTAAGCTTAATATGTTAGATACAGTAAAGATCTAATCAATGTTTTTCAGTTGCAAAGTTGCTTGCAGGAACTTAAAAAATCAGATGAATCTTTCAGAGCAATTTAGAGTCAAAAGAAGCTTTACCCAAAGAGCTCCTGGTTAAAAAAATAATCACTTATAAATATATCTCAGTGAGATATATTTATATTGTGTTATAAATATATAAATGTATATATTTATATAGTGAGAAATATATATATTTAGATATAAATATATGAATATATTTATATATATTCATATATACATAAATATATATTTATATTTATATTTATATTTATATTTATATTTATATTTATATTTATATTGGAGAGAGAAAGAGAGAAAGATCACTTATTTTCCCTAAATAATACTTTATAAAATTGGCTTCAGTCTGAAATATAAACTCTCAATTAAATTTTGAAATTGCTTTATTTTAATAAAATCAATGTGTTTACATTACCATATTAATACTATATTACTGTAACGAAGGTATTATTATCATTAATAAATAGGAAATAAGAGCTTAGACATCATAAACTGATCATGTAAACTTTCCAATAAGTTACTGGAGTGAGTGAAAATTCGAAAGTGGACACTCTAAGTCCCAGGTAGAAGTGATTTTATTTTTAACTTTCAATTACATTAAAATAAAATGATCTTGTGAGCCAAAAATAGTATTAAAATTATCAAACAAAGTCATATTTTGTAATATTTTATAAATTAAAATTTGAGGGGATAACTGATTAGTAACATAATATAATTTTCAGGTATAAAGATTGTTTTTTTAATTTTTGGCATTTAAATTTTATTTTTAATTTATTGTTAATGGTAAATAAGATTATGTAGATTTCATGTGTAGAATTAATGGTACATGATCTGTATTTTGGTTTGTATGTCAATTACCCAAACTCAAATCTTCTTCAGTCACCATATGTTTATTCCCATTTATTCTTTACTACCCATCCCCCTTCATTCTGGAAAACTTCATAATGTTATCTATGTCTATGAGTTTTTGCTTTTTGTTTTCTTATTTATTCATTTGTTGCTTTCAATTTTAAATACCATATATGAGTGAAATCATTTGGTTCTTAACTTTTTCTGTCTGACTTATTTCACTTAGCTTGATATTCTCAAGATCCATTCATGATGTCACAATTGGCAGTATTTCATTTTCCCTATGGCTAAGTAGCATTCCATTATGGATATGTACCACATCTTTTTCCAATTATCTATCGAAGGACACTTTGGTTGTTTCCATGTCTTGACCAATATAAATGATACTGCAATGAATATAGGAGAGCATATATCTTTGCAAATAAATGTGTGTGTGTGTGTGTGTGTGTGTGTGTGTGTTAATTTTTCAGGTAGATTTCCAGAAGAGGTGTTGCTGAGTCATATGGTGACTCTGATCTTATATTTTTGAGGAGCCTCCATTTACTTTTCATAGCACCAGTTTTCAGTCTCAGCATCACTGAATGAGAGCTCCTTCTTCTCTACAACCTTGTCAAATATAGTTTTTACTTGTCCTGTTAATAATATTCAGACAGGTGTGAGGTATAATGTCATTGTAGGTTTGATTTGCATTTTTCTAAAAGCTAATGAAGTTGAGCATTTTTCCATATATACTTTGGCCATTTGTATGTTTTGTTGGGAAAAGTGTCTGTGCAATTCCTCTGCCCGTTTTTTAAAATAGATGCTTTTGTTTGTTTGGTGTTGAGTTGTATGATATATATATTTAACCCCTCTTGGGAGCTGTTGTTCAAAAATTATCTTCTCACTTTGGCATGGTTACCTGTCTGTTTTGTTGATTATTTTGCTGTGCGGAAGCTTTTTAGTTTAATATAGGCCCATTCATTTATTATTTGCCATTAGAATCAAATTCATAAAATATTCTGGAGAACAAAGCCCATAAGTGTAATAGTTAATATTTTCTTCTATGTATTTTATTATTGCAGGTCTTATATTTAGGTCTTTGGTCCTTTTTGAGTTTATTTGTAAACTTGAGGCCTGATGAACGAAGATTCATGCAAGAATGGGCCTTCCTTCCCTTGGCTGCCTGCACCACCTTCACTCAGGACTAGAGCCGCCTTGCTGCCTTTGCTCTGGCCTAGAGTTGCCTTTCTGACTTCCCATGCTGCGCAGAGGCCTGGAGCAGCTGGGACGATACAGAATGCCTGCCTGCGTCATTACCATGGCAATGACACAGGCATCCCTTCTCACCCCTGGCCACTGGGCAGTTTGCATATGCAAATTAATCTGCCAGCTTTGTTGGGTTAATTTGCATACTCACCCCTGATTGGATGGTGGGCATGGCAATGGTATGGCCAATTTGCATCTTCCTCTTTTATTAGTGTAGATCAGGAAAAACAGTAGTCTAGTTTCATTCTTCTGCATGTGACTTTCCAATTTTCCCAGCACCATTGTTATTTTTTAATGATGTAGAACATGTAATATATCTAAGGTAAAATCCACATGTTACTAAATAAATGCTAAAGGAAGTCAGTTAAATAGAAAAGCTAACACGATTAGAAACACATAAAATGTCTCTTTTTTTTTCAATAAAAGCAAGGTAATACATTTATATTCTGGATTCCTGATGTTCAAGAGTACAGCTTTTGCTAAATTACTGAGTGGGCAATAAATCTATTTGTCATGTTAACAAAAAAAAATAAAAATAGCAATTTCAGGGGTAAAATCAAGGGGGAAATATTCTCTTTTTGTAGATCAATGAAAACCCTAGTGAAAAGCAGATATGAATGGAGATAGGTGGGGGCAGGATCTAGGTCTTAGAGACAAAAAACTCAAGAACCCATCTACAACCTCAGGCATTTCTGGCATATGATACCTATCATTTAAAAAATAGTGATAAATACAACTACCGTATTTGCCAGAGTATAAGACGATTTTTTGGCCCTGAAAAATATGCCTCCAAGTGGGGGGGTAGTCTTATATGGCGAGTATATAACAAACTCTGTATTTTGGGTGGAAATGTTAGGGGGTCGTCTTATACGCCCAGTCTCTTATACGCCGGCAAATACGGTATTTTTCAGGGCCAAAAAATCGTCTTATACGCCGGCAAATACGGTACTATTATGATGTATACCTATCACTGAAACCAACTTAATGCAGTATTAAAAATATAGGATCTTGAGTTAGGCAGACCTGGGTTTGAATAAAGCTGTGATATGTTATTTCGGTGACACTGTCCTGGTAACTTTACTTTTTCTATCTCAACTTTCTAATTCTTGAAAACATCAACCCAGCCAAACTACTCAGATAACTTGTCTGGGTCCCACAGAAAACAAAACTGTATAAACATTTACAATGTATTCATTGTATTTGATACTTTAGTCTAATATAAAAGGGAAAAAAAGCTTGAATAACTCATTTTTAAATTAATCTATAAAATACATTTTCACTCTCAGTAACTGTGGTACACTATAAAGTGGGACAATACCTAACTAAAAGTCAGTTGACCTATTTCTAGGCTTTCTACTTTTAGTCAACATTGCTGACTCACTGATAAAATAACCCAGCTGGAAATGGCAATACCACTTTTAATTTCCCCTCTTCAAGAATCCCCATTTTTCTTTTCCTCCTCTCCTATTTGACAGAATAGAAGGAGAGCTGTGTTTTTATCTATATTCTATGATCTCTGCCTGTAAACATCTGTGAAGGTGTCATACATTGATTCGGTTCCATCTCTGAACCTAGAAATATACCTTTTATCTGATCAAACACATTAACAATAAAAAATGGAATAAGATATTTAAAGTGATTCCTGCTGGCTCTGACTCCAAATGATTCATGCAGAAGAAACATATTGAAAAGTTCAGATAATTTGAAGATTACTTAATCTGAAACATATTTTAAATGAGAAAAATATGACTCCCAAAATAAGCAAGTACAACTTCTGATTGTTTAGTGAAAAATTAAGGTCACAGCTACTGGGTAAAAAGTCTGGGAATGTGTCTCCTGGATTTTAGTTAATGATTGTTTCAATTTTCTGGTGTATCCTAGTTACTGCTAATATAAACATAATGTCACAGACTAATTTCAAAGTCCCTTTGGGGAAGACCAGGCAACATATGGATGTGAATGAGTGCTGGGTGCAGAATTATCACCCCAGGGCCTAGGTCAGCCCCATCAAGCTCTGGACCATGTTCTTCCGATTCCAGGCTGTTCTGGGGTCTGGGAGACCTGGCCATCAGGTGTCCCTCCCTCATATTTTACAGCACTTGAACACCCAGAGAAAGACCATGTGTGCTGTTGGCCACAGCGTCACTGTCCACTGCTGTGCCACCAAAAGGTGTTGCAGGCTACAGTGTGATGGGCCCTCAGAGTATGAGCTTGTCAGAGTGCCCAGCTTCATCCCTCAGTCACTTAGAGGATGTGGTGAAGGATATAGGCAACAGCTTGCGTGCCAGCGAGCCTGACTCCCTGCATGTGGTGCTAGACTGTCACTTCCTTACCGAGTGGGATAACTGGCGCTGCTCACTGGACTCAGCATCCCAGATTCAGAGCAGTTCGCTTCCTACCATCAGCTGGTAGTGAAACTCCAACTGCATGGCAAATAAACCCAAGTTGCTTATTCCCCAACAACAAGGTGATCTCATGGATGAAGTACAGCCTTCATGTCTCTCTCTCTTTCTTTCCCGTCCCTCCCTGGCCCCTGTTCATTTCATTCATATCCGCTATAAGAATAAATTTCACAAAAACTTCCTTTCATCCTACATACTCCTCAAATAAAGATATGTTTACAAACGATCTCTTTCTGTTTCCTGTTTTTTAACCTTCCTTTCATTCTTCATATACTACTCACTTCTTACTTTCTTAGTCTATGGAAAGTACTCTTAATCAAGATACCAGTCACTGTTAACTAGTTCTGAGTTTATTCCTCAGTTGAATGTTGATAATGTTTGACACTTAGCCCTTTTCTTCCATGAGCTACTAAAGTGCCTTGCTTCCTATAACACCAGAGGTTCTGTTTTTTTTTTCTTGCTAGATATCTGACTGTCCCCTCACCCCCACCCCCCCCACACACACACATACTACCACCATTTCATTATACCATCTGGTCTTTTTCCTTTGCCACTTTTAATTTAAGAACACCTTGGAGATCAATTCTAAGTGTTCTTCAGAGCTAATGCATCCTCTCTACATATTCTCATCAAAGTGGCTATAGTTAGCAACTATAGCAAAGGTCAACAAGCATCTATGAAGGGCCAAATAGTAAGTCATGTGATCTCTACCTCATCTATTCAACTGTGCTCTTACAGAATGACAACAGCCTTAGACAATGCATAAACAAATATATGTGATATGCTCCAGTAAAGGTTTATTTGCAAAATGACTGACAAAACAAATTTGTCCTACAGGAGTAGTTTGCACAACACTGTACAAAATTAATGAGATTCAGAACTGAGTTACTGAAATAACTACATACATGATCAATGTGACTCATATAAGCCCCTGCTATTTTTTTCATTTTGCTGAACACAATGATTTAATCATTTCTTCCTATCTAAAAGTCTTCCGTTGTCCCAATTTGCCCAAACATTGAACATGGCTCACTAAGCCCTTAATTAACTATCACTGCTTTGTTTTGACCTAATATCTTGTGATTTTTATATTTTAATCTACCTGGGAATAATAATGAGAACCTTTCTTGTCCACTGGCTATTTACTAGAATATGAATTTCTATCCTTGTTCATTAAGGGAACCTCTGCTTTGCTGTTGTTGATATTTATTTTTTAAATATATTTTATTGATATTTTACAGAGAGGAAGGGAGAGAGATAGCTAGAAACGTCGATGAGAGAGAAACATCGACCAGCTCTCTCTTACACACCCCCTACCGGGGATGTGTCCGCAACCAATGTACATGCCCTTGACCGGAATCGAACCCAGGACCTTTCAGTCTGCAGACCGACGCTCTACCACTAAACCAAACCGGTTTCGACGATATTTATTTTTTTGTTTTTTACTCTCAAATTTATTTTTTTCATGGGAAGGGGGAGTTTTCTTAATTCCTAATACCTACCTGTCATATAATGACAATTTAATAATTCTTAGCAAATGAATGAAGTTTAGTTATACATTTTATAGAAATAATGAACTTTTACAAGTTCATAAAACCTAATAAATTCACACAGACTACATTAAGATATAATACTTACTTTGCAGTTAATTAAGGGTGACAGTGGAAGGTGAAGTTCCTAGAGACACATGTGATTTTTCATTATTCTATCTTGATCAAACTATCCCTCTTTCTGCAAAAATATATCCACTCATATATTCTAAACTATTTGTAACTCAATCATAATATCTTAAGCATTTATAGTACTTCTGAAATTTTTACTGGGAAATATTTTAAAAAGCAATTTAGCATTTACTTATTAATTCTATGAAATTAATTTTAATTAGATAAAATTTATTTTTACTTCTATATAGCCAAACTGTAATACCAAAATAGCATTCTTTGGTAAAATATTTTTGTTATTATTGTCGAGAATATTTTAGTCTTATGTAACATCAATTACTTTAATAAAATGTGTTAAAGGGTTTTTCATTTCAAAATCACTTAAATTTATTATATGGAAATTCTAACGTGTTATCATTATAAATTTTCCAAGAATTTAAAAATTTTTATACATGCTTATACAATAAGTGATTACTATATATTCAGAATATTTCTATTTGTACTTTTTTTCTAGTTCTTAACTTTAAAATGCATTTCAAAGGTGGGTAACACAAGGAGTCCACAAAAATGTGGGTATTGCTGGCTGTCCAGGTAAGAGAGATAGTTCCCCATAATATAAAATTTGAAGTAATCTACATATTTTAAGCTTTGTTTCCCAGAATTGCTATTTGGTCATTATTAATTTTGTAATTATTACAAACTTGATTAGAAGCGAGTAAGCTAACATATGCTAGCAAAGTCACAAGAGAATAATATTAAAAATCAGTATATCTATCCACTTATTAATTTATAATGAGACTGATAACTGCTATATAAACTGGTTAATGTGAAGGCCTATATCCCTAACAAAGAAACTTCATGACAATAATAATTGGAGAGCTTGAAAACAGAATATGGGGAATTCTTTATATGAGTTGAATGTTCAATAAGACTGGACCACCATATATTCATGGATTAATACTCAAAATAAACAGCCAGTCTTTGGGAGAGAACACCTTGCTATATTAAGAGAATATATAACATAACATTTTAAAACATTTATTTGAATATATTAAGAGCCTCCCACTAGACACATGCCCCTTGTATTTGCTGGCAAGTTCCTCAGGCACTTTTTAAAATTCGTCTGCAAAATTGGAAAACATGAATGATTTTAATACAGTAGCCAATCAATTAAGCTTGATGGTTCTAAAATGAGTTCACAAATGTCAAACTCCTGAATTTTCCTGAACGTGATATTCTCTGTTAGGATTCACAATTCAATTTAATTGTTATAGAATCTAAAGTCTTGAATCAAAGTAATTATTTTTACATTGTTTAAGCCAAAATTCCCCCCAACATATCTAATCATGAGATCATTGTTTAGTTGGGCATTTAATAAATAGAGCTCACAAAGTGATAATTTATTGGTTGGATCTGCCCCAGAGATGTGCTTTATGAAGATATATTTGCTAATATTTGAAAATTAGGACATTTCACACAAAAAATAAAAATACTCAATTCCTTTTAAAAGAAATGTTGATTGTCAGTATCGAGTCCAAATCCACCATGATAAAATGCAGATGGGACTGAATATTACCACTTCTTTTAGAACAAGAATACAGAGAATAAGGAAAATAAATGTCTACCAGAGTTCCCAGCACTCCATCTGTCCAGATCCACTTCTGATATATTGTCTGTTGTTTGAGTTTGTGACTTTCATAATTTAGCGAGCTCAGAAAATAAAGTTTTTCTCAGCATGTGATTTGTGAAACCATGCGGTAGATAATCCCTAAAATTTATTAAAGCACTACATATCTATGACTACATAAGACTTAAGTTTCCTTTCATTAGAAATGATCGCATACTCTCTTAATCTGATATATAATTATTTTGCATGCACTAGAAAGGCATGCGAACCTTAACTTTGTAAACACAGTGAAATAATTTTTCATTAGAAAGTCAAAGAGGATGGAATTAAGTAAGGAGGCCAAGATAAAACATTCTGTACAATGATTGAGGACCCCAGAGTAGCTGCCCAAGACGATCACTTGGCCTTTTCTTGTTATGGAGGTTTGCTAGTCTCAAGTGAAAACTTTGATCTTAGCTTCAAGGGTTGGAGTAAGTGATGAAGATGGATTTGGTTACCCAGCCTCTCATATATTACTTAAGGTTGAGACCTAAAGTCTTTACTTCTTGCTTTATTCTTGTTTATGATCTAGTTATATGGGACTTTGAGAATCTCAGGAATGTTTCCTAAAACACATGTCATATCTAGAAGCATAAAGAAATGTGTGTGTGTGTGGGGGGGGGGGGATGACTGTAACCAGGCAAAAGGACTGAATAGATAACTGCTTTTTAAATAAAAATATATAGTGAGGTGAGTGGAATAAATTTGGTTATTATCCCCCTTTCTTATCTCCAACTAAACTTCTTTTAAATACCTTTTGCAGGATTAATTTGTTCCCTATTTGAGAAAGTACTACTTATGGAAATATCTTTTATAGAACAACAGTTGAGATATGACAGGAGACAGACTAAAAGATGACAAAAGACTAGACACGTATTCTAGAAATAAATCTGATAGAATGAGCTTACATTTTTCATTCTTCCTGCCGTTTTTCTTCTCCCATTGCCTCCCTTCCTTTTTCGCCCTCCTTTGTCCCTTTCCTTAATTTTGTGGTACTAGTTAAGATGTGAGGTTTCCAGTATGCCAGGACAATTTTGGGGCATTGACAGTGAGATTTTGCCTTGCAGATATTTAAGCAAATATTGCAAATCACATATTCAGGGGAGACCAACTGCTACATAGCTATTCTAGGATTTAGCACATACAGAAAGGTCTCTGGTTAGAATCCAAAGACTGTTTCTCACCATTTATCTTTGGCTTTTATGAATGAATCAGAATTGTTTTTGAAAACTAAAATTTCCCAAGGAAATATCTACTGCCCATCGATGGCCATAAAAGTATATTTTATAATATAAATTTCTATTAATTATATATCTTCTCATAACATTGGGATCTTGTTGGGGGCAAAGAAAGGAGGCTGAAATCTGTATGACTTCAATATTTCCAGGAATGGGACAGTAATACTTAATTTAAGTAGTGTTGTTGATCAATTCAATAATTTCGTTTTGAACTGTGACTTTTAAAGCTTATTACTTACAATATAGTAAAACTGGACATTTAGAAAAATGCAGTCATTAAAATAAAAGAAATATTAGCCATATTTTACCTTTGAGATATATAGATCAGTACTAAAAAATAACAGAAAAGTTACCAGCCTATATGATACAAGTTATGAATAAGTAGAGGAGCTAGAAGGAACATTCTGGAATGATAGAGATAGTTACTTATCTGACATGATCTCATTTATATTTTGTCACTCCTTAAGTCAAATAATTAAATAATTAAATAAGTTAAATATCAAATAATTAAATAAGTTAAATATCAAATAATTATTGATATTTAAAATTAGACTTACTTTACAATATTAGCACTATATTTCAGCAAATACTGAGACAATTGACAGCTTAGATTGTGGGAAATTTTATAACTGATCCTATTCTAACATAAACAATGGATACATAATTAAACATAAATAATTGATGAAATTCAATAATACTGGCCTGCCACATAATTAGAATATAATTATTTTCAAACAGTAGTTTTAAAATCAAACATATTAGATTTAACATCCTTAGAGCAATCTTTCAATTGGAGGTTAACCTTGTATTATAGTCTCTAAAATTTAATCTCATATGATACCTTCAATTCAATTTACACAGTTACTTAATATTTAAGAAATAAAATTTATTATATTTGTTTTAATAAGATTGAAGTTATACAAACAAATCTTTATTACACTTAAACACAATTTATTTGCCAATACACTTATATATAGTACATGAAAGAGGATATGCTTTAAATGTGTTTTTCATATTTTATTGAGATAAAATTTATATAAAATACTACAATCATTTTAAAGTGAACAAACTAAGTGGCATTGAGTATATTCCCTACTTATTGGCTGTGGGTGCCACCCTCTTTCTGAGGGCATGGTGATCAATTAGCATAGTCCCTCTTTATTAGATAGTACTTTTGGTTGGCTTCTTTCATTTAACTTCTTTGAAGTTCATCCATGTTGTCACATGCATAACTACTCTTTATGGGTTTGTCTCCCCAAACATGTTATGTTGAAATCAATATCCAATACCACAGAATGTGGACTCACTTGAAAATAGGGTCATTGAAGATGTAATTAGTTAAGTTTTCATTGGAATAGGGTGGGATCCTGAACCAATATGACTAATGTCCTTATAAGGAGACAATGTGGAAACATAGGGAGAGAACCTCACACGACAACAGAGGCAGAGATTGGAGGTGTACAACTACAAGACAAAGAATGCCAAGTAATTCTGGAAACACCAGAAGCTAAGGAAAAGGCATGGAACAGATTCTACCCTAGAGACTCTGAAAAAGAATGGCCTGCCAACTCCTTCATGTTTTCTAGCTTCTAGAGTAGTTAGAGAATAACCTCCTGTTGTTTTATGCCACACGGTTTAGGATACTTTCATATGACAGTCCTAAAATGCTAATATAGATTTGGATAGTGAAAGGTAGTGTGTTGCTCTAACAAATACCTCACAATGTGGAAGTAGCTTTGGATTGGTAATAGTGATGACTGGAAGAGTTTTGAGACACACTATAGAAAAAGCCTAGATTGTCTCAAAAGGCTGTTTATAGAAAAACAATGTTAAGGATAAGTCTAATAAAGCCTAAGAAAGAAAAAAAGGAGGCTGTGGTGGAAGATTCTATCATCTTAGAAAATATACATATCCTAATGAGCAGAATATTGCTAGAAATATGAACATCTTCTGGTGAGGTTTCAGGTGGAAATAAAGAATATATGATTGGAAACTGAAGGAAAGATGACCCTCATTGTAGGAAGTGGAGACTGACCAGCAAGGTTTTTGGGAATTTTGTGTCAGCAGAAACACTGCCAGCTCACCTTCAAAGGAACAGAGATGGGATGGAATGAAGGACGGATGATGCGGAGGGCATATATTCAGGGATCTGGATCAACAGGATCTTGGTTCCCAAGAATAGGGCTATCACCCAGGACAGGGCCAATCTGGCAGGCCCAGACAAAGCATGGAGCAGTGGGCAGTTGTTATATTATTACGATGTCTCATATCAAGAATCATAGCTCTTTTCTATCTATTGTCCAATGCAAAAAAAATAAATAAAACATGTTGTCTCATGCATTTTCTCCATCTTAATAACTGTTTAGGACATCTATGATAGGACTATAAGTAAAATCTCAATTTCTTCATATAATGGAAGTTGCATGTGTTTATTACAAAACTAGAGGCCCAGCACATGATTAAATCATGCGCATGTAGGGTTGCCTAGGCCTAACCTGCCATAAGGGCCATGTCCTCACCCTGCAAAGTCTCATATGCTCCACGGATGGTGCTGGCCACCCGCAACGCTCCTCAGATGCTGCCAGCACCCCGGGACCCTACAGAAGTATCACCCACCACGGCCGCCATGGACACATCAATGGACCTCCTGGTGAGTCCAGTAGTTGTTCATGACACCATTGCAGTGTCACGACTACAGGTCTTTTATGATATAGATATTTAAACCACTCAGAATCCTATTCGGTGAAAAAATACATAAAATATTTTTGACAAGTATAATTAGTATAGTAGTTTTTCATTAACAGATAAGTGACCCATTCATTTATTGCTAATATAGAAATATTTGATTTTACTTAAGTTTATGGAAGTTTTATTCATAATTCTCCTTGTCTTCTGTATTTTGCCTATTCATTCTTGCATGTGGGTGTACATATGTGACTGTGTGCTTTTATGAGTATGGTTTTTTGTCTGCACATGTGAGTATATGTATGTTTATTGACATGTTTTCTTACTAGTATATATAATTTATTTCTGTATATAATTAATATGTAATCTATATATAAAATGCAAGAGTGTCACAGTATATGTTTAGTTATCTAGTCTTTAAAGATTTGAAGAATATATTTTGCTTGTTTTGAGATATTAGTAACAGTTTTATCATAAAAAAAGCTTTTTTAAAAGTACACTTTTTAAAAAATCCTCACCCAAGGGTACTTCCATTGATTTTTAGAGAGAGTGGAAGAAAGAGGGAAAGACAGAGAGAAATATTGATGTGAGAGAAACACCTTGATTGATTGCCTGCAGCACAAGCCCTGAGAAGGGCCCAGGCCGGGAAGGAGGCTGAAACCAAGGTATGTGCCCTTGACCTGAATCGAACCTGGAACCCTTTGGTCTGCAGGCCAACACTCATTCATTTAGTCAACCAGCTAGGGTTAAAAGTACATTTGTCTTCTGCTATTTATCCTGTCATTTTGCATAAGATCTGTTTTGTATTCCATTGATATCACAGAGTTCCTATTTACATAAGGTTTATTATAATATTCAGTTTAACTCTAGGCTCTTTCACTTCACTATATTCTTCAATTCTTACTTTGTTGTGGACTTCTTGTATTTAGTTTTAGAGTGCATGTTGTGTTTTATGGGTTTAGAATAGAGACACATTTGAAATGTATATGTATTTTTTATGTTTTCTAATTTTTTTCATGCAATGTTACTTTTATTTTGTGTGTGTGTGTTTGTGTGTGGTAGCAGATTTATAATTTCTGTCCATCCTCTTTGGACCGTTTTTACTTATTAGTTACCTTTTAATGTAGATCATGTCATTTGGATGTGTAACATTTTTTGTTTGTTTGTTTCATTGGTTTGTTGTATGTTGTTGTTATGAAAAAGATCCTCCAAGAACATATTTCATGGTGGATGTTACAGCTTAGATATGCCACGTTAGAACATTTTCTCACACATCCTATCATCTTTTCTTCAGCTTTTTTCACAGTGTAGCTTTTCTCACTTCAGGTAAAAATATGTCCTGGATAGTAAGACACTTATATATCTATCTCACCAACTTCATTATATCAGTAAGAACTCTAGATATGCAAACAGAAACTTCCAGTAGTATTATATGCAATTTAACCTTGTATAAATGTGAAGTAACAGTTTAATTTTAAATAGTATGTATACAAATAGATCAATATTTAAAAATAGGTTCATAGTGAAATGTGTCTAATACCCTGTAGTCTACAACTGCTGTCACACATTTGGAATCATATATGAAATAGAAGTTCAATAGTAAAAGAAATCTGATAAGTATTCTTTTAAAAATTATGGAAATACTTAGCATAGCTCTTATAATCCCTTATTTGTGTTGATTGAACAGCCTAAAATTAGCTTTTCAGATGCTCAGAATTAAAAGGAAGAGTCACTGTATCTGTAACAAGTGAATGATCTTATCTTGTTATCAAAGATCCAAGATAAAACAGATGACACAGTTAAAGGAAAATCAAAGAGAGTTTAATGAAAAAAAACTATTTAAAGTTCTAGGCAGACTTAAGAGAAACCGGCAAAATGTGGAGCTGTTATTGTCATAATTAGCGAGTTATTAATACCAAAATAGGAAGAGAGCAAAGGGGAGGCCAGACATTATTAGCATGGTCATCTGTCTGCTTTACCAGGAAGCTAGAGCTTCACAATTCCTGGAACCACCTGCCCATTTGCACAGAGATCCAGCAAAGGGGAAGATGGATACATGCATAATACAGTTGGGGTGATGTATGGAAGGTGCTTGCCTATCATTCTAACTTGGGAAAAGGATCAGTGGCTGGGAGGGTAAAGCCACTGCAAAGTCTTGGAAAATGAAAGTCCCCAGCAAAGAGTTCACCCTCTCTTCCTTTCTTATTCACCCTTATTCTCTCTTGCTCTGCGCTCACCCTGCACTCACCAACCATGTTGCCTTAAGCAGTCGCATGGCCCATGGAACAGAAATTCTGGACATTGGTGGTTTTCATTCTGGCCCTACTGAAGTCAAGATTGAACTTCTTCCATAGCAGGAAGGACAGAGATGGAATCTTAACTGGGAACCCCCTTAATTTTACATCATCAATAAAGCTTCCCATGAAATGTCACCCTCTTGTGAGGGCCTCAGGAAATTATTTTACCCACAGCACCCCAAGGACCCCACTCCCTCTGATAATAGCATTAGCAGAGGCAGACCTTTACTAATCCTGGGCTTAAAGAGTTTGGGGAGGAAGCAGTTATCTTCATAAAAACCAAAAACAGAAACAAAACAAACCAACAAACAAAAAAACCAACTGATGCACTCCATAGCCTCCAGGGAAGAGAACAGTGTCAAGAATGTGAATTGGAGAAAAATAAAATAAAAAAGAATCTGAATTGGAGATTTGAAGGGACAAATGGAGAATATATGCATGATTCATTTTAGTAGACTGTCTAATTTATTTAGTGAGTTAATATTAGGAAAAAGTGTAAAGGTTCCAAAGCTTGAATCATTAATGGCTGATGGTAAAATACATAAACATGGTGTACAATTTTTGGTAAGAGTAAATTTGTATGAACGTTTTGGAAAAAAATATATTTTTATTGATTTCAGAGAGGAAGGGAAAGGGAGAGAGAGTTAGAAACATCAATGGTGAGAGAGAATCATTGACCTCATTACTAGGCTGCCTCCTGCATTCCTGCATGCCCCACACTGGGGATGGAGCCCTCAATCAGGGATGCACCCTAACCCGGAATCTAACCATGACCTTCTGGTTCATAGAATGAGGCTCAACCCCTGAGTCATGCCAGCCAGGCTGAACTTAGGTTTTTTGTTTTTTTTGTTTTTTGTTTTTTTTGTTGTTGTTGTTGTTGTTTTTTTTAACATATTCACCTCTCTCATTTGAACAGTTTTTGCATTTAAGCTATTAAAAGAATCACATTGGCCTGTTTGATGATTTAGTTTATACATGCATGTTGCATCTATCTATATATAAAAGCCTAACTGACCATCACAACTGAACAGATGACCAAACAGGCTGCATGGGGTGCCAGCAGGGGGGTCAGTGAGGGATGACCAAACAAATGAGCAACAGGCTACATGAGATGACCAGGTCAGCAGGGGAGAGGGGCAGTTAGGGGCGATCAGGCAGGCAGGCAGGTGAACAGTTAGAAGCCAGCAGCCCCAGGTTGTGAGAGGAATGTTCTGGATTGGAGAGGGTGCAGGCCAGGGTGAGGGGACCCACCCCCCCATGCATAAATTTTGTGCAACGGGCTTCTCGTATAAAATAAAATACTTTATAGGAAAATGCTGTTTGATTCAAGAATACTGGTGAGCAATATCACATAGTGGAAAGACAAAGAGCTAGCAAATCCAAAGACTTGGTTTAAACTTAAAGCTATGTGATTAACTAACTTAACACATGCACATTCATTTCATGTTGCTAAGCTTCAATTTTCTTCATCTGCTAAAAGGTGAACTTACCAACTATACTACCTACTTAATTAGAATTGTTTCTATATAGAATTATTGCAACATTATCTAGCCTTAAACCAAAACTAATCCAAATAAGCTCATCGGGCTGATACATGAAAATTAATAAGATGAACAATTCAACTGTAAAATAATATTCTGTAAGAATTTAATCTAATTTACTAGAGATATTTAAAACTGTCCTGGGTAAAGCAAACATACTTGTTTGTAGAATATATTTCAGTTATAGAAAAGAACATTCAACTAATTTAAATGGCATTTTATATATTTCTAATATTTATGGCTTTAAAATATTTTTTCTTATTTTCTCTCCCCCTCTCCCCCACAGCAGGAGCCGTGTAAAACAGATTTTCAAAAGTGTAGTGTGTGTTCCTGATGAAGTTATTTCAGTCCCACATAATTACCACTTATTTTAAAAGACTACTCAGTGCTAGAGTTGCTTTTATTTTATATTAGATTTCAGAAAACCTATTTGGACACAATAGCAAAAATATAATGCAGAGGCACATAATTTTTTCTAATATTTTAATTAGATGATTTCCATCACAAATCAGCTTATTACAGCATTATTTGCAAAAGTAAAATACTAAAACCATTCTGAAAATCCATGGATAGAAAAATGTTTGACTAACTCATGGTTCCTAAATTATGTCAAATAAAGAAAAAATGAGATTTATATGTACTGACTAAAAACTGATTAATGATAAATTAGTGAAAAAATATACCAAATAATGCATATTATGAGATAATACATGTCATTTACTGTGTATTATTTTACTAATAATACATATCATTAAATAAAAGGAAGACAACTAAATTAACTGGTTGTGTATTTATATAAACACTAGAAAAGAATGAAAAAATCACATATTTATAGCATTGGGTAACTTTCATCTTTGGAAAAATTAGTGGGGGAGGCAAGAATCTTTTTCTTGCCTGGGATCTTTTTTGGAATTGCTACAAACATTATCATATAAATTAGAACTAACATAATGACAACTCAAGGAAGCACCTGCATATTTTGTAATGTCTGACTACTGTGTTTGTTAAATAATAAATAGAAAGACCAAAATATTGGTTGGAGCAACTACAGGTAATGATGGATTTTGAATTTATATTGAGGAGTTATATGTTTCATATGAATGCTCATATCTATGTCTAAATTAAGAAGTGATATCCAAGGGAAGCTGGGAAGGAGTGGGGGAGAGAGACTACAAAGGGCATGATGTGACTTTTGAAGTTATGTATGTTTCTGTTATCGTGGTTGTGGTGATCATTTTGAAAGTATACTCTTTTTTTTTTTTACATACTCTTATGTCAAAACCTGTCAAATCATAAACTGTAATTATGCCCATTTTATTGTACATTAAATATTCTGAAGAAAAAATCCTAATGCCTGTTTTTTTTTTTTTGTCTTTAGCAAATGAATATATTATGTAGGCAGTTTCTAAATTGAAATAGAAACATGCTTGGCAGTGAGAATCATGTTACTTTAGTAGGCATAGAGATAAGACCTTGTGGCAGGATCTACCTCAGTAAGACCATAACTTCTCTTGTTTTACTCAATGGATTCTTGATTGCTCGACCTCTTCTCTTCCATACTACCTGCCATCCCTAATTTTATAAGATTTAAGGATTCTGTGGATAGCAGGACACAACATAGTTCCATTCAGATAGACAAAGGACAAAGCACCAAAAGAGAGAAGGCTGCTAGGCAGGGCCACACAGTGGGCTGAATCTGAGGAAAGGGTAACAAAAGCACCTTTGAGCTATAGGGAGCTGTGTGTCTATGGCAAGCCGGAGGTGGGGTGGTGGTGGGGTAAGCTAGCTTTGAGAGGCTCTCTGGGATTGGCTAACTTAGATGTCTGAGGGTTAGGGAGGGGCTGTTCCTCTTTGTCCTGTACTTGGCCCCAGGGGTGATTGCTGCTGGAATGTAGTAGTTCTAGAGTATGAGAATTTGAAAAGGAAAGTGGTAGTGGCTGTGGACTTAAATGCTCCAAAAATGAACTGACTAGCTTCTAACCAGGGTCTAAAAACTGAGTCAAGAATGCATTTCCAAAAAACTATATTAGACTCTTGCTTCTGCAGCTTGCTCTGTGACCTACCTTTTCCAAATGATCATGATTTCTGCTACTTACTTTCAATTGTAACCAGATTCCATCCTCTGACTCAGTTCCTTAATGCCCATCCTTTTCAAAGTTTATCCATTTATTGTAAACCCTTTTCTGTTATAACTGAAAATTGACATACAGAGTTTAAGTTTAAATGCTTCAAAATTACATATAAAGAAAAACTGAGTGCCTGGCCAGGGTGGCTTAGTGGTTGAGTATCAACCTATGAACCAGGGGATCATGGTTCGATTCCCGGTCAGGGCACATCCTCAGTATGGGGTGTGCTGGAGGCAGCCGATTAATGAGATTAATGATTCTCTTCCCTTACTAATGTTTCTAGCTCCCAATCCCTCTTCTTTCCTCTCTGAAATCAATAAAACTATATATTTTTTAAAAAAAGAAAACTCAGGTCACAAATTTATTTAGTAAACTTAGAAATCTTACCTTATAAATATGTGACTTTGAAAAATTAAAGTGAAATGTATAACTTAAGGAACCCTACTTTCCCTTCAATGCGGCACTAAATAATAGCTCTGATTTATAATGTGGTATCTGTATGAATCAATCAATGAGCATCTTAACTTATGCACTGAAAATTGTATTTTGGGGTAGCTCACACGTATATACACACCACCGCCTTCCACTGTTAATGAGCCCCAGACAACTGCACCCACAAGAAGCCTAGCAGCCCGTTTCTTTCCTCAGCCAGAATTAAGTTCCAGAGGTCCATGGTGCTTCTTTCACTTAATCTTCCCCTGCCATCCAAATGCTCAGGGCTGACTTTTCTGTTAGTATTTTGTCTCTTTATGACTAGAACTTCAAGATTCCTAGAAGATCCCATGACCATAGGTACTATGCATTGAGTTTCTACTGTATGATAGCCACTGCTGGAGATGATGTGCCTACATATCTCTAATACAGACAGTGACCCCCAAAACAAGAATTATTGTACCCCTTTTAAAGATCAGACACTGATGAAAATGATATGTTCTAGTCACAAAATGGGGAGGGCAGAATTTTATACCAGATTATGCACTTTTTTCTACGAAGCCAAACTGATTACTTTAAAACTGTACTTGTTTTCACTTAAAGAGACAAGATCCATGCTGAAACCGGTTTGGCTCAGTGGATAGAGCATCAGACTGTGGACTGAAAGGTCCCGGGATTGATTCTAGTCAAGGGCATGTACCTTGGTTGCCGGCACATCTCCGGTGGGGGGTGTGCAAGAGGCAGCTGGTCAATGATTCTCTCTCATCGATGTTTCTAAATCTCTATCCCTCTTTCTTCCTCCTTGTAAAAATCAATAAAAAAAATATATATTTTTTTAAAAGAGACAAGATCCACCATGTAAAATTCCAACAAATAGTTTTACGATCCTGTATATCCCATATAGACAGAAATAGTTTTAGAGAAATTATCTTCTGCAAGTAAAATCTATAATAATAAAAGCATGATATGCTAATTAGACCGGATGTCCTTCTGGATGAAGCCAGGGCAGGAGGAAGTGGTAGCTGGGGGAAGGAAGGCCTACTCTTGTAAGAATTTTGTGCATTGGGCCTCAAGTAAGTATATAAAATAACATACAATAAAACACAGTTATTTTAAGTCAGAATCAACTTTGTAAGTATTTTGATAAAATCTACAATGAATGTTTATGGAAATTCCATTTAAGCATCACTTTGGCATTAATATCTCCCCTTTTATTTTACTGTGGGCTATGACTTAATTTAATTGTTTCAGTAGAAACAAAAATTTAAAGTAGAAAATTTATTGGAATAAATTTACTACAGTATGTTTATTGACAAAACCACTAAGCCTGGCTGATCCTCAGGTGCTCAGCACTGTCACTCAGTAAGACTCTGGGAAGTTCCATCAGTGGCCTGAGTGATACTAAGTCATTCTAAGAAGGCTGTCATTCAAAGAGAAGTAGCAAATCTATCCCAGCCTCCTACCTCTTTCTTCTCTATGCCCTCACACTTTCTACACCCACAGTACAACTGACCGATGGCTTATCAAGAACCAATGATTTTGAAAGCCACACATCTAAAACCAGAAATACTTTTGAAAAAATAAGATTTGCGTCACCAAATTTTTTTTTTCTCGGTGACTAAAGATTCCCTAATAGGTAAACAATGAATATTGGTTAGCTTAGGTTCAAGTGAGACATTTGATACCTAGAGAAAAATAAGCAGGGGAGTGAATAAAGTAGTAGTCACATTTTTGAAGAATGAAATCGGTAGATTGCTAGTGACAGGTTCAATTACTGGTCCACGGACCACTGACACATCTGCCTTAAACTCTGAGAAATGGGCAGTGGGAAAAGGATGAATAACTCTTAAGGTTTAGAGAAAATATGTAACCACTCAGGCAGAAAATTAGCAATTACATTTCGTGCCATCAGTAATAACTATTTCAACAAAGATCTTAGGTTAACGTCAGACCGTGTGACAGTATATCAACCATTACACCTGTGTTCAATCAGCAACCACATCCCTCACAGTGATACTGAGCTGTTTAGTTCAAATGTGGCTTGTTCAGTGATAAGCAAGATGGCTGACATCTGGTACAGAAGTATTCAAAAGCAATTTACTTCACAGATTTGAGCTGACTGTTGAGAAGAGGGGAAAAAAAGTGTGTGAAATTTAGACAGTTGTAACTTGTCTTTTCAGGTTTTCTTTTGATTTTTTTCTCTTTACTGTTATAAAATTATAATCTTGATTGAAGATAAAGCTCCCAATTATATCAGTAAGAACTTTTTTTTAAATAGTGACAGTCTTCTTATTCACAGTTAAATATAATACCATCATTAATAAAAGTATAAAGTTATGATATTATTTGTGTTTCTGTGTAAAGGAATAAAACAAATGGATGACAGATTTAAAATAGAAACAGATAAACCTATGATTAATATATGATCTTCTTGGTGTTCTTAATTTAAATCTGGTCTGACATTATGGAGCTACCATTAAGTTTTATGTTTAATTTATATATTTATTGAAAGAATATCATGAGAATGATAATTGATTTATTACCAACAGATAAATATATAGTAATTTATTCACCCATGAGCCAAGTTATCTTATACTTTTAAATCCAAGTATAAGCTAAATAAGTTAAACAAACAAAAATAGTACAAAAAGAACAAAAAATAGTTTTAAAGTTACTAACTAATCTAATTAATATATAATCAGAAGATTATAACATAAAATTATATATATATATATATATATATATATATATATATATACCGTATTTGCCAGCGTATAAGACGATTTTTTGGCCCTGAAAAATACCGTATTTGCCGGCGTATAAGAGACTGGGCGTATAATACGACCCCTTAACATTTCCACCCAAAATACAGAGTTTGTTATATACTCGCCGTATAAGACTACCCCCCACTTGGAGGCATATTTTTCAGGGCCAAAAAATTGTCTTATACGCCGGCAAATATGGTAGCAAGCCAGTGACCAGAATGCTGCAATGACCAAATGACCAGTAGCTATGACGTCCAATGTGGCTAGTGAACCACCCAATTAGGGGTGGGGCCAGCCAGCCAACCTTCCGAGGCCCTTCCTCCCAGCTGCCCTATCCCTGATCACCCCCCAACCCAATAGGGAGAAAGGTCAGCTGGCCAACCTCCTGAAGCCCCACATCTTAGCTATCCCTATCCCTGATGGTCCCCACAACCCTTATTGGCCCACACTCCCTCCCCCTAGCTGGACCCACCCTACCCCTGATTGCCCTTTCCTACCCCAATAGGGGCGGGGCAAGCGAGGCAACCTCCTGCAGCCCCTCCCCACAGCTGGCCCCACTCCCAATGGCCCCACCACCCCGATTGGTCTGCAACCCCTCCCCTTAGCTGGCCATAACCCTGATTGGCCTAGCATCCCTCCCTCCAGCCAGCTCTACCCCTGATAGGCCCTTCATTCTGATCAGGGGGGCAGGGCCAGTGGCCAACCATCCATAGCCTCTCCCCCAGGCCACTGGCCCCGACCACACCCCCCAAAACAATTCAGGGATGGGGCTGGCTGGCCCACCACCCACAGATCCTCTCCATGGCCAGCCCCACCCCCAACAACCCCCACTACCCTGATCATCCTGCAGCCCCTCCCCACCAGCCAGCTCTGCCCCAGATCAGCCACCACCCACACCAGTTGGGGTCGGGCTATCCAGCAAATCTCCCAAGGCTTCTCCCATAACCCCCTACCCCCTGCCCCACTTGGGGGTGGGGTTGGCTAGCCCACAGCCCATAGACCCTCCCCATGGCTGGTGCCACACCCAATCAGCCCCCTCCCCACCTTAATTGGGATCGGGGCCTGCCCTCCCCCAAGCTGAGGGCCAAGAGCCAACCTCCCACTGTCCCATCCTCTCCACAGGCCCAGCCCCTATCCACTGACTGGGGCTAGGCTGGCCAGAACCTACCTGTGCACAAATTCATGCACTGGGCCTGTATTCTAAAATAATATTACTCAGTTGAGTTAATAAATGGCAATAGTTGACCTGGAAATGTATTTAAAAATAGCCTTAATAAGATATAACAAGAGGGAGATAAGATTTCAGTCATAAGTGGCATAGATACACAAGCCACATATTGTATATTGCTATCCTGCTCTTCACACTAGTTATAAAGCTTCAAAAGGTTATGGGTAAAACAAAACAAAACAAAATATAGTTTATGGGTGAAACAAATAAATAGAAGTCCCTTAAATTAAATCATTAAATGAATTTTATTAGGAACTTTTTAATTAGAATATAAAATTTATAATATTGACGCCTCAGACCTAGGATAGATTTCTTAACAATAGATTAAGTTATTCTCATATAATATGTGCTAATTATTTTATAATTAATTATGTCTGGTGTCAATTCAGAATATATATGTTCATATATAACATATACAATCTATCATATTTTGTATATAGTGTTATACATGTCATATATATATATATATATATTTAATAATCAAAATAATATCATATTGGCCTGCCTTTCAAGATTCTATAAGAAGGTAACAAATTATCATGAAAGAAAAGAGATGATTCTTTTTAAAGGATCTTCAAGACTTGTCCTTAAAACCATTGAATCATCAGTTTATACTTGTATGGCTCTCTTATATAACTCTGGACAAGCACATACTCACATACACACATACACACAGATAATGATGGTGAAGATGCAATGACAGATCGATGAACTATATTAAGTGATATGCAAGGCACTTAATATAGTGATATGCAAGGCATGTTATCTTATTCAATGTATATAAGAAGAGTATAAATGTATAAGAATTAGAAGGCATGCCGAGTTACTAAATAGACATTTTTTTCCAAAAAGTTATGTTTAGACCACATATTTGCAAATCACAGTCATTTTTACATGATCTAAAAATATAATCTAAATAACATACAGGAAACATTTTGAAAGTGAAGACTTTTTTATTTATTGTCTTCTGTGTTATCTGATAAATTCAGAATGCATGTGTTTATATTTGGATTCTTAAAACAGGCACACCTTCTAGTAAACTGGCTGCACAAATTCAGGTCCCCATTCATATTGGAGTGATAGTTCAGCACCCTTAAATAGGAATGACAGTATTCTAGGTAAGGAAGAGAATAATTTTTTTTATCCATAAATGCAAATATGCCACTGAAAGTTTTACAATAGCAGTCTCTTCTTGAGTTTAGCACACATCTCCAATAATTGTTAGTCGACTGTGATTCGACCCCTTTGTACCATTGTAAATTGTACTATTTATTCTCAGCACTTTCTAATTTCCCCTTATTTTTTTTTCTTGCTCCCTATTCCTGGTTCCCTAAGTGCTTCCATCTTATCTCCATCTTATCAATGCTCAATTTCAGATAATTGCAATATTGGGAAGGTTTGAGTAACTATTCGTTAATATATAGATGATTGATAGAGTCTTGCACTGTCTTTTCCGGGGCATTTACATTTTAATAGGAGATAATAATTCTTTCCTTCATGGAGAATGAGTTCTATAATAGTGTCATTTTAAACTGGAGAAATAGGACAGTGTGAGAGAAACTTGGATTTGGAAAATATTCCTTGATAATTTTGACCAAAGTCATACTCATTACTGATTAACAGTTCAAAACTTTACCCTACCTCTTGGGTTCTAATGTCTCCAAAGTGGGGTTTAGTCTCTCCAAAGCTAAAGTTATTATCTGGAAGTGATTTAAACATAGCTTAAATCACATTAACTCTTTCATATAACTAAAGTAACCTTGAGTGCACAGCAGTCGTAATATGGAAAGCCTCTGAAGTTGATGGAGTTCTATAATAATAAAAGCATAATATACTAAATAGAATGGACAACCTAATGACCTTCCAAAATATCCTTCCAGATGACCTTCCAGGCCAAGCTGTGGTAGTGGGGCTGACAAAGAAGTGGTTAGGGGCGATCAGGCAGGCAGGCAGGTGAGCAGTTAGGAGCTATTGGTCCTGGATTGCAAGAGAGATGTCCAACTGCCGATTTAGGTCCGATCCTTTGGGCCAACCGGCAATTGGACAACTTCTGAGGGGTCCCAGATTGCAAGAGGGTACAGGCCGGGCTGAGGGACCCTCGGGCCTCCAGTCAAAATAAAAAGTAACACAAAAGCAAAGAGAAAGTGCCTTGAAATAGTCTAATCAGCCATCCTAGCAGTAATAATTCTATCTCCCAGCACCATAGCAAATATTATTTTATTCCCATACACTATTCCTTCATCTTCAAGGGGAGATGACATTTCTAAATACCTTCTTGCTATGCAACCCTAGTAAGTAAAATGACAGTACTTATATAGCTATCCCAGAGAGACATGGAGATCACCTGGTAGGATTCTTATTCGGTTTGAAATAACTTTTATGAATTATAAATAATACAGTTCTAGGAAAGGGAAATCTACATGAAACTTACTGAAAACTTCTTTGTTACTCATCACAAAGGATTACATTTAAATTACATAAACTTTCCTTTCATTATATTTTTATTATTTCATTTATCGTAGAACTACAGCAGTCCCAGAGTATAAAAAAAATTAAAAAAAAAACTTAAACTAATTTTTTAAATTAGCTGAGTTTACCTATATTACTATTTTGTATTGAGATAGAAAATGATAGTTACCTATTTAAGATATCCTAACATCTAAGGGGACAGTCCAAAAATTAATGTACTTTCACTGTGTTTAAGGAAAATTTTGTTTAAAAAATAACAAAAAAAAACTAACACTAAGTAAAATTGTCATTCATGTATCTCATGATGCTTGGAAAAGGCATCTCATGTTACTAAATTTCACATAAATTAAGTGAACTCACAAACATGCTGTAAATATATAGATATTCTCATTTAGAATAAAGCCTCAAATATATAGAGGTATTTTAATTATCTGGCATCATTTAAAAATATTGATATTAAAGACAACAGACATCTGTATGTTAAACAATCTATTTATAACAAGTTCTTATTAAAATTTTAGAATTGTAAACATAATTTAAAATTATATGGTTGACTAGAGTTAAGATTATAAGTGCCAATTTTTAGCATCTTCCATTTTATTTTAGTGATTTGGAATTATTTACCTATAAATGAAGAATGTCAAATATCTGTTAAATGGCAGTACTACTTTATGTAGGTTTCATGTAGAAATCTAAGGTGAATTTTCGTCAATGAGAGACTTTGTGTGCATTTATGACTTATTATTTTTAAATAGAATGTCAAATATGGTACTAAAGCACAAAAACCATATTTTTAAACATTTTGGTGCCTGCAAATCTGCCCCTTGAATAATTAGGATATCAGTTTACTACCTACATAGATGATAGATAGTAGATAGATAGATAATAGATAAATGATAGATTTTTACTTTAGTTGAAATAATTTGTTTACTTTAATTATGAAATTTAATTTAGGTAATATTTCCAATTTCAGAACAAATGAATAGACTTCATTATAAGTTCTGATAAATATATTGAAATCCTTAAGAAAAATGGAAACATTAAAATATGGCCAGTTACTTCTTTGTGCCTTTCTCTATATCCAATGGGAATAACAAAAGATAGCAATTTTCAAACTAATGATGAAATACAATTTTTTCCAACTTAATTTAAGGAAATGTCACAGGAAAATCTCTGCAGAATGATTACCTTTGAAAATGAGTGAGAAAGAGAGGAAACTAAACCAAAACTTCATTCTTTGGCTGGAGGACATAGAGAATATAAGAAATTGTTTTTTAAAAAAAGAAATTTTTTTCTTCTCTCCTGAATGCCCAATGTATTTTCAATAATACATTCAATTTTAATTTCATTTGCATTAAAATGCCACTAATGAGAAAATATTCGACATGCTAACTTAAGAAACTGGTACAGAGGTTAATCAAGTTATATATACCTGCTTCAATTCAGTTTACAATTGGCGAAAATAAATATTGTCTTCCAAATGTTCAATTCAGTTATGTCTTCCATAAAATTTAAGAATGTGTTCTTACTCAAAGCTTTGTGTAAATATAGGAAACACGTTATACTTAATAGTTGTGATGAGAGAGCAGAGCAGTGCGAGGCTAACTCCTGACTCTACTGTGGGGCAGGGCGGAGCTATCCTCTATTTTGTGTAACTGGACCCTAGCCCTCAACCAACCAATCAGGTTCAGCCAAAGCAGTGACATCACCACCCATATAAAAGCCCTTTACTTGTCCAAGTCTGTGCTCTGGTCCGCCATGCTGTTGGTGTGAGTGGGACAGAGCCCTTGCTAGCATGGAAGAGGCACTTTTGTTTATTGCATTGGACTTGGCTCCTTAGTGGTCTCTGGGGATCACAAAATCTCGGCACAACAGTGCTGCACCAGCATGGCCACGGGTAAACCTGAGGGGGGGCGGTGAATGACTGAAGAAAAGTGAGACAAGAGAATATAGCTGAGACCTGGTGGATATCCTGTGTCTGGATGAGGACACAAAAGACCCAGCCTGCAAACCAATGCTTTATTTTATTTTATTTTATTTTATTTTATTTTATTTTATTTATTATTTTATTTTATTTTTATATATTTTATTGATTTTCAGCCTGAAAACCAATGCTTTATTTTATTTTTATTTCATTTTTTAAAATATATTTTATTGATTTTTTTTTTTTTTTTTTTTTTTTTTACAGAGAGGAAGAGAGAGTGATAGAGAGTTAGAAACATCAATGCAGAATCAAACCCTGGACTTTTCAGTCAGCACTCTGATGCTCTATCCACTGAGCCAAACCTGTTTAAGCCAATGCTTTATTTTATAGTCTGATTAAAACAAGTGTAGATTAACATGTATACAAATGTTCTTGATTTGGCAACACTTGCTGCATCTCCCACAGCCCATTAGCTTCTAGGAAAGGAATTAGGGAGGGCTACAAGGTCAGGCTTAACCATGCTAGGAGAGCTTTGCCCTCCAGGCTGGGACTCCTTTGTCATCCTGCCACAGGTCAGCCCAAGGCTTGACCCTAGAGCCACTCCCTACATCTAGTCATCAAACTTTTCACAATCTATTCAAGCTAATTATTCTGCTACATTTTGAAATATAAACATTTATCTTTGAAAATAAAGTTTTAAAAGCAAGCTTAACTTATTTTTACTTACAACAATTTGGTTTTAAACCTTTATTATTCAAAAGTCTGAAATGTATATTCTATAATGAAAGAAAATATAGATCAAAAGTTTTATACCGTTTATTTAATGAATGTTTGCTTTAAATAACCACCCTTTGAAATATTTTCAGATAGGGCTCACCGTAGGATAGTAGATTGCTAGAGCAAAAGCAGAAATGCAGCCGAAACCGGTTTGGCTCAGTGGTAGAGCATCGGTCTGCGGACTGAAAGGTCCCAGGTTCGATTCCGGCCAAGGGCATGTACATTGGTTGCGGGCACATCCCCGGTGGGGGGTGTGCAGGAGGCAGCTGGTCGATGTTTCTCTCTCATCGACGTTTCTGACGTTTCTAACTCTATCTCTCTCCCTTCCTCTCTGTAAAATATCAATAAAATATATTAAAAAAAAAAAAAAAAGCAGAAATGCAAAAGGACTATAGGAGCTAGAATTTGAAGACCCAAAACAAAAGTTTAAAACTTACTAGTTTTTATTCAGGTCAATGTTATTTTATTGACTCTAAATATATGAACTTATCTTTTACTTTCCCCTATGCTTTGACAATTTCTCAAAATAAAATTGAGACAATTATATCTATCACTGATTTATTTTTTCCTTGCCTTGGAAATTGCAGGTCTTCTATAGGAAAAGCATTTTATGTAGCATAAGGTAGGGATAGGCCTTTGCCTCTATACTCGGCCTAGCCTCAGAATGCTGGCTCCTTTTAGTACTATTTATTTCTTATTGTTTTAGAGTAGTTACTTAAGGTTTCAAAACTTCAGTTTTTTCATCTGTACAATGGTGATAATAATAGCACCTACCAACTAGACCCATCATTCTAATTAAGGTTACAAGATCAAATTCATGTCCATTGCTTATAAGAGGGATTAGAATGTTGCATAAGTTTTCACTTTATGTCCTTATTCAAGGAAATCAAGATTAATAATAAGGCTATAAATAATAGTGGTTTTTTTAAAAATATATTTTATTGATTTTTTACAGAGAGGAAGGGAGAGGGAGAGAGAGCTAGAAACATGGATAAGAGAGAAACATCGATCAGCTGCCTTCTGCACACCTCACACTGGGGATGTGCCCACAACCAATGTACATGCCCTTGACCGGAATCAAAGCTGGGACCTTTCTGTCCCCAACCTGGCGCTCTATCCACTGAGCCAAACAGGTTTCAGCTAATAGTGTTTGTTTTATTATATTCAGGAAAAAATGGCATAATTCCTTTCTGTCTCAATTCCTCTAACTTTTATAATTATAGAACTTCTTTATTTGTGTGCATCATTATCTGCACTGATGACAAAGCTACTAGGCTACTCTGAGATGGAGGTTCTCTCAGAGGTGTCCTGAGGTCTCTTTGCTCAAAGATCTTGCCTGACTTTTCTCCTTTCTTCTCAACATCCTTATCCTCCTTTATTTCTCCTTGTATCATTTATCATCATCTACCATATTCCATGTTTACTTTCTACTCTTGTTAGGGTGCTTGCTACATGAAAACAAAGATCTATCTCTTTTGTTTGTTGGTGCCTAAGAGATCTAGTAAATAGTGATCCTTCAACAGGTACTAGTTAAATGTTTTCTAGTGAATGAATGAATTCATATTTAGAGATCAATGACTAAAGAAACTAGATATCTATTACCATGCAGTTTTGCAATACATAAGTAGTATTTTATAGGAATGGGTACATTTGACAGCCTTTGGTAGTACAGTTTACTTATCATCCCTTCCCCAATACCGACCCAAAGAAATGCATTCTTAAAATTGGCAGAGCTATTTTATCTGCTTAAAGCTGACTAATATTTCCTATCTTTGTACACAAAATCTGCTAGGGTCTACAACATTTTTTCGCATGTATGATCAGAAATAGTGCCTGCATTCAATTTCATTCTGCCTCCTATCTCCCTGTCCTAGCTTAAAGTTTATTTGAAAGCAGATCCTGGGGCATATGCTGTGATAATGTATTATTGGGAAGTGCTTTTCCAGGGAAGCAGATAGAAAGAGAAGTTGGGGGATCAGCTATTTGGGAGTATATAATACAGCTGGCCAGAGCATCCTGATAGGCTGACTGTTAAGGTCTCATTGAAGAGGTTATGAAACTCCTATGAAGTATATGCAAATGATAGAGGAGCTTACCAAAAGGAAAATAATTTACCTATAGACTTTTACTTTCAGTGGCCAAAGTTTGTCTCAAGAATTTCATATCCTCCCATTTTCTTGGTTATACATGCTTAGGGTCTGAGCAGATCTTGCAGTTATTAGGAATTCTGTGGTAACTGGGAAGTCCTTGATCAGAAGAGCACCCTGCACACAGGCCTGAAGCAAGGTACTGCTAGTCTAGGCTCACTCATGTGTAAAGTCTGGGAACTGGCACCACAGCTTACCCCTGTGTCAGCAGCAGAGAGAATAGCATGTAGCTGAGATCTGGCTGCATGTCCATGATAGGGACATATGCAAGTTGTTGCTAGTGTGTCCCCAGCACACTAGAAAGCCAGACAAGAGCCCCAAATAAGGGTAATGAATGCACCATGTCCCCACATGTGTTTACCCCTCAGTGCATGTGTGCTGGAAACATGTTCTGGGTCTATAACACTAACCTTCCTAGCTTCAAGATGTTCAATCAACAAAACTGTAAAGGTAAATTAAAATATAAATAGTTTAAAAAAATACCTGACTCTTGCTTTAAGCAAAATATAAAATGGAATTTACCTAACTTCTGTTTAAAAAATCTCATTTGAACCAAACATTTTTTGTAGTGTAAAGTTAAAACATTCAGAAAAATGTAATAGATAATAATGTCATAATTCATAAACATTAAAGATAATCTGGCTAACAATATCAATGCTTACTATTGCATCTTAATAAGAATTTATAACAATAGAAATATTAAATCACACATCAACCAAGGGATAGCATTATATGCAGCTCTGCTTCTCCAACATAGATATGTATAACAATATTTCCCCACCCGGATAAGAACCAGTAATGATACTAGGCATAGAATAAATTAGTGCTTTTTCTGGAGCTCAGTTTTACTCAGACTTAAGAAGATAACTTGATTCCTTATTTTCTGTGTCAGACAATCTAATATGAGAATATATTTTTGTGTCTGATGTATATTATGTAAAAAATATTTCCTCCATGCAAGCAGGGGATCCTATATTAATATGACATTCTCATTATAGGGAATGGACTACTTGCTGTGGAAAAAGTTAATTATACTAATTTTACTGACCTGCATAGCTTTTGAAAGCACCATTTAGATCCAGAAATTGAGTAGTAAACATTACCAATCAATCTAAAATACATGGCATTCTTATATTTACTTTAAAAATACATTTTAGAGTTGTAGATATATAACTGAACCTAAAGACAAATTTATTTGAATAACTTGAGTAATAAATATTCCTCTGGAAATGACTAACCAAATTTTTATATTTTATGCATCTTAAAAGAGACAAGTCTTGCTTGAGAGAGAAATACAAAACATATGACATTATATGGTGAAGATCTTGAAATCAATAAATACTCACTCTAGCAATGTACTAGAAATGTCTGAATACATTTTGGTTCCAAGAAAGGCAAATAATCTGACCAAAAAACAAACAAAACAAAAACAAAAACAAAAACAATTTCAAATATTCTCAAGTAAGAAAATTAATGGGTTCAAAGGATACCTGAATTAAGTAAAGGAAAAACTGAGGCCCAGAAAACTATTTAACTTAGAAATGGATAAAATTATGGGCATTATTTCCATGACCATTTTATTTATCCTTTTTTATTATTGTATAAATGAAAATATTGGAAGAAGACATGAGAATTTAAAATTGCTAACAGCCAACATAAACAATGAAGAAATGATAAATGCAAATGAAAATCAACAAAAGCGCTGTGTGGTTTTATGTATGCTTGAACCACTGGAAAATAGTTAAAGCTTCTTTGGAAAGATTGTTTTATACAATAAATATAACAGCTGCAAATGATTCCTTTATCAAAACAATGGTTTTATCAGTGTATTAAACTAGTAAAATATGAAGTTATATTTGAAAATATAATTTAAATCTTCATCCAATCCAATATGTATCAAATTTCTTAACATGTTTATATACTTTGATCAAATATTTTCTTCTCTATAAATCTATCTTAAGATTAGGTTAAAAAATGATGTATGGAATATTATTGTAGGAAATTTTCAAATGTTAAATATTAATATATATTTTACAAATCTAATACTAAGGTAGTGATCATTTAAAATGTCATACATTATAAGATGAACTAGCATAAAACTAATTACGTTTAATAAGGTATTGTACGGTATGAATGCTTAGTCTGCTTAGTATGCCAGAATAATATACCACAGCCTGGATGGCTACAACAACAGAAATTTATTTTCACAGTTCTTTTTTAATTTATTTATTGCTTTCAGAGAGGAAGAGAGAGAGAGAGAGAGAGAGAGAGAGAGAGAGAGAGAGAGAGAGAGAGAGAAACATCAGTGAGAGAGCATCATTGATCAGTTGCCTCCTGCATGCCCCCTACGGGCAATAGAGCTCCCAACCTGCACATGAGAATTCAACCTCAGTGTTGATTCTCAACCACTGAGCCATGCTGCCTGGGCTCTGTTCACAGTTCTGAAGTCTGGGAAGTACAAAACCAAGGTGCTGTCAAAATAGGTTTGACTCTAAGTTCTCATCTCTTGGCTCTTATAGACAGTCACCGTCTCTGTGTGCTTATGTGGTGACTTATTTGTGCTTTCCAGGGAGTGTCAGAAAGAATTATCTGATATCTTTTCTAATAAAGACACTATTTCTATCATATTAGAGTCCTACCATTATGACCTCACTTAACCTAAATTACTTTCTGCAGGCCCCATCTCCAAATACAGCCACACTATAGGTTAAGGCTACAATATATAAATTTGTAGGGGATGCATACATTTAGGCCATAATGTGTTACAAACATTTCTTATGTAACATTATGGGAAAATCATTATGACCTTTTAAATACTAATTATGTTACTTTCATAAATATTAAATTTCTTTTTTATAAAGAACATTTTTTATTTGAAGAAGAATGCATTAAAAGAGTAGAGAAAAAGAAAATGGTAAAATACTTTCCAGAAAACTGTTATAACAGTGTAGATAAAAAGTTTGCTGTCAATTCAAGAAATTGTTTTAAAAAACATAGTGAAGTAATTATTTCTACAAAGTCAAATCAGAGACATAATTGGACATACAATAACTCAGGAAAAATGGTGAGAAAATACTTATAGGCATAGCCCATGTATATGGGCAATATAGTGTAGACATGAGGGGGGGGGGCGGAAGGGTTGGGAGGGGGGAGACAGAGAGATATCTATAATACTATCAATAATAAAAGTTTATTAAAAATAAAAGAAAGAAAACATGAGAGAAAATATGAGCTGACAGAGCTCAGTATAAAAATAGAAGGAAAGTGGTCTAGTATCATTTTTGTACATATCTATACAATTTCCCCAGCACCATTTATTAAATAAACTGTCTTTATCCCATCCGTGTTCTTGCCTTATTTGTCAAATATTATTTGACCATAAAGGTATGGGTTTATTCCTGGGTTCTCTGTTCTGTTCCATTGAGCTCTATGTCCGTCTTTATGCCAGTACCACGATGTTTTGATTACTATGACCTTTTAGTATAGTTTGATATCAGGCAGCATGATATCTACAATTTTGTTCTTATTTCTCAAGAATGTTGAAGTTATTTGGGTCTTTTTTGTGTCCATATATATTTGAGGAATATTTGTTCTAGTTCTGTGAAATACACCATTGGTATTTTGATAGGAATTGAGTTGAATCTATAGATTGCTTAGCAGTTGTTCTCAATCTTTCTAATGTTACGACCCTTTAATACAGTTCCTCATGTTGTGGTGACCCCCAACCATAAAATTATTTTTGTTGCTACTTCATAACTATAATTTTGCAACTGTTATGAATAATAATGTAAATAAATGTGTTTTCCAATGGTCTTAGGCGACTCTGCTAGCGGTTTTCAACCTGTGGGTCGCGACCCACAGGTTGAGAAGCACTGCTATAGAGCCTAAGACCATTGGAAAACACAGATATTTACAATATGATTCATTAACATATATTATTATGTTATATAATAATTTACATTATGGTTCATTAAAATATTATGTAATTTGTGATATTTTAATATGCTATGTTTTCATTAATATTCTATAACTGCATAAATCAAAATCTTACTACTATCTTTCTGTTTGCCTCATTATCTACTTTTAGTGAAAACTATTGTTATGCTTTTCAAACTAAAGAATGTAATTCATTAGGAATGCATAAAGAACTGCATTTTCTAATTTTTAAAAACCCTATTTTCCTAAATTAATGTTTTATCTTGAATTCCAGCTTACATACATGGAAGAACCACATAAATAATTATTTTCCTGGCTAAAATGTCTTAAGAAGAAAAATAAGACAAACTTAAGTGACAGTCTCTAAATAAGAAATAAAACTAAAATATTATAAAGTTAGAAATTACTATATAAAATCTGAATCACTCTTTGCAATCCAAGAACCCTGACTCACAGTTAACTCTTTTAAATGGAATATTGGATAATGAGGTGAGAAAAATATAAAGGTCAAGATACTGGAAGAAAATTCTCAGTAGCTGACTGACAACTATGCAAGGCCACTTGGGAGATAATAGAATGAGGGATGTTTAGCAACATAGTAAATTAACCTGAATTTGTAACTGCCTGTTAGATTACATATCAAGTATCTCTAAAATAGAATTATAAAATATAAGGTACAAACTTAGCACACAAAATGAGCTATATTAATCATTCCAAAGGAACAAAGATTTCAGGAAAGTTTTTCCGCTTTTCCAAGGTCTTTAAAATTGGAAGTTAGAAGAGTAACAACAGTAAAAGCAATAACAAACTGTAAACCAAAAGACACACACACACACACACACACACACACACACACTCACACACACACACAGGATAATATTTTAAATGTTAAACCTGATACTCTATTTTTAAATAAATCCAAGGGGCTATCCAAGAATTTTAAGCATATTTCAAAGTAAAGTTACACTATTAAAATAATGCTGTTAGGCTGGAGAACTGGAGTCCCTTGGGTAACTCCTGGCCATAGAAATAAGTTGAGATAAAAGGTTGGCAGATATATTCATTCTTTCCTCTGGTTATGCTGCTAGAATGTGGAAAAATATAAATGACCTTTTAATTAGACCTAAGCCAGTAGTAGAAAAATTACATTTTTAAAAAAGAATTCCTTTTAAAATGTGTTTTCAATAGTCATCTTTTATATACATATGGCTGCAGAAATTGTATGTATTTTTAAAAAGAATATCTTTAATATTTAATGCCAAGTTGGAAGATATTATGTTGTAGTACCCTCTCCTTAAACTGGATATTTTAGTAGGCGATTGATACTTTCCCCTTTAATGGAGTGAAAAAACAAATAAGGAATGTTAAAGAAAGTAAATGATTTGAGAATCTAAAATAATAAAAGCATAAAATGCTAATTAGACTGAAGAGCCGAATGACCTTCTGGACATCCTTCCAGACGACATTCCAGATTAAGTAGGGGCTGCGAAGGAAGCCCGGGTCCTGGGTGCCAGAGGGAAGCTGGTGCTGGCAGTCAGGGGAAGGAAGGCCTACTCTTGCACAAATTTTGTGCATCGGGCTTCTAGTACAAGTATAATTTAGAACATGTTTTTATGGGTGATGGAAACGTAAAACTACTGTTGTGAGAGTCAGAAGGATTTGAAACAACTGTAAGTTCCATCATAAATTAGTACATATGTTTGGATATATAGTTAATTTTATTTAGATCACCTAAGAATTATTTTTCTAATCTCTAAAGTAATGATACATATATTATTAAGAAAAGAAATAGATGAGATAATTTATAGCAAAATTTAATTTAAATAAGTTTAATTATAGCAAAGTTCTGTATCAAAATGTCTTATTTTAATCACAATAATGATTTAAAATACAAAATCAGGTAATAATTATGCTTGTTTCTTAACTGAAATGTAGATATATATTTTTATTTATTTCATAAAGACATTAGAAGCACAATAAGTGAATTAAACTTATAGACATCATACCTGAGAGAGAGGGGAAAAATTATATCTAATGTCTTCTATAATTACGTGGTAAAAGCCATAATACCAGTGCTTAGATCACCTGAGGTATACACAAATACATTAATATACATCATATCATTGTTAGCAGAAGAATGCCTTAATATATGTTAGTATTTTAATGGGATGGGCTTAAATTACCCAATGCCATATTTGAAAAAGATAAATGTAGGGAGGTAGATTTTATAAGAAAAAAAAATTGCATATGATAAGTAATTGAGCAAATGTGAAATAAACATAGGTATTTGAAGATAGAGTAAATCAATGGTATTTCATTATTTTTTGCTTTCATAACAAATATCAGTTACCGTATTTGCCGGTGTATAAGACGACTGGGCGTATAAGACGACCCCCTAACATTTCCACTCAAAATACAGAGTTTGTTATATACTCGCCGTATAAGACTACCCCCACATGGAGGCATATTTTTCAGGGCCAAAAAATCGTCTTATATGCCGGCAAATATGGTATTCAGAATTACATAGCTCTTAGTATGGATTTCTCTGAAAGTACATCATGAGACAAAGACTTAGGTGCCATTGTTAATTTAAGTTCATCCAAAAGATCAGGAGTAAGAAAACATGGAATTTAAGAATAAGAAATGCAAAAGTCAATCTTTGATAATGAGTTTGCTGCAATAATGAGCAACTAGAGGATCCTCCAAATTTTCCTGTCAGAAAGAAGGGAAGGATAGAGCATTGATCCATCCACTCCCATTTCACACGGTTTAACTTCTCTGAACTGCTGGTTTGCACTTGTATGCAGCTGGCTGGCCTTGAGCCCCTGAGAAAGCTAAACAGAGAGACCCTGTACCATGCAGTTAGTGTGGGATACTGAAAAGAGTGACAGGGATTTTCTACCACAGCTGTACCTCATCAAGTAGCTTGAAGATTGGAGGGGGGAGGGGCGCGATATTGCTGGTGCTCACCAGTGTCTAATTCACCTATATTTTCCACTGCTCTGTAACGCATTTAGTCAACGCATGAGTACCACTTTAAGAGGCCACAGTTTATGATAGGAATGCAGTCAAAGTAGAGCCCGTGCTAAAAAAGCGACTTGGATATGGAAGACCCGGTTCTGGAAAGAAATGGTTGAAAAAAGTATGAATATTATGCCTAGATATAATAATACTCAAGGGAAATCTGATAGAAGTCTTCAAATACTTCAAAGTTTTCATGTGGAAGACAGCATTCACTTTTCTTTACAGCTAAAACCATGAGTTTGAGGCAAAGATGTGAACTTTTTGTGGAGATTAAGTGGAGATTAAGCTTGAAATAGGAAAGACTTCAGTATGAAATCTTTGTAACAATGGGCCGGGCTGCGGCCAAGGTTAATGCATGTCCAATCACAGGAGTTGGTCAAACAGAGACTAGTTGGACCACTTGTTAGAGATGTATTAGAGAAGTATCACTTGTCATAGAGGAGGTTAAATATACACACAATATTATGTAGTTCTTTAAATGCCAAGGGAAAATTAGGCTTACTTATCAATTTTTTCCACTCAAAAATATGTATTGAGTGTTGTAATAGACATCAGCTGTCGAATGATAGAAACTTGTTGAATGGTATAATAAGGAGATATCCAATATATAAAAAGTCTATGTAAGTTTTATAAAAGAAAATCACAGACAGTAGAATGAAATAATAACAGGAGAGGTGAATAGGACTTATTTTGAATTATCAAGGAACTCCTTAAACCATACAATAATATTTGAATTGAGACAGATCTCAAGGAAGCAAATTAGAAGAGTTGTTCGATACTAGGAGACAAAATATCCTATCATTTAGGGTTTAGCACGCCAAGAGTGTCTCTAGTCCTATATCTTTATCATCAACTATCTATATCACCCAATCATAAAATTCAACGCAAATTATTATCAGCATATACTCAATATGAAACTGTACAGAGAGCTTAAATTTAACAGCATTAGGAAATATTCCGCATAAAATACAATGAATGGGTTAAATCAGTTTAAATGTGCTGTGGGGGATTTTAGAAATTCTCAAGGAAAACTATGTATTACTTCAGTATTTTGTATTTTTAATTTGAGACAAGTCTCTTAAAATATTAAATCCACATATTTACTGAAATGTATTTTTAGAATTAGATAAAACTAAAGTATAAAAACAAAATAGCACTTTTAAAAATAAGTTATTCTCAGTAGTTACATGATTGGTGCAAGTTATTTGTTTGCTCATGCATTTTTAGTTTCCATGTTATTTTTCTGTACGAATACAACATTAAAAAGGCTTACCCTCTATGGGGTTTATGCTGTTACTAGATTAACCTTTGGTTCTAGCAATTAAAATTTTGTCACATAATGAGAAAAAGGGGGCTACATTCTGCAGTAAAACATTAGTCCAGAAAAGATGATCTTAGAACAATATTTTCAAAAGATACATGATTCACTCTAGACTATAATACGTATTATTCTTAGGAAACAATCTTGCAACATGACAAAACTGGTAATTTCCTGATAGTGTGTAATTTAAGAAGGTACAAATTGTCTCAGAAAATAATCAAGCTTGTTATTAGCATGTACTTAGAGTGTCTTATATTCACTTTCCTACTGTGGGATAAAGATCAATTTTAGTCTTTCATAGATGAAAATGAGTTATGAACATTTTGTGGAAAAGCAGAGTTACTAATGAGTACTTGTTAGGAAACTATATCAAGAATTTTAGGGGCCTATAAAGAATTGGTATAACAGGATATATTTTTCTCATTCTCATGGAAATTGAGAAAGCTGAATGGTTCCCTCATTAGGCAAAGTGCCTGCATTTTCAACTGCATAACAACCATACAAATACATATTAAATTTCCACAAGTAAGCTTTGGTTTTCTTTGGACAGAAAATGTTTGTTCTATACTATGAATCACTTTTCTTTTATTTTTTATTCATCTCCTGGTAATTACTAATGTAAAAGCTCCATATTATTTTATATTATCATTTTACTTTGAAATTAACTATATTATAGGAAAATACAAATTAGTGAGTATTCTGAGGAGTTTCCTGACTTAATGGTAACCAGAAAGCTAGTTGCATAATTTTATTTATGAACTAATATTTGAAGGAATAATTGTAAAAATAGAATAGATCAAGTTTTTAGAAGTCTATACTAATCAAAGGGTAATATGCAAATTGGTCATTGCACCCTCACAGTAATAACCAAACAGTAGGCTATGTGGGGCGACCAGGCTGGCAGGGGGGTTAGTGAGGGATGACCAAACTGTTGAACAAGCAGGCTGCATGGGACGACCAGGCCAGCAGGAGTGGGAAGTGAGGGGCAATCAGCCTGGCAGGCAGAGGCAGTTAGGTGTGATTAGGCTTGCAAGCAGAGGCAGTTAGAGGTAATCAGGCTGGCAGAGGGGTCAGTTAGGGGCAAGCAGGCAGGCAGGCAGGTGAGCAGTTAAGAGCTATAGGTCTCAGATTGTGAGAGAAATGTCTGACTGCCGGTTTTAGCTCGATCCCAGGAGGTCACAGATTGGAGAGGGTAGAAGTTGGGTTAAGGGGACACCCCCCCATGCACAAATACCATGCACCAGGCCTCTAGTACTTTTATAAATGTTATCTATGTTTTCTGAAACACTTTGCAATTTTCTATTCCTTTTAATTCGTAGTAGTATTTTCTACCTATTTCTTTTTTGACAAGAAAGTTCATGCTACCCACAGTCTTTCTCTAGTCTGATTTCCAAAACCCTATGCTCATTTTTCAGTTATCTCGCTGGAATGTTTCCATTATTAATATGCTATTCACACTCTGCATGAAATATATTTGACACAAGTTTAAAATTCCTCTTTCCATCTTATAAAGACTTGCCAACTCATAATTATAATTAGGATATAGTCACTTGTTCTGTATTTTTTTTTTTTTTTTGCTTTCCAATGTATCTCAATTTAAACTTACAGAGGATAATTTTTGACTTGCATTCTATAGTGAATTTATTGTATAATTTTGGGCAAATTACTGAAGTCTGTTCCTGTTTCCCCACGTGTAAAATGCGAAAGCTTGGATATTAAATTTGAATATACTAAAACATATGTTGAAGCACTCTGCTCACATTATGCACCCTATTCTATCATAAAAGTAAATGGTAGTACTTATCTTGATAAAACATGATTATGTAATTTACTTTAATTTTTAAAATCTAAAACCAGACAGAAAAGTGTATTCCAAACTAACAGAATGCCAACCCATTCTCATAAACTTGAGGTGGCACATTTCCACAGTTCCACACAACATACAACTTAAATGCTGGGAGCTTTATAAAAGTGGAGACATTGGAATGCAGAAGCTAAAATTGTGTTTAAAATGAAATTTAAGGTAAACAGATTAACACAATTTACATACTTTTGTTAATATTTGTGGCTTCAAAATCTACAGGCACCTTTAAATGTGTCCTTAATGTTTTTGGTGTATATTTATTTGCATTATTGAGGTAAAGTTAGCATCCTTATGACTTTGGAAACAAGTTATTGTTAATTTTGATAAGGTGAGCATTTGAAAAGCTGAATCATTGGCTTATTAATTAGCAAACAAGTATTTTATTGGCAAAATACAAGATCACATTTAGATCTAATGTTAGACCAAATTATAGCTTTGAAAGACTCTATGATTAGCCTCATCATGAACAATTGAAAAGACCTGATATCTATTTAATCTTTTGTAGAAAAGCTTTATTTATATACATTTTATGTTTTCATAATTATATTTCACTTTTTTGAGTTAGGTTCGTTGCCATGTCATATTTTTTAAAATTATGAAAGAATCCAGATGCTATAATATCTACTTACTTTTTCAGTTTCCTAAAAATATGAGAATAAATCAAATTTTCAGGCTTAATTTCACTGATGAATTGGAAATATATAACACACTAGAACTTTTCTTTTGGGGCTACGTGGCTTTTTATGATTTATTTTAATATCTGGCATAAACACTTTTTGACACAGGATTGGTAAAAATATGAAACTTAAAGTACCATCTGCTAAAGCCACTCATGGTTATTCACCTGTAAAGGAATTTGCTAATTCCAATGATTTTCCATTGATATCATTATCATCTGATTTTACAATGTTTTTAAAAAAATATATAACATTTCAAAAATGAAGTACTAATAAGAAACATCCCAATGCTATAAATTGATTAGCATATTTATTTATTTTTAACAAGTATATAATTTTTAAAAGCTATATAAGTAATAACTGATTATTCTTTAAGCATAATTTTAAAAATAAAGCTAAAGCCTCCTTTAGTTATTTTATCTCACTCCTTAAAAATAAAATAATTTACAAATGTATATCTTTTCAGTATATGCTATTCTTTTACACAAATATGTTTTAGAGAGGCAAATGTTTTTTTTGCTAATTTTCAAATGTATTTAATTGGCATCATAAAGTAAAAAGTAGTCTGTAACATTATTCTCAAAACATGTTATTCAATTGAATTCTACATAATAATGCAGGTGTATCTAATTTATCCCTAATTACTATTTCCATGATTTGTACTTCTTTTAAAAATGATTTTAAAATAGGAGAAAAGTCATTGATTTATTTCCTTAAAAGTTATAATTTTTTTCTGCTGTCTGTATCATTTTCTTGCATTAAAGAAAAACAATGTTTCCATTTATTTAAAGGAAAATATGCAAAAGGATATTCTACTTTCACATCACAAATTAATATAATCTATATTTATAAGGAAATGTATAGTATTTTAACTTCTGTTAGATAATATGGGATTTTAAAAATATGTAATATATTATAGTAATGGCTGTGTTTAAAGAGATTATTAGGAAAATAATTGATTATAATTAATAATTAGTAAGCCACATCATATATTTATACTATTTAGGGCTCTTTCTTTCCATGATCAAAAGAGAGACAGAAAGATAAATATACTTCTCTACATTATATTTTCTCAAATAGATATTAAGAGGATAAAAAAAACAGAAGATTCTATTGGAAACTTGGTCAGGTCTTTCTATAGAATGGATGAAATTAAAGAGTGAAACTATGATACAATATTATGTAACTCATTATTATTGTCACATTATCAAAGAGTACAGTGCATATTGGTATTTTTCAAAAAAATAACTTGGGGAAGGATTGCAACCCTGCCATGACTTATGCCCACCCTCTGCCCATACACTTGAGGGAAGGTGTGGTTAGGAAAATGAGAGGAGTGATTAGCAAAATAAAAGGAGTGATGAGCAGTAATACTGTTGGGCATCACATTGATTGAAGATGACTTCATGATATAATTCAAAATAGGAAGGAATTTAGATTCCCCTTTAGAGTAACGAAGGGAAGTAATTCAAAGCCAGATGGGTAATCTTGGTGAAAATCAATCTCATAGATAGAACATATGGGAACCCTTGATAATTTAGAAAGTTCTCAAACTCTCCTCAGACACTAAATCACAAAGTTAGCTAACATGGGTGAAATAAAGCCTGCTGGCTGTCTTAATGTAGGTTTGTGTGTAAATGGCCCTGTGTGTGTGTCTTTCTTTCAGCTCTTCTCTCCTGTAGTTGAGATATAATTATCACAAACTATGTTGAGAGCTTCTTTTTAGGTTTTCCTGCATGCTTCATATGCTGGAAATGATAGTCAAGCAGAAACCAGAAGAGGGAAAATAGGGTCTGTTCTTGTAACAAGAAGAGGCCTCTTATTAAGGCCTCTTCTTATATCTTTGATATAACAGACTATGGCTGTTATCTCACAGGACTTCAGGAAATATATTAATGTGGGCAACAGGTGCTAGTTGAGATATTAAGGTGTACTCGTGTCATTTTTATCCACCCTTACATCAGCATTCAGCCAGAATAAAGCTACAGTAGGTATAAAGCCAAAATGCCCAAATTGCAGACACAATAGCAACATCTTTGCTAATCAGTCAAGAAATGGTGCACATGCAGGGACACTTCACCTTCAGTAAATATTTCAATTTCCTTGGGATTACCAAAGAAAGTTGAATTTGTGTAGTTGTAAGTAATCTGAGTAATTGATAAAACACATGTTAGCCAAAACCAGTTTGACTCAGTGCATAGAGCATCAGCCTGTGGATTGAAAGATCTGAGGTTCGATTCCGGTCAAGGGCATGTACCTTGGTTGTGAGCACATCCCCAGTGCAGGGCGTGCAGGAGGCAGCTGATTTCTCTCTCTCATGAATGTTTCTAACTCTCTATTCCTCTCTGTAAAAAAAAAATCAATAAAATATATTTAAAAAACAAAACAACAGCAAGAAAAAACAACACATGTTATCTGACAGTGCAATATAGACTATGGCTGTTATCTCAAAGGACATCAGGTAGTGAGCTGCCATAGGATGATGGTTTAACAGTATTAAGACCCCATACAATGAATGTTAATGAGATGTCAACACCTTTACCATAGTGTGTTCATATTATTGAAGTTACTCAAAAGTTACTACTTAATAAATAAAAATAGATTTCTAGGATAGAAAAAATGATATGCAAATATTATGTTTTAAAATAAGAGAATTTTGGGGAGATCTAACATGGCGGCCGATGAGATAGCAGGGAGAGAGAGTGCGGCAGAGTAAAGAAGTGAGAGGAACATATGTGGATGGGTATGGTGTGTGTATGAGGGAGTGAGGGATATCTCAGGAGTCCCAGGGACTGGCATATCAGGCTCACCTAGACAGGGAGCTCTTCCAACAGCCACAGGAACCCCCCGACCAGCTTGGCTTTGGCACAGAATGCACACTATGTTGTAGAGGAGAGAAAAGAAAGCTGGGAGTGCTGCCAAAACAACATGCAGACTGACCTTGGGCAGCACCCCAGACCTGTGCAGGGAACCACTTGCCAGCCATAACCCACATGGATCCACCACCATGTTCCAGCAGTGAGCAGCACAGCACCATAGCATGGGTTCCAGACATCTGCATTAAGAGTGCACCAGACAGAACTCCAGAGTTGTGCATTTTAGCCAGAGCTAAAAGCGAGTGTCCCAGGATCCCATGCTACAGGTACCTGTGCTGAGTGCAAATCATGGTTACCCCACTACCCATGCCTTCCCTGATTCCAATTGCCCACTCAGACAGGTCCTTTGAAGGCAAGTGCCTTGCCCTGGGCACAGACTGAATGTACTCTGAGGCAGACAGAGCCCTCACCAGGACAGGTCCCCAATCCTGGCACAAACTATGCTTGCTCCACAGCCAACTCAGACAAAACCCTTGCTGGGAGAGTGCTCTGCCCCAGCACATATTGAACATGCTCTGTGGTAGACTGAGTCCTTCCCGGGAAAGCATTCTGCTCCCCCCCAGACTGTGTGGGCTCTGCCACCAGCTTGGGGAGAGCCCTTACTGGGGCCCAGGCACAGACTGAGCTCACTCTGTGGTCAGATCAGACAGAGCTGTAGCCCAGTGTGCTACACACCAGACAGAGACAGAGCTTTTGGCTGTGTGCACCCTGCCCACAGCACAGATAGAGCTATTACCTAGTGCATGCCCTACCCTTATCCCAGGTCAGAGATTCTGGTGTGACCTGGTGTGCCCAACCACAGCTTACAGGACCACGTTGTAAGTGCACTGCCAGAGGGACCTAGGACAGCATCCCGCCATAGGAGATGGCACCACACAGTGAAGTGCATGCCAGAGGGCTCTGGGCCCTAACAGAGAGTCACACACTGTGCACCTCACCCACCAATCCTGAGGAATGGATAATTCAGGGACCAGAACCATGGGAGAAGTGGGTACAACTGAGAGTAGAGACAATAAAGGTATAAAACTCAGGGAAGACTCAGCTAGTGGGGCTAGCGAGTCCATTGTCAGTGGACTGTGAGAGGCTTCAATCCCTCAAACCCCAAGCAGGGAGCCTAGGTCCAGAAAGAGACAATAAAAATGGGAGACAACAAAACAACCCCTAAAGGAAAGAAACAGAGGAATAGCCAGATAAGAAACTAAATAAAACAGAGTCATGCAATATGTCAGAAAAAGAATTCAGAGTAAGGGTCATATAGTTCATAAACTTGATGGATGAGGAAAAAAAAAGAAAGAAACTTATGTAAGATTCAGAATGATATTAAAAATTAAAAATGATATACCTATAATAAAGAACATGATGGAAAGTTTCAACAGTAGCCTGGAAGAAGTGGAAGACTGAACTAGTGAGTTAGAGGATAGGTCAGTAAATAAACTCAAAGTGGATAAAGGACTTAAATGTAAGCCAGGAAACCATAAAAATCCTGGAAAAATCCATAGGCAGCAAAATATCAGACATATGCCAAAGCAATATCTTCACTGACACAGCTCCTAGGGCAATGGAAACTAAAGAGAAAATAAACAAATGGGACTAAATAAATAAATAAATAACTTCTGCATAGCAAAAAGAAAAATCAAAAAAAAAATCTACCAAACAAACAGAAAGCCCACTGCATGTGAGAACATATTTGCCAATGTTATATCTGATAAGGGTCTAATCTCCAAAATTTATTGGCATCTAATACATCTTATAAAAAGGAATATAAGCAAACCAATCAAACAATAGGCAAAGGACTCAAACAGAGACTTTTTGAAAGTGGACATACAGAAGGCCATGAGACATATGAAAACATGCTAAAAGTCAATAATCAAAACAATAATGAAGTACAATGTCACACCTGTCAGGATGCCTATCATCAACAAATTGACAGACAAGTGCTGGCGAGGATGCAGAGAAAAAGGAACCCTCTTGCATTGCTGGTGGGAATGCAAACTGGTGCAGCCACTGTGGAGAACAGTATGGAAATTCCTCAAAAAATTAAAAATGGAACTTCTAGTTGACCCAGTGATCCCACTGCTAGGAATATATCCCAAGAAATCAGAAATAACAGTCAGAAATGACATATGTACTCCTATGTTCATAGCAGCACAATTTATAATATCCAAGATTTGGAAACAGCCTAAGTGCCCATCAGCAAATGAGTAGATTAAAAACCTGTGCTACATCTACACAATGGAATACTATGCTGCTATAAAAAAGAAAGAACTCTTACCATTTGCAACAACATGAATGAAACTGGAGAGCACTATGCTAAGCAAAATGAGGCAGTCAGAGAAAGGTGAATACCACATGATCTCACTCATTAATGAATATAATGAACAACATAAATTAATGGACAAAAATAGATCCAGAGGCATAGGAGCATCGAATAATCTGTCAATCTTCAGAGAGTATGCAGGGGAGGGTGAGGGTGGGGATTAGAGATCAACCAAAGGACTTATATGCAGTCAGATAAGCATAACCAATGGACACAAACACTAGGGTGCTGATAGGGTGTGCTACGGGTAGGGGTGGCCAATGGAGGGAAAATATTAGACATAGGTAATACTATATAAAATACTTTAAAGAATAACAAATTTTAAAAATAATAAAAATAAAATTTTAAATGACCATAACAATTTACTAATGGTTCTCCAATTTACTAGAATATAAGTACCCTATATCTTTTGGAAAAATTCCACATTTTTTGATACTTATTTAATCAAACTCTCTTTCTATTGTAATGGAAAAAATAGCTCTAAAATAATGAAGTGAGAGGTTAGGTTTTGAGTAGTGTGTAATTTTAGGAAACAGAAAATCTCCAAACGTGTGTGTAAGATCATGCCGATCTGACATAATTCCAATCTTCACACTCTTACCCTGCCCATTTTTTAAAACTCCACTTCAGAGATATTTTCAGAACTTTTCAAATATTGTGGCTTTTTTCAAACAGTAAAATATATTTTTTTTAGCTTTTAGATGTGAATGCTTGAAATAATTACAGTTTATTTGGAAGAGTGTAGAGTGAATACGTAATTCAAGCTATGTAACCTTTTGAAGTAAAAATAAAAGAATTTAAACCAATATTGAGAGTAATTTATTCATTATGTTTATAAATTGGTTATGAAAAATTTTGCATACATGTTTAGGAAACATTTCAAAAATGGTAACATTAATGGAAGAAGTAAATATATATATTTTTCACTTAACTTAGTCAAAGGAAAACATTTATTTTGTGTGTATTTTCTTTCATCACTCTAATGTTTCTTAATTTAGAGACCAAGAAATGCAAGTACCTCATAAATGGGCACTCTATTTTTTGCTTATTATTTTTCTCCTCTTCCTTCTTTGTTAATAGGCTTCCAGGGTCATTAGGCCTTTAAACAGCTATATATTTGAAGACACTTCCATTTTTATTTTTATTTTTTTTGCCTATATGTATATAAGACTCTATGTTATTTATCCTTTAATAACTTGTTCCCTATGACACTCTCTCCTACTCAGGGCAGATTTATCATATCTTCCTTGGCCATCTCTTTTATTTGGGTAAATACACCAGTTAAAGGACATCATCTGGTTTTATAATGTTTTAGAAAACTCCTCTCCACATAAGTAGGATTACCTTAAGGTTGTAACTTGTAATTTATTCAACTTTGTATTTCATGTTCTTGTCCTTGATGGTTTCAATGCAGTATTTTTCTAAGATTTTACTTTATGATGGGTACACAGTAGATATTCTCACTTTTTTTGGGGGGGGAAGGGGTGGTAGAATTTACTTGAATTATAATATAATGAAACAAAAATGAGGAGCTAAATAAGCCTATGTTAAAAAGAAAAGCAGAGGTCATTTACTTCATAAAAATCTAAAATTAATTGTTTTAAAATGCAAGGTTTTTACAGCCTAAAATTTAGATTGATAATGGAGAAAATATTTTTAAAAATCTATAACCTGATTGAAAACATCTTCTTGATAAATGAAGAAAATAAGAAATCAAAAAGAAAAAATGCCCAGGAAACCAATGTTAGGAATTAAAATAAAAAACAAGATAGATCAAATAAACAATACTGCTAAATTACTCTGACTTATGAGCCACAATAGCACAATTTAACAGAGAAATAAAATTTGAAGACACGTATACTGCAAGAAAATACCAATGAGTTGAAACTAAGAAGTTGTGTGTGTGTGTGTGTGTGTGTGTGTGTGTGTGTGTGTGTTTAAGTGAGTCATATAGCAGGTATACTTTTAGTAATAGACTCACAAGTTACCTTGCCAGTAGGCTGAAATATCTCTGCAAAGGTAAAAGTGCTTTTCTAAACTAGCTCTCAATTGTGTGCTAGACAAGCTTGGTTGAATGATTTGAATTTTTTTTGATTGGGAAAAGAATAAGAGAAAATATGGAAAGTAACTTCTGTTTTATTACTGTGATTGTAAGTCATAAAGAAGTATAAAAATGTGAAGTATTATTTAAATAGGCTTATTCCAAAGGATTTTCAAATCCACATTGACAAGAACAGACTACAATGGAGATGTGAAATTTGGCTGATTTCAGTTCAGGACTCTGCCTGTTCTCTTTGACTGTATCTGAGGGAAATGATTGCTCATCACAATCATGGTACAAAGTAGCTTATTGAAGATGATACATATCAAGGGAATCTCTAGTATTCATAGAACATATAGAAGTTTAATAAATGAGTTGGATTTGAATATGATCTAGTATAATTCCCAAAATTATAATAATATTCTTAATTCATAAAACATAAGTGCTTGAGAAGAGAATACAAAATCATGAATAGAATCCGCAAAAGGGGACATAATAAAAGTAAACTAAATAATGTATAAATGAAAGAATTTATAAAATATAAGTATGTAGATTTACAAAGGATTTTAGGAAAATGTTAACTTAATGCATCTGGTTCATTTTCAATTCCAAGACCCAAGATAGCTTTGCTGAGCCAATCAGCGGGTAGGTTCAACGGGCAAGTGGGAGCTCAGACTGCTGAAAACTTGAAGAAAGCTAGTGAAGTATTACTTCCTCTGTTGGGAGAGTCTGTGATCCCATGGCTGATAGTCCTATTTTAAGGTGGATTTGAGGTCAGATTTGGTCAACTCTGATTTGTGGACCCCTTGGGAGAAGGGTGAAAGATTCCTGAACACTTTATTTATTTATTTATTTATTTATTTATTTATTTATTTATTTGATTGATTGATTGATTTTTTACAGAGAGGAAGGAAGAGGGATAGAGAGCTAGAAACATCGATGAGAGAGAAACATTGACCAGCTGCCTTCTGCACAGCCCCTACTGGGGATGTGCTCGCAACCAATGTACATGCCCTTGACCAGAATCCAACCTGAAACCTTTCAGCCTGCAGACCAACGCTCTACCACTGAACCATACCTGTTTCAGCAGATTCGTGAACACTTTAATTTGAGGTGAAATCAATGAGATTGGCTGAATCCTTTCCAAATATGTAGCTAGAAAAACATGGAAAGATGAAAGAGAAGACTTTTGCTTTGACAGAGAACTGCCATCCTGTCAAGTATAGGAATGGACTCCTCTTTTGAAATATCTGCATCACCAGTGCCCTTAATTGCATAGAGGATGATGATATAATGTGGGAAAATTTAAACAATCCATGACTGAATTAAAAGTATTCATAGCTATTGGATGAGAAAATGAAGAATTTTTAGTAATAGAAATCCAGTGTTTATACTACTTCTACCAAGACCATGTTTTCTATGAACTGTTCCCAGTCAGTGGCTGAGTATGGAAGGAGTGATAAAGCAGGATTATTACTGGGTGATACAGGAATCCTTTGATGTAAAACTTTGGCTTCAGTTATCACTGACAGTCTTTCTGAACACTTCTCAGGTTTCCACTAGAGTCTACAATATTCTCATATTGTTATTCTTTCTCTTTCTTTCACTATAGATCATATTGTACCTGACAGCCCACCTAGCCACAACTAGCTTCTTCCAGTTTCTCTCATAAGCATTTCTTCTAATAAATTATTTGAACACTTATTCTCATCTTAGTGTGGGTTCCTCAAAGGACTCAGGCTAAAACACTAAAATTTTCTCAGATATTCAATAATGTTAGAGGCCCAATGCACAAATGTGTGCATGGGTTGGTCCCTCGGCCTGGCCATTGATTGAGGCCAATTGGGGCCAAATTGCCCAGTTCCAATCAGGGCCAATCAGACCAGCCGGCCAGGGGGAGGAACTGGTCAGGGAGAGGGATGGCAGGAGGTTTGCCGGCCACAGGAAGTTGGCTGTGGGAGCACACTGACCACAACGGGGCAGCTCTTGCTTTAAGTGTCTATCCCTGGTGGTCAGTGCATATTATAGAAACCAGTCATTTGGTCAACTGGTTAAATGGTCCCTTAGGCTTTTATATATATAGATACCTAAAACATACTTAAATGAGAAAAATCAACATATTTTAAGGAAATCACGTCTTACACGTTACCAAATGTTTTCATCAATTATTCTCAGATAGCTTACACATAGGTAGACGTGGATTATATGTGACAGAAAGATTTGATTGCCCTTATTCAATACACTCATTGAAACTATGTTTGTTTTTAAGAGTTGTTTGTTTTTCATCTCCCAAAGCTATACCAGTTAACATGATTTATGAATATAGAGAGAAGAACTATTTGTTATTAATTATATTGTAAACAATAACACTTCATTAGCAGTCATTTACTGTTACTGTCAGCCTAATGGGAGCTAATTACTAGATTAAACTGTACTATTTTCATTTCAATCATTTTCCTCCTCTTTCACCAGAAGTTACAATATTTTGTGATATTTTGCTTTGAATCTTAAACATTTTTACATTTTTCTTATGTGACTTTATAAAATAATTAAGATTACATTGGATTAGTAAAATAATATTTACTAATTTTGAATACATTTTTATACTTATTATAGTTGGAATAGAAAAAAATTAAAGTTACATAAAAAAGGTTGTTTGAGTAAAGAAGCCTTCTGTAGTGCTATAAGGCTCATATTAAAAGGTCTGAAGGATGTCATAAATAGTCAGTGATTGTTTCAGATATTAAAAGAAAATCTTGAACATAGCAGGGCCAAATTATCATGTTTTATCTCAAATTTCTATGAAAATAATTAACAAACTTAAAAGTTGTTGCCAATTATATTTCATTTATGAGACATTAGACTTCATGTGACCCACTGATCTCTCAGTTGATTATTAACCTTGACTGAGACAAGATATCAATGGTCTTTAAGCAATTATAATTTATTTAGTGAATAGGATATTTTCAAATTCACCATATCATTTAGCATTAAGTAAACCAGTTTTTAGTAAGTAAATTTTTTACTTTATTAATCAAAGTTTGCAAAATTTTTCAATAGCCAAATTATTAATCTGAATAAATAATTGTTTAACCTTAGATTTAGTCTAAAGAAGATTTGAATGAGGTAATGTAATGCAACTCTGGTGCATTGCTGTGAAAATAGAATCCAGCTTATAAGCCATAACATGTCAAGTAAATACCATATAAGCAAGCCAAATGAACAGGAAAAGTAGCCTGATGACATAAGAAACATTAGTAACTCTACACAATGGAATGCTATGCTGTAGTAAAGAAGAAGGAATTTGTACCATGTGCAACATCATGGATGGAATTGGAGAGCATTATGCTAAGCGAAATAAGCCAGTCAGAGAAAGATAAATATCACATGAGCTCACTCATTTGTGGAATATAATGAGCAACATAAACTGATGAACAAAAACAGATCCAGAGACAGAGAAGCGTCCATCAGACCGTCAAACCTCAGAGGGAAGGTAGGGGAGGGTGGCGGTAAGGGGGAGAGATCAACCACAGGACTTGCGTGCATATAGGCCTAATCATTGTACACAGACAACCAGGAGGTGAGAGCATTAGTGGGGAGGTGGCAGGGGGCAAAGGTAAAATAAGAACGCATATGCAATACCCTTAATCAATAAAGAAGAAAAAAAAGAATCGTTAGAAAAGTGTAGGATAAGCAAATACCCAATATTGATTAATATAGTATCACCTTGTTGCTATTCAATAATTTACTTAAAAAAACACATGATTTATATCTCAGAATGGTTCCATCTTTAAAAAAAACAACATATTTTATTAAAATTTTTATAGGGAGGAAGGGAGAGGAATAGACAGAAACATTGATGAGAGAGAAACATCAATCAGCTGCCGCCTGTACCCTCCTACTAGGGATGTGCCTGCATCTAAGGTACATGTCCTTGACCAGAATTGAACCTGGAACCCTTCAGTCTGCAGGCTAACACTCTATCCACTAAGCTATACTGGTTAGGGCTCCATCTTTTTCTTGAGCTTATGCTTTAGACATATATTCTTTATATCAGTTGTTATATTTATAACACAAAAAGTCTCATAGAATCAGTCTTTGTCTTAATTTGTTAACAAGAATCATAACATACTTATTATAGTGCTCCTACCACAACTCTAAGTCAAATTTCTATGTCTTATCTTAGTAAAAATATATAAAATTGGAATGAACAAAAATTTAAAATTTCTGTGCATCAATAAACACAAACAGCATGAAAATACAATCTATGGAACAAGAGAATAAATTTGCAAATCATCTATCTGATAAGGTTAGTATTGAGAATATAAAGAAGATTCCTAAAATTCAACAACAGAAATAAAACAGCCTAACTAAAATATGTACAAAGGACTTGAATATACATTTTTCCAAAGATATAAAAATAGCTAAAAAACAAATGAAACAATGTTCAACATTACTAATCATTAGGGAAGTAAAAATCAAAACCATAATGAGATGTTATCTCATTCTCATTATGACAGTTACTATGCAAACAAATCAAAACCAAAACCAAAAACATAACATCACACATACACTCACAACAAAATCCGGACAATATCATGAGTCAGTCAGGATGTGGGGAAATTAGAACTCTGATGCACTATTTGCAAGTTGTAAAAATGGTACAGCCATTATGGAAAGCCACATGATAGTTTCTCAAAAAGTTAAAACAAAAACTACTATATGATCCAGCGATTCCACTTCTGAGTAGATAACCCAAAAGAATTGAAAGCAGGGTCTTGAAGATTTTTTGACACTTTTGTTGACAGTATTATCATTTAGCCCCAAAGGCAGGGGCTACCTAAGTGTCCAACAGCGAATCAGTGAATGAACAAAATGTGGAATATACATGAAATGGAATGCTATTCAGTCTCCAAAAAGGAAGGACATTTTTGACACTTACTACAACATGGATAAATCTTGAGGACATATGCTCAGTGAAAATAAGTCAGTCATACACACACTGTATCATTCCGCTTGATATCTAAATAGAGAAACCCTTGATGCCTAGAGATAAGGACCTAGCATAGGCAACTTCATAGAGAGAGAAAAGTAGTGTGGTGATTGCTAGTGACGGGAGGGAAAAGGGAATGAATGTTTGTTTAATGGGTGTGGAGTTTCAGTTTTGCAAGATCAAAAGAGTTATGGAAATTTGTTGCAAAATAATGTGAATGTATTCAAATGCTGAACTGTACTCAACAATAATTAAGATAGTAAGTTTTATGGTATGCATATTTAAACACAATTAAAAATTTAAAATTTCACTGAATATGTTCTGCATAGGCAGTAAGAAAAATGGCAAGTGTGTAGGAAAATGTTCTTTCTAAACTGCATTATTATATAAAAACATTCAATATATTTCTTGACACATAGAGAGGACTACAGATGGTAACTGGACTTAATTTTTAAATATACGTATTTAAAAATTTATTACTTAATTACTTATGAGGAAAAGGTATTAACTTTTCAGTAGGAAAACAAATATGCTATTTTAATAGTCTTGATTTTACAGTGGAATAAAATTTTACCTAGGATGGCACCTAGTAAAAGGGATTTAAATCAAAAGAGCATCCTAAAAACTTAATTATTCCTACCTTTTTTGTCCCCTCAATCTCTGAGGTTTAAATCCTCCAATTCTTCACATTACCTCAAGTAGTATCCTTACTCCAGAAATATGATCTAAGGCCTCTCAACTATACAGAATATATGAATGATGCAGCTAAAGTAGGGTCAAATAAACCAAAGTGAAGGCCAAATGAAATGCACAACAGAATTAAAATAAAGCTTACTAAAAGATTTGGTAAAAATTTCTCCTTAAAAATTAGTAACACGTGACCAAGGTAGTAATGTGATTTAACGCAAACTTCACAAGTACCGTATTTGCTGGCGTATAAGACGATTTTTTGGCCCTGAAAAATACGTATTTGCCGGCGTATAAGACGACCCCCTAAAATTTCCACTAAAAATACAGAGTTTGTTATATACTCGCCGTATAAGACTACCCCCCACTTGGAGGCATATTTTTCAGGGCCAAAAAGTCGTCTTATACGCCGGCAAATACAGTAATTGGAAACAAATAAGGACCAGGAGTACTAGTTTCTTTCTTGTACCATAATAAAGCCATTTCAGATATATACCAAATCATATAATTATCCTCCAATTTATTATACACTAGAGACCTGGTGCCCAGATTCATGCACCAGTGGGGTCCTTCAGCCTGGCCTGGAGGGATCTGGCTAAAACTGGCTCTCTGACATCCCCCAAGGGGTTCAGGATTGTGAGAGAGCGGTTCTTGGATGATGTACACCAGAATCAGGCTCCCTCCTCTCTGGTTCTGCGTGTGTCACCCAAGAAGTGCAGCTGCTAAGTCACTGCAGCTCCTACATTGAGCATCTGCCCTCTGGTGGTCATTTTGCGTTATAGCTACTGGTCAGATAGTAGAATGGTCAGATGGTTGCTTAGGCTTTTATATATGTGGATGCAAGGTGGAGCAAACGTAGGTTTATAGTTGTGAATACTCAAAACAAAGTTTATTCTTATATTATTATTTACTAATTATTGCATTATTTTTTATATGAACAACTGTATACCTACTTTTGAGCTGTCCTGTATGAACCTGGAGATGCAAGATAAAGTTTTATCTTTTACTTTTATGTGGTAGCTATTTTGATGTTTATTCAATTTGACTTTAAGGCCATTTTGCCTCACATTAGTAGTAAAAAAATATTTTAATCAAGATTTTCAGTTTATTTAGAAATAATTTATTCGAGTAAGTAAAACTCAATCTATTGGATTTATAGAAAAATAAACAACATCACAAAGACATATATTTTCCCCATGGTGCTTCTTATATTACTGCTAGAGGCCCGGCGCATGGAATTCATGCACTGGGTGGTGGGGGTCCCTCAGCCTGGCCTGTGCCCTTCCACAGTCCAGAACCCCTCAGGGGATGTCTGCCTGCTGGCTTAGACTTTGATTCCCCGAGGGATAGGGCCTAAGATGGCAGTCAGACATCCCTCTTGCAGTCTAGGGCTCTGGCAATCTGGGACTCCTTGTTACTTCATGCCTACAGTGGAGGTAGGAGAGGCTCCCGCCACCACCACTGTGCTTGCCAGCCATGAGCCCAGTGTATGGCTGAGCAGTGGAGGATACTGACCACCAGAGAGCAGCTCCTGTGTGGAGTGTCAGTCCCCTGGTGATCAGTGCATGTCATAGTGAGTAGTTGTTCCCCTGATTGTTCTGCCTTTTGTTCGATTTGCATATTAGGGTTTCATTATATAGGATAATAATTTAATAAGAATCCTATCAAATAAAATAGTAATAGGCAAATTGACTTTCATTCCAAGACACAAGATGGCTGTACCCATGTGGTCAAAGATGGTTGTCACAAGATGGCCTGCAGGGGAGAGAAGCTGTGGATTGTCAGGGGTGACCAGGCCAACAGAGGAGGGCAGTTGGGGGTGAATAGGCTGGCAGAGGAGGGCAGTTGGAGCAGACCAGGCTATCAAGGGAAGGGGGACCCAGGCTTACAGGGAGGACAGTTGGGAGGGGGGGACCAGGATAGCAGGGATGGGTAGTTGGGGGGGGGGAGGCCTGCAGGGGAGGGAAGCTGGGGGCAATAAAGCCTGTAGGGGAGGCAGTTAGGCGTGACCGGGCCAGCAAAGGAGGGCAGTTGGAGGAGACCAGGAAAGCAGGGGAGAACAAATGAGATGACCAGGTCTGCAGGGGAGGACAATTGGGGAGGACCAAGTCTGCAGGGGAGGGCAGTTGGAAGAGACCAGGACAGCAGAGGAGGGCAGTTGGGGGGGGAGGAAGACCTGCAAGGGAGGGCAGTTAGGGGTGACCAAGCCAGCAGGAGAGGGCAGTAAAGGTCAATTGGACCAGCTGGGGAGCAGTTAGAAATTGATCAGTCTGGCAGGGGAGTGGTTAGGGGGTGATCAGGCTGGCAGACAGAAGCAGTTAGGGGCAATCAGGCAGAGGCAGGTGAATGGATGGGAGCCAGCAGTGCTGGATTGTGAAAGAGATGTCCAACCACCCATTTGGACATCCCTCACGGACTCTCAGATTGGAGAGGGTGCAGGCTGGGCTGAAGGACAACCCCCCTACCCCATGCATGAATTTCATGCACCAGGCCTCTAGTAATTAAATATAAATTTCTCAATGAAGAGCTCTATCATTGTTCAGTTATTGTCCTTTTCAAATTTCAGTAATTAAAATTACTGCCAAGAATCACTATCATTATTTCTACTGATATTTCCAATTCCAAATTTGAAGTTTTCCAGGTTACCAACAAAATGTGTGTTTTTGTGTGTAATTTTGACAATTATTTTTATGTTTAAATATCAGTGCAAAATCTTGTGAATTAGTAAAAAAAAAAATGAAAAATTGTGAGAGCTTGAACTTCTTTCTTATCTGATCTGAGAGAAAGTATGAGCAATTCCTCTCAAGTACTCTAGACTTCTATGGACCCAAGTACTCCCAAGTACTTGGTCTTTAAGTAATAATAAACAGAAGATATCCTGCTCACACAAACTGGGTCAGAATCTCCTGCTTTTATCACAACTTAAGAATTCTCGTTCAAAGGCTGTTTGACCAGCATCTGAGGCGAGATGTGTAGAGAGGATTTTGCCCTTAACTGCTTAAGATGAGCCTGTGAGGGGTGTTTGTCGCTCCCTTAACAAAGATCCCATGCTGATCACACGACAGGGCCTTCAACATCATTTTAGTGAAACTGTAAGACATGGAGAGCAGGTAGCCTGCAGAAGCAATGGCTGAGAAAGAGTGATTTAACAGGATGGTCAGCTGCCTGATGGAGCTGCTTTGACCTGAAACTGAGAAGTACTGCCTTCAACTTTGAATAAGCCGTGTAGGTAGACATGATAAAGAAAAAGGATGTTAGGTCAGCTCTTAGTGTAAAAAATGACTCTCACTGGGAGAAACATTGTCATCAGTATTGACAACGGAAACATTTACTAGATTCACTAGTGTATGTGTTCTTCTAAGGTCAGTAAAATGGTTTTGACCATCCCTGTTTTTGTGCAGGGGGGTAAAAGTCTTAATTCACTCTCTTGAGAGAAATTGAAAGGAGAATAACTACTCGTTCATGTTTCAAATTTCTAGGAAGGCAAGATTAAAGGCAACTAATATTTTATATGAATCATACAAAATAACTAACAATTTTATCTAGACATTTTAATGCAATAAATTTGAATTTTAACTGCTATGTGTAGCTTCTTTCTCATTGAATTTAGTTTTGGTTGAATATACTCCGTGCTTCTACTATTTGAAATATAGACACGGGCATAGTATTCGCTGGTCTGAATGTTAATGTTCTCTCAAAATTCATACCTTGAAATTCTACCCCCAAAAATGATGGCATTAGGAGAAGGAGTCTTTGGGTGGCACTGTTACTAGTGGGATCAGTGCCCTTATAAAAGAGTCTCCACGGAGCTCCTAGTCCCTTCCACCAGGTGAGTACAAAGTGAGAAGGTGCCAAGAAGAGGACCCTCGTCAAATGCTACCAGATAGCACTTTGATCTTGGACTTCTCAGCCTCCAGAACTGTCAATAATAAATGCAGCCCACACAGTGCTATTCAAATGTTGTTTCTAAGAGACTTAGTCTGTGGTGTTTTGTTATAGCAGCTCAAACTAAGACTGTAATTAAATTAAGAAACCTTTAAAGGCAAAAGTCAATTTTATCTGAAACTTTAAAAAAGGGAACAGAGAATTCCAGCCCAGCTACACAATCCTAAGAGCCGCATTAGACAACAAAATGTATTCACAAAATCCTGAAAATTTAAAAAAAAATACTCTGAACTATAAACACAGTATGCCGAATTGAAGTTTTGGTTGGCTAAGGAGGATTCAAACAATCTTTGGTGTTAGATGCTTCTATGGCAGGATATGAGCATTTAAGCAAAGGTAAGAAAAGTCACTTTTTCATTTCATTAGTAAACTGAGTGAATTTCTAAATCACACCACCACACATACGAGTACACATTCATATAAAGATTATATACCCAATATGGTTGATTGAACACTGCACAGGATAGCTGACACAATCTCAGAAGGGAAAGCAAGAAACATTAATATTAGTTTGCTAGAACTGCCAAAATCAAGTACAAGCTTAAAAAGCAGAAATTCTCACGCTTTTGGAGGCTAAAAGTGTGAGAACAAGGCTGTGTCTTTAAAGGTTCTTTCTCCTAAACCTGGTCTTCCCTCTCTGGGTGACTGTGTCATAATGTCCTCTTTTTATGTGGATACCAGTCATGTTAGATTAGGGCAATCCTCGTGATTTCATTTTAACTTAATTTCTGCTTTAAGAACTCTATTCTAACAATACAGTCTCTTTCTGAGTACTGAGGATTAGGACTTTAACATTACAATCTGTGGAGCACATAATGTAGCCCATAACGATGCTATTCAATCCTGCAAGAAGGAACTATAACACTTGCTGATTTTTTTTTCTTCTTCTCCTTTAGCCTTGCTTCTTCACAGTGGAATAATTTATATAACACAATACCCAGTATTCAAACTGTTACTCAGAGTGAATAATTCTCACTTATAGTAGGAATTATATTATGTAGGATACAGAATACTTTTAGACATGAGATAGCAAGTTATCTGTCATTTCTTCCTACATCTAATTTCCCATTGCCAATGTCCACCCAACATAAAGTTAACTCTCTTTACCTATCACGTTGTGTTTCTTTGCACCACCAGAGAACCCCTGGTTAAGAAAAATTCTCTATGGGTACAGCCCACGGGGTACTGGTCATGGGTTTCTCCTGTCAATAGATAAAAAGGAGCTTCATTCTGGCAGGAAGCAAAGCAACCAGAGGGGCTAGGGGTGCAGCTAGTGGGAGAAGTCAAGAAGTTCTGGAGTGGTACAAAATATGAGCATGGCATGTCTCATTATTTGTGCTACTGAGAGCCACTTATATCATTATATCTTCTATAAGATCAAGACCATCTTACTCTCTGAAAATGGAAATACATGTCCAGTCTTTCAAGGTGAGAGGTAGCTGCAATCTTTAAAAATGTGTTTGGTTAAGTAGTGTTGGCAAACTACCATATTTGCCGGAGTATAAGACGATTTTTGTCCCTGAAAAATATGCCTCCAAGTGGGGGGTAGTCTTATATGGCGAGTATATAACAAACTCTGTATTTTGAGTGGAAATGTTAGGGGGTCGTCTTATACGCCCAGTCATATTATACGCCGGCAAACACAGTATTTTCAGGGCCAAAAAATCGTCTTATACACCGGCAAATACGGTAAGTACTGCCTTTGGTTCTGGGCTAACATTTGTATAGTTGTACATATCAAGTAAACATAGAATCCTTTCAACCCAATTTCAGTTGTCATGGAGGCAACGGATGCTATTACATTCCACAGTGAGCAGTGAAGTAGTTCACAGTGACAAATTTCATACCAAGTGGTCAGATACCTACCAAAAAACTCACTAACTTGGAGAATAAGAATAAGATTTTTGAGAGATTGAAAGGCTTTGGGGTTTTGAGGATAATTTGTTTGGAAAGTCTTATGGATTGCTTTAGAGGGTAGAAGGAGTTGGCTATTCTTCACCTAATCTGTTAACATAAGGTTTCTACAGGAGCTTGTTATATGATCCTTGCAGTTAGTGGGCACAAATTTCTAGGTTACGACCACATTTAAGCAATGAAAAGAAAGAGACTGGCTAAAGCATTGGGTGGCAGGAAAGGAGAGACGCATTAGGAAATGGCCGCACACCTCTCTAATGACTTGAATGGGACAAGACATGAATCCCACGGAAGGATTTTGCCTGAGATCATTTAAAAGTGAAGTGATTCTGACCAAGAAGCTTCTGCAAAAAGAGGTTTCAGCCAAAATTATCCTCTATCTTGGAAAGACAAGATTTTTTAACATTAATTTCAATTTTGATCATTATATGATATTAAGCATTTTTATTGGATTGGAATAGTTTTTCTTCTTACAGTAACCATATAATTTTATATTACCCTAGAGCAGTGGTCAGCAGACTCATTAGTCAACAGAGCCAAATATCGACATTACAACAATTGAAATTTCTTTTGAGCCAATTTTTTTAAACTTAAACTTCTTCTAATGCCACATGTTCAAAATAGATTCGCCCAGGCCATGGTATTTTGTGGAAGAGCCACACGCAAGGGGCCAAAGAGTCGCATGTGGCTCGAGAGCCGCAGTTTGCTGACCATGGCCCTAGAGTGAGCAAAAGAACCAAGAGGTCTATACATGTTATTATTTAAGATGAATGATACATTAAGCATGTAGCATTTTAAAGGGTGATGTGAGACTAAAATAAAACACGTTTTTATTATTACATTTTATGATTCTTATTTTGTTCAACAAGTCTTTTCCACAACACAGGTGAGGGTAGCAATGTTTATGCCAATGTTTTTGCCTGTTTCTCTGAATTTAGTGCACTTAATTTTCAAATAATTGCATATGTAGAATAATTTTTTAAAAAATTAAAATAAATACACATTGTTATATATTTAACTTTATGATGGTTCCCTCAAAGTAAATGGCATATCTTCTAATATTTAAAATTAGTATGGTCATTTATACTTTCTTTTATGATATTTTATCAAAATTTATGATTTTATAAAAATTCTCAAGGGAAATGATTTTGATTGTAACAGCTTTTCTTTGGAAAGCTATCATCCACTTTTGAGACTGTGATTGTAGTAATGAGAGGAAGGGGCCACCTGTGCTTCTGGAGGAGCTGGAGAAATTGACAAGGGTCAGAAGGAAGCAGTGCGGGAAGAAGCAGGTTCCGGTGGCAAAGCAGGAACCGTCTACTGCTCCCTCCAGCCCTTTTTTTTTTTTTTAAGGAGTTAAAGAAATCTTCACAATAAAGCAGAGAAGCAAACTCCTGCCTTATCGCTGCATGTTGAGAAATGCCACACTTTGGAAGAATGAGCTCCCATTGCGGGACTATTTAACAGAGAGGCTCGTCTTTGTTCTTTATAGAACATTCTGCCAGGCCTCTCCCTTCAGATCAGAGGCAGATTCTCCATTTGTTTTCTCATTTTCCCCAAAGTGCCACAGATTTCTATCTGGAATGAAATGTGCACAGGCAAATATCACAGAGACTGAGTTCAAGTCTTAAGGTAGTCTTCCTCTCTTCTCTATCACACACACACACACACACACACACACACACACACACACAATCATACACACTTAATCATGTTTGTTGAATAATCTTGGGTAAGACATGCAATATTTTTAGCCTCAATTTCCTTACATATTCCATACCAAACACTACACACTACACTGAGACTCTATAATCTGAAGTATATATAGCAAGTGAGACATTATAGGTGAGAGTGCATTTAAACAATAAGAATTTCTACACGGGATTTTACTAGTAGTAATACTACAAATATTGAAAGTCAGCAGCTTATTAATAGGGCTTTAAATTATATTAATTTCAAAAATTATCAAGTAGAATGAAGTTTAGCCAAAAGAAATGTTTTTATAATGGGGGTTGAATCCAGTTTAGTGTACAAAGAGGATTCTATAGTACATTGTTTTAATTTTCTGGATTACAATTCATCTAACAAATCACAATGCTAAAAGCACTGTGGTGAAAACATTTTAGTTGACAAGCTTTCTGAGGATATAAAGAGACAGAAATAATGTTACTTAAAGACAAATAGCATCTACTCATTTGAAATCATAATGACTTCACACCATTGAACTATCACAACATTATAGTCCTTCTCAGCAAAGGAATGATGAGTTTACAATATAGAGTAACGTTCAGAGAAAATCGACTGATTTTTATCTCTACTTTCATAAATTTTGACCTCAGAAAACTTGTGATAAAGCTAATGTACCTCTATTTTTTTTTTGCTGTTCATTTTTGAAATGTAATTAAGCTTCAGCCCTATTATTCCCTGACAATGGAAAAGCCACTGATTGTGCTGCTTTTGAAATCCTGTATCACATTAGGCACTTTCTAATAATGATGCCCTTGGCTTCAGAAGAGGAGAAAATTAACTTGACCTAATTAAAAACTGTACAGGTTTTCTTTATTATTTTGCACAAAACTTATTTGGGCCATATGCCAATCAAAGAATGAACATTAAAAAAAATCTTCCATCAAATGGAGATAAAATGATATATGTTAAAGTGAATCAGATAGTAAGAAGTGAGATTTGTCAGAGTCCATAAAACTGCTAAGCAGAACGCACACCAGTGAATTTTCAAAAATGGGAGCACATTCATCTCTGTTAGTCTCTCAAGTGCCTTAGATCCAAGAAAATGACATGGCTGTGCCAAGAAAGGTGATCCTGTGGTATAAAAGTACCCCTCTTCAAAAATAATTACTACAAGCTTCAGTGAATAATGAAGACTCTCTTATTATCTTGGTACCATCTTTCTATCTTCTTCCATTTTCTCTTACAATGAAATTCCCCCTATTATTATTTCTAAGTGAATCCAGAGCCAGGACACTACAAATGGCTTGGAAAATTTTCAACTTGTAGTTTTCATTCTAAGCTAAAACTACTTGAATTCAGACAATGAGCAAGTCAAAATGAGAAATAAAGTTCAGTCTCCCATTACATCTTCAAAAACCCAAGTAGACTTACTATTCTTTAACTTACTAAAATCTAGTTTATAAAATCTCTGAGACCTTTTCATCTCTTGCATATTTAGAATTGTCTATATCACCCCTGTGTTCCATGGTTCCTGACCAACCACATTGCATAAAATGATCAAACAGTTGCTGTTTTCTTGGTTTTGTGCATAATATTTTATGATAATATAATTTTTCTTCCGCTATTTATTCTTGGCCATGCAGATACATACCATTGTCTCAGATATTTATTTTGTTTCAGACTAATGCTTCATGTTTATTTAGGTATGGCTTCATACATGTAACTATGTAATAAATACTTGGTATTTTATCTCATGTTACAAAATCATATATGCATATATTTAAATATGTTTTTTATTAATTTGAGAGAGAGATAGAGGAAGGAATAGGGAGAAATAGAGAGAAACTTCATCCATCTATCCATTGATTGGCTGCCTCCTTCATGCTACCTACTGGGAATGAAGCCTGCAACCCAGGCATGTGTACTGACCAGGAATCAAAACAATGTCCTTTGGGTGGATGGAATGACACTCAACCATTTGAGCCAAACCAGACAGGGTGCAAAATTATTTTTTAATAAAATGTATAAATTACAAAATACATGTAATTGTATGATGTTTTAATATAAGAAAAAAATTCCTTTTCATTGGCTTCCATTTGACCAGATAAAAAATTAAATTGCCACCAGCCTTACATAAGATATTTTCTGCAATATGTCCCAAATTAACCTTCTAGCTAGTTTCCAAAGGAAATTTTGAACTTAACTCTAAACTCTGGCCTAAATGAATTTTCTTTATACCTGTGAACTCCACTCTGCCTGTCTGCCTCAAGTGTCTTGTTTATAGTATTCTCTTTTATCTAATCTATGAGGCTCTCTGAATGCCAAATAGTCAACCTTCAAAATCTATTGTTAATGAAGCCTTTATCATTTAACTTTCCTATCTATTCCTACTGGAGAACTCTTATGATTTTTTATCCCTCCAAATTCCAATAATAGTTTATTGGTACCTCTTTCATGATACAGCACCAGCCTTCCTAATTACTTGAATGTATTAGTTCTTTGAATATTAACTTTCCATAGGATTTGTATGTTTTAATTGACACAGTGAGATTGTTTTATATGAACCATTCATATGTAATAGTTGTGATCTGCACATTTGTGAAAGGGAAGTTGGTTTTCATAAAGGAAAATATGACAAATGTACTTGTACTTGATTTAGGAAGGCTAGATACATGGGGAAAAACTTCTACAGCAAGGTTAGTTAGTTCAGTAAGATTAAATCACCAAGTCACTGGGAAAGGTAGGCTAATGGATAGGGAATTATTCTGAAGAAAAAAAAACAGTCTTAGATATATACACTAATAAAAAAGAAACATGCAAATTGACTGTACCTCCACCAGCCAATCAGGAGTATACAAATTAATCCAACTAAGATGGCTGTGATCACAGAGCGAGTAGGAGGCTGGGGTACCCTTGACATTAGAGGAAGCCAAACTTCCCGCCTGCCCTGGCTGGCCCTGGCCTCCACTCAAGGCTACAAAGTTTCAATTACAGAAGATAAATAAATCCAAACAAAAATGGTGGCAGCCACAGAGCTGGAGAGAGCAGGAAGTTTGGGAATGCCCCGGAGATGAAGGATGTCAAGCTTCCCACCCAACCTGGCTGCACATACCCACAAAACTATATAGTATACATGATTTATTTTAAAAAGAAGAGACAGATGAGATTTTGAAATTGTTGATTACTTTAGGTTTTGGGATCAGAATAATACTAGGTAAATAATAATAACTTTAAGTGGATCTTGAAATAATAAATATTAGGAAATAAAACAAATACATTTCAAAATATGCAGTTAACAATACAATAAATGAAACTAGAATTATTATTATGCCTAGCAAAATTGTTGAATAAGCACAATACATTATTTAAACCTGTTTAATATAATTAATAGTAAATATTGCATAAATGAAAGGAAGAGATGGATTAGCATTTCTAGTAGAATCGCTCTACATTTCCATTCATGTGGTCCAATTGTAATGAGTCAGAGATACCAATCCTTACTAAAATAATTAAGTGGGAAGTTATATTTTAAAAGTAACTTCAGAATACAATGTTAGTCAGAAACTGAAGCATATTAAAAAGATTCAACCCTTTTGCTTAACATGCACATTAAGAAACCAGAATCACAGGAGAAATTTTACATGCAGATGAGCACTTGTGAAGAACTCATGAAATAAATGCTATTTAGTCTGAAAAGCCCTGTGATTTGGGAGCCAATCTACTAGATAGATGCCAAATTAACTGATAATTGTCCTAGGCTGAAACTAGCCATACTGTCTGGTACTGATAAGTACTTGAAAACTAACATTTTCATAATGTCATGAATCTATTAAATGAAATAAACCTGTAAAAATAATAGAAACATCAAAAAGCAAACATATAGCTAATGCAAATTACTTCTTTGTTAGAGAAAAATACATTACTTAAAGCAATTTTCATTTGAAAAGGTAAATTCACAATTATACCGCATGTTGTGCTTGAATAATGTCTCCATTCACATAGCCCATGCTTTACCCATGTATGAATGCTAAATTGTGGCAGTGTGTATGGGTATAAGATAAATCACTGTTAAATCTTGGCATCCAGAAAGAAGGATTGGTTTTGCCAAACATCAGAGTAAAATCTTTTGCAGGGGTTTCTGCCATCCTTACTCCTATATAAAGAGTATGCCTTCTTCAGAATACCTGTATAGTCGTATTCCATATAGCCTTTCTATCAAAAAATTGGTTCTTATTACAATGAAAAATTGTGTAGATATCTTTATTGCTTTTAGTTCCTTTAGTAATTTCTCAGTAATATTAACTTATCTCTTTGGGAAATTATAAGTCACCTATAGAAAATATTATGGGTATATATTTGTAAATTAAAGAAGCAAAAAAATTAATCATAAACTTTTACAGTTTAGAAAAATGTTTACACATAATTTTTATTATCATACTGCCAAATTTTTCTTATGTAGCTTCATTGTTCAATGCCAGTACCTAATGTTTTGCATAACTTTTTCTTGAATAAAATAATTGATTTCAAATTAAAAGAATCAATGCAAGCTAATTTGTTTAAATATAAGACGATTTAGTTATAAGCATGTAGATAACAGTAACTTACAGAAATTACCATTTTTAAATATGCATGAACATTTGATTGATGGGTGGGGAGATGAAGCAACTCCCCTTGTTTGGATAGAACCAGAGACACTTAAACTGTGTGTTTCATTAATATAAGAAATCAAATTAGTTGAAACTTTGATATACAAAATAATATAAACATATACTATCTCTACTGCTATAAAATAAATACATTGCATGATATAACAATAATGGAATTGTAGACATTCTGCCATAAATTTCAGATTTTAGCTCAGTTATTATCCAGGTAAAGAGAAGGAATGGCATTCCTTGATGAGCTCTTTATGGTTGTTTGATCCTAAAAATCTAAAACACAATGTTCAGTGTCAACTCTGTAAGACTGATAGTAGCAAAAGGACTTCTTGTTCTGTATTTCACCACCCTTACTTTTCCACAAGAAAAGTCTCTCATCCCACATCTAATAACCCAATATATGACACTGACTCGCTCATCTCAGTAAATCTTCAAAAATGAAAGGTATCCAATAACAGAATGATATCCCATATTAAAACCTAATTGAGTTTCCCACCTTATCCAGGCAGGCAGACATTAGCTTCTGATTGTGCTTTCAGTGCTACCTGCTACTGTCTAAGAAAGGTTATGGACAGAAATATCTGGGATTCTGAGGAAGACGGGTGGAACCTAACCTGATCAACTCTCTGTGACACCAAGAGGAGCAGGCATTTTGTTATCACTTAAAAGCTTTTAAGCTTTTCCTATTCTAGTGATTCCTCCATGGTGGTAATTCCATGGAAATATTAAAATGGGAAGGGACATATGGAGAATTACTTGTCAACCTTTTTATCTATTCATAGCCATATTTCTAAAGCCAGATCCTCTGAGTACAAGAGTATGTACTCAGAACTCCTTTTATGATTAGGCACTGTCTCTCTAATCCATTTCCCCCCAATTTCTGCTGACATGTTATTATGCATAACCATACTTATTAAATAATCCTAAAAAGTTGCACATTTATTATGTATATCATTTTTTATTTCTTGCACTAAAGTTGGTCTTCTCTGAGATGAATGTTTTGCTTTAGAGTTCGTAGGATATGTCTATTTCCAAACTTTCAACCCATTTTTTGTTTTCAACGGTGTTTGACCTTACTACATCCCAGGTGTTTTTAAGAAACTGACAAACTGCTTTTCAGAGAGACTACCATTTTACAACCCCGCTAGCAATGTGTCCCCAATCCAGCTTGCCTGCATTTTCACCAGCTTGTCATTTTTATTTAAAGTTGCTCTAACAGATGTGTGGTGGCATCTCATTGTGGCCTTGTTTTATATTTTCTTAATAGCTAGTGATGTTGAACACCTTTCGTAAGCCTTTTTTGCCATCCTGTATCCTCTTTAATGAAGTGTCAGTTTGTCTTTTACTCGTTTTTTAATCGAATTGTTCAAAACTGTTTACTGGCGAGTTTGAAAACTTCCTTACGTATTCTAGACTTTGGACTTTTTTTGCATATGAGTTTTGACAATATTTTCTCTAAGTCTATGTTTTGTCTTTATATACTCACAACAGGGTCTTTCACAGAGGAAAAGTAATTTTAATGAAATCCAATTTATAAATTATTTTATATGCATTGTGTTTTTTTTCATAGCTGAAAATTTCTCACCAAGTTTTAGGTCCTAATTATGTTCTCCCAAGTTTTCTTTTACAAATGGTTGTACACAGGGGAAGGCAAAAGCAGGCTTATAGCCACAGTACAAAAAATAATACAATAATTAAAAATAATACAAAAATAAACTCTGTATTTCGTGTACTCACAAATAAAAACCTCCTTTGCCAAACCCTGTATTTTGCATTAAATCTCTAACATATTTGTTTACTTTTAATGTACATGATGTTATGTATGATATTCTGTTGAATTTCCAAAAATACCCAATTGCCTATTATTTTCAGTCTTTTTCCTCTAATGTTTAGTTTTAAATAATTTTATTACTATATCTTTAAATTCACTAATCTTCTCATCTGCAATATCTCTTCTATCAATAAACCCATCCAGTATATTTTTAATCTAAGCTTTGTAATTTTTATCTTTAGAAGTTTGATTTGAGTCACTCTCAATTTGTTATGTCATTACTTAAATTCAATCCTTCTTCTAGCTTCTAAAACATATGGAATAGTTACAACAGCAGTGTTAATGCATTTTGCAAATAATTATGTAATCTTTGAATTTGAGACCAGATTGACAGATTTTATTTCTCATCAATTGTGATTCCCTGCTTCTTAGTTTGGCTGGTGCATTAAAATAGTTTATTCCAGAAAGCCTGGAAGTACCCTGAGCTATTTTAAATGATGTATTGTCCTGCTAGTAATTCCTGAACAAAGCTTCAGATCTACTGATTAATGGTGTTGTTTTATATCTATAGGTCAGCTCAGAGTGTGTGTTTTTTGTTTATTTGTTTGTGTTTTAATTAGCTTATGAGCACCAGTTGCTAATAAAATTATGGTTTATAGTTTCTTATTTGGTCCTGGCAAGATCTTCAGAGGGTTAAATCAGGTCACGTAACAAAAATGTGCCAGCAGGTCTATAAAGTCTGGGGGCTAATCCTCTATTTTGGACTCCCTGGATCCGAGGTGTCCTGTGTACAGGGCATTGGTTCTGTCAGAGGGAGGGGGGACATCCCATATGCCCCTGCAGAGGAAGAACAACCGGATCCTGCATCTGCAAAGCCCTGCTGGGAACCACAGTTTAGCTGATGTTCATTCTCACATTAACGATGTTGTTGTATGCTAAACTTTTCTTGCAATACACTTGAAATGAATAAGCATTATTATTTTGGGTCCTATGTATCTTCTTTCACAATTGAGGTCTGATTTACCACCACAGTTGGTGCACCTGGTAATTTATTATCCAAAAGCAGACATTAAAATTTTACCTTGCTGGGTGCTAGATATTCTTGTGTTCCTATAAATATTCATGAGCTTTCCTCAGGAATGCAGTCATGTTACCTACAACAAATGATCTTTTTGGTTCTTGCTTCAAGCTTTTTGAGTCAGGACCAGAGTAGTATTTATTCTCGGGCTACGTTTGATCATTGCTGAAGCAAAATTATTCAGAGGGCTCTGCCTGATGGCTGATAAATTATGAGATTTTGTTTGTTTGTTCACTTCAGCTTCACATTCTACTTTGCTCTGCACGATGGATTCTTTTCTCTAATACACTCATTGGTCTTTCTTCAGCCTCAAGGTTTGGGAGAGAATATCCTCAGACTCTTCCTCTCGCTCTCTTGCTCTCTCGCTCTCGCTCTTGCTCTCTCCCTCCCACAAGCACTTTTCTTTTAGTATTTTGTTCTGATTATACTAGCCTCATTGGACTACCCAGATTTCTAAGTTTACTTCTCATTCCATGCCACAGGCTGGAAGCTTCACCGGGCATTAAGATGGGACATATATAAAGGGTCTCTCCATCTCTTCTACATCCTTCAGAGATCGCTATTTTTTGTTGCCTGATAGCCAATGTAATCTATTCTATTTTGTGCATTTTTTTTCCAGACAGGAAAATAAATCTGGTCTTGTTATTCCATCTTGGTTGGAAATAGAAGACCCTAAAGAACAATTCTTCTTGTTTTATGAAACAATCATTAGAAACGAATTAGGCACTTTATATTTATTAAAATTCTTTATTAAAAGGGTCATGTGATACATTTATTTTAGAATTCCATAATAGATACATATTATTAATGATAAACTATTTTGCCTCTTAAAAAATCCCATATCAATAGTTGGGTTAGTCACTCCTTTTCTAGAGTTTCTGCCTCGGCTGCAAACAATTGAGATGTACATTTTCTGATGAAATGCCAAGGCTATAACTGAATTCCATTTTAACTGTTACTATCTCTAAATGCCCCCTTTTGTTATTGGTGCCATTTATATATTAACGTTATTTCAGTAGCTCTGTTGTAACTATTCTTTTAGTTAAGATACTTAAGGAACTTGGGCAGTGTAGGTAACATTTTTCAAAGTAGTATTTGCATAGAATTCAACTAGTGTCTTAGCTCTGTTTATTAACGTCCATACCCCAGTTCCCTTGTGTCAGGTGAGTAACCTTTGCTTCTGAGTATTTCTTCCTATGAAGCAAATCACTTCCTGCAGCAAACCTCCCGTTACAGATTCTAATTTTTGGCAAATACTGATATACAATAGTTGTTAAATAAATATACATTGGATTACTTAATTAGCTCATGATTTAATTAGAACTCATAGCCCCATATAGGAATCACAAGATGGTACATCCTATTACATACAAGTTTAGAGTAGCACATTGTATTCTTGTTTTAGATATTAACAATCAAGAAATCCTCTCAAAGAACAATTTGTTGTTGCTTTGTCTCACAGAAAGGGATTGTGGAGCATTAACTTGTAAATTTACATACCACAGAATCTTTGAGTTGTATTTATACAACAAAGTATTTAGGTTTTGTCAATATCATGGATTCCACAGTTCTTTCCTGTGTGTGTGTGTGTGTGTGTGTGTGTGTGTGTGTGTGTGTGAAGATAGAAAGGCCCGAGAGACAAAGAGATAGAGAAATAGGTAGAAAGGGACAATGGAAGTAGATATTATACCTGGTCAGGAGGTTGGTTAATTCCTTAGAGCTCTTTATTAAAAAAAATTACTACCAGGGCTTCTCAGCATGTCAGACCATTGGGTTGCTTCCAAAGCAATTAATTCTCCGTGGGGTGCAAGTGAATTCATTAAAATAGAGAACTGCATTGCCTCTGAGGATTCGTGGGGAGGTTCAGATCTTTTAAAAAAGTAACAGCTGAATGGGCAAGTAAAGCCAATTGTAGCTTTTCCAGTTTCTCAGTTGTAATTCAGGTTGATTCACGGTGAGATGCAATTATGGAAAAGGGTAACAATTGTTTTATCTTTTCAGCTGAGTATGTAACTTACATGTATATTTGTAGCAATCTGTTCTTTGATTGATTTCATAGATTAAATCAGAGAGACAAGTGAAATAGATAAAACTTTTAATAAGGAGAGTCTGAAGCAGGAAATTAGTTTATCACAACTTGCCTCAGAACTCTAATACTTTTGCAAATAGCTCTAAATAGGGGTGCGTCTGTGTGGGTACCTAAGGAAGTGTGTGCATATGTATTAGGAGGTGGGTGGGTGGATAAAAAAGGCACAGTCAGCTTCCAAGAAAACTAGAATGTGATGCAGTCACTTCTGCTTTCCAGCACAGGGCCTAACCTTCAGTGATATTGATGAACATAAAAAGACATGTGTCATTGGAAGATTTGATTCTAACGGCATATTGATCTCTCCTCGATCTCTCCTCCTCAACCACTAAAACATTACCAGAAGGTGAGCACATTTATTCCTATATGATATTTGACTTACATTAATTCCTTATTCAAATATAATTAAATGTATTTCATAAATAACATTTCAATTATGTGATGGCAAATTACATTTATTCCAGAAATTATTTAACACTATTAATAACATCATAGGTACTATAAAATACTTAACAATTTTATCTTACATACATACTTTATATGCCTACACAGGTACTTCAAAATCATAAAAAGAAAAACATCTTACATAATATTTTAAAGACTCCAATAGTTTCATGGTAAAAAATTCTTCCTTTTTCTGGAGGAATAGAGGAATCAGGTAGTGTGTGTGTGTGTGTGTGTGTGTGTGTGTGTGTGTGTGTTCCAAGACACACAAATGTGGTTCTGGATAAAGTTCCTATAGGCCTACCAATGTTATTATGCCCATTAAACAAGAAAATATTTAGATTAATATGTAGTGGGCAGGTCTTGCCTCAGAATGCTAGGTAGATATTGGTTAATATATTTTGCCACTTTCACTACAATAATTTTTGGTCCCAAAGGGTCTGCTAGTCAAGTAGTTGGCTCAAGGAGAAGTTGCAATGTGAGTGCAGACTTTATTTTCTGTCTTTTCTTATCCTTCCTTTGCCATTCGGTTATCTCCTGCAGGCACCTGCCGCTGTTCTCACCCGCCACTCTAGAGGAAAATGACAACTCACTTTCCTTAGGGAAAGGCCATAGGGAGTTAGTGCGTTAAATGTCTGACTCCTCCCACTTCCAGATACACTTGCCTTCCAAAGAGGGATGGCCAGAGTGTTTTTGCTTCATTTATTCAAAGATTTCAATGGAATCTTCCCAGCCTTCCTTGAATAATAGAATGCCTTTTTATAAAGACAATTCAATGTCTACATCAAGCCTTTTGAGTTCCAAGAGGCTTTGGAAAGAAACCAACATATTGCAAAAACACAGTGTTTTTTAATTTTGAAACTTACTATTGAATTGGTGCCCATTCTACCTCACTTTTTCATGAATGCATGACTATTCTACTAGCTTGTGGACAGCCATTCTCTTCTCTGTTTAACTGCTAATTTTCACAGTGTGTAGCACAGTAGGACTTTGAAAAATACTTGGTGATGAAGCTACCCTGCACCAAAATATCTGACCTAAGTTGTCACTTATGGGTCCCTAGACACTGCTGTTTAATTGCTTACAATTATTTTAGTCCATGTCTACCCAAGCAAAATGAAGTGGTGAGTCAAGCAATTGTCTTGTGAATGTGATCAATATAGAAATTCAATAGGGATAATTGAGGCATCCCCCAACTCACTTTTCCCTTAGTAACAAGCTTCCTTTTTGTCAGAATTGTTCAGATAATTGCCTCCCCCATCCATTTTACTTTGTGTTATAGACACAGGTCTGTGACTAGCCTAAGGGATCATGGAAACTGAGTTGTCAGTTCAGTTCACAGATAGATCACCCCCTAGCTCATTCATCTGCGACACTGGATAAATCAGGCTGGCTGGCCTCAGACAATTGCATTGATTAGTTCTGCCTCTTCATGGATGAGATACGTAGGGCCGTTTTGCTTCTGAGTAGTTTCATAGCCACCATTTATTCAGGTCCTTCAATGGCAACACATACCAAACGGAAGGCATAACAAGTGACCGATGAATCTGGGTTGTGCAAATAGCCAACATAAACAAACATTTTGGACCTTGAACAGGTACTAATATTTTTGATTGTTACAGCAGAAGTAAAAGGCAAACTTGATTAATGTAATTAAACTGCTAATAAACAAACAAACAAAAACCATGAAAAAAACCACGGGTTTAATTTCATAGGGAAATAACACCCTTTCTCGGAAAATATTTTATCTTCATTAATGAAGCAACATTCTGGACATAGCATAAACTTATAAAACAAAACAAAACTGGTTGAGTGCTTTAATCTCAAACATTTGATAAATTCCCACATTTTAAAATTTGGTTATCTCTATGGTTCCTTTGTAAGATTAAGAGCTAAATATACAAGTTCTGTGGACCATGAGTTTAGAGTTTCATTTTTTCCCTACAGCTTTCTGCTGTTCCTAACCAAGTCAGTTGCATTGCATATTGTTTTTAGAAAGGACTGAAAATAGGTCATTTTTGGGTGTGTGGTGTGTGTGTTGTTTTAAGAAAGTTAAGAAAGATTGCTTAAAAATAAATACAGAGAAAGTGGGAAGGGAATGGTAAAGGGCAGAGAAAAATGTATACCACATTTGCCGGCGTATAAGACGACTTTTTGGCCCTGAAAAATATGCCTCCAAGTGGGGGGTAGTCTTATACGGCGAGTATATAACAAACTCTGTATTTTGAGTGGAAATGTTAGGGGGTCGTTTTATACGCCCAGTCTCTTATATGCCGGCAAATACGGTATTTTTCAGGGCCAAAAAATCGTCTTATATGCTGGCAAATACGGTAATTAAAAAGTCTGAACAGATTGAATGAAGGTCCCCCCCCCCCTATTTTTAACTACATGAATATTTTAAAATCAAAATCACATTTATTCACACTTGGCCCCTGAATCCCTTTTTTTCCTATATAAAAAGAGTTTATACACTTTATGGGTGTCCACTGGCTTTTGAGATGGTACACTTTAATGACATGTTTATAAAGGAATTAAAAACATATGCAAGAATTTTTCTCTTGTAATATAGACGGGTTAAGATTTTAGGGAAAGTATCCTTGGAAAAACATATTCATTTTCAATGAACTCAAAACACATTAAACTTAGTTTAAGAATCATTGAACCTTCTCAAAATCTGGCAACATTTCTTACACATACCCAAGGTAAAGATGTATGAGGGAAGAGAGGTAGAATAAGTTTATCATAGTAAACACCAAGCTTTGGACTTTTAAAGTAATGATTCACTATCTCAAATTTTGGGGCTTTTAAATAATTTCTCCCTCATTTCACCTCATTCCAATAGTCCTAAATTTACACTTTATTCCTATATGGAGAAATGAACAGTGTTAAGAAATACCCATTAAATGAAATATATGACTCCTCATAATTCAACACTAAAGTGATTTGTTTTTCATTTTGCCAATTAATTTGCCGGAAAATTTCCAAAGGATTGCTTCGCCATGCACTTTATTTTGCTTATGTATGCCCAGACTGAACTGAAGACGCTTTGAGGTTGGTGATTATCAGAGTGGATGTGATATAACACACAGGCCATCCTGGCACAAGCCAGATCACTTTTGTTGTAAATAGAAATGCCTTGCTTATTGACTGCTTTAAGTAGTAGAAGTCACTTTGTATGTAAACAAACCGTTGCCTAAATGAAATCATTAAACAAAAGAGCAGCGTTTTATTGTTGCAATATCCTGGTTGCTTACTGCTGCCAGACAGGATTCCAAACCATTAGTGAACAACGATACGGAGGATAGTAAATATTAGATGGCATGCTGCAAAATGATGAAGACATGCTAATAATTATTTATATTTAACAAAGTTTTGTTTATTGTAAACCTAAAAATCCACTTATTTTTATTGCCCTAACCGCTGCTCGGTTTGCTGTGTTTAGTAACCAACTGTGTTTTTGAAGCAAGCAGCCCATTAAAAACAATTACGGGCCTAAACAACCTACACAGTCTGAATATCAAAGCATGCTTATTATGCCATTCTAGGAGAACTGCAGAGACCAGCTGGGGAGGATTACCACCTTTATCAAAACACAGTCAGCAGTATGTTAAAGATGGAAAAATCCAGAGCAACAAGCTAATTAGAATTTCCATCAGTGGGCTAAGGTAAAATTTCAAACACCGATGAGTTTATGAAATAGACATCTGAAATAGTCAAGAAAAAATGGATTTTAAAGATGGAATTTTGACAATTAATAAGAGAAACTCATATTTCTATCTGTGAAGTATAAATATTTGTTTAGTGATGCAAGTTTGGCATCTTGAAATTGGCCGCATTGAATGGATTTTATGAGGGGAATAAGTCAATGCTGAAAATTAGGGTTCCACCTTTAGCATCTTGAATGTCCAGGCTTTACAAAGAGATGAAGAAAGTATAAATAATGCAAATCAAAGACAACTTTGCCATGAAAATATTGCATTGTAAATGGCACAATACATTGAGGAAATATTCTTCCAGTACCAACCAATAATTCTCTGATTTAGTACAAAGGTTTCATGTCACTGAACAACAAAATAAGCTCTAATATGTAAATAATTGTTTTATTTTCTTATTATATCGTAATGTAAACAAAATGTCAATAATTATTCATGTTGGAAATACACTGATTAGTAATTGTAATCACATGTTTTATATATTTACAAAAATTGGAAAAAACAGTGAATGCATTCTGTGCGAATAAATTGGTCATATAGAGTCAATAATAAAGACTAAAGTAAAAAACAACAATAACACTATATCTTCACTATGTGTCATTTATCCATAATATAAGTACAGGTCCTAATAAATTTAATTACATACTCACATGCATACATTTTTTTTTCAGAGTCCATTATTCAACATTTGCAGGCAAACCCTTGAGTAAACTATCAAACCAAAGAAAAGTTTACATCCCTAGTTTGATATTTAAGAGTAGAGACTTTGCACTGGAATAATTAAAATGGTAGAGAAAGCCATTGCCAACACCTGCTCCCCATTCAAATCCTGGTCCCTGTTTTGAGAAAGGAGGATGAAAATAATAGAATTTGAAGAATTGGGCCATGTCTATGTTTAGATATTTTAAAATATTCAGGGCTTTTAAATATAGCTCGCTGTATTATTTTTCAAGCAAACCCGTGGAATCATTAAATGGTATAATTCAAGTAAACCTTTTTTTCTTGGGAATCTGAATTTATTGCTGGTAGAAATGTAGGGGTTGGAGTAATTGCTCCTGGAGTTACTAAAAGGCAATAATCGTAACAGCACGCAGGGAGCCAAGCCTTGCCCAGATATGCGGAAGGGAGTGGGAAGTTAAATGGGTAAACCACTGCTTAAAAGCCCATTTTTGCAAAGTGCAAACATAATTGCAAGACCAAGTATTTTACATGCACTCTTATTTTATTGTGTAAAAGGTCTGGCTATATATAAATTTCAGAAGGTGTTAAAGTGGATTTATAGAATTATTTTGATGAAATAATTTAGAAATGTAAAACAAAATAAATGCCCTGTATATAGTTTTGTATGTAGAGATGAACACCTTGAATGGATTCAACAGATATGTATTAATGGATTTTGATTCATTATATACAGACATAGTTTGTTATTTTTTAACAACAATCTTAAAATGGCCACCACCATTTCAGGTAGAAATAGTTTGGGTATTTAACTCAATTGATAGAAGGAGAAAGTTTCTTACAAAATACCTTAAATGTTAAGCCATACAGAGATTTTAATATTTTTTTGAATATTAAAAGGTCTATATTTCTAAAATAATTGAAGATTTTTATATTATTTTATATTATTTTGCCTATTAAAAGGTCAATATTTCTAAAATATTTGAAGATTCTAAAATAAAAATATTATTGTGCTTTTAATTTTTTATCCTCTATCATAAATATAATTGCACCGACTATTCACACTCAAAATTCAAACACATGCTACAATTTTATGCCTACTGTTATTACCAAATATTGATTGTACCATTCAATTAGAATAAAATGAATAATAGAATTTCATATGATATACATATACTATTTGTACTAGTAGTGTTAAATCACTCATAAATAATAGTCCTCTATAAAAATAATTTATAACTACCAGAATGATTAATAAGATCAAGGGAGTCAAAAAGTTGTGAACGTTTTAGATTCTTGTTTTCATTCTTGCAGATGCTCTAAATTGCAGTGAAGTGGATAAAAAGCAAGCAACTGAACACTAAAAGCAAAGTCTGACTCAAGTAGACATCAATTCCTTGGAATGGCTATGCAGGCCTGACAGAAAACTGAAATAACTGCAGCCTATAGCGTTTACCTAGAAAAATGTGAGCAAATGGATTCTTCAACAATTAATGAGATTAAAAGCCTGATAGATCAGATATGAATATAGGTGTGAATAGCAGAATGGCATTTATTTATTCAATATTGAACAAATATTTATTAGCTACTTCTATGAGTCTCACACAGTCCAGGACCTAAACTGCCATGCTTTCTGTCTTGGGGTACTTTCATGCTAGCTAGTGGAGGTAGATAGCGAATAATAAACAAACACAATGCCTAAGCAAATCACATAACATTTTAAAGTATGTTAGGTATTGCACACGATGTATCATAGGTGCATGGTGAGTGGGAGTTTAGATGTGTATAACATTTCAAGCAGTGAGACTGAGGTAACTCATTGAGAAGATGAGACTTAACCAAAGATTACAAGGTGGAGCGAGAATTAGTCATGGCCAGGGAAAAGACCATAAGGTGACAGTTTACCAAGAGGACATTTAGCTGGAACAAAGTAAATGAGGGTCTGAATAGTAGGTAGGATCCTCTCCAAGGTTACTGAGCGCAGACAGATAAAGCATGGCTGTGTAGGCCGCGGTAAACACTTGGTGTTTTTCCCCTGGTGAAGCTGGGCGCCTTCAGGAAGGGATGCTGAAGAGTGACCTGATGTTACTTAATGTTCTACTTTTTTATTGTGGTAAAACACATATAACATAAAATTCACCATTACCTTCCCAAATTGAAACTCTGTTTCCATTAAACAATAACTCACTCTCTTCCTCCTCCTCCAGCCCCTAGCAATCACCATTCTACTTTCAATCTCTGTGAATTTGACTATTCTATGTACTTCATGTCAGCGGGACATTGGAGTACGTGTGCTTTTATGACTAGCTAATTCCCCTTAGCATAATGTCTTGAAGATTCATTCATGCTGTAGCATGTGTCAGATTTCCCATTTTTTCCCCAAAGCCCCTCAAAATTTCCTTGACTCTCTTTGTAATTGTTTTCTTCAACTAATCCATACCTAGCCACAGCCCCAGGTAACCTATAGACTATTTTCTGTCATGATAATGAGTTTTTATTTTATAGAAATAAATATATGGGATCATATGAACGTATGTACCACTTTTCTGTGGTTTCTTTAACTTTTCATCATTTTTTTTCTGTGATTCATCCATGTTGTGTATTGTGTATGATAACTGGTTCTTTTTATTGCTGATTAGTATTAGTGTTCTTTGACACGGATATATCACGATTTGCTTATCCATTCACCCATTTCTGAACTATTAACATTTCCATATTTTGCTGACTCTAAATACAGCTTCCACAAAGCTCTATTTTACGTATACAATTTGGTATTAACATATGCTTTCATTTCTCTTTAGTAAATACTCAAGAGTTGAATGGCTGGTTTATATGATATGTGTACATCTGACATCATTAAACATAGTCACACTGACACCCATTCGGCTCTGCAATTTTACATTGCCTTTGGCAGTATCTTAAGAGTTTCTGTTGCTCAACACTCATACTAACAATTTTAGGGTTTTTTTTTAAATAAAGTGTGATCTGGATCACTTTCTCTAATAGTTACAATTTACTAAGTCTGGAAAACTGGGTTATAGGTAGCATGCTAGCCCATTAAAGGACAGAACTGCACTGTTTCTAACATCACAGGCTGTAAGATCCATCAAGATCAGGGAGATCTGAAAGAGAATAGCAAAAACAAGCGGAAATTTAAAAAAAATAACAGAAAAGATAACCATACCAAATGGACATAAACTTGAGGTTCTTCCATTAAAAATTGTTTCACTATAGTAAATGGTGAGCTTTGCTGGAAGAAGGAATTTCATCCAAGTGAGAAATGGGAGCATCAACCTGTTGTTATATAAATTAAAACAGATTTTACAAAAACTTTTTTGGAGGGGGGGGGGGAGAAGACAGAGCAAGTGTTGACCAGAGTATTCAGGGGTGGAGAGCAGGGCTGAGGTGTGGAAGACCCTAGAGAGCCGGAGTGACCGGCCATTAAGCTCTGAGTGACAGGCCAGCATGACATAAAGAACCAAAGACAGATTTTGTCTCTGGAGAAATAGAGTGAAATCTTTCTTAGTAGAAGAAAAATGCTATTTACCAAGGCAGATTGATTTGGAAGATTATGATAATGATCCTAGCAGTTCAAATTCAGCATTTTTAGAATTGTAGGATTTAGATGCAACTGTGTCACCAAAACTGAGTCAGGATTAGTTGGAAGTTACTAACTATACATTCAGAATATCAAGTAAAAGCACTAGAAGATTGGTTCTCTCTTTTGGTTTTTTATAAACTTAAAGTATCTAAAGCATCCAAGAAAAAAATAAAAAAAAACAATAAAACAATAAAACACCCTGCTTCAGATACCCAAGTGTGGAAAAAACACACACACACCTAGAAGTTAATCAACGCTGAGCACTAAATGAGCTCAGTGGGGTTAGATGGCTCTTCACGCTCTTGTTCATTCATTTTTCCAGCTCCCGGAGAGAAAGTGGGAACTCAGTGACACCACAACAAGAGGTCATTTTCTGCCCAGAGAACCTCCTCATTAAGTTTCAATTATTTTGCTAGTTTGTAAAACTGCACAGTTTTTCCTGTTTCTTACATTCCTAACACATGTAGGTGGTTAATGTCTCTTCCCATATGTTTCTCAGCAGGATCTCAACTATTAGAATACTTTCAGCTAAAGTTCTTTTTCAATGGAGCATGTAAATGTGACCCCTGATGGGTGGTGTTTTTTCAGACATGATAAGAATCACTGACTCAACCAACTATTAAGAAGAGTAGCCGAAGACTTCCTTATTAAGGCATCACTGGCAGAGGATTAACAAATAGACCAGACATAATGTTCATGATATCTGCTCTGTTTACTTGAGAAAGAGGGGTAGAGGGAAGAGAGAGAGAGAGAGAGAGAGAGAGAGAGAGAGAGAGAGAGAGAGAGAGGAGAAGAGAAGGAGGGAAGGAGGGGGAGGTGGAGAAGGGAGGGAGGGAGGGAGGGACTGAGAATGAAATTGCCTTCTAGAGGTTTAGTAACCATGAAAGAATCAGTTAGTGGCATCGAGATGACTTCTATAATATTTACTTATGCCAATGACCTTGATTTGACAAAATATGGCGCAGAAATTAGATATGTTTAGTGAAATTAGTCTCAGTACGTTTTCTAGTTTATTGGATTTCTCCTTTCACTGAAATATACTTACACACCTGGAACTTCATTCTAATTCTTAATATGAATCAAAAAGTATATACATATAAGGAGAATTCAACCAATATTACTTTGTAAATCATATGCATCTTAGTTTAATTGGGCCAACATCACATAAAACAGGATACTCCTAAATATTTAATAGGAACTTTTTAAAATTTTTATAACTCTGTGTATCTTAAATTTCCATTTCACTTTATTCTCTCAAGAATCCTGCTGAAGGTGAGTGGAACAGGTAGTCAAATGCTTATTTTGCAAAAGAGGAAATTGAATTTAGGCTGCCAACCAGATTATACAGTCAGAACCTAGTTCAGATTCACATTTAATGCATTATAACTTTTACACTACGTTATATTATGCCATAACGTTTGTTTTCTCTGCCATGGTTCACAGAATGATAAAGTAGATGCATTTTATATTTTTTGTTTATAATCTACCCAAAAGCACGCATACATACACACACACACTCTCTCTCCCTCCCCCCACCCCCAAACACACACACCCCTCCTGCAAAAAGTTACATTTTTATCGAAAGGAAAGTTTTGAGGACTGTGATTATACCAGTTTGTGTCCCCTCAGGAAATAAATGGCAAACTTAATACAGAATAATTACAATTCAAGAAGGCTTTATTCACAATGGATTGCAAGGGTATGGTCTAAGGAGAAGCAAGGAACGGTGCAATGACCAGGAGTTGACCACCTCAGGTCCTTTGGGATGTGGGTAAGAGATGTGTGACCAGAACCTGGTCTCAGAAAACATAGGAGAAGTACTACTGCCTTGAAAGAAAAGTGACCTTAGATGACCCAAGGGAATCTTGCAGGGAGGCTGTGGGGACAAACACCCCAGCTTTACTATATGTTTTTTTTATGATTTCCTGCCTGAGCTCCCCCATGTCTATACCCCTGGAGGCACTGGATATATTAGTGTGGTCAGCACAGGAAGGCCTCTGGTTGTAGAGAGACATATGAGAAGGGTGGAGAGTGGCTTTAGAAGAGGGAAAGGATGGAAAAGACCTCAGAGAGCTTTGTCAGGAGAAATAGTCCACTTGGAATACGCTAACGGTAGGGAAGGCAATCCATTGCCTCCCTCCTTCCTCTTGGTAGAGGTCTAGTACATACTAATTTGTAAAGTTGAGCCTGTACAGAGCATCTGACTCTAAGATTATAAGACGTGAGAAGATCTGGGCTATTATCCTATTTCTTAAGCTATCTTGGAATTGTAAGTGATGTTACATGTGACTGCATGTGGTGGACACTCTGTGACAGCTCCCGGGTCTATAATTAAGGAATTAAGAGGCCTTGAAGATATAGATAAGTATAAATGAGTGAATTATGCCAGGCTTAAGAAAGCGTACATTTTAGTCAGCATTTAAAATCTACTTCTTTTCCTATTATTTCTTCACATTTGATGGGGATGTGGCTGTGATTTTTATTTCCTTCTTTCATTTCAATGTGAAAAACAGAAAATTAAAACAACAACAAAAGCAAGTGCTCCAGTAATAATCAGTTTGTGCTCGAGAAAATCGGTAGTGTTTCTTGGCCACCTGCTAATTTCAGAAGCAATTCAAAAGCACTGGACCCATCTTCCTTCCTCACGTGAGAGAAACACTTCCATTAGTGGACCTTTGGGGGACAGCAGCTTTGCGCCTGCAGAAAGACCTAGTTTTGGCTTGGTCAACCTATGCTGAGGAAGTGATTAAAGGGCATTTCCTGTTGAGGATGTAAAACCGTTATCTCTTTGGTCACCAGCTGAGTATATGAGCTACCTATGGACACAGTAGTATTGTCTGACACAACCCCCTCAACTCAGAGGCATGCAATAATAAAGATTTAAGTCTAGCTAATCTGGGCATGGCTTGGTTGTTACTGCTCAGGTTGCTGTTAGTGCTTTGCTCTTTAGAGTGTCTGCCGATCTTGGGTTCCCTCAGATACCTGGGGCTGGACGGTTATGATGTTCTCAGCTGGGTTTATTGGGGAAACTCAGCTCTACCTCACATGCGTATCTTCTAGCAGCTTGCTGCAGGCAGGTTCTCCTGGTAAAGGGAGGGGCAAGTGGAAAAGCCAGCTTCTCTGTAAGCATTTTTCATGTTTTCCTTATCATCTTATGGGCCCAAGGAGCACTGACTTTTTATTTTTAATATTTTTGGACTTGGTAGCAATGTTTTTTTTCACAGAGTACACCTAGTTAGTGAGATTTTTTTTTCTGGATTACTTAGGAAAGTGGGGGAAAGAATAGAGCAAGTATTTACTGTATAAATAAATTTAAGTACAACCAATGAACACAAAACTCTGGGGAGGGAGGGCATGTATGGGAGGTGAGGAGGCAATGGTAAGCTATGTACACATATGATACCTTAATAAAATTTAAAAAAATAAAAAATAAAATGTGTTTGGAAATTAAAAAAAAAAAGAATAGACCAAGTATTTACTGGTCTGGAAAACTCATGAGCAAGCTGTGGAAAAAGAGAATACATTTAGAAAAAATGAAGGGATCTATGTTTGTTTTGATCAAGAAAAGGCTTTATGTTGGCCATCTTCCCATCCATTTCAGAGGGATGATAGAATACCACAGCACAAAGCCTTACAGCCAGCCTGAGCAGCAGTCATACATTCTCAACATTTACCTGAGAAAGACTCATTGGGTCTGTCAGGCTCCATAGTCTGGAGTATATTTGACTGGCTTTGTGATCGGACTCTGGGGCTTACCTGCTCTTCTGAAATCCTCCTGTTTTCTTAAAACATAATCATTCTTAATGCTTAGTTTGCTGCCTTCTCATGTTGTTTTTCCAGACTACTCCAGCTTTTTAAAAATTTTCTTATTTCTAATATTTCAATGTTTTAAAAATTCAAACCATCCAATTTATTTTTCAAAAACTATTCTTCGTTAAACAAAAAGACTACTGACTGAATAACAGAAGATATTTGCCAATGATCATCCAATTGGGGTTAACATCAAAAACATGTAAGGAATTCATATAACTTATCCCCAAAACAAATAAACAAACAAAAAACCCCCACACCAATCTTATTAGAAAATGGGCAGAGGTTCTGAATAGACCTTTCTCCAAAGAAAACATACACAGTGTAAGGTTGTAAGGTCCCAGCTGAGAGGTTTGGGAAGCTGAAGCAAGACAGGGAATCCAGGTGATTAAGGGGGGAGGGTCAATCTGCACTCCGGGCTCCCTGGTCTGAGGGTGGGTCAGGGAAGTTCCCGCCAAAAAGTGGCATAGGTACTTCTTTTATACAGCTGTTTAGGGAGGGAAGGGTGGAAGGCGTGAGAGGTGTCGGACCAGGGGTCTAGGAAGGCCCTAGGAAGGCGCCAGCTCGCCAGCTATCTTTGTCATCATCCATCCTGCAGATGCTTGCATGGGCTCTGGGCTTCCCCCCTGCCTCAACCTAGCACACAGGACCAATAGACATATGAAAAGCTGCTCAACATAACTAATCATTAGGGAAAAGCAAATTAAAACTACAAATTAAATAACACCTGTCTGAATGGCTATCATCAATAAATCAAAACAACAAGAGTTGCTGAGAATGTGAAGTAAAGGGCACCCTCACACACAGTGGATGGGATTGTAAATTAGTGCAGTCACTATAAAAAAACAAACAAAACATTAAGGAGGTTCCTCAAATAATTAAAAATAGAACTACCATATGATCCAGAAATTCCACTTCTGAGTATTTATCCAAAGAAATCCAAAACACTAATTCAAGGAGATATATGCTCCCCTAAGTTCATTGCCACATTATTTACATATGGAAAGAACTTAAATGTCCATCAACAGACAAACAGATAAAGAAGTGGTAAATATAAACAATGGAAGATTGCCTAGCTCCACAAAAAATTAACCAGAAGGTGTTATGCTAAGTGAAATTAACTAGAAAGACAAATACGATATAACTTCATTTGTGTGTGGAATGTAAAAAGCACAGGAGAGAACAAACAAAACAGAAACAAACTCATAGACACAGAGAACAAATTGGTGGTTGCCCAATAAAAGGGGCAGTGAGGGGATGAGAGAAAAAGGTGAAGGGATTAGAAGTACAAATTGCCATTTATAAAAATAGTCACAAGGACGTAAGGTACAGCATAGGGAATACAGTCAATAATATTGCAATAATTGTGTATGATGTCTATTGTAACTAGGCTTATCGGGGTAATCATTCATAAGGTATATAAATATCTAATCATAATACTGTTCACCTGAAACTAAAGTAATATTGTACATCAATTGTAATTTTAAAAAAAAATTAACTAAAAAATTTGAAAAAAAGACATGCAAGTACATTTAATTTTTTTTTCTCTAGATACATATTGGTCGTTTATTTTATTGCAAAAAAAAAAGTGTGAGCCCTAGCCAGTGTGGCTCAGTTGGTTGGAGCATTGTGCCATACACAAAAAGGTGGTGGGCTTGAATCCTGCTCAGGGCACATACTCAGGTTTGATCCCCAGTCTGGGATTAATGTTTATCTCTTTCTCCTCCTTTCTTCCTTCCTTCCCTCCTTCCCTCCTTCCTTCCTCCCTCCCTCCCTCTCTCCCTCCCTCCCTCCTTCCCTTCCTTCCTTCCTTCCTTCCTCTCTCTCTCTCTCTCTCTTTCTCTCTCTCCTAACAGGTACACAGTGTCACTCTTTCTCTCTCTCTCCAACCTTCTTCCTCTAATATAATTTTTAAAAAAATGTGAAATGTATGTAGTTTTTGCACACAGTGCTAATCCTTGCAGTTCTGAAAAAACATCTGCAGGAATTTTCATATGTGTAAGAATCAAAAGGTCAGAAATTTTCTTTAAAAAAAAGAAAAGATTCCTATTCAAATAAACAACATTATCATATAAAGACAAAAATAAACTTTGATTTCTTAAATTATATTTTAATGCACTAGGGAGTGTTTAGAAATTTGGAGGAGGTTATTTCTTTGTAGTTCTATTATATACATAAAATATATTACATGTAAAAGATTTTGTTATTTAAGATAAATAGGTCCTGTGCTATGAGTTTAAATTATCTAATATGCTTTTATATTGTAATGAGTATAAATTACATGATGTTAATTATTGTGAATTTTGATATCATTTAAGTTTCAGAATTTATTCTACAAGCAATAAGTATTTAACTTCCCACATGTATGAATATTTAAAATACATAGGGCTCATCTGACCCAACTTTTTAAAAAATATATAAAGATCCCAATACTGTCCAATAGGATTTAAATAAAATACAAAGTATTTTCAAAAATTTGGTGCTCATATTTAAGAAACTAAATGTCCAAATTATAGCTCTAGAGATAAATAGATGGGTAAGTAGAAAGATCTTTTTAAATTTTATATATATATATATATATATATATATATATATATATATATATTGATTTTTACAGAGAGGAAGGTAGAGGAATAGAGAGTTAGAAACATCGATGAGAAAGAAACATTGATTAGCTGCCTCCTGAACACCCCCTACTGGGGATGTACCCACAACCAAGGTACATTCCCTTGACCTGAATCAAACCTGGAACCTTTCAGTCCGCAGGCTGATGCTCTATCCATTGAGCCAAACCGGTTTTGGCTAGAAAGATCTTTTTAAAATGTTTTAAGAAACTATTTATTAAAATGCAGTGAGCTCATTAAACATAAAATGTTATATTTCATTCCTTTTCTATCACCCATGCTACATCATATATTGCCAGATATAGAGAAAAATGCAGGATTTATGTGGAGAGTAGTTGAGTATAATTGGATAAAAATGTATCTTATTGTCCAATTCCACCAGTCCTTCTGCTCCCCTTTATTTATTTTATTTTTAATAGTATTTTTCTCTTTATTGATTAAGGTATTATAGATGTGTACTAATCCTCCTATTGCCCCTACATTCCCCTCACTCATGCCCTCTCCCCCTTGGTGCTGTGTCCATAAGTTAGGCTTATAAGCATGCAAACAAGTCCTTTGATCAATCTCTCCACCTTATCCTCTCTCCCCTCCCCTACCTTCCCTCTGAGGTTTGATGGTCTGATAGATGCTTCTCTGTCTCTGGATCTGTTTTTGGTCACCAGTTTACATTGTTCATTATATTCCATGAATGAGTGAGATCATGTGATAATTATCTTTCTCTGACTGGCTTATTTCACTTAGCATAATGCCCTCCAGTTCCATCTATCATGTTGCAAGTGGTAAAAGTTCCTTCTTTTTTATAGTGGCGTAATATTCCATTGTGCAGATGTATCAGAGCTTTTTAATCCACTCATCTGCTGGCACTTAGGCATTTCCAAATCTTAGCTTTGTTAAATTGTGATGCTATAAATATAAGAGTGCATATATCCTTTCTGATTGGTGTTTCTAGTTTCTTGGGATATATTCTAAGAAGTGAGATCACTAGGTCAAATGGGAGTTCTATTTTTTTGTTTTTTGATGCAACTTCATACTATTCTCTACAGTGGCTGCACTGGTCTGCATTCCCACCACCTTTTGCCCCCCTTTAAATTTGAAGTGTGCTTTCTCTCCCTTCTTTTAAATTCTTCACTTAAAGCAGGGAAATTCAGGATTGTAAGTAAAATATATGAATACATATTTCATTTTTTTGTTCACTCAAATATAAGACATTTGTATAGTTCCTTCAGTGCACCAAGATGCATGCTAAGTGTTAAGGATATAAAGATGAATGATCTTTGCTTCTGGAGACCACATGTTGTTTTAATTTGATGAATCACAGCAATGAAGATTATAGAAAAGTTTAATTTAAAGTAATTTTTAAATTTTCCTTAATTTGAGATTCAGATCCATAAATTCTAGGGCAAAGTTTGACTCAAATTTGGATATTTCTATTATTTTTTTAAAAATCAACAACAGCCTTTTTTATCTTCTTTTGAGACTTCAGAGTTACTGAAATGTCTACTGACCAATGAAAATTCAACTCCTTAGTGTTATAGAATAAAATTGCTTTTTAACTATGTAAATTAGTGCATATCTTATTTAAACTACTACTAATAGTACACCACACTGAAATAATTGTGTTAGAGTCCATACTAGCATTTGTTGAGAAATCAAGACACCATTTCTTGATTAGGTTTCAATTTAATTTTAAAAAGTAACCTGAATTTTAGTTTTCATTTGATTAGACACATGCCTAATTTTTAAAAAATGGAAATAATATTTCCATATATTTACTGATAGACTAGAATTCTAAATTATCACAACTTTGAAATAGGCTTCTTTAGAGTATATATTTTCAACTACTTCTAATCAATATGCCTGTTATAAATATTAAACAGAGAGAGAATAGTTAAAATATGAGAGGATAGAAGAGTGACATAGTGAATTTAAAATATTTTAATAAATATTATTCACTTGTTCATTATAAATTATACAAACAGAATATTATTTCAAGGTAATAAAATATTACCTTGCCTTATTTAAAATATAGTTAAATAAAAGATAATGATTTAGAAAATGCTATATAATGAACCTTGTGGTAATGAATTAATGCCACAAATAGAAATTAAATAACTGACTGTATTATATTAATATTATCGAAACTTTCTGAATACATATTAAAAACAAATTAAAATTAAAAATGGCATGCAACTTAACAAACCTTGTTTATATATCTAAGCAATAGTCTCTATGTATGTAAAATTTGTATTATATTTTAGTATTAAATAATAAAAAAATATATAAATTATTAGTGGCAACCAAGTATTTTCCTCTCAATAGGTTATGTAATATTTGATAATTACAAAGTTTTTATGTATTAAAACTGTTAGGAGACCAGTGTTTTTCTGTCTCCCATGTGCTTACTACATTGCTAGAAACAGAGGAAAATTCAGGATATACCTGAATATATATAAATATATATGAATATCATTATCTGCTCATATATAATGATATTATATACTTTTATGACATCATATACTATTGAGATGACATCATATACTATGATAGTATTTTATAGTTCGAAAACTGAATTGCAGACACAGGTGACATTTCTTTGACTACATGCTCCAATCATATTTCTCTACCCTTATCTCAGAAGCAACCACTATCATGGGTTTGGTAAATATTCATCTAGTCAATTTTTACTTTTTTACATGTATATGTCTGTCCACACACAATATATAATAGTGTGTTGTATGCTTTAAATGCATATAAATGACTATGTGATATTCTAAAAATTATATTTTCAAGATTTTATGTACATTTAAATAAATTAGCTCAGGCTTGTGGGCTCAATGGTTACACTGTTGGCCCATGCATCTACCAGTAAAGAATCTTGACTCAATTCTTGTTCAAGGGTATGTGCCTGGGTTGCAAGTTCAACCCCTGGACCTGGTTGAGGCATGTGTGAGAAGCAACCAATGTCGATGTTTCTCTCTATCTTTTCTCCTTCCTCCCTCCCTTTCACTCTCTCAAAAAAATGAAGAAAAAAAAAAGACATCCTTGGGTGAGAATTAACAGCAACAAAAAGATGATATAACTAATTTAGATGGACACCAGTCTCAACTCTAAAAAAAACAAAACAGAATTCTGAAAACCTATTTCATAGGAACTATTTTGTTTATTTCCTCATGAATACATTAACTTTTAGTGTGTTCTTATAAAATCTCTCAAAGTTCTGGGCACACACTAATTAATTTAGTGTCATCAAACAAAAAATTATACAAATTTTACATACATAGAGACTATTACTTAGATATATAAGCAAGGTTTGTTAAGTTGCATGTCAATTTTTAATTTGTTTTTAATATGTATTCAGAAAGTTTCAATTATCTTAATAAAATATAGTCAGTTATTTAATCCAGGTTTGTGAAATTTATCTGAATATTTTGATACACTAATGTCTTCTGAATAGCCTTCCCAGAAGAATGCCTCTTCTGTATATTCTGTTTATTCTCTTTATTTTGCCTTAGGGATTACCGTATTTGCCGGCGTATAAGACAATTTTTTGGCCCTGAAAAATATGTATTTGCCGGTGTATAAGACGACCCCCTAACATTTCCACTAAAAATACAGAGTTTGTTATATACTTGCCGTATAAGACTACCCCCCACTTGGAGGCATATTTTTCAGGGCCAAAGGGTCGTCTTATATGCCGGCAAATACGGTAATTTAGTGACATCAAACCAAATAATATAATTACAACTTTTTAAATCATATTTAATTTTTCCAGAGCTATTTAAACTGTTCCTTGCACTTAATCTTCTGAGTGCAGTTTCTTGAGCTATAAAAAACATTTATGATAAATCCACTAAATGATAGTTTTCTGCAATCCTTTATTATCAATGATTGAAGGCCTCACTCCAATTTTAATTCCAAATATGTACTTTTCAAATGATTTTGTATAATGTGGAAATATTCTTGAGTACAAGAAGTACTGACATTTTTTTTTATTCTCTGAGTGTAATATTTCTAGTCTCCAATGTCCTTACAATGTCTAGTCTCTGATAAATAGCCAGAGGATTAATGTTTTAGTGAAAGCTAGCTTGTCACCTTCAAAAGGAAATCTCTTCAAATCAAAGTCTCTTATGTGGCTCAACTACAAAGTGAATTTTAAATAAATACTGTGAAAAGAAAGCAAATCATATTGTTGCTGATTTTTCTGTTTCTACCAATGTGGACCTATGTTAAACACACATGGACAAATATGTGTAACTGTATATAGTTCCTTGCAGAGATAATGCGTATTGATATTCTTATAAGGAGAGTCTCCCTTGAGGAACAAAAATACCAATGAAAGTAAATAAGTGGGCATTGCTTTCTTTATGTAATTTAACAATCTGCTATCATTTATATATCTTAAGGTAATGTGGATCCAGATGTATACTGTGAACAGATAAAAAATCATTCTCCAATTCTTTTTAAGGTTGATGGATCCTAATGTTAAAATTTGATTTTTCTTGGCACTGTAAATTGGTATATCCAAAAACGTTATTAGATTTCCCATATGCTGGGAAAGGCACAAATTAAATAGCAAACAAACATGACAAAATTGTTTCCTGTCAATAAAGCACTGGAATAATTTGGAAATATATTACCCAAATCATTTATTTGTATTTTCCTCTTTTGCCCTGTTGCTGATTCATTCCCTTCCTCCCAAGGTTCAATATACAGGTAAGAGATGCTAACGGGGAGATTTCTAAAAGAATAAAAAGGACACTTAAAAATTTATTAGGGAAAGTGTGCTAATTTTCTAACCTTATAGTTTTACTGTTTACTATCTGTTGTATTATTCTGAGGCCCTCTTGGTTTCCTCTTCTTCTAAACTTTATGATAGTTAATGGTTATTCAGTTTCCTTTATCTAAGAACTCCTATTGATCATAAGTCAGCTGTTCTCCCTACACTTTCAGTAGTATTTGTATTACAAGTCATGCTACATAACGCAAAAATTATTTAATAACATACCTGACAAGCTAATTGTTTTGTTTTAATACTGGTTCATTTTAACTTGACTACTGTTTGTAGCATCCAGGGAGGCAACATGAATGTTTCCAAATCCATGTTAGGCAAGTTTCTTCTAGGAAGTTTTCATGCTGCAAGCTAATTTCATTCCTAGTGATTTATTTAACTGTAAAAAGTTGTTTTTTTTTTCCCTGACAGTTGCCTATTTTACCTTTTTTCTCTAATTTTCAGTGCCAATTTTGACAATGAACCTACTGGGAGATGTAAGTTCTTATGTCAAGTGAAATTGAGTACAACATGGGGTACTTCAGCATGTTCGACTTTTAAAAAATGATGATCTAATATTTTATACAACAAATAGTATTTAATATCATCTTAGCACTTCTTTTACGTATCTGATTTAAATCCTAGCATTGTACAGTGCTAGATTAAGGCTTTTCTAAAATAAAGTAAAAATATTATTTCAAAATGTACTTATGGTTTCATATTTTCAAGAACCATTCTCATACTAATGACATTATAATTTTAGTTTCACGGCTTAATAAAAGTATTAGGTGTAATGAAAAAGGACACATTAAAGAGTATTTTCACCTAAAAACGAACTATGAAGCTAAAAAAAAAAAACACTGTCTCGATAATGAGTTCCTCAAAAGTGTATAATGAAAATATAGTTGGATAATAAGTGAAGTATTAACAGATGCCAATTCTGTTAATTTCCTTCCCAATGTCCATATTAATTGTGTTATTTCCTTATTTGGGCTTATGAGATATGAATGGCGTGTAGGGAGTTGACAATCTATAATAATAAAAGCATAATATGCTAATTAGACTGAATGTCCTTTTGGACAAATCCGGGCTGCCAGGGAAGCCTGGGTCCTGGGTGCCACAGGGAAGCTGGTGCTGGTGCTGGCATCTGGGGGAAGGAAGGCCTGCTGTTGCACAAATTGTATGCATCAGGCCTCTAGTTTAAATATAATCCCTCTCACTACACACAGTGTGAAAACAGTAGAGTAGAAATAGCTGTGTGGGGTGATAGTCACAGGTTGGGCCTGGTCATAGACTCAGGGAAGCAAAGAAAGCAGCTGAACCTCCCCAGAGCCAAGAGGGCCATTAAGCTGAGTTACAGCTACAAGACAACATATGACCTGGAGGCCTTTGGCTGGTCAGAGACTGAGGCCATGGTTTCTGAAGGCTGAGGGAAAATTAGGGAATCTACATACAAGTAAATCTGGAAGTGAATGTGTCAATTTCTCTGACAGTGATCAAATATTACTTGCTACAGAACTGCTGAAATGTTACTCATAGTGAAAAGAAATCAACCTATCATGACAGCAAAACTATCTATACTCTCATAAACAAAGGATTTATCCTGATAAAGGCATTATGAAATATATAATTGAGAAAAACATTAGCTACATATATGAAATCTCCATATATGTAGTGCATAAAATCATTATTGAAAATGTCCATATATTTAATATCTATTATTTAAGTATCTTTAGAAAATAATTGTTTTGGCAAAATATTATAGTCAAATTCAAACTATTTAAGATAGATCAAAGTTTGGATTTGGTTAATTACAATATTTGTTAAACATGAATGCAAAATCTATGCACATAGAAAACAACTTTCTCAGTATTAAAAGATCTAAAATGTTTTGTTTTTCTTTAGAATTTCAATGTGTATGCCAGTGATTATTTTTTCCATGTAGATTAAAATTTACCTTTAGATCAGTTTTATTCAAATATATCAGATTTCTTAATAGTTTTTCTCCCAAGTTCCTTGAATCTTAAATCTTAGTGGTAGTTAACTCAAAGAGCTATTTATTTTAATATACAAGCAATGCCAGTTTTATGGGTTCCATGCAATAAATTAAGCTCAAATATGCAGAGCAATTGTCTCCTTGGTTAGAAGCATGCATGTAAGAATAGTTGCAGATAGGCATGTAAGAGACTTTTAGCACCGGGAGGCCTCAAAGTCCATAGGAACTCGGAGTTATCAGAGAGAAGGATGCCCAATTCTGCCAATTTATTCTGTGTCAGGGGTACATGTACTTAATAAGTTTACCAACTTCACCTAAACATTACATTTAGTAGTTGTCTTCACGGTGACAACTGTAGACACATTCAACTTAATTTATCCCTGTCAAGTGCAAGCATAAAGTTCAATGTCCAAAATTTCTATTTACATGTCTCTACAATGAGCACCTTTAAGAAGTAGTGATAGGCCAGGACCGGTTTGACTCAGTGGTAGAGCGTCAGTCTGTGGGCTGAAGGGTCCCGGTTTGATTCCAGTCAAGGGCATGTACATTGGTTGTGGGCACATCCCCAGTAGGGGGTGTGCAGGAGGCAGCTGGTCAATGTTTCTCTCTTATCGATGTTTCTGGCTCTCTATCCCTCTCCCTTCCTCTCTGTAAAAAATCAATAACATATTTAAAAAAAAGAATTAGTGATAGAAGGATTATTCCAAAGGAATATTGGGGAGTATTTTATTTTAAATTTACATTATTCTATTCAATTAATTTTTAACAAACATGTAATTAGAATAAAGTAAATAAAAGGAAAACATGCTTCTTTGAGCTGTCTGTGCTACATTTCTTGATTCTAGGAAGGGGAAATTATTTTTCACTTCTTGATATATAATTTAATCATTCCCGTTAACAGTTATGCTCAAGCCAAAAATTTAAAAGTTCCGTAAGGTAATTATACCATAAGATGGCTGGAGGAGAAAGTCCAATTTCTGTTAGGACTTTCTCCCTAATACTTCCAAATTTAGGATTATTCAGCAATACACTTGACATTTACTTCTCTAAAGACACTCGCTTTATTTTTTTAAAATGTTTACTGAGACTTAATTTATATACAATAAAACTCACCATCTATTGGTGTACACTACAATGTATTTTGACAAATTTAAAAAGTGGTTTAACCATACCCAATTGAGACATACAACATTTCATCATCCCAAAATGTTCCTACATTACTTTGTAAATCAACGTCCCATCATTGCTAAATCATTGGCAGTCACTGATCTGATTTCTTTCTCTATAACCTGCCTTCTCTTTAAGGTCATGTAACCATGCAGTAGGTAGACTTTTGTGTCTAGTTTATTTCACAGAGCATGTTTTCGATATTCAGCCTTGCTGTTGCTCATACTAGTGATGTGTTATATTTTTTTAATGTATGAGTGGTAATGCGTACCCTGTTTCTCCGAAAATAAGACAGTGTCATATTAATTTTAGCTCCCAAAGATGTGGTAGGTCTTATTTTCAGGGGATATCTTATTTTTCTATGAAGAAGAATATGGTACACATTTATTCTTAAATGAAAATAAAGAAAATTTATTACCTGTATACTATACAGTAGTACGGTAGTTGTCAACACAAACCAGACAAACTGTGAATCCTACAGTATCAAGAATTTACTCATTTATTCAATGACAATCATGTCATCATCTTCTGGAACATCATCAGAGCAATCCAATTCCTGAATTTCCTGGGGAATTTCGTGTGACTCCATTTCTTTCAGAATCAGTGGACCAAATCTCTCATGTTTAGCAATAGCACTGTCTTTAAATGAGTACTTCTTGTCAAGGTAGCCTGCTCACAGTGCATTTGCAATGCAACTGCCAGTGATTTTCTCCCATGAATTTTTCACCCAAGTCACAACTTCTTGCAGTTTAAGTTTCACAAAGTTTCCATGCTGATTTCTCTCCATTCACACAGCAGTGAGATCAGGACTCCGAGTAATATCACTGGTTGCTAGACGCCAGTTGGGGCGGCCCTAGCGACCAGTTTATGGTAAATTAATTTTCATTCTGAGACAGAGCCTGGGGGCCTTATTTTCGGGGGGATGTTTTATATTTCACTCAGAAGGAAACTTGTAAGTAGGTCTTATTTTCAGAGGATGTCTTATTTTCGGGGAAACATGGAATGAATGGCTTGTGATTTTTTTAAACCAATACCAAACTGATGAAAATGTGAGTTGTTTTCACTCTAGGATTATGATGAATAAAGCTAATATAAACATTCACATACAAGCCTTTGTGTGCACATATGTTTTTCTATTTGTTGGGTAAGGGATAGGAATAGCATTTCAGTATGTTATGGAATGTTTGAGTTTCACTCTTTATATAATGGTTGCATAACCTGAGAGAACCAAATGCTACCCACTACGTCATCAGGAAGATTACAATTTGAATTTCCAAAACAATGTATGCTATTCCTAGCATACCTGAATTCTTGCCAGCTTTTTAAACTTTGTGATTTTCTTTTACTAGCCATCCTACTAGGTATGTCATGATATCTCACAGTGATTTTAGTTTGCGTTTCCAAGTAACTAATAATGAAAACTGCGTTTTTTGTTCTTATTTGCTAATCATCTCTTCTTTGATGAGATATTTATTCAAATCTATTACTTCATTTTTAAATGGGTTGATTTTAATTAAGTTGTAAATGATCTGCATATATTCTGGATAAAAGTTGTTTGTCAAAAATGTGTTTGGTAATTATTTTATCCCAGTCTGTATCTTGCCTTTTCATTTTCTTAATGATGTTTTTAAGAGAACAGAAGTATTATATATTGATACAGTCCAATTGATTATTCTTTTATTTTTTATGCTCTTTGTCTCATTTGGAAGAAACTGTTTTCTAATCCAGTGTCACAAAGATTTTCTCTCATGCTTTCTAAAAGAAACTTTATAGTTTTAGTTTCATGGTTAGGTCTATTATTCATCTAGAATTGAATTTTATACATGGTGCAAGATATGAAGTTCATTTTTATATAAATATTTAATTGATCCAGCCCATTTGTTGAAAAACTATTTTTCTCCTAATATATTACCCTAGCACCTTTCTCTTTATAAAAATCAATTGAATATATGTATGGATCTATTTCTGGATACAGTATTCTGATCTATTGATCTTATGTATATCTCTGCCAATTCTATACTATCTTGATTTTTATAGTTTATGATAAGTTTGTTTTTAAGTTCTATAGTAGTGTAGATCCTCTACATTTCCACACAAAATTTCAAATTGGTTTACAAAAACCCTGCTGACATTTTAATTGTAATTGCATTAAATCTTTATATCAATTGAGCAACTTTCTAACTTAACATTATTAAATTTTCCAGCTCATAAACTTGGTAGATAGCTCTCTATTTATTTGGGACTACTTTAATTAATTTCATCAATATTCTGTAATTTTAAACAAACAATTATTTTTTCTTTAGACTTATAATGAAGTATTGCTATCAATGCTATTATCAATGGCATTACTTTTCTTCTGCTTTCCAATTCTTATTGCTAATATCTAGACATTTATTTGATTTTTTATTGATCCTTAATTCTGAAATCTGCATAAACCTGTAATTTTATATTGATCCTTAATTCTGAAACCTGATTGGTACAAGTGAGTTGGGCTTTTTTTCCCTCCTGCTCCTAATTTTAACATGAGCTACATAATATCACCTGACTCTGTATTCTCTCTTTGACATTTCTTAGGCAGAGGATCCTGACCCTAGCAGTACAAGTGCTTTGTTTTCATGTAGAATGCTTAGTGTGAGAATATACTAACATAGAATTGTCCAGTGCAAAATGTCAAATGTACTTGGGTTGAAAACCCTGTTCTAAACTCATATGCTATGCAACATCTGACCTACAGTATTCATTAAAATTTAGCTTATTTCTAACTCTGGTAAGTTTTTCTCAGTGGTAAGAGCATTAGCCCTTGAGCCAAAGGGTCTTCATTTTATTCCCGGTCAAGAGCATGTTTCTCAGTTACAGGCTGGATCCTGGCCACAGTCATGGTGTGAGGGAGACAATCCATGTGTCTCTCTCACATCAATGTTTGTCTGTCTGTCTCTCTCCCTCCCCCATCCTCCCATCTCTCCCGTCTCTTAAAAAAAAAAAAAAAAAAAAAAGGAAAAATATTCTTGAGTGAGGATTAAAAACAAATAGCTTTCTTGTCATTATCTTTCAGAACTCTTCCTACCACGCTGTTCTAAAATGAACCATATATGCAATATCTCTTCAGAGAAACTTGTCACTCTTTGGATATTCTTTTTCTTGGTTGCTTTGCAATTTCAGCTCTTTGATGAGAAAAATGTATGATTTTATTGTTATGGGTTTCCCCCCCACATTTCTCATTATTAGGATCTGAGAGAAATTCTGAAAGTTTCTACATACTAAGAGAAGAAAGAATTCTACTCGTTTGCATATATTTTTCTGTCCCTTCCTTTGTATTTAGAATTTTTCAGGGAGTAAAATATCTATAATGCAATAAGAAAAATTCTCCAATGGAAAAGCTTCTGCCTCCTATTTTAAATATAAATAATCTATTTTATATGAAGGCATATTTCACAAACGTTGTAATATGGAATTGTGTTTCTCTTAGTTTATGCATAATTGTAGGGAAACATAGGACTTGGTTGGAAAGTCTATAAGGAAGATTCTCTGAAAGGCCAGAGACCTCTGGGGACCTTGTCAAAGGTGGCAGACCCTGCCTTGACTTTTCCAAACAAGTCTGAGCCCCTGGGTGTTTTACTAGAATTTTTATGTTTAGACTTCAAAACATCCTTGTTTGAAAGACAGTGCTGACACAGGTGTTTTCTCAAGGATACTTACCCTGCTGATTGTATCTAGAGGTTAATTTTAGCTCAAACTGTTGTTACAATAAAAGCCCAAGGAGGCAGGTAAATGAGGCTACTTGGTGGCTATACCCAAGTAGTCCCTTAGCTTCTCTTTCACAGACACATGTGTCAGAGTAATCAATCATCCATCATTCAGGTCTGCTGGTCAGCCCAAGCATGTAATTCTCAATTAAAAAAAAAAACTTAAAAAGTAGTAAAATCATCGAATGGTCCTCTACATCAAGTATTCCAATGTGGGTATCTACCAGTTTTGGTCTGTAATTCATTGAGGAAAGCATGCTGTGAGCCTCAGAGGCACTGAATCAGAATTAGGAATACAAGGAAAATAAAATTTTTGCTATTAGTGCAGTGCCTGGCTGCTAACACTGGAGGCATATATTTTGCTCATGTATGTACAGAAATGACAGTGTATGTTTGGAACACAGAGAAAAATAGAATGACATGACAAATTTAACAGCTCAGCAGCTTAGTCATTAAGGAACTATATGGACAAGTTAAACTATTTGAAACTCTATGTCTTTACTTTAAACATTTTAAGAGATTACACTAGAGTCCTAGACCATTGGTTTCCAAATTGGCTGTTTGTTAAATTAGCAGATTTGGGGCTCTAGCCTCAAATATTCTTATTCACAAACATCATTGTTGAGCCAAAGTATCTTTATTTTATATTGAACTACTTTGATAATACTACTATAGGTGCTTGAAGATCACATTGTGAGAAATTCTCATTCCTCACTGGGTAATAGCTTTTTGGGACCAGGATTCTATTAAAATTTAACTTTGCTTGTCAGAAAAAAAGAACTGTTAATCTTTATATAGTAGATATATAGTAAATCTATAATATAAAATTGTTGAGTTAATATAAAATGTTACACATGGTCTCTGCTAGATATAAGGGTATCTTAGTTGTGCATTTGACACAGCAAATGACAGGATGGAATTTCTGAATTTCCTGAGGTAATATTTAAACTATTTTCTTCCTTCCTTCCTTCCTTCCTTCCTTCCTTCCTTCCTTCCTTCCTTCCTTCCTTCCTCCCTCCCTCCCTCCCTCCCTCCCTCCCTCCCTCCCTCCCTCCCTCTTTCTTTCTTTCTTTCTTTCTTTCTTTCTTTCTTTCTTTCTTTCTTTCTTTCTTTCTTTCTTTCTTTCTTTCTTTCTTTACAGAAAGGAAGAGAGAGAGATAGAGAGCCAGAAACATCGATGAGAGAGAAACATTGATCAGCTGCCTCCTGCACACCCCCAACTGGGGATGTGCCTGCAACCAAGGTACGTGCCCTTGACCGGAATTGAACCCAGGACCCTTCAGTCCGCAGGCCAAAGCTCTATCCACTAATCCAAACTGTTTTTTGGCTAAACTATTTTCTTGACGACCATTACACCTATTTTACAAGAAGTGACATGGCAATTATCTACTGTATGGGACAAAAGTAGAAAGCAATGAGAAAACAAGAAAGACACAGATTACATTTTGGACTGTGTAGAGAAATGTATATTTTTGTGAATTAGACATTGAACTTGTTTTTATTAACTATGATGTGTTTTTCTTTAGTTTTCAAAGTTCATTTACAATAAAACTAAGAATTCTGGCTATTTTAATATTATAAACTTAGAAGCCCAATGCACAAAATTCACGCATAGGCAGGGTCCCTAGGCCTGGCCTGCAATCAGGGCTGATCTGGGGGGCAATCAGGATATGGTCGAGGGGCCCCCACTGGCATCCGCCTTAGCTGGCCTGGGACCTGCAGGATGGAGTAGCTCCTGTATTGAGTGTCTGCCTCCTGGGGGTCAGTGTGCATTATAGCAAATTGGTCATTGCATCGTTTGGTCAATTTGCATATTAGGCTTTTGGTATATAGGATTATAGATGAGAAATAATTTAATGATTTTAATACCTACTCAAAAATAAATGTGGAAATGTGGACAACACCAGCTTTGTAGGAGTTATGATATGGTGTAAACTTATTTGGAAACTTGTACTGCCCTAACTGGTGGCTCAGTGGATAGAGCATCAGCCTATGGACTAAAGGTCCTGGGTTCGATGCTGGACAAGGGCACATGCCTGGGTTGTGGGCTTAATCCCCAGTGGGTAACATGCAGAAAGCAGCCGATGAATTCATTATTGATGTTTCTATCTCTCTCTCCCTCTCCCTCCTCTCTGAAATCAATAAAAAATATTTTTAAAATGCACTAAAAATAATTTTCATTCATAAATATAAATTACATTAAAGCTGCCGTTATTCTCCAAGTGGGAGTAAAGAGAAATATCAGTTAATTATGGTGTAATATACATCATATGAAATACATATGATAATAAAATATTTTAACTATAAAAAACAGCATAATTGTTTCATCACTGAAATGTCCAATCTCAATGATCACCCACGCTGCCAGAGGAAAATAAATTGAATTTAGTTTTGTTCCAATTTATTTGCAACTGAGAGGATAGATCCTGTGAACACACATAGCATTTTATCTTTGAAACAATAACTAAAAAGTCTAACACTGTCAAGGCATCTTGTAAAAGTTGAGAGGTCAGTGAAAGGTTTGAACCTGAATAACACAGCACCCTTTCAATCTTTTAGTTCAAAGCAAACATAGAAACACAGTAAGCTCACTGATAGAAAAGTTGTTTTATTTCTCTGGAGTAGATAATTCACATGACCTGTTTGGTTCACCTCTCTCTTTTTATATAAATAGCACACTCCCTCCACCTTCAGATCCTTCTGTGCAGATGCCCTGTAAGGCCTTCTTTTCTGCTGTTGCCCTACCACAGCACTGAGGATTCTAGGAGAATCTTTTTTTTTTTTCTACTGAAATTCCCAACCATTTCTTTAACACTGTCATTCCACACATATGCGTGTAGAGGAGACAAAACCACATTTGTCAAAAATGTGCCATGAAAAACCCATGAACATCATTAAATTAAATTATTAAAGGTATTGAGACACTATCAGGTGTCAATCAGTATTATAGGCAGAATATATACAGTGGAACACATGCACACAGACATAACCCATAAGGGAACTAGCAACATCTGACCTTAGTGGCTTCCAACACAATGCATGCATTTATTAGTGTTTAGATTTAGTATGAGTGTGCATGTGTAAATGTTTCTTACATGCTTCTATTTGTGCGAATGTGGGTGCATGTTCATGTGTGTGCTTAGTCATTTAGCTTTGGGAAAGTTGAGTAACATTGTAAATATTACATTTTCTACTAGTTGACATTAGAAATTGTATCATGCACTCATTTTTCCTACTTCAAAAATAATTCAAACTGAACTGCAGGAAAGGTACCATATTACATTATACTGCATCACATTTCATTTGCCCTATAGACCAATTCTAAAAACATATTTACCTCCTAGCTTTATCATTAATTTTCTGTTCCCTTAGGATCAAAAAATGATATAGTTTCTGATCATATGAAAAGCTGAAAATGAGAAAGTCTTTAGGATAAAATGTAATTATAAACACTAGTGTCTGATAATGACTCAATCAAATACTATCTTAAGGCAAGTTATTACATAAGTTTTGAGAACTTTTAATTTTAATATTAAAATGTAATAGTCTAAGAAAATAAACACTAATTAAAGTCAATGAGCCAAAATATTTCTATTAAATTTCCCATTGTGTATTATTCATTTTTGTAATTATAACTATGAAACGGTAAGAAAAAGAAAAAAAACTCACAAAGAAAATGTTGTTGTCCATGGGGCAAATATGGCCAGCAAATTGGTTTTGTTTGAATTACATAATTCAAATTAATTTCCCACATTTAAAAATTAGGTATTGCATATAATAATTCAGATTTATGGATTTTGTAGAAAAACTGTAAGCCTGCAACACAAGGTACACCTTCCCAAATGTCAACAGTCAATTGAGTTTATGTAGGGGCTGCCCACTTTTGGTAAATCATGCTCTCTGGAGCTCAGCAAAGCCAACTGCACCCTTATTGCTTCATGCTCTTCTAACCCAATTCATTCACAGTATGTTCCTATGCACCACGCGCTTCATCATTTGCTAGAGATTCTTTCATCGCTTGTCACTATTCACTGAAATATAACTAATATGACATAATATATATATTTTTTTACTTTTCTGGCTTTATTGCTCATTAAGTTGAAGGAAAACAAGATTTCTGAAAGATAATTTAAATACTTAAAAATATATAAGTAATTCATTGTTTATAATTTCACGATTTGAACTTTGTGTGAACTGTCAGCTCAGTGAAGTTAATAGTTCACCAAGTTGCATAATCATTTACTAGCATCACTGAAAACAAATATTCCTTATAATAAACACAGTTTAAAAATATTTTGATGCTCAAACAATAACTTGTATTTAAAAACAAATGTTTAGATGAACATTATACTTCCTACAGAATAATCTGTATGCACTGTTTAAATTCTCCAGTAATCTGAGACATTTTTTACAATGGAATATCATTTCAGATTTTAAAATCGTGCTGAAAATGCATTCAACTATTTTATATTATTATTAAAGTTGTTAATCAAAAACAAAATAGTCCTACTTTCAAAAGTACATTAAATATGCTTAATATTGCATAAAATGCTAACTGTAGCTTACTGACACATTGTACTTTTCAGTAATATGTGGTTTCATTGTTTAGAATATAAGGCTCTCATTTGTTCTCACTGGTTTAAAAACCATCATTTCTGATGCTAAATATTCACAATGAGTGAATAATGAAAATGTAAAGTTTATAATTATTTGAGTACACAAGACTTCTCCTTTAACGCCTAACATTTTTAGTCAACATTAGAAATACAAATAGTCTTCAGCTAAACTCCAAATATGTTACTTTAAATTATCTTTCAATTCTGAAAGAGTTTTCCAATAGAATTCAAGGTAGGATTAATTTAATATCATAAATAATCCACTGAAATTGCTTTTTTTCAATAACCATGATACCCTGTGACTACTTAATTTGAAATATGACCACAAACTATCAATTTTCCAATTAATGCTATGGCAAGCTCAGAGAATTTTTGCAAGCAATAGATTACTTGAATACAGTTTGAAATGGTCGTATATTTTATACTTTTAATGAAATTTAGTAATAGATTAGGAACTATTTCAATAAAAACTTTAAGTCAGAGCTAGTTATTATAAGACTATTATTTTAATGGAGAACTCGTAACAAAATCTAAAATTATTAATATATAAACATGATTTCAAATTAAAGAATATAAAGTAAAAGTATCTTGCTTGTTCCGGAGCACATTCTGATTAACAAGTATTGTAAATTATTTTTGGGGGGTATTTATATCTCTAAATAATGCATCATGCTTTTATCTCTTTTATCTTATTGATTTTTAGAGAGAAAGGAAAGCAAAGGGAAAAACAGAAACATCCATAGATTGGTTGCATCCTACACATCCCCTGCTGGAGATCAAACTCAAAACCCAGACATGTGACCTGACTTGGTATCTACCCAGTGACCTCCTGGTGCATAGGTCAACGTGAAACAACTGCACTACACCAGCTGGGATACTTTTCTCTCTTAATTTATGAAGTTTGAGAAATCCATGTTGTCTATATATTGTAACAGGAGAGAATGTGTTCTAATTATACTACTGAATATCCTTTTTGTTTATATATTTTAGTTATTCTACTTAGTTCATAAAACAAACTTCTAACTTGGAATAATTACATAAACTTTTATTTCCTTCTCTATCAATTATAAGCATCACTTATTATCACCTCTTTTTGTAAAATGAGAATATATGTATGTTTTCTGATCCCTTAAGATTTCCTCCTTCTCACCTCCTAACTTCTGTCAAGTAAACTTTTACATGATCACAGCTGATACACTTTACATTCTGTTCTTTAATCATAAAATTGGCTTGCAAACTTAATATGCAAAGATATATACTCACTTAATATACTGATGAACAAAAACTATATGTGGATTCATTCTAAATGTGAATAAATCAATATTTTCATTTTTTTGTATTATGATCCTAAATTGTTTCTTCACAGTTATTGAAATTCCTTGTTTGAGATAATATTAGCTCAAGCCTGATCTATTGAAAATAGTTTCTTAATAATGATGTAAACATATATTAAACTATTTCCTGAACTTACAGTTTCAATTTTGATGTTTTTGTTTAGGTTAAACAACCCAGGTATGAAATGAGAATACTTGAATTCTTGTACCCTGAATCAAATATCTTTCACTTTATTTCTTGCCCACTTGTCCTAAGAAAACAAACAAAAAGTTGAACAAAAAATGTAAGTTTAATTTTACTTATAGAGATGGCAGTGGATTGTCCTTTAATTACTTGAATTAATTTTCTACGTCCCTGATATTCCTGCAAGTTGACTTGACTTAAAGAATTTTGAAACAACTTCTATTACATGGAGATGCTAAGACAATATGGCATGTTTCTAAGTTACTTTATTAAGTTTATCTACTTTGAATATTTAGAGTTTGTTTTCTGTATTTGTTTTTCATTAAAATTGATTCATGAAGCTTAGTTTTGAAATTAACTCCTCAAAGTTCTTTGCTGTGCAAACAAGGATAAGGTAAACATCTTTCATTAAATGCACCTTTTAAGCTGTGTCATATTTGACTTGAGAATCAATGTACTCTTGTGATCAAGTGATTAAACTATTTACTGCTCTTGCACAGAAACTATTAAACAGATAATAAATGCAGCACTATGGAGTCAGTGTCTGGACCGCTAAATTCTACTCACCACTTAGTGGCATGACCTTGAACAAGTCTCTTAATCTCTCTGACCTGAATTTCTTTACAGTCATAGCAAGGAAAGCAATTATATCTTTGCTTATAAAGCTCTATAATTTTATTCTACAATTAGGTTTGGAATGGATTTAGCATGAGGGAAAAAGCTTCATTGCAACAGTTATGCAAATAATCTCAGATGAATTATGGAGTTAATTTAATAAGCCTCTTAACTTTTGGGGGGTAATTTTCAGAAAAAGTAAACATTCATTTAAGAAGGCATTTTAGATTACTTTTAGCAGAAAAGTTGTGATGTATTTCCTCTTATAATTAAGTATTTCTGGCAACTGTTTATCAATCATGAGTTTCTAACAGTTTGTAATTGCGGCTCAAAAAGTTCCACCTTCCTGGAACTAATCATTTAAAAAGTTTGCAATAGAATCTATAGCATTATGAATTTGTTTGACTTCCTCAAATTGTGTTTCTGTAATCTATGCTATTAAATTAATGTATATATGAAATATGTTTATAAAAAAAGTGCATTTTGATACCTAAATATTTTTGTACAACATGGGGGGGGGGAAATGGGGGTCACAATGCTTGGGTTTTTGCCCTTAGTTGGCTGCTCTTGACTTGCTGGGTGGCCCTAAAGCAAAGGGATCAAGTTACTATTTTGCAAAGCTTGCCAAATATTGTCAGGGCTTTGGAAGAGGCATTGAAACCCTAAGTGTAAAATGCTCTACAAATAGAAAGGTCAAAGACCAGCACATGCGAAACACATTTTCATTCTTAATGAGCAGTTGGATACTTAGGAAGGAATGTAAGACATCTAATTTTCAAGAGGCACTTCATTTTAGAGCAATCCATTGAGAAGTGGCAGTATTTATTGAGTAGGGTTGCTTCATCATTATTTGAAACATCAGTATTTATAAGCATACCCTAGCCTTAATAGTGTTCAGAGTGATCGTACTTCTAATAGCTATTTATAAACATTATTAATGATGTATTTAAAAAGCAGTGACTGAGTTGTTGGATATAGCTAGGTTCAAATTACAAAGTAACTACTTATTATTGGCTCAGGGGGGGTCAAGATGTGCCGCCCTTCTTATCTACTTGACAGCATTTGATGGAGTTGTTTTAAAATAATTTTCTAAAAGGAAACATGGCCTTGCTGGCATCTCAGATCAGAGCAGTCTGAGATGAGTTCTCCTCAAGTACAAGTCATCATTAGCCTCTGAACCTCCTCAGAGAGATCTTCACTCTCCTCCCACTGTGATTTCAGTACATTTGTATCTGCGAGGCACTTCTCAACTGACAATGCGCGACTTGGGCAAATGAGGCGTTTGACAGAGTAAAATCTCATGCTTCACATAATTCAAGAGTTACCTAAAATCTAGCTGAATGGGTCTCATTTATTCTAAAATAGTTCCCTGCATGACAACATGGCATTCCACTACACTTCCTTCTTTCATTTTTAAGCTTCCCCTCAAAATTTTTGTCATTGCAAATGAATTGCACTTATATATATAAGTTATCTATCTTGTATTTCTACCAGAGGCCCAGTGAATGAAATTCATGCACTGGAACGGGGGGGGGGGGGGTCCCTCAGCCTGGCCTGTACCCTCTCACAGTCTGAGAGCCCTCAGGGAAGGGAGATGACCTGGCAATCAGGGGAAGGCAAGGCCCCATCATACCTCTGCTGCTGCCACTGCTGGCAGTGCAAGCCTCAAGCAGCCCTGGACGGCTGGGCTGCTGCCATCCCAGGCTTGCCTGTGCCATGGGCTGGTCCTGGACTGCTGAGTCTGGGGGACTCCAGAAGTAGGTGCCCTGGCGGGGCTGAGGAGACTGAGGAAACTGGGCACCTCCATCTTGTGGCTTTGGGTGCTGCCATATTTGAGGGTGTGACAGTAAATTAGCATAGTCCCTCCATATTGGCTGTGGGTACCGCCATCTTTGTGGGAGGGGTGGTCAATTAGCACAGTCCCTCCTTATTGACTGTGAGCGTCACCATTTTTGAGGGTGGGGGCATAAATTAGCATATCCCCTCCTTATTGGCTGTGGGCACCACCATCTTTGCAATGGTGTGAGGGTTAATTAGCATATTCCCTCGATAGGATTGTTATAAACAAATAAGAGAACCTATAAAAATTCAAAATAAAATCCTAAAGAAAGGCCTATTAAACTTATACTTACATAAAATTTGTTAAAACTTGTTATTTAGCAATACTAAGATTTTCATGAAGATCTTAGGAAGAGCTTTTCTATTGACTTGTCCTATGAACAGTTGAATTTCCTCAACAATATTTTTCCCCCATTTAGACACAATGAGTTTCAATGGGTAAAATATTCCTATTCAGAATTTTTAAGTCAACATTGTGACTTCCACAAATTGTATAAGCAAAGATCATCATGATGTTAATTTCATTATCTTAATCCCATCTAATAGTACTTTTCCCTCACTCTGTTATCTTTTTCCATACACAGTTTTTATATTGCATCATTTTGTAAGTCTAAAATTTTCATGTAACTTGATGATCCTCTTAGGAAAAAAGCAGGATGTAAATCAATTAATTAATTATATAATATTGCAGGAGTCAAAATCTTTTTTAGCCATAATACTAATGTTGGGCCAAACTAACAGTCTAAAACTATAAGAATAAGATAGTAGCATATCACCACTAATAATCATAAGGGTTTCTTTCTTAGCTCTTGCAGCACTTAATAAGAGCAAAGTAAATCTACAGGGCAAGCAAACTTACCATACTGGTAAGCCTTAATGGACAAAGAGTACAGTGTGATAAGTAGATCTGGAAGGTTAATATAAGGTATTGAAGGCAGACTAATTTGAGAAAAACACAGATCATATATTTATTCTCCCTTATTACAAAAATGATATATCACATCACAGAACCTCTTTGATTATGCTATCAGGATTTAGTAATGTTATTAGTAATCCTATTTTAACTGCTAACAGTATATTAAGAAATATACTGTAATGAACATGTAAACTTAAGTATTTCAATGGAAATATTAATTAGTCTTCTACCATCTGTAACATACTGAATGATCAGTTTTACTGAATGAACCTGAATTAGTCACTTGCTCAATACAAACAGAATTGAAAGCAGTCACTATTCTCAAATATCTTTTCTAATAGAAGAGACAGATAATTTAGTAATGTTAGAAGGACAAATATTATAATTCAGCTATTGAGTTGTGAGTCTTCTCAGCAAGCAATAAGCTCTTTAATGTTAAGTATATCAAAGCATTATTTTCAAAAAAAGTTTTAAATATGATCTGCATACAGAGAATGAGCATTTATCAAAGTTTTATTTATCACATCAATAAGAGGAAATGCAGAATGATAAAGATGGTTCAAAGGAAAATTGGAGAGAATGAGTATAGACGGTCTCTTATTTATTTTTATTGATTTTCCACAGAGAGGAAGGGAGAGGGATAGAAAGTTAGAAACGTCGATGAGACAGAAACATCGACCAGCTGCCTCCTGCACACCCCCCCACCGGGGATGTGCTCGCAACCAATGTAGTATATGCCCTTGCCCAGAATCGAACCTGGGACCCTTCAGTCCGCAGGCTGACGCTCTATCCACTGAGCCAAACCGGTTTCGGCAATATAGACGGTCTCTTAAAGAATGCTGTTATAAGATGTCTGTGTCTAATATAAATCTAGTTACTCTCATATAGGCAATAATGACAGAATTTTCTTTTCTAAAAAATAGAAATTATTTTCATTTCTACAAGAAAATGTCTACAAAAAAAAACACATTTCATAAGATCTGGATTTTATGCAAGTGTAAGAAGTCAAATAAAGCCATCTTACTAAAGAGAATTAAGTAATCCTTTGTTGTTCCTATTAATTCATATTCAAGCATGGCATTAAAAGGATAACAATTCAAATTTTAATTTCTCAGTGTTAGTCATTTTTTTATTCTATGTGGGACATAATTTTTCTGTAAGTAAAAATATGTGTGAGTGGTTATAAATGAAAGTTTGGTACATCTATGTAGCATGTACATAAGCAGAAATTTGGCCCCTGGTTGCTATGGTCAGCAGAGTGATGTGTTAATGTTCATAAATAATTACTTTAGAAATTTAAAATAGTAGTGATGCATTGAGTAAAACTGATGTTGTGTTGATGTTTCCATATTCTGCTGAGCTTACAAACAGAATCAAATTGTCAAATAAGAATTATGAATCAGATATATTAACCATTATTTATTTTATTAATGATCTTAAAATACATAATTCAGCAGCAAAGACAAAGAAGATAAATGCAACATACCTGCAACATCTCAACTGTTTCTCCAGATGAGTGTCACCAGATAAAATATAGGATGCCCAGTTAAAGTGAAATTGCAGAGACACATTTATTTTTAGTCCAAACAAGTCCCAAATATTGTGTGGGCCATTCTTGCACACACAAAAAAATGTTATTGACTCTCTCCAATTAAAATTTAACTGGGCATCTATATTTGTATTTGCTAAATATGGCAACCCTATCGCATCCTTCCTTCCAATATCACACACACTCTCTTGCCCATAATAACAGATGAGGTTTTCAAAGGAGATTTAGTTGCTTTGCCTAACACAGCAGAAGTTAAGTGACATCTCTATTTTATACCCTGAGTTGTACGGCTCACATGGAATTATCCAGGGAGCCATGCCTCAAAAAAACCCAGTGACTGCAATTTTATTTACTATAAGTAATCCTTTAGCCAGGGACATCTGCTAAGGGTTTCTGTAGATAAAGTCCTTCCTCCTATCAAACAGCGTTAGTCTATTTATCCAGAGGTGGGTTCAGCTGACAAAGAGATTAGGCCAGGCCACCAGGCTTCTTTACTTTTCTCTCAAATTATATCCTAGTAAAGAGAATGGATGGATCTTATATATGAAGGATACATTAACTCCTGTTGTGCCAAGTAAATGCATTACTTTAATATTTAATGAAAAAAATTATTACAGAAATAAAAATTGAAGACAGATTTTTTTTTTTAAATGTAAATGTTCCATGTTTATGGTAGACACAATATTTTTCAGCTGGGGAAAGTTCACTTTTTTTAAATCGCAAACCTGACCCTTAATAAAAATAGTGTTGCATCCTACCTAATAAAAGAGTAATATGCAAATTAATCATCACTCTACTACATCCACAAGCCATGTCCACCAGCCACGCCCACCATCCAATCAGAGCGAGTATGCAAATAAACACAACCAAGATGGCTATGGCCACAGAGAGCAGGGGGGGAGGCTTGGGTTTCCCAGGAAGCAGGAACATCCTCCAGACCCAGGATGCTCCTAGCCTGTAGGCCCGCAGGCCCTGAGTGACAGGGGTCCCAGAACTCCCCCTGGCCACTTGGAATGTTCCCGCCCCACCCCCAGCCAATTGGGAATATTCCAGCACCAAGGGGTGGTTTGGGTCCACACCCCCAGCCTGGGGTCTCAGTCTGGCAGCATCACCCACACCCAGGCAGAAATCCCCTCCAGGCCCAGCCTGGGTTCTCAGCCACTGAGTCACATCAGCCAGGCAGATATGGAGGAATCTTAAATGTTTCTTTTTTTATATATATTTTATTGATGTTTTACAGAGAGGGAGGGAAAGGGGTAGAGATCTAGAAACATCTACTAGAGAGAAACATCAACCAGCTGCCTTTTGCACACTCCCCACTGGGTATGTGCCCCCAACCAAGGAATATGGCCTTGATTGGAATCGAACCTGGGACCCTTGAGTCTGCAGGCCATTGCTCCATCCACTGATCCAAACCAGTTAGGGCTGTCCAATATGTTAAAGAAAAAACCCTATCTAATAAAAAGGGAATATGCAGGTGAGGGCATTTGGGGACGATCAGGCCAGCAAGAGAGCAGTTAGGTGTCAATCAGGCTGGCAAGGAAATTGTTAGGGGGTGATCATGCTGGCAGGCAGAAGCGGTTAGGGGCAGTCAGGCAGGCAGGTGAGCAGTTGGGAGCCAGCAGTCCAGGATTGTGAGAGGGATGTGTGACTGCCTGTGTAGGCCCAGCAGTTGAACATCCCCGAGGAGTCCCAGACTGGAGAGGGTACAGGTTGGGCTTAGGGACACCCCACCCTATGCATGAATTCCATGTACCAGGCCTCTAGTCCTGTATTTAAAACTTTGAGTACCAAGTGAAGAAGTTAGAGTAGCAATTTGAGGAAACATTTAACAGCACCCTCTTAGTACCTCAACTAGATCTTCTATTGCTCCAAAATTGTGTTTCATCAAATAGATGACATATAGTAAATATCTCAGAAGTACCTTTTCTATTCTAATTTAAAAGTATAGCAACACAATTAATTATATTTTTCTCAAATATTATATGAATACTAGGGGCCCAGTGCATGAATTCATGCATCTTAAATGGAACTGTGGGCCATGAGGGTCTTGGCCCATCCTCTGCGCCCTGTCCAGCCCCTCCCACCATGGCCCCCGGTCCTGTCTGCTGGCAGCCCTGCTCCTGCTGCCACTCACATGTGATGACAGTGCTGGCCCACTTGCACCCACTGACCATGTGGAATGATTGGAGCCAGCGTCAGCAGCAGGTGCAAGTGGGGCTGGTGACCTCAGTGGGTGTGAGTGGTGGGTTCTGGCCCTGATAGACTATCAGAAGCAGGGGGGAAGTGGAGAAGCCCTCAGGGGATTTTGGGGCCAGTAACCACTGCTTGTACCTGCTGATGATGCCGAGTGATCAGAACCTGCACCAGGCACGGGAAGCAGGTGCAAGCAGGGCCGGCACCATCATCAGCGGGTGAGTGGCAGTTGCTGGTCCCAATTGCCCCTCAGGAGCAGGGTGAAATGGAGAAGCCTTTACAGGAGATCAGGGGTGGCAGCTAAGTGATTGGGGCCAAGGCCAGGTACCAGCAGCATGTTCAGTAATCACCAAAGGCTCACCCCGATGACAACAACTGGTGCCCTGCTTTGGTCTAGCGTGCCCACTCACCTGCTTCACCATCCTGTCATGGCTGATGCTTGCCATGTTCTGCACTGTGCCACCTGATGCCAATGCCAGCCATGTTCCAAGCACACCCCCTGGTGGTCGGCACATATCATAATGATTGACTGTTCGGTTGGTCTACTTTTTTGGTCTATTTGCATATTAGCCTTTTATTATAAAGGATGTGTGTGTGTGTGTGTGTGTGTGTGTGTGTACAATTCATTTGGGTGACATTGGTTAATAGGATTATATAGATTTCAAGTATGGAACTCTATATTATAACACTTGTATATTGCACAAGATCCCTCTCTCTCTCTCTCTCTCTCTCTCTCTCTCTCTCTCTCCCTCCCTCCCTCCCTCCCTCCCTCCGTCCCTCCCTCCGTCCCTCCCTCCCTCCCTCCTTCCTTCCTTCCTTCCTTCCTTCCTTCCTTCCTTCCTTCCTTCCTTCTTTCTTTTTTTCTTTTTTTTTCAGAGAGGAAGGGAGAGGGATAGAAATAGAAACATCAATGATGAGAGAATCAATCATTGATCATCTGCAACCTGGACATAAGCCCTGACTGAGATAGAACCATGACCTCCTGATGCTGGCTGGGTACATCTAGTTTTCTTTATGGAAATATTTTTAAAGAAACAAATGCAGTCTCTTTAATGGATCTAGGACTTTCTAGCTTTTCAATTTCTTATTTTTGCAGGTTCAGTTTGTTGTATATTTCAGGAAATTTGTCAATTGTGTATAAAATATATTTTAAATACAATGATAAATACTTACCAATGTATATAATAAACAAATACATACAGAAATCATTTGCGTGTGCATGTATGTACTATCTCTGTCCATTGAGTGATAATAGAAGGAAAGTCCTACAAAAAGCAATAGGAATACCTAGCATTCTGATTTTAGTTCTAAATATCTTGTATCACCAAAAGGAACTAAGTCTCCTTTCATAATTGGTTTCTTCTGCTTTAGGCAAGACTGAATGTGTCTTTGTGACACTAAGTTTTAAAAAAGTTTTTAAAATGTTGAAATATTTAAAAAAAATGACTGGGCACATCAATAGAACTCATAGCCTCTTTGATAGGGTCTTCCACCGACACACTGACAATTAAAGATAATAAAAAATTATAATCCTCAGACTAAAATGAGAACCCATAAGTCCACACAGATATAAGTAAATAATTACATAAAGATGGGGGAAAAAGGAAACTTTTTCATGTGGTTTACTTATAACTATTAAATACAAAATGAATGATAAAATCAGAAAAACACTACTCAGCAATCACCATAGTAATCATAGTTATAGACAAGGATCATCAATGAATGTTAAACCTAATGGCTACAAGTTTAATGAGAAACAGAAATCTCACTATATCTCTCCACAAGAGCGTTAATAAATACAAAGGGAAAAAAAATCATTAACTTTACATTAGAGACATTGGTAGATACCACCTGAACCAAGTAATCCAAATTAAAGTCACGCAGGAACAAGACCAGTAGACATTATTTATCTCCTAATGTAATGTGCTGAGAATCAATATCACTTTTCTATGTTTCTGAGAAAATGCATACTCTTTGTAATTATAAGATAATATTAGAGCAACCCAATGTGAACAATATTCTACAAAGTAATTGGCTATACTCTCAACAATGTCAAGTTGAAGAAACACAAAAACAGACTGTGGAATACATCTAATTTAAAGGAAAAGGACGGAAAGGAAAAACTTAATGTACCAATTAATACTGGACTAGAAAATAAACAAAACTATTGTGAGTTTGTTTTAATGTAAAGAACATTTTGGTATAAGTAAAATTTTTAAATATATTTGTTGCTGTTTAGGTAGTTGAATTGTTAATATCCTTATTATGATAACTGTAATATATAAGGTTAAATTAAGTCTAAATTATTAAAAAGCACATATTAATATTATTTTTAGGTAAATAATAATTTAACAACTTATCAGAGAGTTCAGAAAAACTATAGAAAAGTAGTAAAAGTAATATCACTTGATAAAATGTTTATGGTTGAGGAATCTGTGTAAAGTGTTAACAGGAATTATGTTTATTATTTCTTTATTTTTCTGTAATTCAAAATTATTTAAAATCAACTTTTAAAACAATATTTACCACATAATGTCACATTTCTCCTTTTGAGAATGGAGATTATTTTTACTTTCTCTGTGCTTATATATGAGGTATGGGAAGATTTTAAACCAGCTTCCTGAAATGGATACTTAAACCAGCAAGTGTTGTGAAATATGTTAGTAATATTATATGTTTTCTGTTTATCATAAATTGCCTACAGGAACTGGGAGTATGTATTTTCTGGACTATCAAAGACGTTATTCATTACCCAACTGGTGTGGCTGAACTTCAACCTATGAACTAGGAGGTCATGGCTCTATTCCAGGTCAGGGCACATGCGAGGGTTGTGAGCTAGATCCCTACCAGGGGGCGTGCAGGAGGCAGCCAGTCAATGTTTATCTCTCATAGATGTTTCTATCTCTCTCTCCTTCTCCTTCCCTGCCTCTAATATAAATAAAAATATACATATTTTTAAAAAGGCAATATTCAGGTAGAAGCAACGAAAAGCCTAGAGACAAGATAGGAGAAAAAAAAAGATCATATATATATATATATATATATATATATATATATATATTTATATATATATATATATATTCACTCATCTTCAAATATAACATTTGAAGTGTTTTGGTTTTAAATGTAAAATGAACAAAGGGGGTTTGAACTAATGAAAGTAAAATACTTAAGGAGTCAAGGAAGTGATTGGAACCTTTCCATGAAGATTAGAAGCTAAAAGAATCAATGGAGATAATGAAATACAGCGTGAGTGCTTTGATGTGTGTAGAGAAAGAATTGTGTTCAGGCAAGTTTAAAGAACCCAGGAATTGCAAAAATCAATCAAAATGCTTACAGGACATGGAACACAGATATCTGTTGAAGCTAGCTTAGCTCAGCTATTTTTCAAAGTAGACTTATATCTGGCAAATACATCTATTCAATTCATTTAAAAAATAATAATTCGTCCAGTACAAACAAACAAACAAACAACTTCTTGCTACATTGTCAGCTAGACAAAACAACTAATTGAGTGATTAACAAGGTAAGGTTATGCAGTCTAAACTCTCTTCCTCAATAATGCATGCTAACAGGTATTCTCTTAAAACAAAAAACAAACTCACTTTTTTTTGTGTGTGTGTGTTTTTTTTGTGTGTGTTTTTTTTACTTCAGAGGGTAAATAAATTAACAAATACAATTTAGAAAATTAGGGTTAGGCTAAGGTGTGGTGGCAGCACCTATGTGGGAATGGGTGGTCAGCAATGCCTAGGAAGTGACAGGAAAGGCCACTGTGAAATAAGACTTCTGACCTGGTTCCCAGGTCTCACTCATTCATAGAACGAATTAGAGACCAAGAGAGCCTCTAACATTCTGTTCTCCAACATGCAACATATTTCTTTTAGATTAAAATTTATTTCATTAATTTAAAAGATGAACAAAATGGCTGTTTTGAATTTTATTAAATTCACATCACTGAAACATATGTTTCCATAGAGGACAAACAGATGTAGGGTGTTAAGTAACAAACGGTATTGTGCATTGTCCCATACAATGACTCAGTTAGTCTTTGAAGGTCACTCACCATATTGGCTGCTAGAGCTACAGGCTTCAAAAGGCACAAAAAATCCCAAATCCAAAAACTGAATCCGTCATTGCCTAATGCTGAGGAAAAACAATCTCAAAGAGATCTAAATTACAAATGTATCAAACTCAAACAGTGCCACTTGAATTCATTTACTTCTATAACTAATAATAACATGCTCATCTTGCTTGGCAGATCAAAATACAACCAAGTCAAATGCACACTAATCTGTAAGCCATTCTGAAAGCCTTTAATCATTATTGCACTATGTGTGCTAAGGACTTGTTAAATTTATCAAACATATGCATATCCCCTTTACCTCAGAAGTACATCTGCATGATTCTGACTTAAGTGACCAACACTTAGGATAGTGGGTGGTACATAGTAAATGCTCTAATAATTTTTGTGAACAAATGATGTATGAGTAAATTTTAAAAATGACAGGATAATCTTGATTCTCCCCTTAAAAATGGAAATAACATATACGAGATGTTTTTTATAAGAATTAAATAAAATGGTTATTTATTTATTTATTTATTTATTTATTTATTTATAGAATGAGGGCATGTTTGTTAAAGCTGGGGACAGTGAAACAAGGAAGGGATAAAAGAAGCAACAGGAAAACCCAGACTGGGCTGCTTTAGCTCATGAGTAAGTCAGAGAGAATCTATATAGTAAAAGCCTAAGAGACCCTATGGCAGAACTACCAGAACAACTAGTCACTATGATTCTTACCCACCACCAGGGGCAGACATTCAATGCAGGAGCTGCCCCCTGCTGGTCAGTGAGTGCTGCTCAGTCAGAAGCCAGGCTCATAGATAGAGAGCGAAATGGCGGTGGTTGGTGCCTCTCCTGCCTCCAAGGCACCACTAAGGAGCAGCAATCTGACCCGTAAGGAGCAGCAAGCAGGCGGGCGGTAAGGAGGAGCAAGGTGTTCTGGACTGGGAGAAGAATGTCCGGCTGCCAGCGAAGGTCCAATCCCCTTGGGAGCAGACCTAAGCCAGCAGGCAGATATCCCCTGGACTGAGACAGATCACAGGCCAGGCTGAGATACTCCCTCACCCCAATGCATGGATTTTGTGCACTGGACTCTAGTTTGTGATAATAAAAGTGTATTATGCCAATTAGATCAGACGTCCTTTCAGACAACCTTCCAGATGAAACCAGGGCCACAAGGGCCGAGGCAGAGGTGGCTGCCTCAGAGGCAGGGGCCGAGCCCCTTACATAAATTTCATGCATTGGGCCTCTAGTGGTTATATATCACCTGTATTAATGATCTGTTAATAAAAATCTATACATGTATGCATTGGTATTATTATTACAATAATGGGGATGAAGCTAGCAAAATACTTTTCATAAGTATATTACACTACAAACTAGAAGATATAAAGATATAAATTAAATTGGATTAAGAATTATAAATTTCCCCCTATTCCATTTGGCTCATGGATAGAACATTGGCCTGTGGACTGAAGGATCCCGGGTTTGATTTCAGTCAAGGGCACATGCCCGGGTTGCAGGCTTGATCACCAGTAAGGGGCATGCAAGAGGCAGCCAATCAATGATTCTCTCTCATCTTTGATGTTTTATTCTCTTGTTCCCTCTCCCTTCCTCTCTCAGCAATAAATAATAATGTTTAAAAACAAAAAAAATGATAAATTTCCCCAAGAAATGTTTCTCTTTACTCTTATAATTTCATCATTAACAACAGGAGAGCTACAAATCATAAGACACCATACAATTATCATATGCTAATTTTTAGGTATATCAAAGGAGGTTTATTATTTTATATTGGGTGAAAATGTAAGACCAGAAAAGATGACATTGCAGTAGAAATTGGCAATCTGGGAAAAGTATAGTCCAGGCAGAGGAGTATCTGATTCCTATGCACTGATTTAGGAGCATAGTACAGTGTTTAAAGAACACCTTGGAGCCAGTGTGACTGGGGAGTGTTAAAGGGGAGAAAGATAAATCACAAGTCATTATAAAGACTTTGGCTTTTACTCAGAATGACAGGGTACGATATTACAGGAATCTGTGCAGAAGACTCAGATTTATTATTACTTTTTTTTATGTTGCACTTATATTGAAGGAAGGCAGGAGTGAAAGCAGCCAAATCAATTAGGAGGCTATTGCAGTAATCCAGACAAGAAATAATGGCAGAATGGACCAGAGTGTTTCAGAAGAAATCTAAAGAAAATCAAATTCCAAAATATATGCTAATTTTAACCAGAGTACTTGTGACTATATGAATGTGTATCAGCAATAAATTGATTTCTCATACTGTACAGTCCCCAAATAAAATTCTAAATTTAATTGTAGTAAATTTAAATTTTGTGTTTCAATTTTCAGAGAAGAATCAATAATAAAAATAAAATTAATTCCTTGCCAGATAGTATGTATAAAAGTATTTCTTATGAAATAGTAGGTAATTATTATGGTGTCTGAAGACTAAAAAGAAATTGAACAGCCACACAGGCAAATAATCAAAAAAGTTTTTAAAAATAGAATATTAACTTTCCAATTAAATGCATGCACAATGATAAAATTTGTCTCAGGAATAAAGAGAGGGATCATGGAGACAGGGGTGCTTTGGGTTTGTTGCCCTGACTAACTCCTCTATTTTTTTGAAAACGGGAACATCACCGAAGGCCACTTAACAATACTGAAGACGAAGGAAAGACCGAGGGTATAATCACTTTTAACAAGAGTATGCTCTTTATGGTGGGCATGGCTGGGAAATTACCAAGACAAGAAAGGAAGATCAAAGAGGTAAATGTTTGTTTTACATTGAGAAGTGGCATTTGTTTTAAGACCCTGGAAGTATTGAAGAACAATATTTTAGCCTCTTTTCATTGTTTTTTATTTCAATTGGAATGCACTCAATCTTCTTAATATTTATGTTTTAAAAATAATCTAATTTTAAAAGCTCATACTAGTAGATGTTCACAGTCAGCTTGTCGCATTAATTTTTATGTGGTTCCCTTCACAATATTTAGTGTGCACATGTGGTACTATGTGTTTCCTCAATTCCAATATTAAAAACCCAATCTGTAAAAAAAATTCAGCATATAATTGTCTTATTTTATGGTTCCTGTGGTGGTATTTTACAGTAGCCATAATATACACTATGTAAATAGGTTTTAATGAATAATAATTACTTTGATTTAGTAAAAATTGACCAAGGGTGTTATCTAAATGTATTATTTTAGCACAATAGAAGCTTCATGAATGTTAGGGTGATATGAAATGGTTAAGATAAACTATTAAAATCTAGTTAAATTTACTATTTTTCTAGAGAGACAGACCACAAAAAATGGATACATGATTACTTTTATGTGAAGATTTATGATTTATACCAAATCTCCTAAATGTCTTATAATGAATGAAGTATGTTTCTTGAATATCTCATTTATTAAACATGAATTAATAAAAATGTTATATTTTAACTGAGCTAATTGGGTAGGGATAATTTTGCTAGTTATTCACAGTCTTAAAATGTAGAGGGCACATAGCAATTTGTATCCACATAGTCTAATAAATATAAAGTCTAAAATTTTGAATACAAATTGTTTCATCAATTGAGTGTACATATGTAACCACAGTCTCTTTAGGTATCTATGTTTAAAATGTTAATAAAGATATATAAAGATAATGTCCATGAGATGCTTTGCACAGTGGTATTATTAGACCATTTCCTTGTTGTCTTTTTCTGCTGGATTTTGTTTGTTTTCTTGTTTTGTTTTGTTTTGGAAAGGGATACCGAGTTATTGAAAAGGTCTTTACTTGGAGCCATTTTCAATAAGGACCTGAGCTGCTTATGGTGCTAATGAGGTCAAGGCTAAGGGTCTAATCCCCAGAAGGGCCAATTAGCATTGTTCTGCTTCCAGAACTCGCAATTTGTATCTTGCAAAGTGCCCCACCAAATGGAAGTCAGGTGATGAAGTGTTGTTGGATCAGTAGATTCCAGACAGTATCACTCAGTTGGCTACCACCCAGACAATATTACTGTCACAGTGTAGAACTAATTAACATGTTCCAGCTGATCACTTTTGGTTCCAAAATCATGTTCTGTAATCTTCAGCCTTAGTGCAGTTCCCTCCTAACCCCCTTTAATTCTCTGTGTTATCATATTTTTAAGAATTAAAATCATTGTCCCTCAAATCCTGAATATTTGAATTTTTTTCACCAACTATTAACACTTTAGCTTATCAAATTATAGGACTTTTCTTTACAGCACTCAGTGTGTTATTGTCATTATAATTTAGAGGTACACATGGCACAAATTCTCTAGGAAAATAAATCCTAGAGTTAGATACACTGTGTTGTTATTCATCTTTATATCTCAGTATACCTTGAACAATATCTATTTCCATAAATATTTTTAAAAGAATGAACACAGTAAAGAGATAGTGAATGAGTGAAATAAATGCAGTTCCAGAGTTGCAATAAATTGCCTCATACATTAATGTTCTGCCTTTCACAGCATAAACTTTAAAAAAAAATATTTTATTGATTTTTTTACAGAAAGGGAGAGAGAGGGATAGAGAGTTAGAAACATCGATGAGAGAGAATCATCTATCAGCTGCCTCTTGCACACTCCCTACTGGGGATGTGCCCACAACCAAGGTTCATGCCCTTGACCGGAATCGAACTCGGGGCCCTTCAGTCCGCAGGCCGACACTCTATCCACTGAGCCAAACTGGTTTCGGCCACAGCATAAACTTTTATTATGAGAAAGAAGTAATATCTGTACCAAATTATGCTATATCTCTGATATTTACAGGTAGAGTTTAGGTGTTGCTCATGGTTAGTTTTTCACCTTTATCAAAATGTTTATTACATATTGTATAGAAATGCTTCAGTTTCAAGTAACATCGGATTTTGTCTTTCTTCTAAAATATAGGTCTAGTATTGTTTGGAAGGGTATCAGACTAAGAGAGCAACGGGGAGAGAAAAAAAATCAAATTTGGAACTCAGACTTTAATTAAATCAGGCAGCTTCAGAGGAACAAAAAGTAGGCAGCCACCAAATCATCTTTTATGTGGAAAATTCTAGACAGAAAGCCAGCATATTATAGAAATCACCTCATGCTTTAATGAAACTCAATAGATACTTTCCTCTGTGTTTTCAAGATTTAAAGTCCTCAGTACTAGAGTCCCACTGAAGGAATGTTGACTCCCAGCAGATGGAGAGCAGAAAGATCTAAAGATCTAAGTCTGTAGTTTTTTGGTTTGTTTATTTTTAATTAATTTGAGAGAGACATCAATTTATTTTCCCACTTATTTATGCATTCATTGGTTATTTTTTAAAAATTTTATTGGTTTTTAGAGAAGGGAAAGAGAGAAAAACAGCAACATGCATTCCTTTATGTTCCTTGACCTGGGCTGGAACCTGCAACCTTGGAATATCCTTGGTGACTGTGTTCTAACCAGAGTATTGTTATATAGAGTTATATGAAAATATAAAATACATAGTATATGCATGTACCCATAATTGGTACATGGCAGTGTATTCATGTATTTCAATATGTTACCATGTTTACTATGTAGAAATACACATATAGACTTTAAATAATTTTAAATAAACAATATGTTTATCTGAACCAAATATTTGAAGGAATAAATGTCTCTCCAAGCATAGCAGTCTGATACTTCTCCCTTGCTTCTTTGTTTTCTGTACACTCATACATCCTGTGGTTAGGCTCATGAATATGCATCATTTCCTAGTTAATTAAAGTTCTTGGATTTGTGTCTCCTGTATTGGATTTATTTTAAATATATATTCTAATTTGTGGCCATTCCATTTTATTGTACATTATCCCTCCACTGCGCTTACATTTTGTCATTTTCTTTAATCATATATAAAATTGAATAGATATTATGACATATACTTAATTCTTTTTATTTTTGATTTTAGAGTACAAGATAACACTAATAAACACACACACACACACACGAAGATAAATAATTATTTACATAAGCTCTGTGCAGTCTAAAAGTTTTAGGCAGGACTTCAGAGTACATCTAGAATTGTTTCTCTGGCCATCTTGATACAACTATTTTTGTGTGTGAATTAAGCAAAGATGGGAAGAAAAATAAATAGTTCTAAATTCTACTCTCAGCTCCCCAACCAATTTGTAATATGATTTTGAGCCAGGTCCTGTATGAATTGTGTTTCTGTGTCTTGCCAATTAAACTCTTTAGGAGATATAGCTTTGGAGTATGTGTCAGTTTAAAATATAAATTTGCATTCAAAACTTCAACATTTCCTCCTGGAAATCAGAAAAGCCTAGAGGATCTGTTTGAAAATCCACCGAGATGATAATCAAGGCCTGAAGTAATTTTGGAATGGACAAATGTAAAGAAACATCATTCTAAGGTTAATCTAAACCAATCAAAAGACACTTAGGGAAGATTTTGGTCCTGATGGTGTTTTAACAAAAATAATTTTGATGCTCTCTATAATAAATATAAATGTATTCAGTAATTGCATACAAAGTGGATCCCATTAGGGAAATAAGTCTGTATTATTTTTGGAGCAAGTGGATAGGAAAATTTTTATAACAGTAAGTTGCTGTCCAAAAAACAAAACAACTAAATTTATCCAGTCGCAGAGGAAAATATTATCTATCTAGAAGAGGCAAGAGAGTTTTGCTGAGCTATCTACATACTCTTGCCTGACTGTGAAGCTGGCAGCATTGACATGTATCTGTGCTTCCGTATGCATAGGTGTCAGTAGACAAAGAAGGAAAAACAAACAAACAACTACAACAATAACAACAAAAAACAGCATTAAGCTTCTATTGAAGTTTTGTTAGGATAAAAACAATTCTAAAATGTATTTAAAAATCTGTGGTGGATAGTACCTATTTCCCTGTATACTTACTTCTAAAGTACAATTAATTAATCAAAGCATTTGAAACTTGGAGACAGTGAATTCCTGTAACATAATTATAATGCTTAGATAAAAATAAAGGTTAAGAACTAGGGATAATACAAACATAGGACATACTTGTAAAATCTAAATGACAAAACACATGTAGAGTAGCTCCCCCTCTCCATATCCATAGGGGATGTGCTGCAAGACCCCCAGTGGATGCCTGAAACCACGAATGGCGCTGGACCTTAAATATATTATATATTTTTCCCTACATGTACATATTTACTCTTTCTTTATTAAGTGAGAGCTTTCACCTTTTTACTTAAAGGAAGTACTTCGTGGCCTCTATTTGGCATAATCTAATTGGCAGCATCACTACTCCAAAACCTTGGGGTTATTATTAAAAAAATAAGGGTGATTTGAACACAAGCACTGCCATACTAAGATACTTGTTCTCGTAATGGATAAGGCTACAAGTGACTAATGGGTGGGTATCATATACAGAGTGGATACCTGAGAGTAGACAAAGGAATAGCTTACATTCCAGGCCTGACACAGCGAGAAGGCATGAGATTTCATCATACTACTCAGAATAGCCCATTCAACATGAGCATGAATATTTAAATTACTTTATTATAATATCAAAAATAAAGCACAAACCTAGAGACAATGAAATGTGTATTAATAATGGACAAGAAGGTAATTTACAGAAATAAAAATAAAAGCCATGCAACATGATCATCTCAAAAACATAATAATTAAGCGAGGAAGAGTTTCAGAAGATTCTTGTAATATTATTTAAGTACAGTTTTGAAATGCAAAATAATTCCTTGCCGGTAAAGAAAAGAACAAACTAGGTAAAACTATGTGTACATAATAAACCTATGTATACTAATTCAGATGGTACTGTCTATATATATGCATCTGTGGTATGTAGAGATGTAGCCATCCTATATAATAAAGAGATAATATGCAAATTAACCATCACTCCAACATACAAGATGGCCACCCATGTGGACACAAGATGGCCAGCAAGGGAGGATAGTTGTGGGGGACTAGGCCTGCAGGGGAGGGCAGTTGGGGTGGACCAGGCATGCAGAGGAGTGAAGTTGAGGGTGACCAGGCCTGCAGGGAGGGCAGTTGGAGGGGAAACCAGGCCTGCAGGGAGGGCAGTTGGAGGGGACTAGGCCCACAGGGGAGGTCAGTTGCGGACAGCCAGGCCAGCAAGGGAGGGCAGTTGTGGGGAACCAGGCCTGCAGTGGAGGGCAGCTGGGGGTGAACAGGCTGGTGGGGAAGGACAGTTAGGGGCAATCAGGCTGGCATGGGAGCAGTTAGGGGGTTATCAGGCTGGCAGGAAGAAGCGGTTAGGGGTAATCGGGCAGGCAGGCAGGTGAGCGGTTTGGAGCCAGCAGTCCTGGATTTTGAGAGTGATGTCTGACTCATAATTAGAAGTCAGACATCCTTAGAGGCATACCATATTAGAGAGGGTACAGGCTGGGATGAGGGACCACCCTCCCCCCCCATGCACAAATTTCGTGCAACCGCCTTCTAGTTTATTCATAACACTTTGAAAAAATACTTTGAATGATCACCAAATTATAATTAATAAATGCCAGTTGACAGGGTGCAGAATAAAATCAGGAAGGTCTGTTGTACAAACTGAGTTTTATGTCCCCTTCAAAATCTATATGTTGAAAACAAATCTCCGATGTGATGGTATTAGGCCTTTGGGAGGGAATTAGGTCAAAAGGGCTGAGCTCACATGAACGGGATTGGTGCCCTTATGAAAGAGACCCCAGAGAAATCCTTTGCCCCTTCTCCGATGTGAAGAAACAGTGGACAGACCGCCCTCTTGTGCAGCTGGAAGAGAGCTCTTACCAGACACTGAATCTGTCAGCACCTCCATCTTGGACTTCCCAGCTCCAGAAGTGTGAGAAATGTTGGTCGATTTGTAAGCTAGAAGGCATTTTCTTATAGCAGCCTGAAAGGTCTAAGACAGGCTCATCTAGGCCTTATGTTTTATTGTTTTCACTATTACAGTTGCCCTCCATTTTATCCCCCTGTCCCACCTTGGCCTCAACCCCTTTCACCTTTCCCCTGGCCTTCACCACTCTTTGTCTGTGTCCATGGCCTAAGCATATATGTTTTAATCTCTTATTTCTTCCAGAACCCCACTCCCCCAGCCCCCTTCCCTCTGACCTCTGTCAGTCTGTTCTGCGTATCCATGTCTCTGGTTCTATTCTGTCAGTTTATTTTGTTCATTAGATTTCCACATATATGTGAGAGCATATGGTGTTTATCTTTCTCTTGACTGGCTTATTTCACTTAGAATAATAATTTCATATATTCTTCCACTGTGTTAATATTTTGTTTTGCAGACTGTGGAAAGACACATGTGCTTGTTATATCATTCACTATGGGTTTTTCAATACAGGAAAGCAAGGGCTGAGGAATGCTGAAGAGGGGTTAAAAGGCGCGCTAGCATTAAATTGAGCATTTCCCATCGAAGGACTGTGAGGAATTGAAATGGGAACAACTTTCTCAGTATGTGATTTACTGTTATCTAATGCTTTTGCCATGTAAGAGCTAAAACCACCTGGAGAATTGTAACTGATTTAATATCCCCATAATTTGGGAAACAATAGTGTGGATATAAGACACAGAAGACTTAGATCACTTGCTCAATTCCGTCCTTTACTAGATGTGTGATTTTGAGGTAATCCTTTCTCTGCTCTGTCTTATTTTACTCCGTCTATAAAATGAACTCTCACAACTCCTTCACAGTCTACAATAATAGAACTTTCTGATTTTGAATTTAAGCCAGTTTTAGCCTTCATAAAGTGCCCTTTTAGAAAAGTCCCTTTAATGGGAAGAAAAGCACAGATTTGGGGGAGATAAGGTATGAATATAGGACCTGCGTTCTCAACTCTTTGTCTCCTCGTGTAGGGTTACTTTGCTCTTCCTGTCCAGAATATGAGCCAGAAAGAGAAGAGAGAAACAAAATGAGGTCTTCAAGAAGAAAGGAAGTAGAGAGCAGCAAAGAGAAGCCGGCAGGGCAGGTGTGGGCTGTGGGGTGACATGACTGGAGTACAGGCTCTGGATTCAGCAAAGCTGGGCTTAAATCCGGGTCTCTAAGCATATCATTGCAAGGTCTTATGCAAGCTTCTTAAACCTCAGAGCACTGATGTTCTCATTCAATAACTTGAGCTTCCAAAGCTTATTACATAAAATTGTTGTGAACTTTATATTATGATAAAGTGGGTTGAAGAACGCACATTGGTTCTTTGTGGGGGATAGACACAGGGATGTTCAAAATGAGAGATTTCAACCTCTTTTGTACTATCACCCTCAGTAACTTAATCCTCCCCTCTCATTTCTTACAAACACCAGGCTTAAAATGGGTATTGTAAAAAGCATTGCTTATTAACATTGTTGTTGTTTTTTTTAATATTTTTTGATATTTTACAGAGAGGAAGGGAGAGAGATAGAGAGCTAGAAATGTCGATGAGAGAGAAGCATCGACCAGCTGCCTCTTGCACACCCCCTACCGGGGATATACCCACAGCCAAGGTACATGCTCTTGACCGGAATCGAACCTGAGACCTCTCAGTCCGCAGACCAACGCCCTACCACTGAGCCAAGCCGGTTTCGGCAACATTGTTGTTTTTAATAACAGCTAATAAGAGTGATATAAATTAATAAGATTGAACAGAAAAATAAAGTCTGTAATATGGTGGGTTCCGTGAAGTAAAGTAAATGTTGAATAAAAACCAATTTAAGCTTTTAAATATTTATTGAATATAAAGATATAAACAACCAAGAAGAGAGGGATAGAATAGCCTGGAGCATAAAACCAATGTTATAATATTATTAAATGATATAAATTAATTAGGCATTTAAACTCACATTATGTGTTGGTTATTTCTGAGAATGATAATAGTTGCTATACTATAACTTATAGAACTAATATTGGAAAGCGTGGGCTGGCATTCATGGCAGTTGAGAATTTAAGAGAGGATATTGTTCTCTTCATGTATATATATTTTAGATATGTTGTGCTATATCTGTATTTTAGTTATGTTATAACAAGTTGTAAAACATCATAATATTATCTAAATCATTTGTTTCTTTATATTCATATATGAGATAACATAATGAGTTTTAATACTAATGTTGGTTGTAATAATAAGAATCTAGAAATACTTCAGAAATCTCAGAAATCATGTGATTTATCGTAAAGATTAGGATAACTATATGTACCCACTTCGTGAGTTTCTAATGAGAATAAATGATATAGGTTAACTATTAGGAATAGCACTGGCACAATAAAAGCATACTTTGTGCTACTTAATGGTACTTTTAAATATGACTTATGAATGACCACACTTCCTGAGGAATCATGAAGCAAATTGTTGAGGCTGTAACTAGGTTGTTGCTGCTAAAACAGTTTCTAATGTGAATGATATGAAATATCATTACAATGACATAAAATATCATCCAAGATAGATAATTTGAGCCTGAAAACATTGTGCTGGGATACCATATGTACACTGGAGCTACATTAAGAAAAGTAAGACATGCTAACCCTAATGTTATGTATTAGACAATAGCAACAACTAATCGTTTATGATGTAATTGTTTAAGAAGCCCAAGAGATTGTGTCTTCTTCCAGTTTCATCCATACAATATGATAACATCCTAAATAAAATCTTTTTTATATTTCCCCCACCACTCTATTCGCCTATTGGAAACCTGCTGAGTATCTAAAACAAGAACCTTCTCTCAGGAGCAAATCAACATTGCTTTGTGTGCATTTTTAATTTTCCAGTTTCAAAGCTTAGAAGAACCAGTAAGCACACAATCAATTTTAATTTAAATTGAAACCCACTGTTGTATTTACTGCAGATGGTCTTTCAGGGAACTGAATCTAATATAATTTCTTTAGTCATTTAATCATATTGAAGAGATGTTTTGGCTACAAGGAGAATATGTAATGAAATAGGAAGAGATGATGTTATGTTTTATGATGTTTTATATTGTCCTGTATTTCTTTGATAGTGAGAAGTAGAAAGTCATTTGGATTAAATATGACCAAGTAGGTAATGATTGCTAATAATTATACAAGAAAAATCTGACATTGTAGTTATGAAGGGAGGCACAGAGAACACAGGAAGGGCTGTCACACAGGCCTACACATGTCGTGCACTGTCCAATTCTTTGCGGCATCATCACATAAATTATATTATGAAGACCCTCCTCCCACCCAAGTTGATATTCAGTGCCTTAAGTATTTCAGTAAAAATGGAAAAAAAAATTTCCACATCTACTATTTATGTTTGTCCTAGATCCTCACAGGAATGAAGTGCTATACCTGTGGATAAAAAAGGGGAACTGTGCCAATGCTTCAAATTTTTTAAACTTTTCTAATGAAATGAATGATTAACATATTACTTAGAAAAAGGGAAGAAATGATAGACACAGATAGAGGATGATGATCTCTGTGCTTACCATCAGCACTCACCAGACATGCATCAGGATTGAAAGTGCATGACTCAATGACTACATATAAAATCAGAGTTATAATTCTGTTCCCTTCCTTGATTTGGTATGTAATTCTCCTAAATCACTTAAGTTTTAAATTTGGTCTTTTTAAAAAAACACTGGGACTAAGCAATGATACATATAAAATGATCTTCTAAAAACAAATACTTCAAACAGGCTATTGACACACGTACTCTGTGCACTTCTGCACTTAAATATAATAGTTCATTTCTATGGGTACAGGCTTCTTTGAAAATTAAACTTTAATTTTAATACTAGGGAGATTGGCTTTTAATTTGTCACAGGCAGAGAAATCTTAAAACACATTTTCATTTAGAACTTGCCTAACTTTTCTGACTCTTTTTGAAAATAATTTGGGCCACTAAGCAGAGCTTGATTCAGAGTTGTGTAGAGTCATCTCAGGGGTTTCTATTCCACTGCTGAAACTCATCCAGAAATCGTCAGGTATTCCCACTCAACTCTGCCACACTTGTAATAGTTCTTCTCAGCGTTTTCTCTTAGCAAAGACCTGAGGGAACCCAGTGTGGGGGAGTAAAGCTCTGCACCCTAAGGCCCAACCTGCATGGGGCACTAAGGAAAAAGAAGGTCTGGGGAGGGAAAGAGTGTCAGTGAAATCTGGGGTAAATGAAAGCTTTAAGTGTGCTCTGGGTAGGTTTCCTATCAGTTTGTAGCATTGCGAGTGCACTTACGTTTGACATATCCCTTCAAATGTTTTGCTTTCAGGCAGAGCTTGTTTTAAGAAACGCATTTCAGGCAATCTCTCTCACTCTATTCGCTTTTCCAAGTCCCATTAAGGAAACTGGTTCCTAGGTGAAGTGGACTTGAGAAATGGAAGTTGGGATTAATCTTTTCCCAGAGAAGATGTGAAGTGAGAGAAATAGATGTCATGATTCAGCTTCTGTTATGTTGTGGATTTTGTAGATGCTCGTAAGAGATGGCTTGGTAGCAGAAACACTACTTCCTTTTTTTAGAAAATCTATCTCTATGTTGGAAGGAAAGATGTGAGCAAAGAAAAGTGTTCTAGGGGTTAGCGAATAACTGTTACAATATGATGAAGCTCCAAATAATTAAGCTGCATTGAAAAAAAGGTTAAAAAGTATATGTACTGTATGATCCCAAAGTATATGTACTGTATGATCCCACTCATGTAAAAAAAATTACAGGAAATGCCATGTAACCTATTGTATCAGAGAGCAGATCTGTGGTTTCCTGGGGACAGGGAGGGGTGCCAGGGAAGGCGAAAGGGATGGACTATAAGGGTCAGGTCAAACTTTAAGAGGATGATGAGCTTGTTAATTACAGTGATTGTTTTGCCAATTTCACAAGTAACACTAACTGAATTGTACACTCCAATGTATAGTTTAGCTATTAAAAGTAATACATATTAGAACACAAGGGTTTGAAATAAAGTAAAATTGTACTAGAAGCACTTATAATAAATACTTTGTATGTCTGAGATTTGAGACTGTGAAACAATCCAAACCAGAAAACAAAGTTGATGCTCCTTCTATCATTCAAACATTCTTTCAAGACATTTCAGGCCATTCTCCCAAAACCTTCATTTTTCCCCCCTCATATTATCATCAAAATACAGTTTAAGACCAAAAAGTTATTTACATTAATATTATGAATATGGTTGTTATAACTATGCTTTTAAAAAAGTTTCTATTGCCGAAACCGGTTTGGCTCAGTGGTAGATTATTGGTCTGCGGACTGAAAGGTCCTGGGTTCGATTCCGGTCAAAGGCATGTACATTGGTTGCGGGCACATCCCCGTTAGGGCGTGTGCAAGAGGCAGCTGGTTGATGTTTCTCTCTCATCGACATTTCTAGCTCTCTATCTCTCTCCCTTCCTCTCTGTAAAATATCAATAAAATATATATTTAAAAAAATAAATAAAAAAGTTTCTATGATTCATCTTAAAATGTTAATGGCTGGTTTAAACTAGTTTAAAATTCTTAGGTGGAACGAATAATTGTGGATCTGTTAGTATTCCAGGAATTTATCGTTACTTCTCTAACTCTTTAGCTTCCAAAATATACTCTGATAGAAAAAGTATTTTTTTTATACTTTTAGCTGATATTTTTTCTGACTTTCCCTAATCAGATCTGAAAACTATTTATAACTAGATTATCAGTCAAATTTTGAACTTGAATAATAGAAGTGGCTTTGACTAGAAAAGTCAAACTCACCTCCATGTAATTTCAAATTGAGCTACTAGTCTAAAGTTTTCTTCCTTTGTGTGTGTTTGATTTCTTTTTATAGTTTTGAAGTAATGTTTTGAAATGTTGTAGATAAATATTTCTTCACTTCAACCTATGTTATATCAGAAATAAAATGTTGTCAAATCAACCACTCATACAAATTAATAAAAAAGAAATGTGTGCACCTGTGTGTGTGTGTGTGTGTGTGCGCGCACACACACGTGCTGTGATTTAATGTTTTGGACTATTGACATTTGAATTTATGAGTAATTGATGGCTAGTTTCATCTGTCTCACTATTGCCATCATGTTCAATATTCTAAAAAATCTGAGGGGTATTGACATAGAAACTGAAGACTCATTAATGTCAAATGCCTCACTGCATAGAGAAGTTTGGTTATCTGGCCATTACCCATAGAAATGAGGACTTATTAGAAATGCAAATTCTCAGGCTCCACCCCAAACCTACTGATTAAAATTTTATTTGCTTTAACTGCAATTAAGTGATCCTAATTTACATTCTGATAGTCATTTTCCAAGAACACCTTCACTGTCAAAATAATTATTTAAAAAAGGACAAGAAAATGGTAACAATCTGTGTCAATAAGAACAAAGCCTCTGATCTCAATGTAGAACACATCTACAGGCATGTATGAGCATACCTACATAGATCTTCAAATGCCTGAATGCAAAGTAAGGATCGTTTCCATGTTTGTTGCCATGTGCAAGGTCAATTTGTTCCTCAATCAGGATTTGCAATCATTGTTTTGCCTTTGATATTTTTATAGATTAAACTCCTGCTGGAATCTCTGGGCAGCCATTCCAAGAGCTTAGCCTAAAGGAATTCATCTCACTGGGAAGATATGTAAGCAACACCAAGTTTGTCTCAGGTGATATATACAAAAAAGCAAACCTCTCCCCTTTCACATTTTGACAGTTCCTTTTCAACAAAGCATGGAAAAGTGCAGAACACCGAGGTGAAACAATTGGAACTTGTATCAGCATAGATCAGCGTGTTGCACAGATTGAGAAAATGCTACAAGCTCCCAGCTGGGGAAACTTGTAATTGCAACCAGGCTGAACATTGATATAGAGATAGCAAAATTACTAACAAGGGAAAAAGAAAATTTAGGAGACACCATAGAGGAAGCGTTTTCCTATATCTGACAAGAAGCCTAGCAAATATGACAAAGTGCTCGTCAAGAGCAGAGTGTTGAACTGGTGTGAAGAAAAATATAAAATTGATTACTACAATGACAAGCCACATAAAATACCATAATAACAGCACAGGAACTGATTTCAAATAAAAGTGAAATAAAAACACTCTCCCAAATTAAGGGGGAAAATGTGAACAAAACTAAACTTCTTCCTTTGGGCAATTTTGCAACCATTGTCAAAAGCAATCAAGACTAATGGTAACATTATCATAACAGAAGAATACATATAGCTCTAAGGATGTCTTCAATATATACATCCACAGCTCCAGCTACTGTGACATTAGGCAAGCAGCAATCAAGGAGCTAACACCCCATTACAGAATTTGAACAAAGCTGCACCACATACTCATTTCTAAGCCAACAGCATCTCTTTCTTGATTGAAGCGTACCGACACTCCAGGGAGGCAGAAATGCACTTCAGTTAGCATATTCAGGATTGCAACTCTATACATGTCAACTCAAAATTTATTATCGCAGCTGTTTATTATTAATGAATTTTTGTTCTAAAGTCAGAGAATTAAAAGAATCAGGAAGAGCCTAATCTCACTTGCAACAATTATCCCAGAAAAGTTGTTCAGCTGAAAGGAAAAAGGCGAGTGCTGTCAGTGATTGCTAAATAAATTAAATGTCCCATGAGTAGGAAGATTCATGTTGATCTTAGAACTACTGACTCTAACCAGTTGAGTTCTACAGGACAAGATGTTCCATGTTAGAGGGCAGCCACGGTGCAGCATCTTAGCAATGGATACATACACAGCACTTTCAAAGTTACTAAAATAAATGCAGAGAATCATACTCACCTGTGTCTGGTGAGACTGTCGCTGTGAGGAGACAGAAGGAAGGTAGGCAGATAGGTGTGGGACCCCGGGGAAAGGAAGTGGAACCAGGAACCCCACCAGGTGGAGTTACTAAGGCATCCCAACCAGGCCGGAAGGAGGGGCATGCGTCAAAGCAGCTTGACCTTTGGAGTGTATGCACATTGCTAAGACACATAGCATGCTGGTAACCAACCACAAGGCAGGAAGATGTACTATCCAATCCAAAGCATACTGCTAAGGCAGAACTCTTTGAAAAGGAGAATTAGAAGCAAACAAGACTTCCCACTTCCTAAACTGAGAGGGTGCACTACCTCTCGCTCTTTATTCTTCCCAGCATGCAATGGGGTCCAGTCCTTTGTTCCTGTGGCAGGGGAGCCAGTCCGTGAGTCCACGCTGCCTATGGCCTGTTAGACTTTAATTAATCTGGACACTAAGCTGCTGCCGCCTGCAATATGGAAAGGAAGCTCTGGACACTGACCTGTTCCTTTTCCCGGACTGGTTTCTCCCAATAAATCGCTCCCGTTAATTGTTTTTGATTAGGGCTTCATCCTCCCATTTTCATGAGACAAGAGCTCGGACTCATACAACAGCCACATTTTTTGGTGTCACTGGTTAGTGTAGGTGCTCGTGGGTTTCAAAAATCTTCCCAAGACCAAAACCAACAAAATACCATAATAACAGCACGGATGGGCAGTAGCCAGGAAATGAATAAGCTGAACTATATGGCATTCCAGTAGCTCTGTGGAGAGAAGGCTTCAGTGAATTAACTGATGCTCTTTGTTCTCTTATCTTTTACAGAGTTATTCATTCTGTCCTTCACCCACATTTTTCTCTCATGTTTAGTGCTTGTTTTTGTTTGTTTTGTTTTGATTTTTTTGCTGCTGCTCTGTTTGTTGGGGCTATTGTATCCACCTTCCACAAACAAAAGAAAACATGTCATCACCATACATAGGCTTGTTGATATTTAAATACATGAAATTCTAAATATAAGCTTATCCACAGACTGTTGGATATTACGAGGGTACAAAAAGCATCCTGTTCACTTTATATATCTTCTCTACCATTTTTTTTTACATATCCATGTTAAAAATGAATTAGTTTCAGCTCACATGTAAGCACTCAAAACTACTCTGCAACATCATATATATATATATATATATATATATATATATATATATATATATGAGTGTTAACCTAAAAATAAAAGTTCAATGTGAGAGGCAACAAACATTTATTTGAGATCCAAATGAATAGCTACTGGGAAGGAAGCCCTAATTCAGGCAGAAACTCAAACAGTGTTTGGATGAGGAGGGAAGGCATGGGGTATTATAAAAAGGGAAGGAGAGTCCTGGCTGGGTGATTCAGTGGCATCATCCTGTACACCAAAGGTTGTGGGTTTGATTCCTGGCCAGGACACACACCTAGATTGTGAGTTTGATACCAGGTCGGTCAGGGTGCGTAGGGGAGGCAACTGGTGGATGTTTCCATCTCACATTGATGTTTCTCATTCTCTCTCTTCCTATCTCCCTGAAAATCAATAATAATAAAAATAAATATCCTCAGATGAGGATTAAGAAAAAAGGGGATAATTACATGAATAAAAGAAGTTATTTCTATGGGTGTTAGTAGGCTAAGAAAATGATTTGTGTAGTTTCAGGTAAGCTAATATAGTGATGCTAATTCTAAAGACTATCTTCAAAATTTTAGACCAGTGGTCATAATACCTGCTTTCCAATTAGCTTTGCAAACAGTTGCTTTGGATACAAAGCTGCTTTAAATTTTGCCCAATTTTAACATTCCAAATGTTTGAGGAGTAAGACTTGCAAGGCAGTTTTTCAGTGATGGCAGCTCCAGTTCCATATTCTTTTACATGATCTAAAAGTCCTTTTAGTAAAGAAAACTCAAAAAATGGAAGTGGGCTCTAGTGAGAGGACTGAGTAGTTCATCATCCTGTGAAGTGTGCTCCTTTTTCCTCATTCCTTTTGTCACAATCTTTTTATCACACATAAGTACCAATTTGTGAGAATTGAAGATGCTTCATTTCATATAGAAGAGAGAGAAATACACTTTTAAAATGTGGAGTATAGTAGACAATATTTGAAAATGGAATGCTATACAGAGACATTATTTGACCACAAAGCAATTATGTTAGATGTTATTATATATAGATTAAAAAACAAAACAAACAGAAAACCCCACAAGGGATATCTTTGAAAACATCCCATTTAATTGTCTGGTTCAAGGAAGATACCAAATTATATCTGAAAATATTTAGAAAGTGGTGAAAATAAGAATATTAAGTATAAAATAAATAATATAGGGGAAATTTATGACTGTCAAGGGAAATCTTGTGGCTGAGGTACTTCTGATGCCGCTGTAATAAACTGGTTATCATTTAACCGGGAAGGGGGGAGGGGAAGCCTAGAAAATACAGACATGCCATTTATACAGATTTGCCAAAAAGCTGTATTTAACACTCTCCAAGTTTGCTCACCACTGATGGATGGGGAAGGGACTGGACTAAGACAGTTTGGAGGCATGCCCAGTAGGGTCTGAGTGATGTGGGAAGGTGCTTCTCCTGGGGACAAATTAGTAGACATAGTGGGCAAGGCCACTGCAAGCCAGTGCAAAACTTGAATATTTAAAACTGTAAACAAAGAAAGCTCCCTTTCTCAGTCCCTCCTGTGTTGGGCTCCTGACTCCTGTTCATGGGCTGTGCTCCCCTGTGTCCATGTGGCCCACGGCCATGTGGGACCACACACGATGGACTAACAGACCTTAATTAGGTTGGACACAGAACTACCGCCCCTGCAACATGGAACAGAAGCTCTGGACACGGGCCTTGCCGTTGGCTCTGCTGGAACCCCAGGGCACCTTTTCCAGAAGTGGCGTAAGGGGAATGGGACTTTGGAATCCCAGAAATGTAACCCCATGCAAATAAATCCTTTTACCACATCTCATTCTCCCATGGGGTCTTCTGAAAATTCTTATTTAAGTGGTACCTCAAGAACTTCTAGCCTGCCAGCAAAGGAGAAATTTGATTCTCTGGTAACACTTCCACTGGAAAAAAAGTCTTAGTTCAAATGATAAAGTAATTAATTGGACAAGTATTAAAAATAAAATGAATATGAAATGCAGAAAATAATTAGGATGGTTTTAGGAAAAGCTGTATTAAAATACAAAGTGTGTCTTTACAAATGACTATAGATAAGAGCTTATATGGAATGACACAAAGACTCACCATGACTCCCAAAGGCTGCAGTCTTTTAAATACGAATTTCTAGTGGTACTCCATGCTCCTCATAGGTGAACGACATCCTGGTCCTTCAGCTTCAGATGGGGGCAAATATAAGCTGATCCAAGAACATCCCTGAGGGCACTTCTGTGAAACCAGAACATCAATTAGCTCCTGACATGTCTAGGAAAATGCCAAGTCCACCAGCAGTTAAGAATTTATCCCACAAATTTATAGTTTGTATATTAAAAATGAATTTTAAAATGCTTTGGCATAATCAAATAAGAAGAGAGAAAATACACAAGTTTAAAGAGTATGTAGAAAATATAAATCCAAAATTATAAAAAAATATTTTTATAAACTGCTTAAAATAATATAGAAGTACTTAATAAAGTCATATATTCAAACAATAAGATATACAGAACAACAACAACAACCCACAATGCCTAGCTACCCATTAACACAGCCTGCATTCATATCCTTTCTCTAAAAGCAGAAGTTAGCCAGAACCGGTTTGGCTCAGTGGATAGAGCATCAGCCTATGGACTGAAAGGTCCCAGGTTTGATTCCAGACAAGGGCTTGTATCCTAGTTGCGGGCACATCCCCAGTGGGGGGTGTGCAAGAGGCAGCTGACCGATGATTCTCTCTCATCGATGTTTCTAACTCTCTACCCCTCTCTCTTCCTCTCTATAAAAAAAAACCCAATAAAATATATTTTAAAAAATAAATAAAAGCAGAAGTTATTCCAATGAATTATGAGAATGTGCAAATATAAATGAAAAGACCCATGTGCCATATGTAATAAAGAACATAACATATATAATTTTACTATAAACTTCCTGTATAACTATTTATAAACTGTATGTTATATAACCACATATACAATTTATATGTAATAAGCACACACATAATGGTGTGCATGCATATGTATATATTAGATGCATATGTATATTATGAATGTGTATATAAAGGTAACTGCATGAAGACAACTCTGCAAAGGCAGGGACTCAACATCACTGTCCTCCATGTCCACAGAGAGGTCCTGTGATACCTGACACCGTCCTTCAGATCCTTTCAAAAAGCATGGATGATGGGTAGGGGCCAGGTGAGTTGTGGGAAGGGGTCCATATTTATCATGATATTCTAAATATGTTTTTGCTAGCCCACTGTCTCAAGTAAAAGTGGTTATAAAACCAACATATTCCTGAGTGTTTATCTCAGGGTAAAGTAAAGGCCAGTTGTTTAGAGTAAATCTTCCTGGTTTTACAGCCATTAAGAACCCTGGGCTTTAGACCTGAAGTATATTCCTGCACATACCAAATGCCTAATATGTAGAGATTTGTAATAAATGATGAAAAATGCATGCAATGAAATCCCACATAGATATAAATAATAGAAAGTAATCTATAAATCACACAAATTATTGAAAGACTTAATTATAGTTACATTTTTTGAAAATCACTAGGTATCGTATTACTTCCTTCAAGTCTTGAAAAAATACCCTTCTTGCTCACCATTTTGAAAGTTGTTCCTATAATCTAATTTCAGCCACATTCATACACATACACATGGTTCTCAACTGTGTTAAGAAATTATTAATTCCACGATTTAATAACCCAGTCAGATTTTGGATTAGTAGTCATTTTCATCCATATCATTTTACTTTTCTCTTTATGTCCAAGTAGCATGATAAAAATTCAATGTTAATCTTGGTTTTAAAATTTACATAATATTTTTTTTTCTGGTGTAGTGGAAGGAAGTGCATTTTGCCAAAAGGGAATTGCACTGTTTGTCACTCTATATTGGATGTATAGATACTTTCATTCATCTGACCACACAAATTTTTGAGGAAAAAGGTCTGCTATTTGAGTCACTTTCCACATATGCTTTATCCACTAATGAAAACTTCTCTAAATTCTGAGAGTTTTCTGAAGAAAAATTTCTTAAAACTGTATAACTAAAGTATAGAAATGATTTTTAAATAAAATTTTCAATGCATAATATACAATTTCTTAACACTGTATAACTAAAGTAGAGCAATGGTTTTTAAATATAATTTTCAATGCATCATTAACCTTTAAGCACCTACTACGTTTAATATACTGTGTTTTATATTATGAGTGCCATAACATGATCTTTGTCCTCAAGGAGCTTAGAGTCTAATAGAAGTGAGAAGATGTACAAACATATCTATAATACAAAACAGAATGTGCTAAGTATTTTGAGAGCTTTACACATTGGTATTACAGAACAGACTGTGGCCTTTGCCAATTACTTCCAGCTGGGAGGATTAGGGAATGCTTTAAGGGGAGGGGGGGGGGGGGAACCAGAACTTGGAAGTGGAGTATGGTACATGGTATTGACATGTGAAAATATAGGAAAGGAACTCTACTCCTGGGCAGAAGGGAAAAAAAGGCACCAAGTCAAGATGTTTAAAATATCATTCAGGAGAAGAAATCATCCATATGCAATTAAAGAGTAGGGCATAGAAGAAGGAATTCTGGAAGACAAGATTAAAAAGTTAAAATGAGACATGACTAAAAAGAAACAAAGGGGTGGGGGAGGGAGATTAACCTCAGAATGTATAAGCATCTATGGACACAGACAATAGTAGAGCGAAGGCCAGGCAGGGAGTGGGTAGGAAGTCAATGGGAAAAAAGGATGTCTGTAATACTTTCAACAATAAATATAATTAAAAAAAATACCCTCCTGCATTTAACCTTTAAAAACTGCTTCAGAAAACACTTTGTAACTCATTCTTTCCTTTAATTACTTGAGGTGCATTGCATTTAATGGAAACTTTTCCAGGAACAGGATTCATTTATATCTTTAGGGTTACAATGTCTTAGTTATATTACTGCAAAATACATCCCAATTAAGGAACATTAAAATAATCCCAGCAGGTGTGGCTCCGTGGTTGAGCATTGACCTATGAACCAGGAGGTCACAGGTTGGACTCCCACTCAGGGTTCAGGCCAAGGGTTTTGGGCTGGATCCCCAGTAGGGGGTATGCAAGAGGCAGTTGACCAGTGATTCTCATCATTGATATTTCTAACTTTCCCTTTTCCTTTGTCTCTGAAGTCAATAAAAGAAATATTAAAATAACAATCTTAACTGCAGACTGAAGATCCATCATTAGATTAGGAGCACCTACCAGCTAATTTTAAACTTACTTTCTATTTTCCAGCTTTCTCCACACTACCTCTGATTTAAAAAAAAAATGTTCCTTGTGTGGACTTCTGAACTTGATTTCACCCAGTATTGTAATTACTAATTCTTTTTCTGAAAACAAAGTCGCAGAAATGAATTACTTATTTAGTTGATGCATCCTCACTGTGGTGGAATACTGGGCCACTCAGGCTTTCCGAGTCATAGAGACCCACATTTCCGACCTATCAGCTCCTGAGTAATTCTTCTGACCCAACTGAATTATATCATATTTTTTCCCCAAGAAGTATTGAAAATGTTTAAGACCTCATTACCTCACTCACTGTCCTCATAACCCTATAAAAAAAAAAAGTTTTCGTAGACTTTCATTGTAAATTATTCTCCAGGGTATCTTTGAGCTGCTCATTAAAGTGGTGTTGTTGCTATGATGATATTTCTCAGCAGGGATGTTCTAAATAACTGATTAATATGCAAATCGCTAAAAATGTAGCTTTGGCTGTTAAATTGGCCAATTCCAGGGGCCCGAGTTGCTGAAACAAAACAAAACGAAATAAAATAAAATATTCAAGCCTATTTTCTGACAGAGTGTCACCTAAGATGCTAACAAGCCAGGTGATTAATGGTTCTTTTTTCCCCATAGCATTACGATATAATCTATCAACACATTTATCATCTTCAAATTATTTGTGTTGCTCTTAATTTTGTAGTATTCCAAAGTGCTTTAGAACTTAGGACAAACACGGGAATGTTGCGGTACTTCTTTCAAGTGAGGGTTAATACATATCTATAATTAATGTTCCATCATTTAATGATTTTTATGGAACCCTTTTATCTTGCTACACATATTAAACATTACTATAGTCTGTTAGTAAATGTCTTCTTAATGTCTTATTTATACATGGAAAAGAAAAAAAGAAACCATATGGTTTTGTATTTGTCCTGCCCTGCAAAACAAAGCTATCGAGAAAACAGAATTAAAGTAGAAGCGTATAATGTCAACCTTCCCAATCCACACATTCTAGACAGCCTGGTTTTGCCAGAGGTTGCTAATAACACAGCCGATCTTGAGCAGGTGCTTTCAGAAGGAAGCCGACCATCTCTCCCCGCCAGTCCTCAGTGTCTGCGGCACATGCACACAAGCCCTTTCCTGAAATCGTCACATATGCTTTCTGGTTTGTTCAGTGAGCAAGCACCAAGTCACTGGAGATTTTATGCCCAGTGACTTCCCACCAGGCAAATTCTAATTTGGCAGCCACTCCCGGTTCCTCCTGGTGAGAAAGCTTCTTCGGGCAGAAGCTCCGGCCTGATGGAGCGAGGTGTTTCCGCCCGTGGCTCCCTTCTCCTCAGACCAGGCCTGAGATCACATCTGTTCCTAGGGCTCCAAGCCCAAGGGACTTCTGAGCAGAGAATCACCACAGAGAATTGCATTTTCTGGCTAAATGCAATCTTCTTCCCTGTGTCGGAGTGAATGCTCCTCGTTGCCTAATGACCCTGACAGTTTCTTATTCCTGGCATGAACTTTTACCTGAGAAGTATGAAATGACACTGTATGTAGGAGAACTCAGTATAAATTAGACTGTGGCATCCCATGCCATGTAGAAATGCACGGAGGCTTACTTTTCCTGGGATAACGAGAGGACATAATCATAGACAAGATGAGATATTTCAGAAATAAAGACAACAAAATTAAGAATGGATAAAAATATTTCCTTGTTTATAAAATAAAAACTGTTCTCATATATGCTGAATTGTTCTAATCATAAAAATGCTCAAGTATGAAAGTATGAAAATTAAAATGGCTGAAGTTACTTATTGTGAATGCTACAAACTCCTCTGATACCAACCCCACCAAAGTACCCTCTATACCTGAACATGTTGAAAACTCAATGGAAATTTCTGGCTTTATTTGAACAAAAATACTTGGGAAAATAATATTCTTAATTATAAGTTTAATCAGCTTATAAATTTTAGAAATGTCCCAAAGGGAAAATGAGAAAGGAGAAGCTTATTTTTAAAAATTTATATTATTATTATTATTATTATTAATTATTATTAGCTTGTAGAATAAATAGACACCTCCAAGAGCTGGTAGCATATAGTATTCTTAATTGAAACGTTGCAAATGTTTCCAATTCTCCATTCATAGTTGCATGTGAGATAAGTAAATATCCCTTCCACTTCATCTCCTTTAGTAACACTTAGTTTTCACAATAGTAGGTACTGAGCTAAGCCTTTCCTTTGAGACCACTTCCTGAATTAGTAACCACTTGAAACATACTCTTTTCAGAGCGAGACAATAGTTTATGCCATCTTTTTGTATGCTTCATTTAAGTAGTTTTGTATGAGTGTGAAAGAAAGAGATATTTCTGAGAGAAATGGCAGTATGTGGAGGCTGCCTGTGGCTATTTTACAAGGAAACTACCAGCTCTCAATAATGTGAAAAACTTCTCGAGAGGCGCTGTGGCACAGCAAGTCACTGAACCAGAGAAATTCAATTTGCCTACTGTAAAGTATGTTTTGTCTGTCTCAGAAAGCTCTAATTCAATCCAAAATTACCTTCTAGAAGCAGTCACTTTGGCCAAGGAAGGGTGCTCAGGGTGTGGGATGGGACAGGATACTGTCAGAAAAGCATCCAATGCTGCTTCTCACGCTTGGGAGGCAGACCACTGACCCACGCGGAGGTCACTGATCTCTCCATGTTTTAGATCTATGTTTATTTGTGATTGATTAACCTTTGGGTAAGTTTTACCTTTCATCTACATTTAATCTCATAGGGCCAGAGGAGAAATAGAAAACAGACAATGCTTAGGATAATAATATGTGGATAGGTAAGGAAATATATTTCGGCTCCAGTTCTACGAATCACACATTATTTGCAGATAACTTTGTATAGGCCTGAAGAGTATTGAAATACCACTTTAACACATAGCTTTGTGGTTTGTCCTTGGGTAGATAAACTAATGGTTCGTATAAACTAACTAAAAGCTTACTTTAACTCCCTAAACCACTTAGTTAAATTTATGTTATCAAAATTTGGCAGATTTTAGCAAGTATCATGTCTTACCTCTGCTTTAAGTAGAAATCATGATACTAACTTGCCTTTGCTAACGTGATTTATTTCATCATCCTATGATAGGAATTATGGGATCTTTCTAACTTTTGAGTCATTAATATGAAGTATGTCTGTCACGCCTCCTGAAAAAATAAAGCTTAATGTAGTTGTTGGGTCCTTTGTCCAAATTCATAAGTGCTAAGGCATCTTAAAATTATCTAAGGACTATATATGAAAATATAAAGATAGGAACTTGGCCAGTATCTTTGACAATTTTATTTTTGAAACTAAGTTTCCTTTTATAGTTCTACTGGAAGCTAGGGGCACAGACACTTGCACTGGTGGGGTCCCTTGACCTGGCTTGCCAGGATCTGGCCCAAACCAGCTCTCCAACATCCCCCAAGGGGTCCCAGAGTGCCAGAGGGCAGTTCTCAGGTGAAAACCCCAGAACTGGGCACCCTCCTCTCCTCTGCCAATATTATATTACTTTCTCTTTGTATCTGTCTCATTTCTTTTATCTCACTTTACCCTAAGTTTGGCGGTAACTGATGACTTGTGGGCATTTAGCTGCAACATGAATTATTTAGCAAACAGGGTTTACTTAGCCTGGAATCTGGTCGGCCTGGGGCCAGACCCTGCTCCATGCCAGGCTCCCAAAAAGGCACTTTGGCCCAGGTGGAGTCCTGTGGTGGCGGGAAGCTCCTTCTTCCCACCTGAGCTGCTCCTTCGCCCCCTGCCCTCCCCAGAGATTGCCTGCCGCCGGGAGCTACTGTCCACCCAGAAGGAAGGAAGCTGCGGCCCATTTCCCAGCCCAGAGTGGTAGTGGGAAAATTCTCTGCCTCCCCTGGAAATCGATATTAAGCAGGTGGGCCCCTGTGAGCACCAGTCGTCAGGGCCACGGCCCGCAGGTCTGCACGTCTCATCATGTAGCTAACCGAGTCAAAAGGTTTCTGTAAGGGCCAGACCCACAACCTCTGCAACTGGGAGCCAGACTCGAGGTGGGGAGCCTGGCATTTGTGCACCAGTGGGGTTCCTCAACCTGGCCTGCGGGGATCAGACCAAAACCGGCTCTCTGACATCCCCCAAGGGGGCCTGGATTGTGAGATGACTGTTCTTAGATGACAAACCCCGAATCAGGCTCCCTCTACGCTAGTTTCAAGTGTGTCACCTGAGAACCACAGCTTCCAAGTCACCTTAGCTCAGCAACTCCTGCACTGAGTGTCTGCCCCCTGGTGGTCAATGGGCATCATAGCTACCTGTCAGACAGTGGAATGGTCAGCCACTTAGGCTTTTATATGTATAGAGGCCTGGTGCACAAAATTCGTGCATGGAGGGGAGAAAGGAGGGGTGTCTCTCAGCCCTGCAGTCAGCCCACAGGGATAAGGCCTAAACTGGCAGTCAGATCTCCCTCTCACAATCCGGGACTGCTGGCTCCAACCGTTCACCTGCCTGCCAACCTGATTGTCCCTAATCACCTCTGTCTGCCTACCTGATCCCCCTAACTGCTCCCCTGCCTGATTGCCCCTAACTTCTCTCCCCTGCAGGCCTGACCGCCTCTAACCACCCCTCCCTCAGCCCCACCACCATAGCTTTTTCCAGAAGGATGCCCTGCCCTCCAGTCCCCCAATATCCATGTATTTTTGTATATGTGTATATGTATGCATATTGTTATTTTGTTAATCCTCACCTGAGGACATGTTTCATTGATTTTTCTAGTAGAAGTGAAGGCAAGAGACAGAGAAACATGGATGTAAAAAAAGACACCTCAATTAGTTGCTTCCTGCACATGCCCTGAGTGGATCTGGCTGAAACAATGCTTCCGATAGGGCCAACTACTGGTGGCCCACTGGAGCTTATGGCAATTTTCTGTTTCTGTTTCCACTTCTGGTAGAGGCCCTGATTATAGGAGCTGCTGATGTAGAGACCACTTTCTGTCCTGATCTTCTTGTCCTCCTGTCCTGACTCTCCCAGAATCCACTTCTTCTGGTCCCATCTGAGCTGCTGCGGCCCCTGGTCAGTTCTAGGCCTCGTCCCCCTTCTGGCTCCTGCTGCTCAAAGGGCTCCTGTCCCCCCCAACGCTCAGGCCCCATTTATTGTCATAGTCCTTGGGCCGATGGGGACATAGAAATCCTGGTCCAGAAGCCGGGCCTCCTCTTCTGCCTCTTGGCTCCCCCCTCAGGTCCTGGCTGCTGCCGTTTCTGGCCCACAGCCTCAGGGAAGACGTCCTTCCCCTCTCCCCTCCCCCCTTCCCCATGGTGCCATGCACTGGGCAGCTTGGGGCTGGGCCAACCAGGCCCTCCTGCCGCTCCTGCCCGCCCTGCTGGGAGCTGGCGATGGCCTGGCAGTCCTTCAGCCACTTGGCCACATCACCTGGCTGCTCAGGTCCTGGCCGGAGGCTCTGATCTCAAAGATGGTCACCCGGGAGTGGTACTGCTTGATGCTGTCCATCAGCCTCCGCTGCTGCAGCTCCTCCTCCTTGAAGCTCACGCTGAAGAGGGGGTACAGGCCCAGGACCGTGAGGTCCAGCTCCTTGGCCGGTTTGATGGAGGGCACTGGCCACCAGCGCACATACTGCTGCTGGGTGTTGTCAGCCCCGCAGCCCAGGCCCCGCAGCTGCATAGACGCCCCCAGGGTGCTCCTCAAGCCGCATCCTCATGTCCACCACGCTCTGTGTCACCGGCCCAGCACGCTGTCCACACCAACTGCACCTGAGGGCTCCTCCTGGGGGCGGGGAGAGTGAGGGCCCGCCGGGAACAGTTGTAGGTCCAGCAGGTTGGGGACCTCACCTGGCCACCAAGGAGTAGGCTGTGCCGCTTTGGCCAGCCCGGCCACAGGACCCGGTGGGGCAGGGAGAGCTGGCCCTCCCCAGGAAGCTGAAGTTGATCACGTTGTCCAGCAGCGGGATGCCCAGGCCCTGAGCCACCAGCTCAGTCACCATGAGGTGGAGCACGTGCAGTGGGGGGTGTCCAGGATCCGCCTGGGCCAGGGTTGTAGATGTGGGCACAGCTCACACAGGGACCCGGAGGCTTTGCTCCAGCCACAGGGGCAGGCAGCCGGACCAGGTGGCTTCCCTCCCGTCAGGCTTTGTAAGGAACTACATCCGCTTAATTAGCATATTACCCTTTCATTAGTATAGGTTCTTACAGCCAAATGTAAGAAATAGTTCAATAATTACTTTTAAGTGTTTATTAATAAAATGCAGCAATATTATAGTTCTTATGGTGGTTCATAGACATCAGTGTGCAAAAGAATTTCCCAGAGATCTTGTTTTAAAAAAATGTAATTTTTAAAATTACAGGTGACAAACCCTTGAAATTCTAGTTCATAGGGTTGAAAGCAGATTTCAGCACTACCCGTTTAACAAACAATCCAGTAATTGTGATGCAGGCAATTATGTATCTGAGTACATTTGGAGGAAGAAAAAAAAATATTGTCACAAAAATATCTAAGCCGAACCGGTTTGGCTCAGTGGTAGAGCGTCGGTCTGTGGACTGAAAGGTCCCGGGTTCGATTCCGGTCGAGGGCATGTACATTGGTTGTGGGCACATCCCCGGTAGGGGGTGTGCAGGAGGCAGCTGGTTGGTGTTTCTCTCTCATTGACATTTCTAGCTCTCTATCTCTCTACCTTCCTCTCTGTAAAATATCAATAAAATATATTTAAAAAATATCTAAAAAACTATCTGGGAAATAAAAATGCTATGCCTAAAATCTATGCACTAGGATAATATTTTAGCTATATTGATATATTTTAAAGTGATGTGAAATATTTTATAATTTACTTTTAGGGAAATTAGAAAAGTTAATGAAGACAAACTCTATAGCTTAAAAAAAAAAGCCCTCTATCCATGCAACACAGGATTTATTTTTTCAACAGAAATTAATTCTTTTGCTTTTTTAATAGGGAATTTTTCTATTTGCAATTGTATAGACAATTCTTGTTACATAGAGAGCCAACTGCATAATTTATTTCTCTACAACCAAACTCTCAAAGTAATTGAGATTGATCCATCATTGCTGAATAATATGTTTCAATACTCAGAGGAGTATTGAAATATACTTTCAGATTTGAGCAGCATGAAACTGTCAGGTATTCCAGACTGCTTTTTAAATAAAAACAGACATCCTTTATTTTGCTCAGCTAACAACGGTGAGATGAGCCTACATATCTGGGGAGAAAAGTAATTTTAAATGTTTACTTATTCTAAAAATGAAAAGAAAACATAAGTGCTGGGAAATTATTAGCACTATTGTCTATACTTTAGTGACAAAAATAGGTACATTTGTATTTATTTATTTTTTCATATTAACTGTTACTTTAAGTACTTTATATAGTGGGAAACGTGAGAGTTAAAGCAATTTAGGCTCTCTGATGATCACGTAGGGAATTATAAAATGAATAAATTTTGGGAGACTTATACCTTTACAACATTAAAAAGAACACATCCATTAACCCTGGCTGGTTTGACTTACTGGATAGAATGTCAGTCTGCAGATGGAAGGGTGCAGGTTTAATTCTGGTTAGGTTGCGGCTCGACCCCCAATAGGGGGCGTGCGGGAGGCAGCTGATTAATGATTCTCATCATTCATGTTTCTATCTCTTTCTTCCTCTCTGAAATCAATAAAAATATGTATATATTTTTTAAAATAATACTTCCATTAAGTGGTAAAGAACATGAAAACAACATGATAAAATATACTCACTATTCATGGCTTTTTGCTAGGTGACAAATTACTCAGCCAAATAAGGGTGGCTTTACTAAGAAATTCATGGGAATGGAACTTTGTGACTCTTCTTTTTGTGAACCCTTTTTAAGGCTCTGTTTTCCATTTTAAATAAATATTCAGTTTCTTACAACATTCTCTCAACTTTTGTCTTCTTTTTTTTCTAAATGAGAATTGCCAAATTGAATGACATTCAGGACACAAATCCTGTATCTGCCCTTGCATATAAAGATATATTTTTATAGTTGAAAGAACAAAGTAGATACCTATTCTGTCGTTTTGACAGCTTACTCCACAGAAGCTATTAAAACTTTCCTTTTTCAAAATGGTAAACAGTACTAGGTATCTGCATTCAATCAAACCAGAAAAGAAGGGAGAAAAAGTCCTTTAAGAAAGGGATGAATTGTTATTTTAATCACACATCATCCTTTCAGCATGCAAAGTTAATATTAAAAATGTACCTTAGGAGAAAGAGAGTTATAAAGAAACTAGCTGAGATAGAAGTGAACTACTTAGAAGTACAAAACAATCAAACAAAAACCACTGTTGAAACTAAAAGTAGAAACGTTTTTAATTGAGTTTCTTGGTTGTGTTAAACAGGGGCACAACCACCATCAACATTCTCTAGAAGAAAGGAATAAAGATTAGCTTCTTAAAATTATCTGAAACAAAGTTGGTCAAGTTCAGAAAATGTCTTCATCCCAATCCATATTTCTAATACATGTGATTATTGAGAGGAAACTTGCTTAGAGTTAGAAGAGAAGTGTACCTTACGTGGCCATATGAATAATTTGCTTCTACAATTCTGTAGGAGTTCAGGATGAGTCATCCCTAAATGTGCCTCACTGGTATGAAAATTATTTTGAGCTTAAGGCAACTGAGAACATGCAAGCTTAAGGGAAATGTCTGTCCCCTTCCCGCCCATCTCACCTAACTATCTAGATGAATTTAAATTAGGAGTCTAGCCCAGGAAGAGTTATCACTAGAAATGACTTTTTGCCTGTCTATATGACAGGGAAAACTAGTAATTCCTGAGCACCTGTTCTCCCTCAATGACTCTGAAGCCCCAAGCTGTGTACCTTCACCCCCAGCTCAAACTGTCTTGTAAACCCTACTTCCCTTTCTGCCTCTGACCTCTCACATATGTAGGGTCTCTGATTATCTCATGTATGTAGAGTTCCCATATGTAAGAATGTATTAAATATGCTTATTTTATCTTGTTAATCTGCCTCATGCCTATTTGATTGAAGGTAGAAAAAAAGTTTTTTCCTCCCTCGCAATTCCAAATGACTTAAAATGTTATTTCAATCATTTAGCTATTTGAATTTTTTATGGAAAGCCAGACAGGTCCACAAAAATTGAATAATTAAATAAATGTTTAGTTAGCAGAATTTTGTTATTCTAATGGCCTATTCTAGTTGTTTCATCTCCCACTTGCTTCCCTGCCTGTCATATCCCTTTAATAAAGAAGCTAGACTTAAGACATGAACCTCTGAAGCACTGGGATCCTCATTGAGATTGAGAAAATCAAACTTTTGGAGCCTCTCTTTTCTCATCAATGAATTTTTTTAAATGTTACTTTGTAATAGTCAATCCAGTTTTAAAAATATGTATTTTTGAACTATCAGAGAAAAACAAATCGTTGGATTCTAATCAGCATAGAAAGCAACTGTTTAGTATTAGGATCACATGATCTGTATAGTGGCAACTTTTGGTCATCTACCTTTTCCTAGTAAATTTACTCTCAGTGTTAACAGTTAGTGATGTTGAGCTTCTTTCTATATACCTATTGGGCATTTGTATGTCTTCTTTGTAGAAATGTCTGTCTACTCAAGTCTTCCCATTTTCTTTAAGTTGCTTTTTGTTTTCTTTGTTAATCAGTTCCTGATATTTTCTACAGCATGGATGAAAATTAATAAAATAAATCAGGCACAGAAAGAGTAATACTACTTACATGCAATAGCCAACATAGTCAAACTCATAAAAGTAAAATGGTGGTTTCCAGAAACAGAATGTAGGGGAAATAGAAAGTTGCTATTCAATGGCCATAGTTTTAGACATGAAAAATTTTTAAAAAGTACTGGGTACCTTTTGGAAGGATTCAGAGCCAAGATCCTTTAGGGTGAAATGGAGTAGGTAGTTATACAGACAAAATCAGAGCAAGGAAGATAGTCCAAGTACAGAAGGCCACCAAGGTGGAAAGCCTTGGGTGGCTAGCAATGTGCATGGATGGGAAAAGAGAGAAATAAATAAGAAAGGCACATAGGCATATTGTGACATGAAGTGGTGACTCAGGCAAAAACTAAAGAGGTCCAGGGGCTCCTCTGTACACTTGCTGGGCCATCATTATTTTTTCCACAGGATCTCCAAGTTTCCATGGGGAACACCTTGATGGACTTTTTATTAGACACTGGAGCCATTTATTCAACTTTAAATACAAGAATGACTAAAAAAAAAGTCAGTAAACCATCTAAATAGTGGGATTTATTGTGAAGAATGAAACCTAAGGTTTTTCTCCAATCCCTAAAGTATCAATTAGGAAATTTAAAATTGCCACACAAGTTTTCTCTATATGCCTGAACGTTCCATTCCTCTGCTGGGATGGGGAATCCTCTGTAAATTGCATGCCCTACCCTAGTAACCTTGTCTTACGAAAGGCAGCTGCTTTGCCTGCAGGTCCTATCAGAATATACACCCCAAGTACAAATGATTTTAACATGTTCACAGGGACCAAGAGGAGAACCAATATCTCCTATTATCAAGTGAATAAAACTGTTTGGGCAGATGGGATTCCGTAATCAATGCTCACAGCAGTGGCCTAAGATGTCCCTGGGGAAACCCCATACAGTGATAATTATTTCTTTAGATATCTATTTCCCTGGCAGGGAGTAGCTATACATCAGCACATACTTCAGAATCTCTCTATGACATTAATCACCATAGCCAATGATACTGCCACTTCACTCATGAATCTCTGAAGGCCTCTAGATTTTCTGACTGAAGTTGTTCTAGATAATCAAATTCCTTTACATTACACACTTGTGGCTGGGTGCATGAATTTGTGCATGGATGGGTTCCAGCCAGCCTATCTCTATGGGGGGGGGGTGGTGACTAAGGGTGGGGACAATTGGGGGGAGGAGCCACAGGCAGCTGGCCAGCGGGGCTTGCTCCCTGATTGAACTGCCCATAGAACTCCCAGTTGAGGGGACAATTTGCATATTAGCCTTTTATTATATAGGATCAGCAGGACAAGGAGGTGTTTGTACGACCATCACCTCCTCTTGTTGTACTTACTAGAACAAGCTGAAGTAGAAACAAGCATCACAAAAATCAGGCATCAGGCTCCCTGATTTCAGGAAACACTTGAGGAAACCGAGATTAGTTTATGAGTCAATCAATACCCCCAAAACTCAGGTCCACATTATGAGGAATTTTAATTTAGGCTTTACCGTCCTTTTCTTTATAATGCTTGACTTTGTTGTTTTAAAGTTCCTTATGGCTTGTTTTCCCCAGGCTGGAAAATTTGTATCGGCCTTACAGGAACCCCAGAGGAAGGTATTTGCGTTGAACACACAAGATTTTGCTTCAAAACAGGCTCAAGTTATTCATTCCATCAGAAAATGCAAAAGCTCCAGAGATATGGAGAAAATAATTGAAAGTGGTCATTTTCTAAGATTGGTTACATTTACCAAGATTAATAAAGATATCCATATTAATCTTAGTAAATGTTAAACTCAGCTTGTTACCCTCACCTGATATTGTTAACTTGAAACTTAAACCTTCTGAGTTAAAAGTTTATTTCCTAAGTACACTTTACTATAACTGGCAGTTTCAGTTACCGTGTGAACCTAAGGAGCAGCCTGACCTTCAAGGCCCTGCCTAATGCCAACCACCCAGGCACAGGAATTCACTGACAAACACAAAAATACAGAATAGATAGTAAACACAAGGATGCTGACCATGAAATTCCATATTTTCGACCAGGGAGGACACTGCCTGCACCCCCACCTCCCTTGGCCCACCGCCTGCACTGAGATGCTAAGATGGGCTTTGGGACTAGATTCTTCCGTCTTCTTGAGTAACCGGTACTTGAATAAATCTATTTCCTTTTCCACAAGCATCTGTCTCATGAGTTTGACTTTTCTTGTGTAAGGCAGCCAAACCTGGGTTTAGATAGTTTTACCTCTAGAATACATAATGTTAAAACCTAATAAGAACATGAACAATCTAATAAGAAATGGGCAAGTGATTAGAACACTTTAGGATAAAAGACATACAAATGTTCTACTTCACTGGGCCCTAGGGAAATTCACATTAATGCCACAATGGAATACCATTACCTAGGTTAGAATGACTAGTTAGATAGCTGATGGTACAAGTGCTGGTAAGGATGTAAAGAAACTGGTACCCAGAGACTTTTCTGATAGAAAGGTAAAATACAAAACCACTTTGGGGAAAAAAGAATAGGGAGTTCTAAAGCAGTTAAGCATATGACTACTATATAATCCAGCTACTCTAATCTTAAATATTTAGCAAACATTTAAAAAATGTATGTTGTTGAAAAGTCTTGCAAAAGAATGTTCATATAGCTTAATTTATAATATCACTAAAAAACTTGAGATAACCCAATATTTGTTAGTAGCTGTCTAAACAAATTGTGGCATATCCACACAGTGGAATCCTTTTCAGAAAAAAAAAGGGAACAAAGGATCTAAGAATATACTTACATTTTTATATATCTCTTGTATTTCTCTATAATTCCATTTACATAAAATTTTAGAAAACACAAAATAAATTTTAGTAACAAATAGATGAGTGGAATTATGGGATAATAGGTATGAAGTACAGAGGGACATAGCAGAGAAAATATAAAGTAGTATAAGGAAACATTTGGGTTTGATGAATATCTTCACTATCTTACTCATGATAGATTCACAGAGTCTAATCTCTGAGATATTACACACTTTAAATGCATAGTCATTTTATGTCAATTATACATCAATAAACATAAAATGTGGGTTCGAGAGTCTCCCCACCCACAACTCCACAAAGATATAACGAGTAAAGGAGGATTTCACTTTTTTGCATTATTGCTCTAGATCGTAATCTTTTAACCACTGAAATAAATCACTATACTCCACTACAGTCCTGGAACAAAACAACTAAGTACTTTTTTTGGCATCCTTTAAGCCATGGGTTCCTAGCCAATCACTCTTGAAAGGTAGAAACTGAAGTGAGCACTTGCTTCTCATGGCCCTTTTCATTCATCACTGTCCACTCACACAAGGCAGTGCAGGGGACCAACACGGCATTATATTGAGGGCTACAAGTACTCTCTCCTCAAAATACATCCTTATGATTCTGTGACTGGAACAAAAATGAAAAGGCAATAGCTGTGACACTTAGTCTTCTCTCCCAAGATATCCAGATAAAAAATAGGTTCTGCCCATCTTGAAGATTATCTAGACACACTTGTACTGCAGTTCATGTGTGTGTTGTGTGTGTGTGTGTATACATACATATATATATATATATATATATATATATATATATATATATGTTTCATGATTGTCATCATTTCTACAGTTTCCAAATAAGTCAGCTGGTCTGCCTGCAAGCTTCTGAGATTTATTTAAGTAAGGAGTCCATGGCATTATCTGTCCTTTGAACCTCTAATGAGGAGATTTTAGCAGAGGGGATCTAATTTATAAGGAGGCCCTATCCTTGATAATGAAGCACAGCCTATTAAGAACTTACATAAACAAGGGCTAAAATGCAATGCCAAAACAAATCACTTTGACATGTTTTAAAAATATAAGGGGGCTTCTTCAAATATCATCAAGAATGAGTCATTTGGAGTTTCGGGTTCATACATCAATGCAGTTGCTGTCACTATGAAAAATTGGACTTTTTGTTTACTTAAAATTTGAAATGCCATGATTTGGTACTTGAAAAATGAGGCGGGAAAAATGAACGTTCTCTTGCTTGTGAAAAATGGGGATTTTATTAGAATAAAGTAGGGAGGCGGAGAGAGCTCTCATCTGCTCCGGTTAAGCAGTGTTTACACAGGAAGAAATATAACAATGGCAGATCACTCGGGACAATTTGAAGCAGAATCACTTAGGGAGCTGATGACAACAGGAGCCAAGAATACAGCCTGGACCCAGAGCTGAACCTCTTTGTCCCTGTACACACATCACGAATAAATGCATCTTGAAGTTAAGACTCATATTTCAGAGTAGCATGAGACTCCCCAGTTAGAATGCATCTGTTAATAATAAAAATTTCCCTTCTGGAATGAGAGTTTAATAGTTCTTGTTCATGCTTTAAATAGGAGATCACAGCAATAAATCAGCATTATAATTTTAGTAGGTAGTAACATATGAAACATAATATATTATTTCTGGCATTTAATTTGGTCAAAATTAAGTTAAGATATTCACCCAAAGGGACAGGTTGATAAAGTAATAATTATGAGCATACAATCCTAATAACTTTTGTACTTGGTGCATTCTGGAAACACCATTGAGTGTAACATACATCTAATCTTTTTTATCATAATGAGAAAACAGTGAATTATTTTATTCTACTTTAGAAGACACATATTTGTTTCTAATAAAATTGATCAAAATAAGGTTTAAACATACACTGTGTTCTACATGTTTTCACATATTCCTTTAATGAATTCCATTAGTTGTAAACATCTGAGAATAATTATGTAGTGAACCTTTTAAAGATAAATATCTACATTTGTAGTTTTAGATGGGTCATTTTAATTTTAGATTTGTATGTCAATTCTGTTAAATTAATCCTAATGCCCCCATCCATCTATATGCACGCATATACAAAGACACTCACACATATATGTACAAGTATCAAAATTATTAGAGACAATTCACTTGATAAAAAATACAGATAATGTAGACATCAATATGCACTTATGAAATACAAACATATAGGTAAAATAAAAAAAGCTCTGTATCTAATGCATATTTTATCTGTACCCATATTTAATGCAATATATTGCAAAAGTAGATTTTTAATAAGTGTCCATTCAACTAATGAGAACGAATTAGAGAAAAAAATTAATAACTGGATGCAATTAAATATAATGTTGGCAGATAGTCTGATGTTCTAGGTTCCTAACTCATTGATTCTTCTAAGTTAGCACACATAGAAAAAATACTATTTTTTTTCAGGGAGGAATACACAACTTATTCTCAAAGATGGATTATGTACACATAATTTGATACTTTCTTATTAACTTTAGGCTTCTGAAAAATACTTCCAGTAAGCTGAGATATTATATGTATGTACTGATAGTATTGTTTGCTGCGTTTAACATTAATGGCTTTGGAATTTTACCAAATGCTTTGTATAACATATACTGATGCTTCATGGCATTTTCAACCAATCAAGTTAATTGGTGAATTACATTCACAGTTTATTTGGTGAGTAGCTATTAAATGATGTATATTCCTTGTTTATGGTATACTATTAGCTCACTACATGTGTATTAACTTACACATTTTTTGTAGATTTTGATTTATGACTATTTTATTTTCTAAGGAGAATGCCTGATGAAGCAAAATACTTGTAGTTTTGTAAAACTGTCCTAAGATCAATATTTAAAACAAGTAAAGCATACCACTAAACCATATATATATATATTTTTTTTCTTTTTGGTAAGGATAATATACATGAAATTTTAGGGAAAAAATCAGTCATATCATGGCTTAAATGTTTGGGCCAATGAAATTTACATACTAGCACATAACTTCTTTATGATTAAATAAACTAAATAAATGCTACATTAGAAACTACTACAGTTTTATAATATATCTTACATTATGATGGTATAAGTCCTCCAGCTTTATTCTTTATTCTATATATATATATATATATATATATTGATTCCAGAAAGAAAGGAAGAGGGAGAGAGAGATAGAAACATTAATGATGAGAGGGAATCATTGATCAGCTGGCTTTTGCATGCCCCCTACTGGGGATCAAGCCTGCAACCCAGGCATATACCCTTGACTGGAATCAAACCCGGAACCTTTTGATCTGCAGGTCAATACTCTATCTATTGAGCAACACTGGCTAGGGCTATTATATTTTTAAAGATTCCCTTAAATATGCTGGACTCTTTGCATGGCTATGTAAACTTTATAATCTGATAAACAATGACTGCAAAAGAAAAAAAAAAGAAAAGATATTATGTTGAAATTACATATTGTATATAATACTAGTGGCCTGGTGCATGAAATCGTACACATTGAAAGGAAATTATTTACAAGAAATATTTTAATACTGCAGCAAGCTAACCCACAGCCAATTCTATGAGGAACTGGGCTCCTGCCTCTCTAGATCTGGGGTGCAGGTGAACCAGATTAGGGGACAACAGGGCCCCAGATGCAAGCTAACCTAGGGCCTGCAACTTAATCTACCGTTGGAGCATCTGCCCTCTGGTGGTCAGTCCTTGTCTAGCTACCAGTCAAATGGTCACTTAGGCATATATATATATATATATATATATATATATATATATATATATATATATATAGATAGATATATAGATATAGATATAGATATTAATGGGAAGAGAATTGGCATCTTTATAATATTTCTCTGTTTATTTAGGTCTTCTTTAATTTCTCTGAGCAATGCTTTTTTTTTTTTAGTTTAAATGTGAAAATCCAAAATATTTTATGTTTGCCAATAAAATTTTAAACACTAATGTTTACTATACTTGTACTAAACAAAGAAGAGTTGATATAGGTATTCTAATATAGACTAATCTGGCTTTAAGCCTAGAGCATTATTAAAATGAGATACTTCTGACAATGATACAAAAGTAAAACCAACTGTATAACAATACTAAAATCATGAGATTCAACATATAAAACATATAAAAATAATTAACAAAGTAAGAGAGAGGGAGAGGAGAGGGGTGTGTAGAAAAGAGAGACAGAGGGAGAGGGAGAGGGCAAGGGAGAGGGCGAGGGCGAGGGAGAGGGAGAGAGAGAGAGAGAGAGAGAGAGAGAGAGAGAGAGAGAGAGAGAGAATATTGAATTTATTTGATTTCAGCAGTTATCCAAAGAGCTAAAATTTATTTGAATATTTTTCTTCCTTATTTCCTTCCTTCCTTTCTTCCTTCCTTCCTCCATCCCTCTCTACCCTCTTTTTCTCTCAATCTCTCTTTCTTTTTTCTCTGAAAATTTCAACTATTGGTTGATATTTACTTTTTTTTTCTTATTTTCTTATTTTCTTCTCCAGTCAAAACATTCATTGTAAATTTATTACTTTAATATTTTAAACAATGTTTTAGTTAATGTTAGAATATTTTCTCACTATATATAACTAGACATAGTTACAAAAGTAGAGCTATCCTTATCATTTTAATAAAATATGAATCTAAATTGCAAGAGTCTATAACATATGCTCGCATGATAACCACCAGGAAAGCTGAAGAAGCCATTTCTGGATTCTCCTCATGAATTTGCCACTTATACAGTGAGAATTCCCTGAGCAATATGAAAGGTAAGTGAATAATGTTTCTTCTAAACCAGATATTTTAGATGAATTACAAATTCTCAAATCACCAGAAAAAAATATAGTGTAATTGTAAAATAAAATCTTGTTTCTTTAGCTGCTAATTTGTTCATAGTATAAATAAATAAGATTATGCCTTATAATAAAAATAAAGAAACTTGTTTTTAATAAGTCCATCTCAGGCAAAATTCTATATGTGGTCTTTGAGGATGTATAACAATTACAAGACTTTGCCTGGCAGGCCTCATAAAGGCAGCTGCCCTCACAGAACAGTCTTGGTGCATAGTCCCATATTCGCAGCTTTCCAGTGGGAGCTGCAGTCAAGGACTCCACACTTGTAGGCCATGGTCATGTGCACATCAGTATTCCCAATGTGGGCACCTGCTATTAGAGGCTGCCATATTGGCTGAGACTGCAGACACCTTTTTATTGAGGAGCCTTGACTGAGGTATTCCTCCCCATCTGATCATTTCATTGGCATATAAGTATATTTCCATGGGGGAAAAAGAAACATTGGGAAACTGTCAGCTTTCCCTTTTTCCTCTTGCCTGTCACAATAGTGTGTGCTGTTCAGTTTCATTTGGGTTCATTATGCTAACTGACCACCTATAAAACAGGAAGCTCTACACTTTTATTTACAAGTACTTTTATTGAACTCTTAACACATTTTGTAAAGATATTATGGCTTAATAATACTCAAGTTTATGCTCAATCAGTACCTTAATATAAATTAATATTCTTCAGCAGAATAAATGCTACACAAAACATTATATTTTATTCAAATGTGCTAATGATGGTGCATACTTAATATGTAATAGTCTATCATTATTTTTATGCAGAATGTTGTGAAAAGAATGAATTTGGTCACAGGCATGAATAAAAAATAATATTTATAACCAATATATGTCCAAAGATACAAAACAGCAGTTCTTAGAGTTGGGAATGAATTGCTGCATTACTATTGAAGCTACTAAACAAGGGCATTGATCAATCACTGAGAAAAAGGATGGAGTAATTATTAATTTGTTCTCCTGTTGTTAAGAAAGTGACAAGAATACAACATAGAGTGTTTAAATAGCTGTATTTTTCTATGCATCATTTAGTAGTCTAGTACTGTTCCTTCTAGTATGCAATAAAATCTTTAATTAACAAAAGACAATCCTTAGCAATATATGACATGCAAAAGAGTTTATCATACTATTAATGCAAATATAAATTTAAGCACATATTTAAAAATAACACAATGTTTTGAAAACAAATTAAAAAACAGATTCCTAGTAAATGTCATTGACTCTAATTCTGATTTGATAAGATTCATTCCCCAATTAATGAGAAATGTGATTGTGGTAGAGCTGGTAATTAAGGACAAATACCAAATGGCTTTGTTTTAGGTATGAGAAATTATAGAACTATATCAAATTCCCAAGCTCTTTTTATTCAAATTGAAGAACAGACAAATAATTTAAATGATAAATGTCTTTGTTTTTCTTATATTGTTATGAAAGAGTGAAATGTGTCAAATCTGATGAAAAATTTTATGTGAAGTGATAGCATTTCTATAAATTATAATTTTCTTTAACTGTACTTTCTGTATACTTTCAGAATCCCTCTCTGGAATTTTGTGCTATTTTATTTTATTTTATTTTATTTGTTTGTTTGTTTGTTTATTTATTTATTTATTTTTGTTCCAGCAAATAGCATTACCCTAGGGCTGATGCCATTATTTTCATTGTTAATTTATTTTATATTACAAATGTTAGGTTAGCTGAAAATACAGGTATATATTTTTTCCCTTAAGCGCTGTAAGCTGTAAAAAAATGAGTTATCATTCAGATTGTGAACCATACTATAATTGCTTTCAATTTTAGATTTTCTACATAGCCAAAAAAACATTTCATTTTTATACTTGCTTTATACAAACAAATAAGCTTGTAGCCTTTGATAACATTCTCAAATTTAGAGAATTTGTCTACAGAATTTGTATTTTTGTCAGTACAATAGGTTTGTGTTTAGAAAATATTATTTTTTTCAACTGTCAAATAATACCCAAACTAAGAATCTTCTTCACTACAGTTCTAATAGTTATATGGCCAGATTAAAGCCAATAGTTCATTTGGGATATATCAGTGATTCTTGTTTATTCCTTCAGAATATTGGAAGCTAAGCATTTAAGAACTTGCTAATACAGCAGCATGCATCTGCTTTTTTTTTTTTTTAAACAAAATCAATTTGAAACCTTTAGTTTAAAATCAAACTTTAGATGGGAGCAGGCTGGCGGATGTTAATTGGGAAAAAGGAAGACCTATGTAACACTTTCAAGAACAAAGATTTAAAAATATATAAAAATAGAGATTAGACCCTACCAGATAATAAAATATATATTAAATACATATCTATACTAATAAAAGGGTAATATGCTAATTAGACCAGGTCAACTGGACAGCTTTCAGACCTCCGACTTCCTTCCAAACAAAGCCATGGTGGTGAGAGCTGAGACAGAAGTGGCTAGGGGCGATCAGGCCAGCAGGGGAGGGGAGTTGGGGGCAGGCAGGCAGGTAGACAGGTAGGCAAGTGGTTAGGAGCCAGTGGTCCCAAATTGTGAGAGGGATGTCTGACTGTCAGATCGGGATCAGGCCTAAACTGGCAGTCAGACATCCCCCAAGTGGTCCCAGATTGGAGAGGGTGCAGGCCAGGCTGAGGGACACTCCCCCATACACAAATTTCATGCACTAGGCCTCTAGTATAGTACACAACTTTAATTAAATTGAAGATTAGAACAAAATAAATAATATCTTTAATCATGAGTCTCTGAGGTGCTGATTTTAGAGATCTTTGTTCTATAAAATGTAGAAATTGCCATTTTTGTCATTAATTTTATCTTCATACAGAATTAGTTTATTTTATAAAATATTTAATTATTATGATACTTCATGGCATGTTTAGAAGGTACATTAAAATGTCTCAGTTGAAAGGCTATTATATAAAAGTAAGAGCAATTTAGTAAACACAATTTTATTAGTTTTATTGACTTATTATATTGTATTGATATTAAATATTTTTAAGGTTATATGAACAATCTGAATTTTGAAAGATTTTTACAGAGCAAATTGATGATTAAGCTTTAAGGAACCTAAATTGGTCTAAAATAACTTATCAGTGTGATCACTTTGTAAGTTATATAAATGTTTAATCATTAGGTTGTATATCCCAAACTAAAATATATCAACTGTAATTTTTAATTATTATTAAAATTATATAAATAATATTTATAAACTTAATGTATAAAAACTATTAGATTAAATATATTTACTAGAGTTCAAAATCACTTATTTTTGTAGAGTTCACTTAGGGTTTCTAAATACATATAAATGAGGCTATGGTATATCTTTTCTTTAAGAACTCCATAAACATAAACAAACTATTATTTTTAATTAACATCTAGAAAGCCATGTACTTGTGCTTTCTCAGAGAGATTTGACCCAAATTTGGCATCTTTGTTTTCTCAATCTATATATTTTGAGAATTTTAACATCTAAATTACTTACTAATGTTGATATTTAATATGTTTAAATTATTCTTTCTGAGTTTTTAGGATTTCTTTGCATTCAAAGTATCTTAACAAATAAATGTTTTTGCTTCAATACCATGTTTTATTCTTTCTCCTGAGCTTTGGAAATATTTAGCAGAAATATGCATGACCAGAAAATATTCCTTTCAAGAAAAATAAAATCAGTCCCCAATAAGATCTCAGAGAATGTGACTGGCTAGAAAATTTTGGTGAACAAAATTTAAAATAGAAGGAGACATGTAATTCTCTCATTTATGTCTGATTTGGCCTCTAAATTTTAAGTTACAGTTTTCATAAAGGAGAGGTAATAAATCCAATTTGAATCCCTAAATATGTACTTTTAAAAACTTAAATATAAATATTATATAAACATACACAATATTTGTATAAATTATATATATGTACATATATAAATTACACTATATACAATTACCATCTAGAAATTTGAAGAAAATTTTAAGTTCTAAAGGAAGTAAAAATAAAATAGAAATATTATCATAATGCCAATGATATGGTTATGCGATTTCTGAAATTTTTATAGATGATTACTTGGAAAGTAAAATGAAAACTAAGAAGTAAATTTATTTTATTTACTTAGTCTCTTTACTATAACTTTAATTTTATCTGCAAAAAATGACAATTACCTTCAAAACACAAACTATTTTAGATTTTATAAGTAACTATTCATTATTCATAAATTTCATTTTATATACCTAGTATGAAGGTGGTATACATTTTGAACAAAAATTACTATTTTTTAGAAAATAAAGAAAACTCATTTATACTTTATAAAAGCACTGTTGAAAGGTTTTCTTCATTCAAAATGTAAAATAATTTTAAAAATTGGTTTTAGATAAAGAGAAAAACATCATTATGAGAGAGAAACATGGATTGGTTGCCATCTCAAAGGCCTTAATCTGGGATCCAACCTGAGTATGTGCTCTGACTGGGAATTGAATCAACCACCTTTTGGTGTATGCAATGATATTCAATCCATTGAGCCACTGTTCAGGGCCAAGGTAATGGTCTATAATATTAAGCTTCTTATGAAACTTAAGGTTTTTTTTTAATATTGAAGTAAAAGGTCCAGAAATATCTCATCAGTTTGTATTATACAACTCATCTTCAAGGTAGATCATTGTTTTCACTATTTAAATGAATATTAGCACCATAAAGAATAGAGTACAATGTGCATGTAACTGACATTAAGGTGCTAATTCAAATGTTGCTGCTAGTGTCATACTTTTGAATTGATGTGCAGGTTAATAAATTGGCCCTGAATTGTAAAATTTAATTAAAGTGTGAATAAAGAAATCTGAATTTGTTTCCAACACCTCTTATATGTCACTTCAGTTTCTCTTGGCCTCACCTTTTCCAGCTTTGGCAACTTTTTCTGGTTAAGTGACTGCTATAAAGTCCAACTCTGCAAGGGTTTCTAACTTCGGGCAGGCACAACATACTGGAGACTTGTCTGGGAGCCAGGGTACGTACACCTTCTAAGGAGTCATGTCTCAAAGTTTTGTTTTGCTTTGTTTTTGCCATAGAAGCTTATGGCTTCTCAGGACCTGGTTGGAACCTGTGCTTTAGGAAACACACACACACACACACACACACACACACACACACACACTCACACACGTGCTATGAAATTAATATCCTCTAGTCTAGGAGCAAACATTTCCTGTTTAGATGAGAAAAGTTGGTTTATTGATGCTTTCTCTTCCTTTCTCCCCTGCCTGGACTTGGAGTTCCTTGGAACTAGGAATTCTGTAGCCTCTGACCGGAGTCCTGAGAGAACACAATCATTAGCACTTGGTTCCAAATGGCACCAGATTATCACCACACCCTTTTGTTGACTTCCTTCTGCCTTGCTTCAGTCCTCTCTTATTTCTGCTTCCCTGATATTCCACTTTCTAATAAAGTAATAGCACCTGAGTTCATGCCTCAGTTCTGATTTCTAGCTGAGCCAGATAAAATTAGGTGTCCCAAGTCCTTTTTCTGTTCTTACATTCTCTTTTTGGGAACGATGTTCCAAGAGTAGAAAATTTAAAGTTGAAAGTTTGCCATGATACATCTTCTAAGCAACATCAATACTATATAACCTATCTAACCAGCATATCAGAACTAATGATCAATCGTTGAAAATCCAGAATGCCATTGCAATAAGGTCTCTGTTTCTTTTTTTTTTTTTTAATATATTTTTATTGATATTTTACAGAGAGGAAGGGAAAGAGATAGAGAGCTAGAAACGTCGATGAGAGAGAAACACCAACCAGTTGCCTCTTGCACAATCCCTACCGGGGATGTGCCCGCAACCAAGGTGCATGCCCTTGACCGGAATCGAACCCAGAACCTTTCAGTCCGCAGACCGATGCTCTACCACTGAGCCAAACCGGTTTCAGCAGGTCTCTGTTTCTTGACATCTAGAATTCTGAGGAGCATTCACTCTGGCATCACTTAAATGCTAGACATATAATCATACATTTGGAACAAAAGTTCACTTTGCTCTACATGAAACAGAAGAATTAAGAATTTTCAAAATTAATTGCATAAAAAATTGAATATCACAATTTTGAAATGATAGTGATATGAAATAAGTTTAAAGAAGCTTCACAGTATTAAATTAGCAAGTGCACACAACATTATAATGCAGAATGACATTTATTCTTTAAAATTGCTGATATTTGGCCAAGTAAAGTTAAAAAATAGCATTAGCCATTATTGGTAAATTTTGTAATAAATCATTTGTATATAAATGTTCAGCATATGTTGGGCTGTGCAAACTGGCAAGTGTTCAAAGTAAAAAATTGCCAAATGTTCTAGGGTTATTTCCTTTAATTAATACGGAAATTGATCTTTCATGTTTGTATATGCCTAGAAAGCTACAGAAATAAGTGCAAACTCATTTTGTTTCAAACAAATATCCCGTTGTCTCTGTGGAATTTTGGAATTTAAATGCAAACCACTAATGTTAAACAACTTTGTTTCCGATTATGCAGCTTTACCATGTTATGTGTGCACACATTTAAAAAAATAATCAATATAAAGCTCTTTCTTTGTTGTCAAATAAGAATCAGTAGATTAATTTTGCCTAGAATTATGTGGACTTCAATTATACAAGAAAATCTTGGCAATGTTCCTTTTTTCAAATTCATGTTTTGTCAGATCATCAATCTTACTTTCTCCCCGTGTGTTAATACTCAATTTGTTTAGTATTTACTTCAGCCACATCTCTATCCTAAAGAAGAATGCTTGTCTAGTTAGTTAAGATGTTTCTAGGCAGCATAACAAAAGCTATGGGGATAATTTCCCACTATATTAACAATAAATGAAGTGCCCGGTTCTCAATACTGAAGTCTATAGTGTGTATTTGTTTTTTAAAATTAATTGGGTTAAAAAACTACACACAAGTTTTTCAGGTATACATAATCTATAGCACAATAAATCCAGTTACTTGAAAGTATAATAATCTTACTATGATAAAAGTGTGTTTAATAGCTTTATACCTCTGAGGAAATATTATTTTGCCTTCAGAAATACAGACTGAGATGATTATTTCTCAATTTAATTATAAAATTGAATAAAACACACACAATAAAACAAGAGCAAGGTGTTTACCCTCTGGTTATTGGCTTTACTCATTTCAGAAGGTGAAAATATTAGAAGGTGCAATTATCTCATGGTCCAGTGAGTACTAAGCTGATATGCCATTGATTTCCTAAATTGTGAGGTAAGGTATAGCACAGCTGAAGTGGATCTCAAAATCTCTCAACCCTGTTAGATCTTCTCCCCATATTTTTGCTGTATCTACTTAGGAAAGAATCAGTTGGATAAGAATGATTTCGGAAATATTTAGACTACACCAAGCAGAGAAAGGGAGAAGTTTCATTTTATGAGTGAATTTTTATATATATTGAATTAGAATTCTTTGTACTGAATTGACTAAATCATTAGTAAATGATATTGACAAAAACTGAAGCATGAACTTGGTTGCAAATAATCAAATATGAACTCAGTAGAAAACATAATCTTAGTTTCAAAATTAAAAGTCAGAAATTTAATGATTCAAACATCATAATTCCAAACAAACAGTATTTGGATAGTCATGTTGTATATGCTTATCCAATAGGTTTAATCCATCAGTTTTACGTATTAACATAAACACACACACACACACACACACACACACACACACACACACACAAATACACACACACACACACACACACACACACACACACACACAGATAACTCAGAAGAGAAATGCATATAAATTGATCTTTCAGTAGATCAGAATAAAGGTAGGAAATAGGGCCAATGTTGTGGAAAGAATCACCAATATGGGCTCAATCTAGAACTAACAAACTCTGCAAGTTTCATCTTTCAAACAAACTGAAGTAATTTCCTGCTTTTATGGTCAGATGAATTCATAGATAAATTATTCAGAATTTTAAATGTCACACACACAAACACCTTTTTGGAGGCATCCAGTAGTGATAAATTTAACAAGAGTCCATGTCATTTTCACATTTTTACCTATATTAATATAATTTTTAGATTATTATAAGATCAGGTAAAACCAAAAACAAAGCTTACCTAAGGAAGAGAAAAAAATGGAAAGAAAAATAAAGGGAAAGAGAGGAAAGAAGAAGGAAGAAAAGAAAGAAATGAATACCATATAATAATTGTTACAGGCATGACCCACTGATGGATATTAAAACTATTGGTAAAAGTAAACTAGGATATTTGCAGAGTCTCCAAATATCTTCCCAAACATTTACTAATGATAAAGGGGGGAATAGTAACTTTTATAGTGGAGGACCTGGAAGATACAACCTTAATCAAGTGATTAAGGTTAACATGTGTAAATAGATATATTATCATCACATATCCCCTTCGAAGAAGCAACTAGAAAGGCAAGTCATTCTTGGGGCAGTCTTGCCAAAGAATACATAATCTTAAACTAAGAAAACATCAGACAACTCCTCAATTACCTAACCCCCACCTTCTTGTCACCACCAGTATATTATCTGTTTCTACAAATTCAATTTTTTTTAGATTTTCTTATATATGACCTCATATCATATTTGTCTTTCTCTTTTAGAAGATAAACTCTAAAAATTGAATGTACATTTTGTTATAGTTAAAAATACTGTGTTATATACCTCAAAGTTGCTAAGGAACTGGATCCTAAATGTTAATACCATAAAAAAGGTAGTTATGTGATGTAGTAGAAGTGTTATCTAATACTAGGGTAGTAAACCAAATTGCAATATATAGCTGAATCAAATCGGTTTTTAAAGCTGGTGCATGCTAATTATATCAATCATGTTAATTATATCAATCATGTTAATTATATCAATAAAAATAAAATATTAGATAAATTCAAACTTAGGGATATTCTTTTTTTCCTTTTGTTTAAAAATATATTTTATTGATATTTTACAGAGAGGAAGAGAGGGGGATAAAGTGTCAGAAACATCGATGAGAAAGAATCATGGATCAGCTGCCTCTTGCACACCCCCCACTGGGGATGTGCCCACAATCAAGGTACATGCCCCTGACCGGAATGGAACCTGGGACCTTTCAGTCTGCAGGGCAACGTTCTATCCACTGAGCCAAAAACGGTTTCGGCCTAGGAATATTCTTTAAAAAAAACATTGGCCAATACTTTCCTTGTCAAGTGAAGAAGGAAAAACTGTGAAACTGTCACAGATTGGAAGAGACCAAAGAAAAAATAAAGTGTAATGTGGGCTTATCAATGGATCCTGGAACAACAATATAAGAACATGTATCTCTAATTAAGTTTTTAGCTAATAAAATTGTATGAATGTTATTTTCTTATTTTAGATCATTGTAATATGGTTTTGCCACATACTAACAGAAGAGGAATCTGGTTAAGTGAATTTAGGAACACTGTGATATATGTGCATATTTTTTGTAAGTGTAAAATTGTATTAAGATAAAAACAGATATTAAAATACTGGAGGTTGGTTTCAAGCCCAATAAATCTTCATTCAGTATTTATCTTATTTTATCAAAGTTTATTATAATAACCTAAAAGAAAAATCTAAGACCTTATATGCAAAGATTAATTTTTATTTCAAAAAGAGCTCATTTTTGTGATGTCACAGATTAACTATAATAAAAGGTAAAATAGAAAGAAGATGTGAGGAGAAATTGAAAAAGAGAAGGATTTTAAAAAAAATCTTATCAATGAAAGAAGAGAACTCTGAATATATTAAATATATTAAATATAATAATTTATTATTTTGAGGGCTAGAAGTTTAAGAAAACTATAACAAATAATGCTTTGTTTGTTGCTATAATGAACAATTTGAATACTTGCTATTTCTTTAATCACACAATTTAATTTGTACTAGAATAGTTGAGATTTTTATAGCAAATTCAAGCATTTTAGATAACTTCCTTAAAATTAAAGTAATATTACTTTGCATTTTTATGTCATTCTTCATATAAGTCCTTCCTAGACATTAAATTATATATAGATACATCCTTAAAGAGCAGCAATAAAAACACTATGGCAGAAATATTAAGATATCCCTGTAGTCATAGGAAAGATGGTATTAATACAATTTTCATTTGCCCTATAGCTTTTTCTACTTTCTATCATGTTATTTTCAATAGAGAGTTATGTGATGACATATATTTCATCACTGTATTCTCATTATTTTGAAATATTGATAATTAACAATAATTATTACCACAATGAAGAGAATTCTTTGGTGACAGGTGTAATACAATATGTCTCTAAAACGTGGAATTAAAATCAAATTATTTTCTTCCAGTATGCATTTGTAGATATGAAGACATGAATACTTCATTAAGATAAAATGAATGTAAAATATTTCATCTCCTTAACTCTGATATTCAATTATTTTAGTTCTTTATTAAAAGCCTTTTATTCATAATGAAAGTAAAAGTGGATCAAAAATAATATTAATATAAGATGAATAGATACTTGAGTTGGAAATATGTATTACTCTTCAAATATAAAATATTAGAATATATACTATACTTTTCTCTATGTAAAATTTTATAACAAAAATGTGCTAATATTCATGTAGAACAGGAGAAATTCTTTCAATGTCAACAGGTCTTATAGTGAAGATGTTATGAGGGAGTGAAAGTTAAATAAACAAAATGATCTTTGCACATTAAGTTGTCCTAATTTAACATCAAATTTACATGGTGACATATAGAAAAAATTTAACACTACATTCACATTAAATTTTATTATATATAAAAAATTCTAAAAACTGCTTGGCTAAAATTGTGAATTTTAGTCCTATTTGCAAATGAAATAAAATATTCATATTTGCAGAACAGTATATATAAGTAGCATGATGAGGCACATACTTCCAGAAAATTCACTCAATATCCATTCAACCCCATGTCTTGAATTTCAGTTTAGAAAAGCTCAGACAATAAAGATGATGGCATAAATGGAAATAAGCTGGTGTTCTATTCTCCTTCTCCCTTCTTCCCACTGGGAAGCGGGTATGATGCCTAGATATTCAGCAGCTGTTTTGTGAACATGAGGACAGTGATCTTATCAAAAAGGAATACAACAGCCTATAGGAAAAGTTTGAATTCTTAAAAGCATCATTAAGCTGATAAAAACCAAAAACCCTCATAACATTACTGATGTTTGAGAGAGAAAAGCTCCTTGATTATTTAAGTCAATAGATTATATTTACCATTCTCCTTGATACACATGGTCTTGTGGGAATGGGACCCATATCTGATTCATCTCTGCTTCATGGACCCTGGCACAGAGAAGATATGCAGGCATTGCTAAACGATTAGCAATATAGGATGCTGGCAATGGAGACAATGGGACTTCACAAAGGCAGAGAATCAGTAGAAACACTGGGTATGTGAAGAAAAATGTTATTCAGGTATCAGACATTAGGAAATTTTGTTAATAAGTCAAATTACACCAAATACTTCTCTGGGATCCCGAGAAAAGACACCAAGCACTAGTGGAACAAGATGTTATAGTACAGGGCCCTTCCAGAAGGGAACAGAGTAGTAGGCACAGTATACATTTAGAATTTAGCCTAGCAATAAATCAGGGATTCATGCATTCCTTTACTCAGCAATTATTTAGCACTACTTTACTGGCACCACTGCAGGGTGAGGGTAGGGTAGGGGGACAAATCAGTTTCACTAAAAGAGAGATGTTGACAGGAAGCCAAGAAGGCTGGTCAACAACCTTAATTGCTCTAATCACTTACTCTTTAGTTGAGACATTGTTAGCTGAAGCAGCCTCCACCTTGTTTGTCTGTGTAAGTTTCTGTTATTTCCTGCCTAAGGGCTATAGTAAATTCCTGCTTATCTTGCCTAAGATGTTTTCCCCAAAGCCTCAATAAAAGAGATAGCAGGGCCAGAGCAGGGAGTAGTTCTCCCACTAGAGTTGGACTACCACCTGGCCCCCCATATCACCAAATTGAATTTCTTCAAGTCTCTTTTGTGTGCGGCCCTTCTCCCGAACCCGAACCCGAACCCTGAATTGGAACCCTTTCCACGTGGGACATGAAAGAGATTCCTACACACCATGCTTCAGTAAGAGTCAGCAACATAAGGACAGTGGGCCTATTTTATTAAAGTTTTATTGGAACATAGCCATGTTCATTCATTTACTTATTACCTATAGCTGATTTGATATTACAACCATAGAGCTGAGTAGTTGTGATAAATCTTATGTGGCACGCAAAACTTAAAATGTGCATAATCTGACGCTATACAAACATAGTTTGCTCACCACTGAGCTAGAGGACAGGAGTAAAAAGATAAAGGGCAGGAAGAAGTAATGATTCCAGCTCTCTGAAGCTTCAGTATAGAATGGTAGGTGAAACATCAACTGTCAGCTTCTATATATTTATTAATTCTAAGATAGATATATGTTCAAGTGCTCTGAGAGCACAGGAAAAAAAAAAGTGCTGCCTAAATCTGAGATTTGACAGAGGATATTTGGAGGAGAGGCCTCTTGAGGGAAGAATTAATGATATTTTAAAAGGTATAAAGTAAGATTCTTAAGGAGAGAGAAGATGAGCAAAGAGGTATAAAACAGGACAGTGACTAGATTATACGCATTTTATATGGTAGCATGGATGTTATTTTTTATAAGATTTCGGTATATAGATATAAAATATGAATGTATGACAATTGAATCATAAATGGCGGCTGTGTTCTCAGGAGCATTATATATTCATGGTTATAAACTTATAATTTATTCTGAAAATAATTTGAACCAGTCAAGATTTGACAAAAATTTTGTTTGCTGTGTATGTGTATGTGTGGGGGTGGGGGGTGAGGGGAAGTTGGGAGTGGGGCTTAGAGACAGGGAAAGGAACTGTGTAGGAAGGATAGTTTATAACTTAATTTTGTTTCTCATTTATCTTCTTATTCACTTTCTCATTCATCTTTGTATTCCAAACACCCAATACAGTAGGGGCACATAATTGTGTTTAAATACATTTAAAAAGAAACAAGCTTAGGTGCTATGGAAAATAGCAAGAACTGGAAAAGTACTTTGTTTAAGAGAAGGTAATGTGAATTCATGGGGATAGTGGAGGACTCTACGTTTTAAAAAACACAGTAAGTTCAACTTTCACGCATCATTGCTGGTAACAGTGGTCGTTAGATTACTCATAGATGGTACTTTTCTACCAGAGTCTGAAAATATAATGTAGTAATTGCAGTGCCCCTGCAAAAGGAGATTATTATTATTCCCAAAATATCAAAGATACATTGATACAACATGAAGTGAGTGAATTTTTCCCCAAAGGTAAACATTTAGAAGTGGGAAGCCGGAATGTGAACTCAACTTTGTTACTTTATGTTATGTGTTTGTTTATATATTAGGATATATTTTTATTAATTTGAGAGAGAGAGAGAGGGAGAGAGAGAGAGAGAGAGAGAGAGAGAGAGAGAGAGAGAGAGAGAAAGAAAGAAAGAATATCATGAATGATGAGAAGGGAACACTGATCGCCTGCTTCCTGCTTGGAATTGAGCCTGCAATATGGGCACGTGCCCTTGACAGAAATTGATTCTGGGACCATTCAATCCACAGGCTGATGCTCTATCCACTGAACAAAACTGATGAGGACTGTTGGAAAAAAATTTTTATTAAACTTTTTGTTATAAATGTGATTAGATTTTCTATTTGAGTTAGATGTGGTAACTTCTGTGTTTATCCATATTTGTTCTATTTCTTCTAGATTATCTAATTATTCTGAGATATATTTTGTCCCAGTATTCTTATAATCCTTCCAGTTTTTGTAATATCAGTCATGGTGCCCTTGAATTTATTTCTGACTTTAATTAATATCTACTCTTTATTTTTTTAGTCAGGTTAAGGACATATTGATTTTATTCAAAGAACCAGCATTTAGTTTCATTAATTCTTTCTATTGTTTTCTATTCTCTGTTTAGTTTATCTCTACTCTAATCTTTATTATCTCCTTTTTGGCTTGCTTTGGTTTTAGTTTGCTGTTCTTTATCTAGTTCCTTAAGGTGTAAAAATAGGTTATTGATTTGAGATATTTCTTCTTTTTTTAATGTACATATTTACAGCTAGATATTTCTCACTGAGCACTGTTTTAGTTACATTGTGTAAGTTTTGGTATGTTGTGATTTTTTTTCTTATTCATCGCAAAGTATTTCATAATTTTTACATTGATTTTTTTCTTTGACCTATTTTTTTAAGACTATATTGTTTATTTTCACATATTTGCTAGTTTTCCTTCTGCTGTTGATTTCACTTTCATTCTATTGTGGTCATAAAACATATTTCATATGATTTCAGTTTTTTAAAATATATTGAGACTTGTATCATGACCTAACTTACAGTTACCTTACAACATGTTGCATTTGCATTTTAGATGAATATATGTTTTTCTGTTGGGTGGAATGTTTGTATGTCTGTGGTTTATAGTTAGTTTATAGTGTTAATAAAGTCCTCTATTTCTTTTGATATTTGTCTAGATGTTCTATTCATTATTAAAAGTGCAGTACTAAAATGTACAATTATTATTGTAAAATGGTTACTTCAGTGTGTATAATAAGGTTTCATTTGAACACTGCTACTCTCATTTAATATATAGTTTATGGCTGCTTTTGTACTACAACAATTGACTTGAGTAATTGAAACATGACCATATGGCCCTCAAAATTTAAGATATTCACTGCCTGGGCCTTTATTGAACAAGTTTACTAAAAAAAAGAATGGCAGAACCCCTGCAAAGACAAGAATCAACATAAGATTTCTCAGACAGTCACTGTTTTTGACACATATTTGGAGTTGATCATGAAAATGTCCATATATTTAACATAAGAAACTGCTCTTTGGGTTTATGGGAGATCATTTCAAGTGTAAAAATATAAAGTCATGTTACCTGGCCATGTTATTATTAATGAGAGAAAGACAGTAAAAAATAGAAAAATGAGAATTGTTATGATCAAGTAGAATTGATCCCATGATTGCAAAATTGACTCAAAATGGAAAATTTTGAATTTAAGTAATATGTTAATGAATTAAAGTAGTATAAAAAGTTTCAAAGATGTAAAAATTGTTAAATCAAAATACACTTTCATGCAACTATATATTAAAATGCTACAAACAAAAGAGAATGTCCTTAAATAAATAATGGTAATTTTCTAAAACCTATCCAAGCATCATATTTCATAATAAAACAATTTTTTAAAAAAATTAACAAGATATAAATTCATATTTACTAATATTTAATATGTATAAAATAAACTATAGTAAAATATAATAAAAAAGATATTTAAAAGTTGAGAGAAAAATAAATTAAAATTTTATTATTTAGTAATCAACTAAATAAAACAAAAATTCCAGAAACTTCAAGAAAACTAAAGAACATGTTTCCTACACAAAATTCAAAGCATTACATACATTACTTTGTAATGTATAAAGTAACAAAGGTATAAAATCCCATTGAAAAAGTAATATAAATTAAAAGATAGATATCTAGGTTGCATATGTGCGCAATATTTATTGAGAAAATGATAGAGATTTCATTGAGGACTTAATAAGGACATCAAAAATGGAAACATATAACATATTCAAACATGGAAATTTGTAAATAATCTCTCTATATATAAAGGCAGCAATCCAAATGCCAGAATGACTGGTCACAATGATGTCCACTGTGGCCAGCAAACTGGCCCAATTGGGGTGTTGGGACAGCTGGCCAACCTCCCATGGCCCCTGCCCCTAGCCAGCCCTGCCTCTGATTGGCCTCTCCCACCCCAATCCAGGGCAGGCAGAGAGGTTGGGTAATCCCCCCCTATGCCCCCCCCAGCTGGCTCCACCCTTGATGAGCCCCCATCACCCTGATCAGCCTGCAGCCTCTCCCCACAATCAGCCCTGCTTCTGATCTCCCCCTGACCCCAATAGGGGTGGGCCGGCCAGCCAACCTCCTTCAGCCCCTCCCTCTGCCTGGCCCCATTCCCAAATCAGCACCCCTCCACCCCATCAGAGGCAGAGCAGGATGGCCATTTAAATGCCACAGAGCAAGACTTCTTTGGCCAATGAAGAAATGACGACACAATTCTTAAAAATACAAATTTCTCTGACATGATAGATTTTTTCCCCTCTAGGTGATAAAATGCTTGCTAAACTGCACTTTGACAGATTTTCAATATAAATAATATCAACGAGCAAGTGTTATGACTGGTATTACTTTTGTTTGGGGAAATTCAAAGAATATGTACATGATACTATTGCTCAATTATCCTGAGAATATCCTGAAAAATACTTCTCCTATATCCCCAAAGAATACAGGGTCCTTACAGATTAATTCCTACCTATTTGAAAGTTACATTTCAGATTTCTAGAAAATTATTTTTTTTAAAAATTGACTTTTTAAAAAGTCAAAGAGTAGACCAGTTGAAGAAGACAAATATTATTGAGTTTTTGCTAGTGAAATTTGCAGACTTATAAAAATACACTTATTGGGTAGGATTCTATCTACTTCTCAATTTTTATCTCACATTTCATATGGCTAAATTTTTCAGGATTAAGATTAGGCCCCAGTGTTCTATTCCCTTTCCTTTGTTTTCAACTGGAATTGTCATTATTTGACAATTACATGATCAATTCCTTATTTTTTTTTAATTATTTAATTGAGGATACAAAAGAAAGAGAGACATGGAGAGGGAGAGAGAGAGGCAGAGGGAGGGAGAGATGTGAGAGACAAACATGGATTGATCATCTCCCTTACAGCTATACGTGCCATGACAGGGGATCAAACCTGCAGCCTTTGCTGTGTGATATGACATTCCAACCAATTGAGCCACCTGGCCAGGGCTTTATATACTTCCCTTTTAAGTGTTTACCTTTCTCAGCATGGGATGGGGAAGGAAGATAAAAACATATTTTCCACACAATTTGTACTATATTTAAAGAGATGAGTAAAAATTAAGATTTGTCCTTAGATATTATTCTTTTGCAAGCTCTTCTCTTCATTGCAAAATACAATAAGATCTTTTATTAAAAGAAACAAAATCAAGAGACAAGATTAATGTGGGGTCTTAGAGGGATAAAAGTTTTATGCGTAGGTTTACTCTATTTTTTAAGTATGTTCAGTTGTATTTCCATACCAAAAACTAACATTGAACATTTCAATTATAAGAACTCATTACAAGGATTAATTGAAATATTTAAACTTATAATAGAATAAAGAAAATCTGTCACATCTGAATAAATAATTTTTGCAATATAAAATTTAAGAGAAAGTTAGTTATAATTTGAACTATGAATAAAAATAGGTATTTTGAGTGATAGGATAATCATATCTAATTGTTTGACTCTGATTAGTTTATCTTTGATTATATTTCTTATCTGCGTCAACAAGGAAAGCAAGAATATAATTCTCCAAACCATGACTTTGTGATTTCTCTAACATACACTTTTAGATCAGATATTTTTATCAGTAATATGTAAGCCAACCTCCCTATCTTTCTTCTGACCTACTCTCATTTCAGCTTCTTACAGTGCTAATTACTTGGGATGAAATAAAAGAAATAATCTCTCCTTTTTTCCTTTCAGAGTTTCATCAGATAAAATAGTTCTGTGTTCCATTGATGTCTTTTATAAATGATTTGTAAGTTTAATTTTCAACAGAATAAAATATCATAAATTAACATAAATTAAATTAATCCATGTTTTATTCAAACATTGTAACATTCCTGTAGCATTGAGTAATGTTTTATTAAGAATAATCATGTTCCATATGTTGCTTTATATCTTTGAGAAAAAATAACAATATTTATATTCTTTTAATGAATATGTCAGCAACCTAAGTATGCTCATGTAAATAACATTAAAATATTTTTGTTTATGAAGAGAAAATACTGCCACCTGCACTGCAAAGGAAAAGGAGGAGACAACCACAGTCCAGATGTGGAAACTTCTCACTAATTGCATCATCAAAGCAGAAGCTCTTTCTTAAGCAGTCTATTATATTCTCATCTTTCTGAAACACAATTGAACAAACTATCTCAAAGAAAGAAACATCTTAAATCATATTCACTGTCAGTATTTAAATACAAGATATAAGGTTTTAAAGATTGTCTCCAGCTATGAGTTTAAGTGATAAAAATAATTTCTACTCCTTTCCTCCAACCATTAAAAGGGTATAACACTAAGCACAATGCCTGATAATGAGAAGAGAGATATTCTGCATATTTTTGTTTGTTGTTGTTGTTTTTTATACTGACAGCTCATACAGAGGAGAGGGAACAGTGCTTCTCAGGACACTACATTGTTCAGAAAAAATACTTCAAACTTCATCAGATTCTCTAAGCAAGCATTTGTAGCAGGGAATGTACATGTTCTGGGGATAAACTCATTAGAAGATTTGTTGGATATCACATTTTTAACAACTCAAGGTACAAGCCTAAGTTAAGAAGAAGCAATTTGTGAGTGCTTGTGTCTGCATGTAGGCAATAGAGGGGGTTAAGAAGGTGGCAATAGTGTGCTTAGAACAAAACACAAAATTGTGTCCCTATTTGGTCCTTATCGCCCTACCTTAAAACCAGCACACTGCACTAGAAATGGAAAAGGCAATCTTCACATTTTATATGGGGGTCCTAGAAAGCCAATACAATATTGAAAAAAGAAAAAATGTTGGAGGATTCACATACTTGATATAAAGATTTACCATTAAACTGTAGTAATCAAAACCATATGAAACTAGAGGCATTATAAACATGAACATATAGACCAGTAGAACAGAAGTGATAGTTCAGAAATGAACCAAAACATATGTGGACAACATTGAAATGTCATGTAAGTTTTACTGTGATGAAATCTTCCTCTTATTTTAATTACAAATGCAAATATTTTTAACATATAGGTTGTATAAAAATAGGTGATGGGGGTTTAGTTTACCCACCCCAGGAAGTAGTCTTTTTCTGTGCATACACTTCATTATCTGACATGGGAAACTGCAAAGCCATTATTCAGGTTGTTGGAGTTTTTGTTTGTTTTTTTGTGTAGCTTTTTTTTCTCTTTGTATTTCTGTATTTTCTTTATCAAAGAGTTAATTTATCCTAATGATTATGAAATGTGACATCATCCAGAAATTGCTATTCTACTTAGAATTTACTAATTAACTCCAACAGTATTTTCTTTTTCTGTGTGTTTATTACCACTCAATTACTTCACATTCTTTCTCACTCAATATCACAAGTTATAATTCGATGGATATTATACTACTTTAATCTGTTTACTTTTTTTCAGTAAATGTCCTATTTCAAACTTTCCTATGCCATTACTTGCAACATTCTAGAGTTACTTGCAACATTGTAGAGTCACTGTTCCAAAAAGTTATAAAAATGATTAATTCAACTAATAACTTTATTAAAAAAATTGCATTAACCAATAGGTTCTTTTCTATCCCAATCACGGAGGAAGAAAGTCATTGAGGATTGAGATTACTGAAAAAGTCCATATTAAAATAAATTTCATTTTGGAAGAACAGGAATTTTTATATATTTTTTTTTCTCTCATGTGCCCTGACTGGGAATCAAACTGGCGACCTCTTGGTTCCTGGGTCAATGCTCAGCCACTGAGCAACACTAGCCAGGCTTTTTAGGGCAAAGTTTGAAGAAAAAGGATGGCGAGGTACTATGGGGAGTTCTGCCTGGTTGCCTCCCACAAGTGCCCTGACCAGGGCTGGGATTGAGCCTGCAAATTAGGTAGGAGGCACCTGCCCTTAACCAGAATCAATCCTGGGATCCTTCAGGCCTACACTCTATCTACTGAGTCAAACCAGCTAGGGCTTAGAATAAAATAAGAACTTTTTTTTACAAAGCAGCCACTCATCACAGGAACAAACCATATTTCAGAAGCCACAATAACTAATACAATTTTAATGTCTGAGAAAGAAATACCTACATTACGGAAAGGTAAATAGATTTACAGAAAAGGAACAGTAATAAATGTATTGATCAATTAAAAACACTTATTTCTTTCATTTCAGAAGCAACTTCACAGTACTCCCAGAGGGACTATTTTTACAACTGTGCTACCTCCTTTAATAAGTAAATTATGAAGCCTACAAATAAAAATATTCAATGTAAGTTATAAAATATTTGAACTTTAAACCATTGTTGTACCCTATGCTATATTTTTAAAAGATAGGATATTCACGTATAAATATCATTGTAAAACATGTTTAATTACAGAACTGTGGTTAAACCACTGATATGGAAAACCATATATATATAAAACCTTCTCCAGAGATACTTGCCCACCATTAATTAATAACTTTATAATAAGTAGAATCTCAAAAAATGTATAAAATGCATAGTTAATGAAAAAACAGAATGTGGGTACATATGTAGCTGGCTGGAAATTTAGATGTAGGTGGCAAATGCCAAATGCATTACTTTTGATTTCATGATATTTCACATGGAAGGGAGTTTAAAATGCCATTAGTTGTATAAAAGATGAAACACTAAAAAATAAATGCAAGTTCGGCATACCTAAAAGTGAGAAGGATTCTACCACTTTAAGCTATTAATTTTAAGATGACAGTGGTAATCAAATGTAAATTTTGAGATTAAAAAACAGTGAATATAAATTTGAACCATGCATATATATTAGAAAAAAGTAATATATCTGAAATTGTTATAAGTGAGAGCAATGAAATGAGAAAATGCAAGTTTACAAAGAGTTCAAACAATCTGTATAATGATGTGGTTTACGTGAAAAATAAAGAATAATCATGGATAGATAAGGGTTGATAACTTAAATAAATCAACTTAGTGTTTCTTGAAACAGGATATTACACTATAGAATTGGGGAATATAAGAATATAATTTTTTAAAACTACCCAATTGAGCATGAAAGAAGTCAATAAAGCAAACAGTAGCATAAATTTTCTAAATATGTCATTAGAGAATAAGAATACATTCCCTTTAAGAAATTATGAAGAAAATGCATCAATAAAATAGATGAATAGTGATAGCAAACATAAATTGGAGGGGGAACACAGCAAAAAGACTATCTTTCATGTAAGTAAGAGATAAACTATTAAAATTTCAGGTTACAATTGAGATAAATTAGCGCAACATATTTTTTCCCAAAAAGCAGTTTATCTAGTTTATTAAAGAAAAGCTATAATGCTAAATCAACAGTGACGATCAATATAATATGGCTAAAAGATGAAACTAAGGCAGCAACTTCTGTACTTTCCTTGGAAATGAGATTCATTGATGACTGAGAATGTAGAGAAGTCTTGAGATGGAACTCAAAAGGAAAAGACAATAGGCAAGAATGTAGAAAGTCAGAGATGTTCTCCCCCATTATTTGCTCAGGAATGGGTCAGCTGAGTCTTCTTAACTGATCTGAGAGGGTTGAAAAAAGTATTCCTTTTACATTAGTAGGGGGAATTGTCCATAGAAAAACTGTAGACTGTCCGTCTTCCACTTTTCTGGGAGGGTATGGAAAAACACTGAAGCATCGATCCTGGGTAGGTAGGAATCAGATCCCACAAGAGCTCATGTGTTAGTAAAGTCACCGTTCAGCTCATGTAGCTACATGGTTCTTGTGTCATGATCTCAGAGTAATAGTTTTCTTCATATATTCTTATTTATTTTAAGTGAATCCATGTCAGAGGAATTAGAATGATGCTATTCTGTCAACTCTGAAAAATTTACAGTGTATTGAGCGTTATCCAATTAAGAAAATAATTGATAATCTTAATGAAAAAGAGCCATTGCAGGTCTAGTCTTGGGATAAAAAGAATAGTTTTGGGTTTGTTTGTTTTTTGTGTGTGTGTCTGTTTTTTTTTCCTCTGAGAGACACAATTCTAAGACAACAATGGTGAAAAAGGAACAAAAAGCAGATTTTTTATATTATTCCATTTATTCCCATAACACAATCCATAAGTTAGAAACTGAGTGTTTATTGGTAAATGATAAAACAGGTTGAAACCTAGGTGATTCATAGGATGTTGCTAAGCCCAGGGAGACACAGAAAAGCCTCCTGGTTAAAAGCAATGACTTTGAAACCCACCTGCATGATTTGTAACCCAGGACAGTCATAGCCAACTGTGTCATTTGGCAAATTTCTAAACTTCTTTGTGTGTTTTATTTTATCATGTGTAAAATGGACATAGTGATTACGCTAACTAAATTTTCATTAAGCATTTCTTATGAGTATTACATGAGTTATTTATAAAAAAATTTAAAATGCCTGCCACATAAAGTACCATATGTATCTGTTAAGTGGCTTTTCCTCTTTTTAGCTATGGGAGGGGTATTTACATAGGCTGAAAAGGAATACTGAGAATGCTTGCTGCAAACACTTCACTGGGCTACACACTCTGTACTAAATTCTATCTCATTTTTTTTGACCAGCTGCCATAGGGTCCTAAATGCTATTTCATAGGGGAGCTTTTGGAATTTGGCATGAAAGTTTCAGGCACAATTTAAAGTAAGTACTTTTTTTCCTGGAAGCCTTGGGCCATATAAATAAGTAATAGTAAGTCAAGGAATGTTTGATAGCATGGTAGCATTGCTCATCCTCTTTTGGCTATTCCCATCTTTGTAAGGACTATGGTTGATGGATTGTGCATATATAATGCAATAAAATACTAACAAAAGGGATATCTATAGTCTAGGTGTCTTTGATGTTGAAATATACCCTGAAAGTGCTAAGAAGTTTGTGAATCACTTTTAAGATTCAGTGTCTCATTCATCAGATGTCCTGATGTATCTCCCCCTATTCCATATTTCTCAGAGACTTCTTTTATCACTCAGGATTATTCTACTCTTGCACTTTCTTCTTAATATAGAAGAGCATTTCCTATAATATAACTCTCATTAGATTATCATTTGAGATGATAAAAGTAAAGATTGAAAAAAAAGCTGTTGAGTGTATAGTGAAATTATATGAATATTTTATCAAGCTGTATTCCTGATTTTAATTGTGAACCTCCCCAATGGGGCAAAACAAACAGCAAAAACAAAACTCTTATATTCTTAAACTATTGTCTTAAACCATTAAACCCCTCCCACTATGCTCTTTCAAACACCTTTAAAAAAAAAGATGAATGACTTCAGGTAAGGTTTTAACATGACCATTATTTAATTTGTGTTATCAAGGCCCATGTCTATTTCAGAGGACCAGTTACCTTACAATATTGAGTGTGAAAAACATCTTAGTTCATTAGTTCTGGCCAAGAGAAAGACTCGGTTCATTAGTCAGAGGACTTAACTTATCCATCATACACTGTGACACAAAACTGAACCTCAAATGCCACTTTTTCTTTTACAAATGATCATTTCCCCACTAATGTTCTCCACTCTATATTGACAAGCAATATGGGTGTGTGTTTTTATATGATTGCTTACAGTTGATTCATGAAGATATTTGGTCTTGTTACATCAAAACTGGCTTTTAAAAAGAAAAAAAAATTATGGAAATATGAAAAAACTTGATGTCTTGTTTCATAGCTTACATCTAATTTTACTCCACTTTTTCTTATGTACCAAGTACTTTGCATTGGTACTTCACCCAACTCTATAAAGTGACAGATATCATTTGATATATCTGTTCAAGGTTTTTCATTATTAATAATATTAAGGCAATTGATCATTAGATATCTAAGAGACTCTCTTGGGATTACACTGATAGCAAGTGCACTATTCATATAAAAGTCTAACCTGCTGACTCCTAGCACATGTTCTGCTCGTGTCCTGCACAAAACTCTACAAGAATATTTCAGTGCTATTTTAAGTGATTCTATTTGGCCTTTCTACATTTCTGAATTTGACCTTAGATGAAATTATCTTTTTCTTTAAACTTTTAATTCAGGTAGATACACTTTATACTTCAGTCTCATGTAAAATTGATATTTTCTATTTCAAATAGGCATGCTTTAGAAATCTGCTATCCAATTTCCTCAGAGGACTTGTTTCCAGGTGATTTATCTTCTTGCCATGGGAAATCCCTCTCATAAAGATAAGTGTCATTGTAAGTAGAGACTGTTCAACTATCATCATAGATTATTCCAATAGTAGCAGACAGACTAGTTTACTTATCACATTCTTTTATAACTGTCATTTAATTTACCTTTCTAATTTGCTTCAGGGTAGTGGTTAATGGCATAGCTAGTTGTTTTTCTAGGTGCCCCCATCTAGTTCTTGCAGTGTCTTAAACAATAGGAAAAACAAAACACACACAAAACAAGAAGTATATGTTAAATAAAATTTTATGAGGATGATAAAAAGTAAAATGGAAACAGAAATCAAGTGTTCTTATTTTCCAACCCTTTTTTTAAAAAATAGACGAAAATAAAGAAGCTGACAAAATTAAAATCAAAACAGTTTATTGTTTGGTGATTTTTTTAAATCTCTATTCCCAATTTATTCATACAATATGCTTTTGTAGGGTGCAGAAATCAGAAAGTTAAGAAAGGGCATAGATACTGTCTTTGAATTTGAAGACAATTTTTGACTCTAATGCTTAAGATGGCATATTTTTATTTTTCATGCTTGTTAAAAAGATGTTTGAAAAACATCTTGAATAAACTTTCTTAACAATATACTTATTAATAAAACGTAAATTTTACAGGTATTGGTATTTCAATATATCCAATTATAGGTTCTTTTGTTTACTCCATCTTCTCCTTGACACTGTATTCTAACTTTGATGTTATAGAGATTTTTTTCATGCCATTCTTAATAATTTTAGTGAAAGAAATATTGAAATAAAATTTGAAAAGACATTTCATTTTAATCTTGCATTTGAAATAGTACATTTATTTTCAGTGGCAGTGAACAGAGCTGTTCTTTTCCTTTTTACTTTCAGATTATTAAATAATTTCTTTCTTATCTGGATTGCATTTTTAGAATCCATATGAGTAAAGATATATCACAACGTCATGAATAACCTTTGGGGAGACAACAGTCGTTAAATTCCAAATACATGGCAAAAAGAGCAGAATGTCTTCAGCTATAGCTACTGCACAGAGTTAAATAACCTTCATATTAAATGTATTTATTTTTCAATGAATTATTTGAATTTTTTAAAACAGAGTAACTTCTTTCCACTTTTATTTCCCCCTGGGCTTTGAACACATCCAGAATTTTAAAAAGGATAAGCCAAAAGACACTACTTACCCTTTATTGAAAGATTTAAAAATTACTGAGTTGAAACTATATTTTATTTATTTCATGTGAACAAAATTGACAGGTACATTTATAGACAGCTGATAGAAATATTGAACATATTTATAAAAGTGATTTGGGAAATGTAGTCATTAAGGCTTAAAATAAACTGTGCTAATGCAAACTGGACTGTGGCTTAAAGGATTACCATTTTTCTTCTTTTAAAATTGATCCAAGGTCGTCTCAGCAAAAGTAATTTCCCTGAGAATTTAAAATTATAGATGTGGTATTTGTCAAGATGCTCAGAGCTTCTAGAATTTTTTTTAATCAAATCAAAGGGGCATTAGTGCTATTCTTTGTTTAAGGAGAGCATACCTTCTTAGAGTTTTATTGTTTTCAAGGCTATATTGTTAATTCTGTTGTCATAAAGCACTCTGATACATGGCCACTGAAATCCATACAATAATCAATAATAATGCTGCTCTAACCACAGGCACCACGGCTTCTTTGCAGCATTTGTTTCTTAGGTGGTTCAGCCCCCTCTTCCCATTATTTCAGATGCCATTTTAATTAAGTGGCAAATACTAAAGGCAACTGATATTTCATGGTGATGGCAAGGCCCCTATGTATTAGCATTTTATTCTAGAATTTCAAAGTGATTACCATTTGAACCTGTATAGTAAGAAAGAAAAAACTGATGTGATTACCAGAAAGCAGTTGTTCACTGCTCTTTGCATTGCAGCTGTGACAGTAATAAGACAAACTAAATACATTCCCTTTCATAGCCATCGCTTGATAAACAAACTTGCACATTCTATTCTATCAGCAAAATAAGAAGATACCAGACTGATATTTAGGTATAAAATGGAACTCTCAATATAAAGTCTTGATTGGAGTGGTTGGCAGCACTATTATAGAAATAATGGCACTAAACTCCTTCAACATTAGGAAGAATCTTTTTTTTTTCTTTTCTTTTTGTAATCCTAGTAGGAACAGAAATATCCTTGGACATCAACCATTACTAATTTAAGTTCTTATGCATATACACTTGATTGATGTTGGCAAAAATACTTTGAAAATTACATGGCACCATTCCTGATCAAAATAAAACCCAAATAAAGCAACATATTATGTTATAAAAATATTAATGTAAAATACATTGTTGTCAAATCTGGTTGGCCTGTAGACTGAAGGTTCCTGGGTTCAATTCCGGTCAGAGGCATGCACCTTGATTGCAGGCATATCCCCTGTGGGGGGTGTGCAGGAGGCAGCTGATCAATGTTTCTCATCAATGTTTCTAACTCTCTATTCCTCTCCCTTCCTCTCTGTAAAAAAATCAATAAAATATATTTTAAAAATACATTGTTTTTCATCTTTAGTTTAGGCCAATATTACATATAATGGGAGATACATGACTAATATGTTTATAACCTGTCAATCATAACACAAGAAATATTTTTCATCAATTTTGGTAATTCTCACAATATTTCAAAAAATGTTATGACTATTATATTTATTTGGGTGATCTGTCATCAGCGATCTGGACTACTATTGTAATTGTTTGGGGTGTCATGAACCATGCCCACATAAGATTGAAAACTTAGCCCTAACTGGTTTGGCTCAGTGGATAAAGCAGTGACTTGCAGACTCACGGGTCCCAGGTTTGATTCTGGTAAAGGGCATATACTTTGGTTGTAGGCACCTACCTAGTTGGGAGTGTGCAGGAGGCAGCTGATTGATGTTTCTCTCTCATCGATGTTTCCAACTTTTTATCCCTCTCCCTTTCTCTCTGTAAAAAATTAATAAAATATTTTTTTAAAAAGATTGCAAACTTGATAATACTGTCTTGTATTCTGATTGCTCCACCAACTAACCATTGCCCAATCTCCTTTCCTCTCATTGGGCCTTCCTATTCCCTGAGATACAAGAATATTGAAATTTGGCTAATTAATGTTATGGCCTCTAAGTTTTTAAGTGAAAGAGTTGTATATTACATATATATACATTATATATATATATATATATATATATATATATATATATGAAAGAGTTGTACATTACATACATACATATATATATATATATATATATATAGAGAGAGAGAGAGAGAGAGAGAGAGAGAGAGAGGGGGGGGGGGGAGGGACATTAATATGCAAATTGCTCCCATGGGAGTTCAACCAAGAGACTGATTGCTCCCTATGATGTGCACTGACCACCAGAAGGCAGCCAGAATGAAGGGAAGCCTCAGCCAGCAGCCAGCAGCTGGGGAAGCAAGGCCCCAGCTGGCAGCCAAGGAAAAAATCCCCTGCCGGCTCTTATTGCTGGCCAGGCCTAGGGACCCTAGCCATACATGAATTTTGTGCACTGGGCCTCTAGTTTTAAATGCAAATCTAAAAATGATTAAGATTTGTGAGGAAGGCATTTTGAAAAAAATGAGATAGGCCAAAAGCTAAGCCTGTTGCAAGAGTTAGCAAAGTTATGAATGAGAAAAAAAGAAAAAGAAAAAAAAAAGTCAGCCAACCAACCAAACAAAAAAAACTTTCTTGAAGGAAATTAAAATTACTACTTTGCAATACTTATATCGGACAAAATATACTTTAAGATCAAGGCTCTATATAGTAAGAGACTAAGGCCATAAGGATACTAAGTAATGATAAAGTGAGAAATCCAACAAGAGGATATGACTGTTATAAACATTTTTGCACCTACTATAGAAGCACCTAAATAAGTAAAGCAACTCTTGATGGGTATAAAGAAAGATATCCACAGTGATACATTCATAATAGGGGATTTTACCACCCTATTGATATCAATGGGTAGATCTTCCAGACAGAAAATTACACACTAAATCAAAAGGATTTAATTGATATTTTCAGAGCATTTTAATTGATATCTTCAGAGCATTTCACCCCAAAGCAGCTAATACATATTCTTTTTAAGTGTACATGGAGCATTTATAAGATATATGTCAGGTTTCAATAAATTTAAGAAGATTGAAATCAAATCAAGCATCTGCTCTGACCATAATGGTATGAAACTAAAAATCAATCACAAGAAAAAAAATTGAAATACATACAAAGACATGGAAGCTAAATAATATGTTACTAAACAATTAGTGGGTTAACAGTGAGATCAAGGAAGTATCAAAAGATACCCTGACAAATGAAAATGAGATGGAACAATTCAAAATCTATGGACTACAGCAAAAGCAGTCCTAAGTGGAAAATTCATAGCATTATAGGCCTATCTCACCACTTCTGTCTGCCAGCCTGATCATCCCCTAACCACTCCCATGCCAGCCTGATTGATGTCTAACTGCTCCTCTGCCAGCCTATTTGCCCCCAACTTCCCTCTTCTGCCGGTTTGGTTACCCCTAACTGCCCTTCTCTGCAGGGTTGATCACTCCTAACTGCCCTCCCTTGCAGGTTTGATGCCTCCCAACTGCCCTCCATTGCAGGCCTGGTCCCTCCCAAATGCTATCCCCTGCTGGCCATCTTGTGGTGGCCATCTTGTATCCACATGGGGGCAGCTATCTTGATCTTGTGTGTTAGGATAGAGGCCTGTTGCATGAGTGGGGACCAGCTGGTTTGCCCTGAGGGAGTGCCAGGTCAGGGGGGTTTCCCTTGGGGCTTGGGGTGGCCTGGGCAAGGGGCCTGTGGTGGTTTGCAAGCCAGCCACACCCCCCAGCAACCCAAGTGGAGGCCCTGGTATCTGTAATTTATTTACCTTCTACAATTGAAACTTTGCAGCGTGGAGTGGAGCCAAGCCTTCTGCTTGCTCCATGGCTGTAGCCATTTCTGTTTGGATTTGTTTACCTTCTATAATTGAAACTTTGTAGCCTTGAGTGGATGCCTAGGCTGGCAAGGGCAGGTGGAAAGCTTGGCTTCCTCTGTAGCCTGGGAAACCCAAGCCTCCCTCCTGCTCTCCATGGCGGCATCTTGGTTGGGGTTAATTAGCATACTTGAGCTGATTGGCTGGTGGGCGTGGCTGAGGGATGAAGTGTAGTGATGATTAATTTGCATATTACTCTATTAATAGGTAGGATATATAGACAATACCACTTTATACTTAAAGGAACTAGAAAAAGAACAACAAATAAAGCAAAAGTGAGAAGAAAATAGTAAAGATAAGAGCAGAAATAAATGAAATTGAGTCTAAAAATTAAAAAGACCAATGAAACTAAAAGCTAGTTCTTAGAAAAGATAAATAAGACTGACAAACCTTTAACCAGAGCACCAAGAAAAATATTAGAGAGGACCTAAATATATAAAATCAGAAATGTAAGCAAAGTCCCAACACCAAAAAAATACAAAGAATCATAAAAAAATATATGCCACCAAATTGAACACTTTGGAAGAAATGTATAAATTCCTAGAAACATATAATCTTCCAAAACTGAATCAAGAAGAATCAGAAAACCTGGACAGATTACAACTAATAAAATTGAAGCAGTAATAAAAAAATTTAAAAATTTAAAAAAAAAAACTCTCAAGAAACAAAAGTCTTGGACCAGATGGCTTGAGTTACCAAACACTCAAAGAAGAACTAACACCTATACTTCTCAAACTATTCCATAAAATTCAAAAGCAGAAAAGACTCCCAAGTTCATTGTATGAGCCAGCATTATCCTAATTCCAAAACCAGATAAAGACACTACAAAGAAACAAAATTATAGGCTAATAACCCTGATAAATATAGATGCTAAAATCTTCAATAAAATATTAGCAAACTATAACCAGAAATACATTGAAAAGTCATACAACATAATCAAGGTTGGTATGATATTCACAAATTAAATGTGATACACCACATACACAAAATGTAAAATAAAGACCACATGATATCATCAATAGATGCAGAAAAATATTTGATAAAATTCAGTACACATTTATGATAAAAACTCTCAGCAAAGTGGGAATTCTATCTCTATATAATAAAAGCTATATATGACAAACCCAAAGCCAATGTCATTCACTGCTCTTTGTGTGTGTGTTTGTGTATGTGTTAATCCTCACCTGAGGATATTTTTCCCATTGATTTTTCACTGATTTTTAAACAAAGTGGAAAAAGGAGGAGAGACACAGAGAGAGAAATATAAATATGAGAAAGACACCTTGATTGGTTGCCTCTCACATGCGCCCTGGTATATGTCCTAAACTTGAATTAAACCTGGGACCCTTCAGTCAGTGGGTCAATGCTGTAACTACTGAGAAAAAATAGCTAGGGCCAATTTCACCACTCTTATTACTCAAAGGCTTAGCCACAGCAATCACACAGGATGCCTAAATAAAAGGCATCCAAATAGGAAAGAAAAAATAAAATTGGCATTATTCGTTCATGACGTGATACTGTATATGAAGAATGCTAAAGATTCCACTGAGAAACCTACTAGAGCTGATAATGAATTCAGCAAGATAGCAGGACACAAAATAAATATTTAAAAATAAATTGCATTTTTATACAACAACTAGAGGCCCAGTACATGAAATTTGTGAACAGGGGAGGGGGTCCCCTCAGCCCAGCCTTCACCCTCTCCAAAGTGGGACCTCTTGGAATATGTCTGATTGGGCCTATTCCAGCAGTCAGACATCCTTCTCTCAATCCTGGACCACTGATTTCTAATCATTCACTTTCTTGCCTGCCTGGTTGCCCTTAACTGCCCTACCTTGCCAGCTTGATCAATGCATCTGTGTGATGGTCTGATTGTCCCTAAATGCCCCCACTGCCAGTTAGGTCTCCCACAACTGTCCCCTCCCTGCTGGCCTGGTCACTCCTAACTGCCCCCTCACTGGCCTAGTCACCTATAACTGCCCCTGTCTGCCAACCTGAGCACCCATAACTGCCCCCCTCTACTGGCCTGGTCGCTCCTAACTCTCTCCCCCTGATGGTCTAGTTTCCCCTCACTTCAACTCCCTGCCAGCCTAATTGCCCCCAACTGCTCCCCCATTCCAGCCTGGTTGCCTCTAACTAACCCCCCACTGGGCTGGTTGCTTCTTATTGTGCCCCCACTAGCCTGGTCACCCCCAACTGCCACCCCTGCTGGCATGGTCACTTCCAACTGCCCCCCTTGCCAGCCTGGTAACCCCATGGAACCTGCTTGTTCAGTCATTTGGTTGTCCCTCCCTAACCCCCCTGTCGGTCTAGTTATAGGCAGCCATCTTCTGAGGGTATGAGGGTCAATTTGCATATTACCTCTTTATTATATAGGAAAATGAATTATCAGAATAGAAACTAAGAAAACAATCTCATTCACAGTTAATTTTTAAAAATCTAGGAATAAATGTAACCAAGGATAAAGAAGAGTTGTGTTGGAAAATTATGATACTAAAGAAAAAATTGAAGAAGTTACAAATAAGTTGAATTATATACCATGTTCATGGACAGAAAGAATTAACATCATTAAGATGTTCATAAAACTCAATCTATAGATTCAATACAAGCCCTGTGAAGATAACAATGGTGCATTACATAGACCTAGAACAAATATTCCAAAGATTTATATGGAATCACACAAGACCCCAAGTAGCCATAGTATGATGATAAGGAAAGACAAAGTTGGAGGAGTCACACTACTTGATATCAAACTATATTATAAGGCCCAGACCATAGTAGTCATAGCAGCATGGTACTGGCAAAAACATAGACATATGGAGCAATGGCATAGGGAAGAGACCCCAATTTAAAAAAATTGGTTTTTACTTTTATATGGTCCTTTTTTAATGTATATAACCTCTTATTATGAATTAATTTTCAAAATTTAATTATATGGTATGGTGTGGTTTTTTTGTTTGTTTTTTTACAAATCTGCCCATATTCTGAGGCCAGAAACATTTTTATTCACATAACCCAAAAATATCAGAATAAATTATTTATTTTACACTTGGCATGATTAAGAGCTTTATTAAATTAAGCGATTTCTATTTAAAATTTTTAAATAAGCATTTTTGGAAATAGTGTATCACAACACCTAGCATTTTAGTTCATTAACTGTGTGCCTTTATTCAGCATACAGTCAACAGAGCTGTGGCCATCTCATTTGTGAGAGGAAAGCAGCAATCTTCCAAGGTATGTGTTTTTCATCTTTATGAGATTACACCTCCATTATCAACCAATGTTTTCTGGAATTTCTGGAACCAATGTTGAAAAATACTGTTTGTATCTAGAGGCCCTAAAATTCATCTAAATAGTACATTAGTTAAATTAATTAGGAAGTCTCTCTGTACCTAAGGCTGACTGTTCACTCCTAATATTATTATCCTTGGTACATATGTCCAGCTACATAGCCCTGGTTCTTCATTTATACACTAGTAGCCCTGCACACGAATCCGTGCACCAGTAAGCTGCTGCCAAGAGGCTCTCCACAGCACAGAGGCCCATCCATGGCCAGGCGCAGAATGCTTGCCTCATTGCCAGGGCAAAGACACAAGTGTTCCATGCCTCAGCCTGGCCAGAAGCCCATTGGTGGTCCGGCGTGGAATAGTTGCCTCATCACCACAGCAACAAGGCAAGCATTTCACCAGGCCACTCACACTGCCTGCTCTCAGTGACCACAATCCCGGGACTGGTAGACTCAGGAGGGGCTAACAGGACTGGGTGCTGCCATCTTGTGGCTATGGGTGTTGACATACTTGTGATGGAGTGATGGTTAATTTGCATATTACCCTTTTATTAGATAGGTTGTGCATGAGTACACACACACACATTTATATACACAATGTATTTGCTAGTAATACTTATAATACAATTTTAACCTAGAAATTCCAAGTAAGAAAATAAACCCCTCAGATTATCAAGACTGGTTTGAAATAAAAGTTCAATGATTAAATCCCAATGCCAGTTAAACACACACACATAGACACCACAGAACCAAAAAATAAATTGAAATAACTCCTTTTAAGTTAAAAGTTAAGAGTAAACATTTAAGAATAATTATTACTTAAGATAACATTTTATCTTAATAGTGTACTAGGAGAAAGAGACGTGACATTGGATGGTGAACACAATATAATATACAGATGAAATGTTACAGAATTGTACATTTGAAACATAATTTTATTAACCAATGTTATCCCAATAAATCCAACAAAACATTTTTTAAAACATACACACTCCAAAAAAGTTAAGAGTAATCAAAATTTTTAAATTTTATTGATTTTTTTACAGAGAGGGAGAGGGATAGAGAGTAAGACACATCAATGAGAGAGAAACGCCGATCAACTGCCTTTTGCACATCCCCCACTGGGGATGTGCCTGCAACCAAGGTACATGCCCTTGACTAAAATCGAATCCGGGACGCTTCAATCCGCAGGCTGATGCTCTATCCACTGAGCAATACAGTCAGGGCAAGAATAATCAAATTTATATTTACATATTCTCTCTTCTTTGTCACAGTAGTGCTGAACCCTAAACAGGGTTGTGATTCTTTCTGCAGCTGTAGGCCTTATCAATCTTTGTAAGTATAATTATTTCAAGGCTTTATAATGTGGATTATTTCACCTTTATTGTTTATATTTTTTTATATTTTTGAGAAAACACTTAAGTTTAATAAGCATACAAAAAAGACACACATGTACATAAATTTTATGACCTTAACATCCCCTGTAATCAGAATCCACCCAGATTAAGAAAATGAGACATAATTGGCACCCAGAAACTGTAATGTCTCCCTGGTCACTATATCTTCTCTTCTTGACCCAGAGAACCATTATTCTGTTACTTAACATCATAGTTTCATCTATTTTTAAAATTCATATCAATGGAATCATTACAGTGTATACTCTTTTGTGCTTTGCTACATTCTCAAAGTATGCTTTTTCATCTGTACTGAAACAGAGCAATAGCCTATATATTTTCATTGCAATGGAGATTTTCATTATATGAACATACTATAATTTATTTATCCACTCTATAGTTGGTGTTCATTTTTTGTTTGGTTCAGTTATTTTTAATAAAAATGAAATATACTTTTATATGTCTTTCGATGATCATATTTTCACATTTCAGTTCAGTATATACTAGTATATAAGGTTATAATTTCCTGACCACAGGGTATGTTTTATGTTCAGCTGCAGTAGATAATGGCAATGAGTTTTTCTAACTGGCTATACCAAATTTTATTTCTCAAAGAGTGAATGACAGCTTCAGTTGCTACATTTTCTTGGCAAAACTTAAAGCCTGCCTTTTTAATTTTAGTCATTCATTAAAAAAAACAAAAAACTCAAACTATATATATAGTATATACAAACTATATATACATTGATTTCAGAGAGGAAGGAAGAGGAAGAGAGAGATAGAAACATCAATGATGAGAGAGAATCATTGATTGGCTTCTTCCTGCATGCCCCACACTGGAGTTCTATTTCGGAACCCTGGCATGTGCAATGACTAGGATTGAACCATGTACTCCTGTTTCAAAGATCAATGCTCAACCACTAAGCCCTGCTGGACAGGCCAAGCATTTTTTGACCATCAATAAGAATAATGATTGAAATAAATTAAAACATCAAATGTGTGCTAATGAATGTGTTTAAAATGATGCTAAAAGAAAATAAGACACTATGTAAAGACATCAAATATTTATTTTTTTAATTGTAAAAGCTGATAACATTTTTTCTGTCTTTCTGTTTTTTATAAAAAGAGCACCTCAGAGTAACCAAATGATTGTTAAGATCAAATCACTTCTTTTTATGAAGTAATTATATATATAAAACATGAATTCTATGATTAAAGTATAATTTTTTAGCCCTTAGTTGAAACTGGATCTAAACAATAATATTCAGTGTTTGAGGATATCACAAAAATAAGACAGCTAATTGAAATCAGAATAGCACTTTGAACTGAACTTGTCAAATTAGCAAAGTCTTAGGAATGTGATTAGCAAAATACAACTCTCAGAAATACCATGAAAAATGCGACCCTGTTCATTTATTCAACATATAAATTATAATATACACAGAGAGAACTTATCGTGTAAATCTATAATTTAAAATATGATAGATATTTCAACCAGTTGAAATGCATGAATCTTCAAATTTTTATGTAAACAAATAAACTTAAAAAGCATAAGTTATACAGGGAAACTTGAACACATAGTTTCAGTGTGGGGCAATAGTATTTACTAAAAATTAAATTAAAAAATAATACTGGTTTATTCTATTTAAAAATTAATAATGGTTTATTTTAAATAATTTTTACATTATAAAATCGTTTTGATTAAGTGACATAGATAGTAGGATTTATTGAAAATTAATCTAATAGGGGATTTCTACTGGATGAGATAATAAGTAAAAAAGATTAGCAACACTTTAATACTTGCTGTAACTTGCCAAAACCGGTTTGGCTCAGTGGTAGAGCTTTGGTCTGTGGACTGAGGGGTCCAGGTTCAATTCTGGTCAAGGGCATGTACATTGGTTGCGGGCACATCCCCAATAGGGGGTGTGCAAGAGGCAGCTGGTCGATGTTTCTCTCTCATTGACGTTTCTAGCTCTCTATCTCTCTCCCTTCCTCTCTGTAAAATATCAATAAAATATATATTTTTAAAAATACTTGCTGTAACTGAATAGTATACATTTAGTTATGATGTATTTCCATTTTTAATGTGTCTGATGTTATTCAAAATAGAAAGTTTTTCATTTTAAGATTAATCTTTATATTTACCTATTTTTATTTGATCAGCAACTGGACATGTCTTGTTTATTGATAGATAATTTCCTCAGTTTTTGTTTATCAAAAATTTTTCAGCCTCAATCTAAACATAATTTTGTTCTTTTTGGAATTAGTACATGGGGCAGAGAAATGAGAAGGGGGAAATCTTTGGACATTTTATTATCTGCAGTTTGCGATGAATAAAGTTCATTTCCCAAAAAGTTAACTCCTCCCACCTTTCTGGGTTGCATGATCTGGAAGCCACTCAGGAAGTAAGAGCTCCCCTGTCAAATGTGATATTTTGTTCAAGTCACAATCAGAATACTTTATTGTTTATTGTTTGCCTAATCCTTTAGAATGTAAATTTTGTGAGAAGTGAAATTATTTTTGCTTTCCTTTAATAAGAACCTCTACTAATTAGAACACAGCTTTCCTGTATTATGGACCAATAAATAAGTAAATAAATAACCAAATAACCCAAACAATTAATGGGATCAATAAACTTTGTTGTATAGAAACCAGAAGCCATTTATATAAATCTCTAGTGACAATAGGATCAAAATTTTGTTCTTATCATTTCTTTCATACATGAATAAATTCTAAAGAACACCAAAATCTACTTCTAGTTAAATATTATTGTGAGATAAATGATGTAGTTAATATTATCATTCAGTATTTCCAAGTACTTAGATTATTTTCTTTAAAAGAAATAAGATACAGACAGTTATTTTTAAGAACTTCAAAATTAAAAAAAATAATGTGATCTATGCCAGACATTCTCCATGAAATACCATTGCAAATTCATGCCTGATTTAGTGAGTGAAGAATGCTATTTTCTCCAGCATCACTCTGATTCGTGGACCATGGAAAAACAACAAAAATAGCTTTGGAGAGAAATACAAAGGAATTTTATCTTTATCATAACTTTGATAGGAATATTTAAGTCCCAGACATGTGGTAATGTTTAGGAGGGGGAAAAATACCCCTTATTTAAGCTTTTATGATTTCCATAAGCAGAAATGCCTGGAATATTTTTAGAGAAAATGAATTTCTGCCAATCTATCAGAGTTTTAAATTCTGGTAACTAAGACTGTTTTCCTTTATATCACTTGAAATATATTTTCTAAAAGTTATTAGTATTAAGCTCATTCATTTTGATGCTATTGAAAAAAACACGGGGTCATAATGGTAACTAGATCTTATCAAGAAAATGGCAACAGAGAAACCAAAGACAAAATACTACACTTAATATTAGTTCACAAATATAGTATAATTACATACATCATCATTCACTATAATCAATATTGGTAATTTTGAAACTAATCATTAAATAAGTGATGAGTGTACCATCAATTGTAAACAATCCAAAAACCTCATCAACCATGTTGCAGTCAATTAAAATGTTGTGCATAAATACAGCAAGAAAGATTTTCCAATGCTTCAGTCTCAGACTATTCATGAGTGTAATAGACCATGCTATTTCAATGCAAAATGCAGTCAGCTCTTTATTATCCTCACTAATGGTGCAGATAATCCAGAGTGTTAGATAATCCCCAAGCCATTTATTGTGGCATAGAAATAGACCCTCTAAGGCTAAAAAATCCTTTTTAAAATTGGTGTTGATATATCCACTGAGAGAGTTAGACACCTCTGAGAAATTTCTGCCCTTATAGTCAGCAGATAGGAATAAACGTTTTCCTAGCTCTCTACTAATATGCTACCTTTTAATCCCTATTTTTAGTCAGTGAGACATTATATTACAGCAGTTTCTTTTTATTTCAAGCGAACAATGGAAAAATAAGTGAATGAATCATGTAAGTTAATACATAAAATCAAGGCAATGTGTCACTTTACTCTGGATTTCTAAAATGCACCCCACTAATGCTAACACATTAAGAAGTTGGCTCAGAGCTGTTGGACACTGAAATTGAGACTCAAATGTTGTTGTTTTTTGTTATATGATTATTTCTAGTCTGCAGTTGCAAGATTTTTCAAAGAAAAAAATCGGGGGGAAAATAGTTATAAAGAACCATGTCAAACTATAGCAGGAAGGCAAGGAAGGTTGGCCGGTGGCGGGGGGGGGGGGGTGGGCTGCAGGAGATCAAGGGAACTTGTGTGCATGCATATAAACATAACCAATGGACATCAGACATGGGGGCATATGCGTGGGGGGGTAGGGGTTTCTGGGGGAAGGTCAAAGGGAAAAAAAGGAGACATATGTACTACTATTTGTAATCCTTCAAACAATGAAGAAGAAGAAGGAGGAGGAGGGGGAGGGGGAGGGGGAGGGGAAGAGGGAGGGGAAGGGGAAGGGGAAGGGGAAGGAGAAGGGGAAGGGGAAGGGGAAGGGGAAGGGGAAGGAGAAGAAGAAGGAGAAGGAGAAGGAGAAGGAGAAGGAGAAGGAGAAGGAGAAGGAGAAGGAGAAGGAGAAGGAGAAGGAGGAGAAGAACCCTGTGTCCCCGAAAATAAGACAGTGTCTTATATTAATTTTGCTCCCAACATGCGCTAGGTCTTCTTTTCAGGGGATGTCTTATTTTTCCATGAAGAAGAATACGGTACACATTTATTGTTAAATGAAAATAAAGAAAATTTATTACCTGTATACGGTACGGTAGTACAGTAGTTGTCAACACAACCCAGACAAACTGTGAATCCTACAGTATCAGGAATTTACTCATTTATTCAATGACAATCATGTCATCATCTTCTGGAACATCATCATAACAATCCAATTCCTGAATTTCCTGGTGAATTTCTTGTGACTCCATTTCTTTCAGAATCAGTGGACCAAATCTCTCATGTTTAGCAATAACACTGTCTTTAAATGAGCACTTCTTGCCAAGGTAGCTTGCTCGCAATGCATTTTCAATGCAACTGTCAGTGATTTCTCCCATGAATTCTACACCCAAGTCACAACTTCTTGCAGTTTAGGTTTCACAAAGTTTCCACGCTGATTTCTCTGCATTCACACAGCAGTGACATCAGGACTCCGCATAAAGTCACTGGTTGCTAGAAGCCAGTTGAGGTGGCCCTAGACACCGGTTTACGGTAAATTAATTTTCATTCTGAGACAGAGCCTGGGGGCCTTATTTTCGGGGGGATGCCTTATATTTCACTCAGAAAGGTAACCTATAAGTAGGTCTTATTTTAGGAGGATGTCTTATTTTCAGGGAAACACGGTGGTAGTAATAGTAGTAGTAGTCGGCAATCTGCTTCACTGAATGATTTCCAGGGAGCTTAATGAAGGGAGCACTTTTCATTCCTAGATACACTTAAGAATTGAGCTTGGAAATGCAAAGCTGTGCAATAAAATGGGTAGCATATACAAAATTATTTTCTGCTGAATGTGTAGGCAGACATACAGATGAAGTTTTCTTTGAAAGAAAAGCAAGTGAAATGTTGAGTTGGATCAAGAGCAGTTTAAAATACTTAAGAACTTATGTACATATTTACCCCCCACACACACACAGCCTCCAAATCTACATGTAATTGGCAGTAAAGTTATAATTCAAACCAGCAAGAGTTAAGAAATTCAAATTCAACATTAAGCCATAATTTACAATACTGGGTTTTTATTTCATTTCCCCTACTCCATCTGAAATTTCTCTTGTGACTCTGAAGACAAATCTCTGTCTGGAAGCTAGTAAGCCTGAGGGAACCTACTATCCTCCATAACTGCTTGGGCAAAGGACGTGCCACACCACCGCAGAAGTGTAGGCTACCCCTTCAAACAGCATAAAGTCCAGCACTATGTACTTGCGGGGGTGGGGTGGGGTGGGGTGGGGTGGGGTGTGTCTATTTTAAATCGTATTATGCAATTATAGTATATCTACTCAAAAGGAAACATTTTTTTTTTGCCATGGCTTATTTACTGGTGATATTATTTTTTAGCTATATATTTACAGACTTATTTATGATGGTTCCAAATAAGTAAAAAAAAAACAACAACAACAAACAAACAAAAACCATGTACCACTATCAAATAAAATCATTGGGAACATTGTTAAACTTGTTAAATGGCAAAATTCAACCGAATAAACTTTGAAACTATCATTGGATTAATCATGACTCAAGAATCAGGCAGCATCCTATCTAGTAGATAGAACGCAGTTCCATGGAGCAATACAAAATGAAAGACTCACGAAAGAAGGGAGCAATAATAAAGTTATGCCAGCAACAACTGAACTGGTTGTGGCAAGGTTACTTTCCCTTAGGGGGTGGCAGGCATCTACCAAGCAGATTACTTAGTGCTGACCAGGTGATTCCTGATTGACTAGTTTAAGCTTTCACTTCTGAATGAGGCTGAAACTTTAATCAAGTCTTAGTTTGGTGATGTGGGGTTTAGCATAAGTGGCTCCATTTGGGGAAAGTTGTCTTGTTTTTAACAAACTATTCTTTAGGGGAAGAAATCACTATGTACTTATTTCATCAAAAGTCATTATTTCAGTAATACAAGGGTTTAAGGAAACCATGAATGTCTTTTATCCCCTCAATCATATTGGCAATTCAGGTAAAACCTTCTCCATGCTTTCAGAAGTTATTGATTCCTCTTGTGAAAAAAATCCATCTGAACTATATCATAGAGTCATTAGCAGGTAATGTTATGCCTCTCAAATTATGTACTGACAGAATTTACTGGTGAGGTAAAAGAATCAGGACTCATTCCCATTCGTTCAACTAATTGTTGCTACTATGTGCATTTTAGAGCATGCAGTTTCTGCAAAATAGTTTTTAATGAAGTCATTACTCTTTTTTAATATTATTCCCCTAATTCCCTCTTATATTCATTAAAACCCTAATCAGCAAAATCATTTAGAAAACCACAGTTAGCTATAATGTGGTATCAATGGACTTAAGCATTACACCTTTAACACATGTATATTCTATGACTCAAAGAAGTCAACCCTATATATTTGTTCATTAAATAATAATGGTCTTAATAAGGTATTATGCATATTTGATGAGAATTTAATGTAAAGCGTATTTCCTAATATAGAAAATATACCAAAACCCATCTTTCAATTCTAGTAATTATCTTAAGCAGGAGCTTCAAAGTGAAAGCTAAAGTGTTATACATCCATGAATTCTTTTAGGAGAATCCATACATTTCAAATAGTTAAAATTAAATATGAAGTAAGCAAGTAAATTAACTGTGGTAAGGCATTAAAAGTATATAAATGCTAGCCAAAATGTTAAGTGTTCCCAGTGAAAGAAGATAAGTGCAATTCAACATATTTAAATTCAAGGCCCAAGGGTAACAAAAATATAGATTACAATAGGAAAGTTCTAGCTAAAAAATTTTAGAGGAATCATTGTTTCTATGGAATGACAATACACAAATATTAGTAGTACTTCTAGGGCCTAATGCTATTAACAAAATAATATAAGTTCAGAGTCAATGTAAAATTCCCATAAGCCCTTTATATTTTAAATAATACAAAACACTTATAATATTAGGCATTATGCTTTAATTTCAATAATATTGAAACTTCAGTTTGGTTTACAATATTCCAGTGGGAAATTTTCTATGAATATGTAAGTGTTCATTAGATATCCTGACTCTAAATTCCCCTTTCCACACTGAAATTCTAAATGATTCAAGCTGAATATCCATAAACCTAAATGTTGTGTGTGAGTGCATGTGTATAGTTACATCTCAATGTAATATGAAGTAACATAATTCTATTCTGCAACAATTACTGCAAAAATTAAGGAACTATTGACTCCTAAATCTATGTCTGGTTCTGGTCTTTTTTCTGAATTTTACAAGAAGCATTACATGCTCTTCATTTAGATGCAGCTCCCATCTTTAATTTAACATTGAAAGGGTCTGCTCCCTGGGCTGCTTTTCTCTTTTCCATCCTTCTCCTCATCCCTTTTGCAATTTTTCAACTAAAGGTTAAAGTATATAGTAAGCCAAAAACTGGTTTGGCTCAGTGGATAGAGCATCAGCCTGCAGACTGAAAGGTCCCCGGTTTAATTCCAATCAAGGGCATGTACCTTGGTTGCTGCACATCCCCAGGAGGGGGTATGCAAGAGGCAGCTGATCAATGATTTTCATCGATGTTTCTAACTTTCCCTCTCTCTTCCTCTCTGTAAAAAAAAATCAATAAAATATATCTTTAAAAAATAATAAAATAAAATATATAGTAAATTATATATCTAATTAAGCAATATTTTGCCTCAGTTTCTATGATAAAACTTACATTCCCTATCTTAGTCTATAAGACAATATTGGATTTGTCCATAGACACTGCCCAGTCTCATTTCCCATAACTTAGCTATTTTATGCCTCCATTTTTTTTTGCTCATGCTCTTCCTTCTTGCCTAGAATTCTAACCCCTTTCCTGATATTTCCTTAATAAATTGTGCATTTTCAAACAACATAATAGTCACTTTTTATATAAGTATCTTGCCTGATATTAAATGAAAACAGAAATAAGATAACCACATTTTTATTATTATATGAAATGTCCAGAATAGATATATCCAATGAAGACAGAAAGTAGATAAATGGTTTCTAGGAACTGCATGGAAGGTGGAATTGTGAATGACTCTTAATAGTTATAGGGTTTTTTTGTTTTGTTTTGTTTTGTAATATAAATATTCTGGATTTGATGTAAATATATCACCATTCATAAATGATATACATGACCATGTAGAAGATCCAAAAGAATCAACAAAAAACTGACAATGTTGCATAGTCATGTGAATATATGAAAAGTTACTGAATTATACCCCTTAAAATGCAAATTTAAGTTATGTAAAAGTTTATGTAAATTATCTCTAAACAAATATAAAGAATCAAGCATACAAAGTGAAAAAATATATAAAAATAAAAACTCCCTCCTCACTCCCCAGTATTTTCTGTGAGAAAAGGAGACAGAGATAAGGAAGGAATATATCAAGATTTGTGTCATGGTAAAATATTTATGCGTTTCAAAAGTTGGTAATAAAGAAGTTATTGTTCACTCCCTAATTTTATATGTTTAGATCTGTGATCCATTTTGAGTTCATTTTTCTGAAGGGTACAGTGCCTATATCTAGTTTCTGTTGTTTGCATGTGGATGTCCAGTTACAGCACCGTTTGTTAATGAGACTGCCTTTACTCCACTGTATTGCCTTTGTTCCTTTGTCAGATTACTTTATTGCATTTTATGGGGGGTCTATTCTTGGGCTCTCTATTCTGCTCCACAACATATATGTCTGTTTTTTCACAAATACCACACATTTTTATTAGTTTTGATTTATAGTAAGTCTTAAAGTCAGGTAGTATCAGCCATCAACTTTGTTCCCTTCTGATATTGAGTTGACTATGTTGGGTCTTTGCCTCTTAATACAAACTTCTTAATTTGTTTGTTCATATTCACAAAGCAACTACTAGCTGGAATTATCATTGGGATTGTACTGAACGAGTTGAGAAGAACTGACATTTGACAAAATTGAGTCTTCTTATCCATGAATATGCAGCATCTCTCCATTTATTCTCTTCTTTTATTTCATTCATCAGAGTTTTATAGTTTTTCTCATATAGATCTTGTACATATTTTTATATTTAAACTTTATTTATTTGAGGGAAGTAGTAATATAAATGATGTTGTGTTTTTACTTGCAAATTCTACTTTTTTATTGCTAATATATAGGAAAACAATTCACATTTGCATATTAACCTTGTGTCCTGCAATATTCCTATACCCAGAAGCATTTTGTTGATTTTTTTGTAAAATCTACATAGATATGTATATCATTTATGAACAGTGGTAGATTTATATTTTCCTTTCCAACCTGTGTACCCTTTATTTGCTTTTCATCTTCTGTTTCATTAGTTTTAACTTTCAGTATAATATTGAAAATTGGTAGTAAAAGCAGTAGGAAGCAAGATTCCTTGTACCTATTAGCATGAAAGAACCAACAATGGAAAAAATAGTCAAATATATGAATAGAAATTTCAAAGAATGCATAACACAAGTGGTCCATATACAAATAAATTATTTTTTAAAAATATTTTGTTGATTTTTTACAGAGAGGAAAGGAGAGGGATAGAGAGCTAGAAACATGGATGAGAGAGAAACATCAATCAGCTGCCTCCTGCATACTCCTTATTGGATATGTGTCTGCAACCAAGGTACATGCCCTTAACCGAAATTGAACCTGGGACACTTGAGTCCTCAGGCAAATGCTCTATCCACTGAGCCAAACTGGTTAGGACCAAATAAATGATTTTTAAAATAATCCTACATAATAAATGCCTAGGGGGCGCCATGTGACATCATCTCAAGATGGCTGCCCCCATGTCATCACAATATGGCTGCCACAAGATGGTTACCCCAAGATGGCTGTCAGGGGAGGGCAGTAGGGGATGACTAGGCCAGCAGGGGAGGGCAATTGGGGGTAACCAGGCTTGCAAAGCAGGGCAGTTGGGGGTGATCAGGCCAGCAGGGAAGGGCAGTTGGGGGCGATTAGGCCAGCAAGGGACCGGTGGTCCCAACTGTCCTCCCCTGTGGGATCGGGCCTAAATCAGAAGTTGGACATCCCCCAAGGAGTCCCAGATAGGAGAGGGTGCAGGCTGGACTGAGGGACACCTTCTCCATGCACAAATTTCATGCACCGTGCCTCTAGTCAATAATAAACACAATACCACTAAGCCTATAATTATGTTATACTAGTATGTACAATGTTGACATAAAAAAAAATCATACAAAGTAAAATATAGGTGAGGTTATATAAGATATATAATATATGAGGCTATATAAAGTATATACAATTCTCATCCCCCTTTGGAGTAGTAAAACATTTAATACACAATTTTAGAATTTGTCATTACCCAGTAATAAGCATATCCTAAAATTCAGAAATAATATTACTAGTCAATATTTACCCTTAAAAACTCACATTTATAGATAAAAGACTTAAAAATAAGAGGGGAATCTACAAAAATCTTAGAAGAGTCTATAGGCAGAAAAATATCAGACATATGACACAGAAATATCTTTACTGATACAGTTTCGTAGGGGAGTGGAAAATAAGGAGAAAATAAACAAATGAGACTATATCAATATAAAAAAGCTTCTTCACAGCAGAAGAAACCATCAACAAAACATCAAGAAAGCCCACTGCATGGGAGAACATAATTGCCAATGTTATCTCCAATAAGGGTTTAATCACCAGCATTTACAGGAAGCTCATACAACATAACAAAAGGAAGATAAACAATCTAATCAAAAATGGGAAAAGGAAGTAAATAGATCCTTTTCAAAAGAGAACATAAAAAAGGGGAAGAGACATATAAAACATGTTCAAAATCACTGATCATATGAGAGATGCAAATGTAAACAACAATGAGGTACCATCTCACACCTGTCAGAATGCTGGCTATCATCAACAATTCAACAAATGACAAGTGCTAGTGAGGAGTTGGAGAAAAAGGAATCCTCTTGCACTGCTGATGGGAACGCAGAGTGGTGCAGCCACTGTGAAAAACAGTATGAAATTTCCTCAAAAAATTAAAAGTGGAACTGCCATTTGACCCACTAATCCCACTTCTCAGAATATATCCCAAGAAATCAGAAACACCAATCAGAAAGGATATATGTGCCCCTATGTTCATAGCAGCACAATTTACAATAGCTAAGACTTGGAAACAGCAGAAGTGCCCATCAGCAGATGAGCAGATTAAAAAACAATGGCACATCTACATAATGGAAACTATGCTGCTGTAAAAAAAAAAAAAAAAAAAAAAAAGGAGGAACTCTTACCATTTGCAACAGCACGGATGGGCCTGGAGAGCACTATGCTAAGTGAAATAAGCCAGTTGGAGAAAGATAAATATCACATGATCTGACTTATTTGTGGAATATAATGAACAACATAAACTGATTAACAAAAATAGAGTCAGAGTAATGGAAGCATTGAACAGATGGTCCAACCTAAAAGGGAAGGGGTGAGGGTAGGAGATCAACCACAGGACTTGTATGCATGCATATGAGCATAACCAATGGACACAGACACTAAGGGAATGAGGGCATATGCTGGGGGTGGGAGCTGCTGGGGAGAGCTCAATGGGAGAAAAAGGAGATTTACATAATACTTTAACCAATAAAGAATTTAAATTAGAAAAGGGGAAAAACAAAACTCTCATTTATATCCCAGGAACTATATGTAAGAATTTTTATCATAGCATTCTTCTAAAAAAGTAGCCTGGCAGGTGTGACTTAATTGATTGAGCATTATCCCATGCACCAAGATGTCTATGGTTTGATTCAAGGTCAAGACACATTGCCCACATTGTGGGCTTAATACTCAGTAGCGGGTGTTCAGCCAATCAATGATTATCTCTCATCCATATCTCTCTCGCTCTCTCCCTCTCTGCTGCTCTCTATTAAAAATTTAATAAAAACATATTTTTTTTAAAGAAGGAGATCTGGATTTTCTTGCCTGGGGTTTAAAAAAATAAAATAAAAAGTAAAATATTCAGAAAACATGGAATGTACATCAGGAATTGCACATATCTTTAAAATATGTAAAATTAATACAATAGGATACTAAGTACCAGTTTAAGCGAGTGAACTATAAGGTAAATTTATCAGCATACCTTCATATCACAAACAAGTTGAGCAAAGGAAATGTCATGGATGAGTATATATAGCATGGATTTATTTTATACTTGAGCATTTTTATTTGTGGTTAGGGAATTTGTGGTTATATTCATATAGAGAAACTTAGTAAATTGCATACAATATTCAGGAGAATGGCTACCTTTCAGAAGAGGAGGAAACCCCCAGGAGGTTTCTGAGATTTTAGGAAATTACACTTACTAGCCTGAGTAAAATGCAGACAAGAGTTTAATTTCTTGCTTATTATTTCTCTATTGTTTTTACAGCAAACTTTTTTTGTAACTCTATACATCAAAAAATGACATAAGAAATCCATTATGTGCATGACTAATCATATTGAAAACAAAATAAAATAGAACATATGCATACACACATGGAATTAAAAGGCTTTATTTAAAATTCATTGATTACTTTCTCTTTCATTTCATTTTCTTTGTTTCAATGCAGGGCATTTTAATGGAATGTACCATATTCTTTTTATCTTTCTATATCTCTATCTATCTATCTATCTATCTTTCATCTATCTATCATGGATCTATGTATATATGTATCTATCCATCTGCTTATCTATATCTTTGTATCTCTTTATATGCAATAGATATATATTCTTTATAATGTGTTTAAATTATTTCAGAATACTATCTTCAAGTGTTAGAATATTGGTGTAAATTTTTAATTACACATGATTTTTTTTTCTGTAACCTGATGTTTTATAAGAGATATGCATTTTTACAAAAATAAGTTTGTTTAATTTTTAAAGTTGCACTATCTGATTTCATTTTCATATCATTTGTTGTTGTATAGTTTGTCACAGCTAAATTTATAGAGTTATTCTCTGAAAGATTAAATATATAACTACTAAGGATTGAAAATATTTTATTACAAGAACTTGACAGTAAAATATTTGTCTACAATTTAAAGCCTGGTTTTTATGTGCATGGAAATATAACAAAGGATATTTGCAGCTTAATTTTAACTTTGCACAGCTTGCATTGTTGAAAATGTATGGATGTCTGATGTGATAGTTAAATGGGTATGCATCAAGGCTAAAAGAAGGAAATGAATACCCATAATTAAATTTTTATATATTATAGCTTGAGGTGGTGAAATAAATATCTGTCAGTGACATGCATGGTAAATGGTTATATGTCCACATCTAGAGTACAGAAATTAATATCCTCAATTAAATGTGTCTATGTTATATAAGGTCTTGACACAAAAATTCTTTACAACTTGAAATTTCTTTTAGAGTTTTTCTATCTTTGAATAGATGAGATCTTTAAGAAAACATGGCGAGGGTAGAGAACTGAGGAAATTGAATGTACAGAATGTTTGCAATTTTGAGACAGCAAATGATCCATATGTCACTTCATATGTTCTTTATCATTTAATTTCTTATACATTAAAAAGTTTATTCTCTTTTTTCCTCTTATTTAACCCTCTTTACCAATCATTTTTGTCTATTTACAATCCATTGAAAGTTAATAGTTAAAAAATAACTACATATCACAAAACTATAAAGAATTTTATACAAATCAACTTATAATGAGAAAGCACTGTTTTGCCATTCTGTGTTTTCACATATCAAATTTTCTCTGTATAGTATCAATGTAATAAAATAAATAAATAAAAAGTTCTAAGAGTATCTTGCTTATTTTATATAGAGAAGTATTATACAAGTATTGGGATATCTTTCAGGACTCCAGAGAGCTCCATCTACCAGAGAACTAGTGGACATTCCAAAGAACATTGCCGAAGGTTCACTATGCTAAAATGCAGACACTCTAGTAAATCATGTGTTGTTGTTTTTGGTAATTTGGGAACGGTAAAGAAACACCAAATGGCAAATTCTGTTATCATAGGTTAAGATCCTTCTGAAAATTCTATGAAATGATTATAAACTATGAAAGGTAAGTCAATTGTTACTAAATAATTAAAATGGTAAGACTAAGCAGGTATGGCAAACTAATACAGATAATGCATTTTCATTATCTGCTGGTTCTATATATGAAATTTAAACTCCTGAATACATCCTATCTAATAGAAGGAATATGGTAATTGACCCTCACACCATCCCAAAGATGGCAAAACCCATAGGCAATAAGGAGGAATATGCTAATTGACTGCCACACCCTCAAAGGGGGTGGCACCCACAGCCACAAGATTGAGGCACCCAGTCTCCTCAGCCCTGCCAGGGTGGCAGGCATGCAGCAAAGCTGAGCCTGCCCCAGGGTGGGCCCGGCAACTCTGTGCACCTGCCTCCGGAGTCCTCCAGTCCCCTAAGATCCCAGACACCCAGGGCCAGTCCGAGACATAGGCAAGCCTCTGATGGTGGCTGCCAAGTTGCCCAGGGCTGCTTGAGGCTCAGGGAACCAGGGCCAGCTGAGGCTTGTGCTGCCAGCAGTGGCAGTAGCAGAGGTGTGGGGGGCATCACCTTCCCCTGATCACCGGGGCACCTCATGTCCCTGAGGGCTCTCGGACTGTGAGAGGGGGCAGGCCAGGCTGAGGGACAAAACATGTGTGTGTGTGTGCACGTGTGTGTGTGTTTGTGTGTGTGTACTGGAAAATAATTGTGTGTTATATATCTACTAGATGCCCCTTGCAGGAAGATTCCTGCAATAGGGTTTCCTGCTGCGGTCTTCGCTGCCCCACCTGCTTCTCTCTTTTCTCCTCCACCCTGCCTGCTTTCTTTCCTTCTCCACTGCCCTGCTTGCTTGTTTCTTTACATCTTCGCTCCCTTCTGCAGCACTTGGCTTCTTTCTATACTGTCTTCAGTCTTTGCTCTGGCCCGGATATGCAAATTAACCGCCATCTTGGTTGGGTTAATTTGCATGTTCACCCTGATTGCTGGTGGGCGTAGCAAGAGTGCAGCCAATTTGAATGTTTCTCATATATATATATATATATATATATATATATATATATATATACATACACACACACACACATACATACATACACTCATGCATGGCATCAATTTGCTACAGGCTTTTCTTAAGTTACAGGAAAATTAGTATTTGGCATTTTAGTCGACATTCACCAAATCACTTTTCTTTCCAGATTTCTCCTTTTGATGACAAATTAAACTGTTAGATTGCACTTTCTTTAGACATTGTCTGCACATGTATCCTGGCAACCACATGTCGCAGTTGTGTTGACTCCTTGAAGCACAGGATAAGAAGGAAATTGTTAAGGTCAAGAAACAAGAAAAACTGCCATAAATAATAAAATATTCCTAAGTCATTTTAGAGCCAGTAGCATTCCCACCAGGTGAGTCAATATACTGTTGATTTTAAAGACTTTTGCATTTACTTCATTAATAGAACACCAGGTTACAAAAAGAAAAAAAAAACGAAAAATAAAAAACTTGTCTTGGTTCTAGGACAATGTAATATAGATCCAGACCATAAATATCAACACTACACATTCATTAACTGAATATTTACTTCACTCTATCTTGGGGAGTGTTTTTATTTTCATTTTCATGTTTCCTATATTAGAACTTATATATTGGTTATAACACACTGGTTAGTTTGTGTATGCTAAGCTGCTAAAAAACTGTTCATGTTGATCTTAATTATACCCATCATCCATTCTGGACAGACTGACCTCTCAATTCTATCAATGATGATGAAAAGCTATCCAGTCCCAATACCAAAAAAGTCACACACTTCTCTGACTGCTGCTTACAAGCTGAGAAGGGTCAGAAAGAGACATCTAAGAGCCTTTAATGGTCCATATTCACTTTTTACTACCTATTTAAAAGATTAAAACATGTTTCCTAGAATTCAGCTAGTCACATTCTTTATGTTAACACTTCAGACTCTGTGCATGCAAACATACAACGATCATGTGAAAATTGCAATGTTAAGTAATATTTACAAAACTAAGCTTTTAATATATGAGAAACCATGAAAGAAAGAACCAAAACACCTGAAGAAACTGCAAAATCAGCAGAATAAAATCAAAGAAGAGAGAAAACTTTAGTATAGAAATGAATAAAATAGAAAAAACCAATAGCAAATGTTAAAAAACAAGAAAATGTAGTATACCAGTAGATTATTCAAACTTTTTGTGTTGTTTTGACAAGACTGATGAAGAAAAAATAGACTAAAAATGATAAAGGATTTAAATACATTATGAAACTTATGTATTAATAAATTTGGTTCATTAAAATGGATATATTTGCCGAGACCGGTTTGGCTCAGTGGTAGAGCGTCGGTCTGTGGACTGAAAGGTCCCGGGTTCGATTCCGGTCAAGGGCATGTACCTTGGTTGCGGGCACATCCCCGGTAGGGGGTGTGCAAGAGGCGGCTGGTCGATGTTTCTCTCTCATCGACATTTCTAGCTCTCTATCTCTCTCCCTTCCTCTCTGTGAAATATCAATAAAATATTTATAAAATGAAATAAAATAAAATAAAATGGATATATTTTTTACAAAAGAATTGACAAAACTAGAGAAGAATAAAGAGAAACTTACAACTCACGTGGACTTGCCTAGCACATGCCACTAAATTTATTTTATTAAAGATTTCCCCCTGCAATATAATACTATTCTACATGCTAATGTGATATATTATTCTCATTTCTTATGCAGTTGATCTTTGTAATGATTACTTTCTCAAAAGAAACTTTGAATTTCAAAAGCATTTCAAATAACCACTTCATTTTATCTATTGTGAACTTTATACAGTATATCTAATATGCTTTTCATTCTTAAATCTGTAATTAGTCATTGATGAGGATACATTGCTCTTTCAAGATTTCAGGCAGAACACTTCAGTGAATGTATCTGAGGGGACTATATATATATATATATATATATATATATATATATATATATATTGAAATAAATATATTTCTAGGCATTACAATTATTTGTTTCCCTGTATTTATGCATATGTATAAATTTACAGAACTATTTATATAAAATATAGAGCTGAAACCGGTTTGACTCAGTGGATAGAGTGTCAGCCTGTAGACTGAAAGGTCCCAAGTTCGACTCCGGTCAAAGGCATGTACCTTGGATGCGGGCACATCCCTAATAGGGAGTGTGCAAGAGGCAGCTGTTAGATGTTTCTCTATCATCGATGTTTTTAACTCTCTATCCCTCTCTCTTCCTCTCTGTAAAAAAAAATCAATAAAATATATTTGAAAAAAAATAGAAATATAGAAAAACAACTAGAAATAAATACATAAATAAATTAATAATTTCAAAGTATTAAAAGATATACTAACTGTGACAGTCTTGATAATGTAATTAATAGATGACCCAATTGCTACACTTTGAAACCCTTTTGGACAGTCTTGAAGATACACATATTCAATGGGCGGCTCCCAGCCAAGAATCAGTACAACAGGGATAGTAAGGCAGACGTATTTCTGGTATATGAAAATTTTGTTTTTAAAAATTTCCAAAGGTTTTGCCCAACCTGCTTTCGACTGCACAGCACTCTAGGATTCAATCCAACATTCTCTCCCTCTCTTGTACTCAGGATCAGACATGCATCGCCCTCTCAGCCTGTCCAGTCTCCTTCTTATTTTCTCTCACATAGCCATTTTTTCTAATAAATCCTCATATTTGATCACGTATTAGTCAGATTCTCGGAGAAACATGGCTAAAACACACTGTACTGGTACAACCTATATGGACTACTAATTTATTTTAATAATTATCAAAGCACAATCATAAGTCTTTCCAAAGAAATAAACTGGAACAACTGAACAACTGGTCACTATGATGTGCACTGACCACCAGGGGGCGTGTGAAGAACATGGTGGGCATTGGCTGGGGCAGGATGGTGGAGCAGGTGAGCAGGGATGCCGGACCAAGGTGGGGTGCCGGTTGCTGACATCAGGGTCAGCCTCTGGTGGTTACTGAAAATTCTTACTCTCACATTCCATGGTCCCACCTGGTGCTCAAACCCACTGCCAGTGACCAACACTGGTCCCAATCACTTGGTGCCATCAGCAGGTGCAATCAGGGGCTGCTGGCCCCAATCACCCTGGGGGATGATTGGGGCAGCAGCCTCCACTTGCACCCACTGACCACACCAGTCCCATTCTCATCTGCTGCTGGTACTGGCCCCAATTGCTCTCCCCCATCAGCAGGTGTGAGCAAAGCCGGTTCCATCAGCAGGTGGGAGCGGCAGGGGCTGGAGCGGGGCTGTCTGCATACAGAGGACCGGGATCCATGGCAGAAGGGGCCAGGCAGGGATGCAGAGGCTGAGGCGAGTCCCACCCCTGTGCCTACTGCAGCCTCACGACCCATAGTTCCTTTCAAGGTACATGAATTCCTGCACTGGGCCCCTAGTCTATAATAAAATGATCAGTAAAGGTGTTTTAATAAGTTTTAAATGCATTTTGAAAAAGTTATTTGTGAATACAAAGAAGATTGTGCAATAAATAAACTTTTATAACAAAATCTACCATTAGTCTAAAGTTTATATTTATAGCTATGTGGTGCCAATGAATACGTTTTATTTATGTAGGCCATCCTTTTAATAATTACATATATTCCCAATTAAAAAATTATAAAACTAATTCAACATCTAGTAATAAAATATCTAAAATAACCAGAGTTCTCTAAATTGCAAGATCATCATGAGTATCATGTTATTTTGAATTTTTTGAAATTATAATTGCTTTTAAATATCTGTTCATATTTATAGACCTTCTCAGAACAGTGCATAGTGTATTTTTTTTCCCAAGTGGATGTGTAGTGTGTGTAGGGATGGTGGTTTAAAAAGCCCTTGGACCAGCCCCCACTGCCCCAGTGTCTGTGTCCATTGGTTATGCTAATATGCATGCATACAAGTCTTTTGGTTGGGGAGAGGGATTGCCTAGGGTGGGAATGGCTGTGTGTGGAGGGGGGGGGGCAGTCAATTGGGGAAAAAGGAGACATATGTAAAACTTTAAACAAAAATAATGAAAAAAAATTTGACACAGACTAGCCAAAAATCAAGGTAAAGAAAAACAGATTCTACCTCTTCATGAATGAATAGAAAAATTATATTTCTAAAAAGCATGTAAAATGAGAAATATTGTTGCAGTCATATTTGAAAACAAAATAAAGCAACTCCAGTGCTAAATTTCTAAATGAATAAATAAATGAGAAAATGAATGAAAAATAAATAAATAAAAAGCCCTTGGAGACATGGACCCATACTGCTTTGAAGGTTGATTTTATTTTTAATTGAGTCTACTATAATGATCAGTAATTATTCTTTAACCGCACCATTAAATTATATAAGCATGCAATCAATGTTGTTTACTTAACCAATCTTCTATTGTATTGAAATATTTTGAAATATTACTGTAACTAAATTTTGAATATATTGATCATTATTTTGTAGGATAAATTTGAGAATTCCTAAAATAAAAATATACTTGTTAAATATACATAGAGACAAATTGCCATAGAAAAGATAAAAAACTAGTTCATTTGAATTCTCAATATCACTATAACAATTTATTTTAACCTTTAATAAACAAAAGACCACATATCATTTTATTGTTTAAATATGTGGTTCATTCAATTCTAAAGAGATGCACTTAAGTTCTCTCTTTCACTCCATAAATGTTTGTTATTGCCATTTTCTTTTGTGAATTGCCTCCACTGAATTTGCCCATTGTCTGCATTAATAAATTGAACTGCATGAATGGACTTAGAATAAGTAATCTATTCTTTGCAGGATGAACTCACTATCTATGGTGCATTGAATTATGTATTAATATTTTATAAAGTTGAATATTTATAAGTTAGACATTTTATTCATTTAATATTTTTTCTTTACTTAAAAGAGTTCTTTGTAAAAAATGTTAGACATTTTATTCATTTAACATTTTTTCTTTACTTACAGGATGGAAACTGTAAATTCTAAGCATTTTAAAATTGTCACACCTAATTGTCCTCTCTAGCCTATTGCCTGAGCCAGAAACTTGTATCTTGGATTTTCCTCCATAGATTAAAATCTTTCTTAATATGAATATTTACATGACTACCTCTAAACAAAAACTACTCTGCACTTTATAATTCATTGGAGGCCCAATGCACAAAATTCATGCAAGAGTAGGCCTTCCTTCCCCCGCTGCTGGCACTGGCTTCCCTCTGGCTCCCAGGACCCAGGCTTCCCTCACAGCCCTGGCTTAGTCCAGAAGGACATCCAGAAGGTTATCCAGAAGGTCACCTGGAAGGACATCTGGTCTAATTAGCATATTATACTTTTATTATTATACATTGTTGCTTCATTCACTATAATTTTAATCCTAAATTCCATTTAAAATATTTATTCTACAATTATCACTTTTCTCTTACCTAGTTATATTTTATAAAATGAGGATTCTTTATTATGCAATTAATAGAAGACCATTCACTCAACTTAAGGTGAAAATATTTTCATGTTTCTTAAAGAATCTAAATCAAGGATAAATCTTATATTAGAATTTACTGGGAATGAGGTAGCTATTCAAATTCAATCAAGAAAATATTTTTTCCTCTGTGCATTTCTGCTTCATTCTTCACTCTTGCTACAAAAGTGCCCTCTACTAGTAAGAACAGTAGGCAGAATAGTCACTCAAGAACATTCTGCTGTACTGTTGGTATGCGTCATTTTTTTGGATTCATCTCTCCAATATCTGACTGACTCTCTCTCGCTCTCTCTCTCCCTTCTTTGTCTTTCTCATGTTCTCTCCACTCCATATTCCAAAACCTTATATCTGGAAATAAGAAAATAACACAGATTTGACAGCTGTCTACTCTGAAACAATTCTAGAAAGAAAATTTTATTTTTAATGGCTGCTATTTGGGGTAAATTCTAAATAAGAGCATTTCTCAGAAAAGGTGAGTGAAATTCAGTGAAGAAAATGCAACTAGGTCATGACAACTATATACTACAAGTGCTTGTGAAAATTTTTTAGCATTTTCTCAGATTTCCTACTTATTTTGTAAATTATATTCATATTAATTATAGTAGTATATTGATATAAAGTATGCTAATTACATTGTATATCAATCTCCAAAGTTATATATTAAATAAATTATATTTTATTTTCAATTTTTTCATTACATCAATTTCTAAATTTATCACCATATGTGGTGATAAATATTAAATGTTTTACTGTTTCATAGATATCTTTATTATTTTTATTTTGTTTTCCAATTCTCTATTTAATCTTCCTTTTCCTCCAATTTTTCTCTTTATTTTTGTATACTTTCTTGTTTGATATCTGAATGCTAACCTAGTGCTCCATTTACAATCCCCAAAACACTGTATAATTACTTTACTAAAGCTGTATTTTTAAAAAGTATATTTTTATTGATTTCAGAGAGGAAGGGAAAGAGAGAGAGAGGGATAGAACCATCGTGATGAAAGATAATCATTAGTTGACTGCCTCCTGCAAGCCCCACACTGGGGATCAAGCCTGTATCCAGGGGATGAGCCCTGACTGGATATGAAACCATGACTCCCTGGTTTATAGGTTGAAGATCAACCACTGAGCTATTCCAGTGGACTAAAGCTGTATTTTTAAGATGAATCTTTTGGGCATTTTTGTTTGTTTGTTTTGCTTTACAGGGGAAATTTAACAGGGTCACTCATGCCAAATTCTACACACCAAATAAGGAATCTACCTATGTTTTCCTACAACAGATTGTGCCAAGCTCTAGATGAATGTCAACACAGAAATACAATATAGAAATATTTCAGAGCATTGTTTATGAGGGTAATAAAAGCAGACTTTTTAAAAAGTCATGCCAGCTGAAAATGACTGGTTTTTGGAAAATACAAATCAAGTTGCAAAAAAGGCTTTATTCTTCCTAATTAAGACATTTTAACCTGGTATGACCATATCTGCATGTGCTTGTGTATGTACATAAATACATATATGAATAATTTTATAATATTTCATTGCTAGTACATTATTGGTTCTTTCATGAGTTATACGTTTTGCATGTTTTAGTATTAATCTACTATAAAATGCAAATAATTTATTTTTATTTAAGTACTCTCCTACACAATTCTCTACTGTGGCAATCTTGGAAGTGCATATAACTATTCCAGATACAAAATCTTAGCAGTGAAATCAGTTAACCACAAATTGATCTTGTAATTATAAATACTGCATGTAGAACTCAATACATTTTTAATGCTCAAATTAAGACACACTAATTACACAGTAACTGCTAAATAAATGACATATAATTTAGAGTTATGTCAAAGAGTGCGACTCAGATTTAGAGGCTTCTAATCATGGGGAAAACTTGCTCACTGCTGGTAAAATGTTAACTTTGATGAACAAACAGGTGATTATCCAAGAAAAGATCTACTAATGGAAATGTTGAGTTCATATAATTTCAGGTGTATTTTTTTCCCCACTCACCTATTTTAAAGATTGTTTTTAAACTCTTTATTTTAGTTCCTTGTTAATTTATTCAGTGTTTCATAATAATTGGAAATTCCAATTTAGAAAAAGACCTTTCTAAAAAAAGTTAAATGGATTACTCATAGAAACAGTATTTTGAATACTAATTATTTTCTAGAATGTAGTAAATAAATATCCATTTTATCCCATATGCTTCTAAAATGTATGCGTTTTTAATGTGATTCATTTGAAGCTATGTAACAATGACAGCAGAAATAAAGAGAAACTTTATATGGGAGTTTAAGAAGTTACTATGGATTCTGTTCTTGAAACATAGAGGGTTTTCATTAAAGGAGAATAAAAAAGATGAAAGTTAGTGGAGATTCATATGGAAAATTCTAAGCAAGTTGAATATCTATCAAATTTAATCTCATGCTTTTCTTTAAGACTAAATTCACTTTAAAAAATATATGTCTTCATTACTTATATATGCTTACTATTTGCTTTCCTTTATGTTTATTGTCCTTAAGGAAATTCATTCTTTGACTCGCAAATAAAACAAAGATTTAAAGAAAAATATAGACAAAAACTTCCTGGGAATAACTAGAGAAGAGTTGAAATGGAATGAAAATATGCATATAAACAATGTGTATCTAAACATGAAATTTTACATTAGTGTAAAATAAGCTGACCTGTAAGTAAATTAAAAAAAGAAAAGACTATGAAGTTAATTATAAATGCAAACTTTCATGAAATATAAAGTTTAAAAAGTAGTTAAAAATGGTGAAGAATGGCAAATTAAATGGTTTCCACTGGAAGGGAAGGAGAGAGAGAGAGGGAAAAAATAGTTAAAAAATAATTAAGTAGACAAGTCATTTACTCACTAGAACTATTGAATTTATCTCTAATAAGAAATATGAATAGCAGGAGCCAGACATCCCCAAAGCCAGAACAGTGTAGGATTATCTATTAATGAAAATGGGAATCAATCATGTCACATATTCATTCATCAGTGAGTAAAGTCCTATATTATTAATCTCTGTCTTATATTACCCTCAGCAACTTATTGTGGAATTTTTGGGGGAGTGTAAAAGTGGCCTTCAAGAACAGGCATTTGGATATAGTTGTGTATGTTTTTCACTTGCAAAGTACAGCAATCTCGCTCCTCCAAATAATTCAAGTAGTCAAGTAATATTTTGATCAAATGTAGAGAATTGTCAATTCCTTTAATAGTGGGAAGGAGAGCTAGCCTTCAGATTCTGGGATAGCATTCCAAGTATGTATGGCCATGGTGGTGTCAGTGGCATATTACCATTTACTTTTACAAAAAAACATGAATAGGGTAGTTTCATTAAAGACAGAAGTATGAGAGTTTAGTCAATATTCATAATCTCCACTAGCTAATATGAATGCATAATATTAACAGTACAATACAGTTCATTAGCAATATCTAATTATCAAATAAGAAAAGTAAATAAATTCAATTACTATATTTCAATTTTTATGAATGGGAATTCATCCTTCAATCCATTACATTCTATTATCTCCTCTTGTTTTGTTAATCCTCACTGGAGGATATTTTTCCATTGATTTTTAGAAAGACTGGAAGGGAAGGAGAGAGAGAGAGGGAAAAAAAATGTTATGAGAGAGACACATAGGTTGATTGCCTCCCACATGTGTCCTGACCAGGGCCGGAGATCAAGCCCTTAACTGAACCAAACCCAGGGCCCTTCAGTCCACAGGCCAACACTCTATCCACTGAGCCAAGCCAGCGAGAGCTGTTCTCTTCTATTATTACATGAGAATTATCTCAACAAACACTATTAACAATTTTTTACTTGATGAACCATATGTCCTATTTTAAATTCTCATCTTCTTTGATTGCCGAGTAACTTTGGCAATGGTAAACTTCTAAGATGAAAAAAAATCTTCCTTTTTTGTTTTCTTAATAAATTCTATTTAATTATATATTCTTTCATGGCGTTGCTTTCTTTGTTCCCTTTCCTTCTTATGAGGTCCATCCTATATTTGATTCAAGACCCATTTAAGGTAGTATTTCCCTCTAACTCAAAATATTTCCTTGGGTAATCTGATATGCTTTCATGATTTCAAACACAATCTGGTATCGCTAGAATTGTATGCAACTTTCAGTGTGTACGGTAGTGTAGATTCACTGAATTAAAAGTCCATACATTTCACCAGTTTATTTTACATCTCTGAAATTAGGAACCGCATCTCTGCATTATGCTTATCTTCAAAATCCAAAATTCACAATTCTTTCTCTTTAGCATAATCACCTGGATAACCTAAAAATATTACATAATCTCATTCTTAGCAAGTATGAAACTAGAGTTATTACCTATCTTCAAAAATATATTTTGTACTTGCTATTTAGACTTAATTGAATTATATTCCACTCCACTGCTATAATTTTAAAAATTAAACCCAGAGACAGAGGCATGAAACAGAGTGATGAATCCCAGAGGAAAGGAGGGGGGGTGAGTAGGAAGAGATTAGCCAAATAATTTCTATGCATATATGCATAGCCCATGAACATAAACAGCAGTGTGATGAAGACCTGGGATGGAGTCAGGTGCAGACTAGAAGGTGTCAATGGAGATAATAAAAGGGGACATCTGTAATACTTTCAAAAATAAAGATACATGTGAAAAAATTAAACCTTGATTTCTCTTTTCTCATTCCCTGACATCTTTAATAATGAATGTAAACCCTATGTCTTCCATTACCAATTCTTCTATCTTAGTTAAGATTCCTTTACTTGCCTTTTAACTACTGAAATAATATCCTCTCTAATCATCCTATTACAGGTCATCTTCCATATGGATAGTTAATCATATTAGTTTAAAGGTAAAAAATAAAATAAAAATAAAAACCCAGTTGGGAGCCTTTTGTCTAGAGCAGTGTTTTCTAAAGTGTGGTAAGCATACCCCCAGGGGTACGGGAAGAGTTTGGTGGGGGTATGCGTTGCACCGGAGTTTGGTGGGGATATGCACTGCACCGTGCTTACCTGCGCCTAATTCTATGTTCTCATGAGTCAAGTCAAGACAGTCTTATGAGGCGTGAGATGGCACGGTGTGCAAATGTTATTTGTAATATAACTTTTATTTATATTTTATTATGAATAATTTTATTTTTCATTTATTATTATTTTGTGTATGTGCCAAAAAAGAAAAAAGAAAAATATTTTGATTGTTGTTAAAATACATCCTTTTTTTGATGAGGGGTACTCAGCGTTACGAAAATTATAGAAGGAGTACACATATGTCAAAATTTTGGGAAACACTGGTCTAGAGCAAACATGTCAGACTCCTCACAGTTCCTTGTCCAGCTGCTGTTGTCTCAACTCTGTGGCCAGTTTCGCTATAATTCCCAACATTCTCCAAATAGTCAAGCCTTTCATATTGTCTCACGATGGAGTAAGCTATGATTTTCACCCTTACAAATGTCTACCTGTACTTTAAAACTTACCTAACTCTTGTGTCTTCAGGGGACCTTCCCCCAGTACTAGAATAAGGTTGGGTAGACCTACCCTCTAGGTTCACATTACATATATCTACTATTTCTTTTATAGCACTTAACAAGCATTTTTATATTTCTACTAGAGGCCAAGTGCACAAAATTCATGCACAGAGGGGGGGTTGTCTCTCAGCCCTGCCTGCACCCTCTCCAATCTGGGACCCTTCCAGGGATGTCAACTGCTGGTTTAGGCCAGGTCCTGATCGGACATCCCTCTCACAATCCAGAACTGCTGGTTCCCAACTACTCACCTGTCGGACTTCCTGATTGCCCCTAACCCAGCTGTGGGCAAACTATGGCCCATGGATAGATCCAGCCCGTTCAGCTGTACTATCCTGCCCATGGAGCTGAAAAAGCAGAGGGTTCTCTTTCTCTCCCCTCCGCTCCTTCACCAGCAGCCCAGGATGAGAGTGCCAGCATGGTCAGGTTGCTTTTGTTCTTGCCCTCCGGTCCAGTTTAAGAACCCATTGTGGCCCTTGAGTCAAAACGTTTGCCCACCCCTGCCCTAACTGCTTCTACCTGCCAGCCTGATCACTCAATAACCACTCCCCTGCCAGCCTGATTGATGCCTAATTGCTCCCCTGCAAGCCTGTTTGCCCATAACTGCCCTCCCCTTCAGGCCCCGTCATGCCCACCTTTCCTCCTCTGCCAGCCTTGTCACCCCTAACTACCCTCCCCTGCAGGGGTGATAGCCCCCAATTGCCTTCCCTTGCAGCTCTGGTCCCTCCCAACTGCCCTCATCTTCTTGCCTTATCACCAACTGCCTATAATCAGCTGAGGGTAAAAATAAATAAAAATAAAAAATAAAAAATAGGACAACACAACTAATTATTTGTAAGAGATTAAAAGAAGTGGGATTAAAAGAAGTGATTTTTTTTTTTGGTAAAATTTTTCAAAAAAAAAAAAAAGCTGTATTCTGCCCTAAAACAGCATAAAAGCTGTTATGTAAAATTATACACACACACACACAAGACATTTAATCACCCAAACATCACTATAATGTTCACCTATTTTTCTCCCTTCTAGATTTTCTTCCTTTATTTAAAAAAAATTGATTTCAATTAAGACATCATAGGACTAAAATCCTGCAAAAGTAAACAGTGTTTCTATTTTTGTAACAGGAAAAAAATACATTGGCCAAAATACATTTTTCTTTTCTCAAAATATCTTACCTGCATTTACTGAAAGTAAAGTGTTTTTTAAAAAATATATATTTTATTGAATTTTTACATAGAGAAAGAGAGAGGGATAGAGAGTTAGAAACATCAATGAGAGAGAAACATTGATCAGCTGCCTCCTGCACACCCCCAACTGGGGATGTGACCGCAACCAAGATACATGCCTCTGACCAGAACTGAACCTGGGACCCTTGAGTCCACAGGCTGATGTTCTATCCACTGAGCCAAAACGGTTTAGGCTGAAAGTAAAGTTTTGTTTCCAGTAGTTTTATCTGGCATGTCAGCAACAATTTTTTAAATTAAAACATCGAACTTCATAGGCAACAATTTTATTAATAATACTTTGTCCCTTTCTGCCCCAAACAAGCATTACCATCTGCATTTTCCCCAAACTTGATGATATACCAAAAACAATATATTGAGAAGGAAAAATAAATAAAATAAAACCTGAAACAACCTAAGAGACAATTTTGTACATCTGTTCCTGTGGGTGTTCTTTCATTCTTTCTCATTTATAATTAATGAAAAATAATGGTGCTGACACAAGTTAATTACTATGAAATATTACAGTTTATGCTACTCATTATAATAATGGCAAATTACTCTAGATTTTCAAACATTTCCTAAGCAATTAGAAGTGTTCATAAGGAGTTCACCTGTAAAATTTTTTCATCTGCGTTTGCATTCTGTGAAGTGAAAGAACACCCAATGTTTTTCATTAGCAGCAGAGATAACACAGCAAGAGATATTAATCATAGAATTCTGTGCCTGAGAAAACATTGAAAACAAATTGGGATTGTGTAGTTGAAACAGAGGTCAAAACAATACACAGAGATATTTATTACACCAAACTTTTCTTTACAGGTTCAAAGAGACAATTAAATATGTATCATTTAGTAACAATTTGGTATAACTAATTAAAATTACTATCTTGTCCTACTTTACCAAAAATATTAAATTACTGATTTAAAAATTAGAATCAATATCTTTCTAATTAGCACATGCAAATTAGGATATTGTCTCTTCTGCAACTTGTTCTTATAAGTCTATAAAATTTAACACTAATGCAAGAGTCCTAAGGTTATTAAGAATAACTCATGACTAAAAAAAATACTAATTAGGCCTAATATGCTAGGTAAAAAATATCCCAGTGAAATACTTGGTTGGCTGTAGTTTCAATAGCAACCAAAACAGGGAGAAGTTTATTTGTCTTATTTAGCTCAACGACAAAGATGCTTCACATAAACACCTATTTTGTTTCATTTTTATTCATTCAAGGTAATACATAAAAAATTAAAAATTGAAGACCAGAAAATTATCCATATTAATTTTAATATTTTCAGTGAATTATGATTTCAGGGATACTTTACCTTATTATAAAAATATTTTACTAAATTTATTTCCAATTCTTCTTTTGCATAAACAATATATCAATAGGAAAGCAAATGATTTTGCTAAGGAGAAAATTATACTATCTTTAATAAAAGAAGCCTAAAAGTTTTCCTTAGTAAGAATGTAGGATTAAATGCAGATATCTGAAAATTTCACATCTTTTTGTGTTATATTTGTATTATATTGTGTCAGGAATTAGTCACTGAATATTATTTGAAGCAAAATCTGGTGTTGGGTAAAGAAAAGGCTATGTTAATAAAGGCTTATATATGATAATTCAGAGACTGAGGTTATTACATATGAATGTCCCAGTGCATGAATTTGTGCACCTTGAAAGGGACTGTGGCCCCTCCCACTGCAGCCCCCAGTCCCGTCTGCCAGCAGCCTGGCTCCTGCACCTGGCACCTTCAGCAGGTGCAAGCAGCAGCTGCTGTCCCACTCACCTCACCTCTCAAGAGCAGTGGGAGGTGGAGAGGTCCTCAGGTGCAATCAGGGCCAGCAGCGGCTGCTCGCACCCACTGACAGCACTGAGTGAATGGGGCCGGTGCTGGGTGCTGGCAGTGGGCGTGAGTGTCAGGCAGGATTGAGGCATGTGGGAGCAAAAAATTTCCAGTAAACAATAGAGCCTTGCACTGATGACAGGGACCAGTGTCTCACCTTGGTCTGGCACACCCACTCATCTGCTCCACCATCCTGCCACAGCCGATGCTTGCCATGTTCTGCACTCTGACTCCTGCTGCTGATACTCGCCCATGTTCCACACATATCCTCTGGTGATCAGCACGCATCATAGCCACCAGTTATTCAGTTCTTTGGTTGTTCAGTTGTTCTGCCATTTGGTCTCTTTGCATGTTAGGGTTTTATATATATAATCAATTGCATTCTTTTAAATAGACTTTACTTTAAATAGCTAATTGTTTCCCAAGTGACCCATTTTAATTTTATTCAAAGCATCATCCTATAATATAAAAGGCTAACATGCAAATCGACCAAACGGTGGGATGACTGGTCACTATGACTTGCACTGACCACCAGGGGGCAGATGCTCAATGCAAGAGCTGCCCCCTGGTGATCACTATAAACCCACAGGGGGAGGTCTGCTCATCCAGAATCCAGACTCATGGCTGGCAAGGGCAGTAGCAGTGGCTGGAGCCTCTCCCGTCTCTGAGGCAGCGCTAAGGAGCAGCAAGCCAAGTGGTAAGGAATAGTGAGCAGGTGGGCGTTAAGGAGTGAGGGGTCCCAGAATGTAAGAGGCATGTCTGACTGCTGGCTTAGGCCTGCTCCCTGCCGTCAGTCAGACATCCCTAAGGGCTGCCAGACTGTGAGAGGACAAAAGTTGGGCTGGGGGACAACCCCTTCCCCCCCCCCCCCCAAGTGTACAAATTTCATGTTCTAGGCTTCTAGTCAAATTATAAAATAAAAACTAGATTTTTAAACCAAAGACTGTTTTGAAGTCATTTTTATTTTTATAAAATGTTACATTATTAACTGAATCCATTTTTGTGTAGGATATCTACCTTCATGAGATGCTTTCTCCTTTTATGTTTAAAAAGTCTTGTGTTCAACAATCTAAAAAATAATCATTTAATATTTACTTATATCAATAATATAACTACTTATAGAGTTAAAACTCACCTAGAAACATTATAAATCAAACCCTAGAAACTCATATGTGCAAGAAATTTTGCGATCCATTATTTTCTTGAAATTAAATTAAATCTGAATCCTAGCAACCATTCCACTGTGTTGACAAAACATTTCATTTCAGTCATTTGGGAAGGTAGTTTAAGGATCTGGTTGGAGGGATGGTTATATGATTATCAAACATTCAGAAAAGGACCTCAAATGTCAAATCTACATGGTCAGGCTTATGTAATCATTATCAAGGTCCACAGGACTCTTGGGGGGAAAATTTAAAAATCAAGCAAGGGTTGAATAAAAGGAAGAATGAGGGAAGAAAGGAATTAAGGAAGGAGGGAAGGAGAAAAGAAAGGATGGGAAAAGGAAGGAAGATAGGGAAAAAAGTAGTAACTTTACAGGTAAAATATAAATACCAGGTAATACTACTTCAAATATTTTTAAGAAAAAAAATAGACTTAACTGAATTTCAATTTTAAACATTTAAAAAAAATTTAAGGATCATCAAGTAATTTGTTTTACTTATTGGCATCAATTGTATGGATCAAAAATATATTGTTTTTCTGTGAATTCCAATTTTAACTTTTCACAAATATACTATGCATTTTAGTTAAAAAACGAAATGGGTAGACAAACACATGAGGTTATAATTAAGGTCTGTGTTTTTTTTTTTAATATATACAAAAATGTCTTGATTAAAACAATTTAACTCATATACAGGATCTGAGACTTCTTGACTATTCTGGTAATGGTTTTATTGCATTCTCCAAGTCTACTGAGACATGGATATAGTATAATTAAGTCAATCAAGGCTAAGGTATGCCTTATAGTAAATTTATAATTCTATATTGTCTTCAGAAATATTGATAGGTGGAGTGTACCCCATTCATAAAATGAAAGAGCTAATAGTAAAATATATGCACTTAAGAGCATAAGAGGACTAAGAAGCCATTTCCCTGAACTTCTTCTTTAATTAAACAAATATTATTTTAGGAAAACTTGAACACAGACATACTTAATAGGCTTCATCATTAAGTCTACTTCTCATATATATTCTAAAATCTTAATAGGGGCCATATTTTATTTATTTTTATTTTATTCTTTATATATATATCATCTAACAAAGTGTAGGATGGCAGAAGCCCTATTTATACACTTATTTCCATGTACTAGGAAGTGTTCATTTTTTAAAGTATGTTTTTAGCCCAGCCAGTGTGCCTCAGTGATTGAGCATCAACCTATGAACCAGGAGGTCACAGTTCAATTCCCAGTCAGGGCACATGCCAGGGTTTCAGGTTCTATCCACAGTAGGGGGCATGCAGGAGCCAGCCATCTCCCTTCTTCTCTGAAATCAATGAAAATATATTAAAAATATGTTTTATTCATTTAAGAAAGAGAGGAAGAGAGAGAAACATCAATCAACTGCTTCCTGCCCACCCCCTACTAGGGACTGAGCCCAAAACCCTGGCATGTGTCCTGACCTGGAATCAAACTGGTAATCTTTTGGTACATGGGGTGATGATATTCAACTACATTGGCCAGAGCAGAAATGTTCATTTATTTTATTTTTTACTTTTTTTGATTTCAGAGTGGAAGGGAGAGGAAAAGATATAGAAATATCAATGATGAGAGAGAATCATTGATTGGCTGGCTAACTCTTGCACATTCCCCATTTGGGATCCAGCCTGCAACTTAGGCATGTGCCCTGACTGGGAATAGAATCATAACTTCCAGGTTTATAGGTTGATGGTCAACCACTGAGCCAGACCTATGGGGCAGAAATGTGCATTTTTAGAGTGATACATGATTAAATCTACCTAAATATCCCCTCAAGAATATCAAATAAGAGCTATCTTATAAAAACTATTTTTATTTAAAATCATTTACTTGAAGTAATATAAAAGTTTAAAATGCATATCAAATGTACACTCAAGACACAATTAAATAATTCCAATTAATTTAAAAACCAAGTGAGAAGAAATGATGTATGTAGTTAAAACGCAAGTGTTTCCACAGCTACCACACTCAATAGTAAAAGACTGAAAACATTTCCTCTAAGATGAAGCAGAAAAGAAGGATGCCTATTTTGCTATTTCTATTCAACACAGAAATGGAGGTTCCAGCCAGAGCAATTAGGCATTTGAATTACAAAAGAAGTAAAATTGTCTCTGTAGACCTCGTAATCTTATATATAACATTAGAAAACTTAAAGGATTCCATAGTAGAAATATAACAAAACACACAAAAAAAATTCGTTAGAACTTCTAAACAAGTTCAACAAAGTTGCAGGATACAAAATCTTTACTCAAAAATCAGTTGCATTTCTATACATTAATATTTAATAATTTGGAAAGTAAATCAGGACAGCAATTTTATTTACAATAGCATCAAAAAGAATAAAATACTAAGAAACACAGTTAAAGATGTAAAAGATTTTACAATGTAAACTACAAAATGTTGAAAAAATTAAAGATACTAAGAAATGAAAACATATCCCAAGTTTATGGATTAGAAGACATAATATGTTAATATACAAATACTACCAAAAGCAACCTTCAGATTAAAGTCATCTCTATCAAACTTCCCATGACATTTTATGTAGAAATAGAAACATTCATCCTAAAATTTAGTTGGAATCTCAAAAAGACCATAGATAGCCAAATCAATCTTGGAAATCATCAAAGTTGACAGTCTCAAACTTCTTCTTTTTTGTTGTTGTTGTTGTTAATACATTTTATTGATTTTTTACAGAGAGGAAGAGAGAGGGATAGAGAGTTAGGAACATCAATGAGATAGAAACATCAATCAGCTGCCTCCTGCACACCCCCTACTGGGTATGTTCCTGCAACCAAACTACATGCCCTTGATCAGAATCGAACCCAGGACCCTTCAGTCTGAAGACTGATGCTCTATCCACTGAGCCAAACCGGTTTCAGCTCACACTTCTTGATTTTTAAATTATTATAAATCTACAATCTTACTTAATAATAGACAAACATGCTAATTGACCATACCTTTGCAATGCCCACAGCCAATCAGGAGTGGGAAACCAACAAATATGGCAGTCAATTTGCGCAAACAGCCACTAAGCAGCTGCTCTAGGCTACTGAGCAGCATAGGTCGGTGGAAAGGTGGCTCCAGACCAGAGTGAAAGAGGTGCTGGCAGCAAGGGAAAGAAAGGCCCATTCTGGCACAAATCTTCGTGCATAGGACTTCTAGTATTTAAAATCATCATAATAAAGGGCCAAGATGCATTATTACCGAAACAACCAAATGACCAGTCAGCATGAGGTGCATGGAGCACCTCTGGGGCCCTCCCTTGTGTCCCACAGGCTCCGATCGCAGCAAGGCCAGCCAGCGGAGGGGGGGGGGACAGCAAGGCAAGGTGGGCACAGCTGCTAGTGCGAGTGCAGCAGGCAGGTGGGTGGGGCTTCACGATTTCATGCACTGGGCCTCTAGCAGTGTATAACTGGCATAAAGACAGACATATAGATCAATAGGTTAAAATAAGAGCCTAGAAAAATACCTCAAACATTGAATTTCATTTTAGTTTCCACAAGAGTCAAATATGTCAACAAGGATCAAATGTGTTAACAAGGGTAAAATGTTTCAACAAGAGTCAAATGTATCAACAAGGGTACTGAGACCATTCATTGGGAAAAGGGCAATGTTTTCAACCAATAGTATTGGGAAACTTGATATGGGCAACCAAAAAATGTTAGCCCCTTACCTTATGAAATATAAAAAATTAACACAACATTGTCAAATACCTAAATTTAAGAGATAAAACTATATCATTCTTATAAAAGAGCATAATCAGAAGGCTTTGGGACATTGGATTGGGCAATGATTTTTCTGGATATGCCACAAAAGCACAGGCAACGAAGAAAAAAAATAGATTGCACTATATGAAAATTTAAAACATTTGTGTATCCTAAGGACACAAGTAACTGAGTAAATTGGCAATCTAAGAAATGGAAGAAAATATTTGAAAATTATATATGTGATAAGGAGTGAATATGTAAAATATTTATAGGACTTCTACAACTTAACAACATCATAAAGAAAAGCCCTATTTAAAAATGCATATAGAGCCGAAACTGGTTTGGCTCAGTGGTAGAGCGTCGGTCTGCAGACTGAAAGGTCTCGGGTTCAGTTTCGGTCAAGGGCATGTACATTGGTTGTGGGCACACCCTGGTAGGGGGTGTGCAAAGAGGCAGCTGGTCGATGTTTCTCTCTCATTGACATTTCTAGCTCTCTATCTCTCTCCTTTCCTCTCTGTAAAACATCAATAAAATATATTTTTTAAATAAAATAAAAATGCATATAGAACTTGAATAGCTATTTCTCCAGAGAAGATATACAGATAACCAAAAAGTCCATAAAAAAGTGCTCAATATGTCTAATCATTAGGTGAATATATTAAAATTACAAAATATTACTGCACTCATTATGATGGTTAATATTAAAAAAAACAACAGCAACAAAAAATAATAAGTACTAGGGAATTATGTAGAGAAACTCTCAGGATCTGTTGGTAGGAATATAAATGATGCAACTACTTTGAAACCATTAGTTAAAACAACTATAATGTAATAGTAATTCCACTCTTGCATATATACACAAAAAAGTTAAAGCAGAAACTTGAGTAAATATTTTTACATCCATATTAATAACAGCATTATTCACAATAGCTAAAAGGTAGAAGCCACTCAAATGTTGATTTTAAGAGTATCCTTAAAGCTACAGTTATCAAGAAAGTTTGGTATTGCAATTAGGAGCAATATAAAGATTATTAGAACAGAATTGAGATTCTAGAAGACACTGACACACATACATATAGGCAATTGGTTTTGAAAGAGCTAATTCACTTGGTTAAAGGATGGCCTGTTCAACAAATGACAGTAGAGCAATTGAATATCCAAATACAAATATGTATATATATATATATATATATATATATATATATATATATATCCATACACTATGTACATAAATTAATTCAAAATGTAAGATTTTGAGCTTAAATGTTAGAGCTGAAACTGTAAAACTTTCATATGAAAACAGAAAGATTTATGCATCATGATTTAAGAACATACTTATATGAGATAAAGAAGCGTGAACTACAAAAAAATAAATGACAAATTGGGGGTTTTAAATTGGATTTTTAAATATTGGAAAAATAATTATACTTTATAGTGAACTATAAGATATTAAAAATTCAACCACTGGTTGGGAGAAACTATTTGCAGAACACAAATCTGATTTAGAACATGGGTCCAGAATATATAAAGAACTTATGACAATCACCTTGATGGAAAACATGGAAAGAAGATTTGAGAAACTAATTCTTAAAAAGAAAACTTACAAATAAAAAATAAGCACATATACAGATGCACAACATCAACAATAGCTAGGGAAATGTAAATTTAATTATACAACACTGGTAAATGAAAAAGACTGACAATTCAGCATCTCATTAATTGATAATGGGAATAAAAAAGATATCTGCTTTAAAAAATATTTTGGCGTTTTCTTATAATTTTTACCATACACCTCCCCTAAAATCAACAATCCAATCCTTTTTATTTATCCAAGGTAAATGAAAATAATTGTCCACAAAAGACTTGCATTCAAATATTCATAGCAGCTTTACACATAATAACCCTAAACAGAAACAGTCCAATACCTATAAAAAAAGAATAAGAAAAACAAATCTGGAATACCTTGATATAAAAAAGACAAAAATATAGCCGAAACCGGTTTGGCTCAGTGGTAGAGCATCGGTCTGCAGACTGAAAGGTCCTGGGTTCAATTCCGGTCACAGGCATGTACATTGATTGTGAGCACATCCCCGGTGGGGGGTGTGCAAGGGGCGGCTGGTCGATGTTTCTCTCTCATGGACGTTTCTAGCTCTCTATTCTCTCCCTTCCTCTCTGTAAATTATCAATAAATTATAAAGAAAAAAGATTTTAAAAAAGACAAAAATATAGATATATCAACTTAAATAAATCTCAAAATCATTATGCTAAGTGAATTAAACTATAATACTACATACTTTTTAATTACATTTATATGACATTCTTGATAAGGCAAAATTATATAAGATAATAGTGTTTTCCAGAGGCTAATATTTGGGGAAGGGGATTGACAATGGGGGGGGTGTGGCAAAGGAACTTATTAACACGTTAGATATTTTCTGTATCATGATTATGGTTACATTAATCTAAACTTATTGAATTGGTGAATTTTACTGTAAATCAATTGTAAAGAAAACTGCTTAATTTACATATCTGACAATCATGGATAAATTAGAAAATCAAACTAGGAATAATAGTTTTTCCATGTCATTATTTGGAAGCATAGGCATTCTATTTCATTATTATAATTTTTCTCTGCAATTATACTTATAACCCTTGTAAAATAATGTTCATAAAATTATACTATGGTAAAGTTTTTGTTTTATGGGGTGAAAATTTGACAAAATACGAATGAAATGAAAAATGGAGAAAAAAAATGGAGAAACCAAGATGGCTGCAAAAGGAAACACCTAAACTTCTGCCACACACAACAATTTCAAAACAACAACTAAAAGACAAAGCAGACATCAACCAGAATCACAGGAAGGCTGTCCATGTAGAAATTCTGCATCTAGAATAAAAGAAAAAAAGAACAGAGATTCAGAGGAGCTGTAGAATGCAGATACAGAGGTGAGCATGCAGAGAGGGCTGGCAACTGAGTAAGTGGCTGGATTTCTCAATTGGGAAGGAGACAAAAGCTCCAAACAGCTCTGAACTCCAGTTGTGGGTGAGACTCTGGATACCCAGACTCTTACAGGGAGAAACTGGACTGTTGGGAAAGAGAAAAATACACTGAGACTCAGAGGAACTATGGGAGGCAGAGATATAAAGGCACGTGCGCCTGTGGAATGGGTTGGCGACTGAGTACATAGCTGGCTTTCTCAACCAGGAGGGAGACAAAAGCTCCTGACAGCTCTGAACTCCAGTTCCAGGTGAAACGCTAGGGACCCAAACTCATTTGGGAAGAAACTGGACTGTCAGCAGGCAAAACTTGAGGGCGACTTTCTCCCAGAGGTGCTTGCAGCAATTACTGCAGGACACTGAGACCTAGGGGCCTCTTAGGGCAGGGCTGGCAGGAATCCATTTCTTTTCACTCTTCCCTGAGACTCCACCCTATCCAAGCTGAGAACAGAGACTTTTGAAAGACTTGTCTCATAAGGGTATCACCAGCACAGAAGTTCTCCCAGCATATGACAGCCAATTGGTCTGGAGGTCAAATCCTCCCAGGGATACCAACAACAATCATGGCTTAACTATAATAAGACTGTGCACACAGCCCACAAAAGGGTGCACCAAGAGTGTCTACCTCAGGTAACTGGGGAGGCTGAGCCACTGGACTCTATAGGACACCTAGCACACCCTAGCACACCAAGCCACTCTATCAACTCAGGGAAGCAGCCAAAATGTGGAGACAAAGAAACAGGTCACAAAAGAAAGAAATAGATGAAAGCAAATGATTGGATATAGAGTTCAAAACTTCAGTTATAAGGTTTTTCAAAAATTTTCTAGAAAAGTCTGATAAATTTAGGATATGAAAAAGGACCAACTAGAACTTAAGCATACATTGACTGAAATAAAGAATAATATACAGAGATCCAACAGCAGACTAGAGGATCACAAGAATCAAGTCAAAGATTTGAAATACAAAGAAATACAAACACCCAACCAGAAAAGCAAATAATAATAATAATAATCCAAAAATATGAAGATAGTGTAAGGAGCCTCTGGGACAACTTCAAGTGTACCAACATCCAAATAATGGGGGTGCCAGAAGAAGAGAGAGAGCAAGATACTGAAAACCTATTTGAAGAAATAATGACAGAAAACTTCCCCCCTCCTGGTAAAAGAAATTGACTTATAAGTTCAGGAAGCACAAAGAACTCCAAACAAAAGGAATCCAGTGCTCACTTCAGCAGCACATATACTAAATCTGGGACAATACAGAGAAGATTAGCATGGTCCCTACGCAAAAGGAATCCAAAAAGGACCACACCAAGTCATATCATAATTAAATGTCAAGAGCAAAAGACAAAGAGAGAATCTTTAAAAAATAGCAAGATAAAAACAGTTACCTACAAGGAAGCAGAGCACACATATGATTGTCAGCTGATTTCTCAATAGAAACTATGCAGGCCATACAGGAGTGGCAAGAAATATTCAACGTGATGAATAGCAAGAACCTATAACCAAGATTACCCCACAAAGCTCATTCAGAATTGAAGGTCAGATAAAGAGCTTCACAGATAAGAAAAAGCTAAAGGAGTTCATCAATTTAGCACAAAATGGGCTGGCAACTGAGTACACAGCTGGTTTTCATAAAGTCAGTATTATATGAAATGCTGAAAGGTATTCTTTAAGAAGATGAAGAAGAAGAAAAAGGTAAAGATAAAAATTATGAACAACAAATACATATATATCAACAAGTCAATCTAATAATCAAGTGAATAAAAAATCTGATGAACATAATTAACTGGTGAATATAATAAAATCAGGGACATAGAAAGGGAGTGGACTGACAATCCTCAGGGGGAAAGGGTTGTGGGGGTGTGGGAAGAGACTGGACAAAAATCGTACACCTATGGATAAGGATTGTGTGGGGTGGTAACGGTAGAAGGGGGGTGGGAACCGGGTGGAGAGAAGCTATGGGGGAGATAAAAGAGGAACAATTGTAATAATCTGAACAATAAAGATTTATTAAAAAATAAAATTAATAATTAAATAAATATAAATTAAGAAAAAGACTTTTTTAAAATACGCAGAGGCAGAAACTGAAATAATGTGAAAATTTTATTTATTTTATTAAAAACAAAAGTAAATTTTATTTACATATTTAATACCAAGCTATGGAAATTTGAACTTGCAATAAATATGAAGACTAATAATACTAAGATACTAAAATATGAGTTTAAAAAATAATGGCTATTTTATTGTATAGTTTAAAGTTTTGCAATTAAAGCATTGATTTTAGTATCACTATATATTGCTCCCACACCATAAAGTATTCCAATTATGTTATTAACAAAATTCAATCCAGGTCTAGAAGTAATGACATTTTTTATGAACTTCAGGTTTTCCCAAATGCTTCTAATATGGCATATCAGTATTTATAAAATATGGTATCACATTTGAATAACTGAGGTACATTTGGATAAACGGTATTTGACTTCAAAGCAATTTCCTAAGAAAGTTGTAAAAAAAATTTTTTGAAAAGGTGCTTTTCCTAAGATTAAACATGTTGTGCGATGCTGTCTTGAGAATTTTACTGTTCTCTACCATAGATGCTTCATCATTGATTGAGCAAAGTCAGGGCATGGTAATAACTTCTCCTTATTTGCATAGTAACTTGAATATACCTAAAGTCACCAACCAGGCAAGTCCCCTAGCATTGCCAAACTTCTTCATTTATTCCTCATGTTTATTGGCACTACTTTCAGAAGGAAGAATTCATTAGCATTTATATTGCTGTGATTTTTATCAACATTTAAAATGACTATCCAGACCTTTTAGTATGGTAACTATGCAAGACAAGCAGGTACATATGCCATTACAATATATATATATATATATATATATATATATATATATATATATATATATATATATATTACATTACTGTAGAAAAAGATATGGGTATGGCTAGAATTTCCATTACCTATAAAAAAGGGAGAATTTAATTAGAAAGCAATGTGGCTTATTTTTTCATTCTCTTTATTTAACATTGTGTCTGAGACAATGTGAACCCTCATATAAAGTAAGAATTGTCTAAAATTTGGTAAGATAACGATTAATATTAATCAAATAGAAGGTTTGGAAAAAATAAAAATTAGCCAATAAGTGGGAGAAACTCTGAGTCTTTTGAAGTAATAAGAGAAGCAAGCATGTGCCACAAGACAGCAGAATGTGCTAACAAACAGGAGAAAATTAAGAGGGCAGCAAGAGCACAAAGGCAAAGAAGAATGCCTCTAATTGAGGGAAGGAATGGGCAGAAAGAATCAGGAAAAGCTTTATTGATACAACCTTCTGAATCTGGCCTTAAAGATATTGCCACATACATGGGGCAACAGGGAAAAACATTAACTAGAATCCGGTCTATGCCAGAAAGGACACTTGTAGCATTAACTTAAAAATCGGTTTTCTCATTCATTTTTCCTTTTCTGAAGAAACATTTGGCTTCTTAGTAAGGCTCACTTAACTGTTTTTATTAATAATTTATTTGTAACATTTTAACCATTTGAAGTTACTGAAAGAAATTAAAAACATTGCTTAAAGAAAATTTAAAAATTATATAAAAGGGAAAGCAAAGAACATATCAACCACATTAGCTCTACTGTCAGCTACTGTTACAGCTAATATATGTTTTCTTACTTTTTTCCATGCATTTGTTTATACAGGTGTAACTTTTACATTTTACTTTTTCTTTGAATACATATCAGATATACTTTCCCATAAAGAACTCCAAATAACAGGAAATATTTGGTCAAAATGAAATCATTACTTTTGGAATTAAAGAACAAAAGCTCATTTTCTATGCATATAAAGGAAGAACCAAGAAAGAAACAGAGGTCTTTGAGACTTGAATTTATCATTTTTATCTTTTTACTGTACCATTATATTTTGCCTATGTGTAGACAAAACAATTTTTATATGAATATATATTTCAAAGAATTTTTTATAATACCTTATTAATAAATGTGTAATTTCACCCACAAGTATACCTTCCTTTCAAGAGAGTTGAGTTGTAAAGGAATAAAGCAACTCTGTTTCACCACAAACAGATTATCACATTTGCAAAGGCATTATCATAATTTTGATGCTTTAAATAAATACACATTTTTAATGAAATCTGCATCCAATTAATCCATTAAATATACAGCTCTATTATTAAAATCTCAGAAGAAATGTGAGGCCTAATTCATAATGCCTCCCAGAAGCCATTGCTTTGGCATTGAGTTGTGGTTCTGTAGATTTAGATGGAAAGTCAGTGATCATTAAATATTAAGTGTGGAGTCCCTATTCCAATAGATGAGGAAGCTGAGGCCTAGAAAGCAGAATTTGTTCTAAAAATATGTTTGTTTGTTTTTCTTTTTCTTTCACTGTCCAGGTATGTTTCTACTCCCTGACCCCAGTGACAGAGTCTCAGTGAATTCACTGTGGGAACAGCGGTCCTAAAGAGGTGGAAATGGGGAGGAAGTTTAGAAACACAGTCATGAATAGTAAGTAAGATTTAATAACCTATATTAAACAAAAATTATTCATTCCCAACCCCATTAATCTCCATTATTTATAGCAAGATGTCAAATCGTTTTTACTTCATCACAAGTTTTGATTAATTAATATTGGCTTCTGGGAACGGTATTTTAAGGATTCTGAAAAAGTACCATGACTACTTAGCTAAATTGTACTAAGTAGAGGAGGAAATGATATAAATATTTCTTATATCTGGCTAGATACAATTTTAAGGGGACAAACTAAACAATTTTAATATTGGGACATGCAATAAATCAATGTTGTTCTCCTAATAACTAATGTATTAATCATAAAAAAGTGATTGCATATGTATATATATATATACATATATATATATATATAATTGCAGTTATTTGGGTCATAATATATACATGAGGATATTAATAAAAATGTGAGTTTTAAATGAGATGAGGTAATTTGACCAATTTTTCTGAAGCAATACACTATGAGGAGAAACAGCTGATGTCTGACTACACAGACTTAGAAAGCATCATGAAAGATAGTGGTGAAGAGAGGGATACCTAGATTTACCAATAAGTTCTCACAAGTCCCTAAAAACAAACTCTTTTTCCCCTCAGATTTAATAACTAGGTAGGCGATGCTTTTGCCATTATGTATATATTATAGGGGGGAAAGGGTTTGGCGTAACTTTTTTGAGATAGATATGAATAGCTACTTCCTGGGCACAGTTAATCCTACATAATAAAAGGCTAATATGCAAATAGACCGAACATCAGAACAACAGAACAACCTGTCACTATGACATGCACTGAACACCAGGGGGCACATGCAGAACATGGCAGGTGTTGGTCACAGCAGGTTGGTGAGCAGGGGTGTCAGACCAAGGCAGAGTGCTAGTCACTGTCATTGGGGCGAAACCATGATGGCTACTAAAAATTCTTGCTACTTTCGACCCCACTCACACCCACTGCCAGCACCAGAGTCACTGCTTGACTTGCTGCTGGCACCTAGTGCTGACCCCGATCGCCCAGTGTTGTCAGTGGGTGCAAGTGGTGGCTGCCAGCCTCAAATTCCCCTCAGGGCTTCTCCACCTCCCCCTTTTCCTGAGGGGTTATTGGGCTTGGCAGCTACCTCTTGCACCTGCTGAAGGAGCTAGCCCCACTTGCACCCACTGCTGGCACCGGCCCCAGTCACTTTGTGGGTGAGAGCAGTGCCTACACCATCAGCACACTGGAGTGGCAGCAGTGGGAACTGAGCTGCTGGAAGAGAAGGGACCAGGGGGCTATGGTGGGAGGGGCTGGGTGGTAGCACAGAGGATAAGCTGAGACCTATCCCTGTGCTCACCACAGCCTCCAGGCCCACAGTTGCTTTCAAGGTGCATAAATTCATGCACTGGGCCCCTAGTTTATATATAAAAGTGAGTACAAAATAATGTTAGAGTCAACTATACAGTGTGACTTGTATTTGAATGTGTTTCCCCTAGATTAGTTACTTTTTCTCTTTCATTTACTTATTTCATAATTTGTCTTATATTTAAAATAGAAATATTTCCTCTAGAATCACAATACAATCATCATAAAATATTATTTTCACTCTGGTAGTGAAACAGACTATTTCAATAAGCCTTCTTTAGTACTAAGACATATGTAGTTATTCTAAAGTTGTGTTTTGTGTTTTTTGAAATTTAAATTTTAAAACACAGTTCTTGAAGAAGAACATATTCAAACTGAATCTTTCTACAATGGCCAATTCCTTTAACATATTCTATTTGATACATATTCCAACAAGCTACCTTCACTTCTTTTGGACACTACTTCAGAAGAGGTGTCAACCATTACAGAATGCTAATAGCTTTAATGGTGTCTCTAATCCATTCCATATTTTCCAAAGATTCCCAAAATGCTTCCCATGTGAACATGAGGATTAGTATATTATTAGTACTTTTTTTGTTTTATTTCCTCAAGATGAAATGAAAGCTCTGTACCTTGCAGACCTTGCAGCTGGCTTGGCCCCGTAGATAAATGACTCTTTTCTTGCCTGCCAACCTGTACATACTCATTAAGCTTAGAATCTGGAGCCAATTTAGTCCGTAAAAAAGAAAAAAAGGTAAGTGAAGAAGGAAAAGGAGAAAAGTATGCCGTGAATAGGGTACAAAAATGCTGTCTTTGGCAGGCAAAGGAGTAAATGGAGCTCAGCTGCCAGAACAAAAGGTATCATTCAAAGAGAAATTACTGTACCTTTACCCTGGGTACACTTTGATGAGGATTTTTGCCTCTTAAATTGAGAAAAGGGAAAGAAAATATTGAGAAGCAGTCACTAATGCCGAGGCTAACCAATACATGCACAAACTAGCATGTACTTCACTGTGAGGAAATATTTCTTTTTAAAATGAATAAACAGAAGAAAATGAGGAAGTGGCACTAATTTCATAGAGTATTTGGAATTTTTGTTGTTGGGTATATATATAAAAACATGTCTCTGATAATATGAGATGAGGGAAAACACATAAAAATTGAAGCTAGTGTTTATTTTACTTAATGGTGAATGTTTCTTTTTCCACAAGTGTGTGTGAAAGTACAAATATGAGATGACCAGAGCACCATAGCAACCCTTGCCAATTTTAAAATCCTTGATGCATAAAAAAACATCTAGAAGCACATTTTTCTTAGTGATTCTATGTATGCTAGTGGCACAGTGCATTAAATTTGTGCACTCGATGGGGGGGCAGTGTCCCTTAGCCCGGACTGAACCCTCTCTAATCTGGGACTTCTCGGGGGATGTCCGACTCACAATTCAGGACCACTGGCTCCTAACCATTCACCTGCCTGCCTGATTGCCCCTAACCACTCTGCCTGTCAGCCTCCTTGCCCCCAACTGCCCTCCCATCTTGGCCTGATAATTTCCCTTAACTGCCTCTGCCTCGGACCTGCTATCATGTGTTTTTTTGTGTGTTTTTTTTGTTGTTTTTTTTTTGGGGGGGGAGGACATCCAGAAGGTCTCCTGGTCTAATGAGCATATTGCCTTTTGCTAGTATAGATACTCTTTCAATCTAGTAGAACAGAACATAAAAGAGGAGGGAGGGAGAAGGGATGGATGAAAGAGAGATAGTTATTTAAGGGAAATGTACATTTTAAAAATGTATCCGAGTTAAGTCATTCTTCCTTGGGTGTTTGCAGAGTCCCTGATTATGGAATAATCAAATATATAGCAGAAATAAAATTTTGCTTTAATTAGAAAGTTGACAATAGGGAAGAAAACAGGAGAATTGCATTTCTTTCTCGTGTCCTCTTACCTAATTACTTAATAGTAAGTACTTGCCCTACAGAAATGCTAAAAGTCACTTATATTTGATCTTCTGATAGATGCTTAAGGCTGGATAAATTATTGCTCTGTAATGAAGGATTACGTAGTGAGTAATGATTAGCTGGGTGATTATCTTTTACTACAATAACCATACAATGCCCCCATGGGTGGGAAATAATTCACCTAAATGTCTATATGAAGTACACTTAAGTGACCAGCGTCTATTTGGGGAGAAGATATTTTCCATGCTTAAGAGGGAACGCCTCTCTGGGAAGCATTTCAAAAACCTTGATTTACTCATGACACTTTATACACATGCACCTGGAGAGTCAAGAGAATGCACAGACAAAGCAAAACTTCATTAGTTTTACCTGGGTGAAGTCACGAAAATGAAATGTGAAGTGTGGGTTCTAGTATTACATAAATGGTAATATTAACGTGAAAACTGGGCCAGGTACAAAAAAAAACCAACAACAAACAAAACAGGATACTATAAAGGTTTGTGTAATTTGTGGTTCAAAAGGACACACCCATGCATTCATTGACTACCTCTCATTCAGTTCTTTCTGAAATCTGAAGGATAGATTTAAGAAATATCTAAATTTCTGTTTTAATATTTATTGGTATAGATACATGTCAGAGCTTCTAACTGCTATATGGCACCCCATGGCATGCACTAACCACTTTTTATAGACCCACTTCCAGTTATCTGCACATTATCACTAGCACAAAACAAACACCACCATGTTAATCTTTTTATTTATCAATTTAAGGTCCTGTGTGTGTGTGTGTGTGTGTGTGTGTGTGTGTGTGTGTGTGTGCGGGTGAATTCCTTTCTGCTCACAGTATCAGAGCCCCCAGTCCACAAGGTCAGTCTCTCCACACTCCACTACTGTCCCCACAAGAGCAATTAGTTGGCTTCCCATTCCTGAGGGAAGCCCAATGGGAAACAAACCAATTTTAAAAAAACAGCTGAGGAAATCCACACAAGCCACCTAGAAAAATCAATATAGTTCTTCATTCTTAATTACTTTGGCAAGATCCCATATTCTTAATGATCCAACAAGAATCACCACACCTCAAGAAGGGAAACATGTGTAATGTAGGAGGAAGACTGTGCAAATAAAAATAAAAAAAGGCCTTTGATGCTTGACGAAGCAAAAGACCTTTAAGAAGAAAACTTTAAAAGCATTGTGATATATAACTTCAGTATAATTTTGAGAAGATGAAAAGAATACTATGAAAAAAGTCCATTTAAAAATAAAAAGCAGACCTTGAAAAAGAAATATTGAAGAATACAGATCAAATAGAAAAAGAAACAAAGGTGTAAATATATATTTAATATACACTCAAGCAATATAAAGATACATGTTTACCATGTTTTCAGCTTTAATGTTCAACAAATAGAAAAATGCTAAAATATAATGTGAAAGATTATATATTTTTGCAATTAAGAATAGAATATAGTGTCTTATAATTGATAAAAATGTTTACACTTTATATTGAAAAAGTCTACAAGATTTGATAGAGGGTTAAGGAAAATGTCATTCCTAAGATACCTAAATTAATACTTTAAATATTCAAAATAAAAAGGAATATTTCACACATAGTTTAAAAAGTTTTCTTGTGAAGAGCTTAGTTTTCTTCAGTCTGAACTTTGTGACAGCCATGTCAGGATGTAAGACACACAACAGTGTGATAAAATTCCAGTGAGGCAGACTTGGCTTCTCTTGTTTCTCACTGTACATAGAAGGGAGTCAAAGGAGCTCTAGTCTGATGGATGATAGTGTGGTAAGATGGACAAAGTAAATAAAGAATGGTAAGTAGCTTTGAAAGGGTGGACCTAGAAAGAGCCATAGGGAGATATAGAAGATGTTAACAGGAGGCTAACTGGTAATGGAAGGAGACTTGACTTGAGGTGGTGAACACAATACAATATTCAAATGATGTATTATAGAATTGTAACCCTGAAACATACATGATTTTATTAACCAATGTCAACCCAACAAATTCAATTAAAACAAACAACAAATAAATAAATTTTAAAACATGGGGGGTAGGGGAACGGAAAGATTGGTTATAGAAAATGATGCTTTTAATACCCAATCAGTGTAAGGATTGTCTATATTTTTATTCATGTGTGACATTATGTTAAGTTTTAGTATGCATGCAGTCAGAACAGAATGTAGTTAATAAAAAGAAAAAAAATGGAAACTTTAAGGAAGAACTAAAGGAAGACATATTTGGTGTTCTGGTCATTATTTGTTATATACTATAGATAACATAATAAATACCAACATAATAAAAATATTTCAATTTGGAGTTTCATATATATTCTAGGTAAAAATTAATGGAATTAACCCTTAAGCAATTTTTTCTTACTTTTTCATTCTTTTACAGTATTCTATTTCAAAGTGAAGAAGAAAACTAAATTTATGATTTCTTTCAGCAGACTTATTTTTCTTAGCCCAGATTGTTTTACTTATAGAAGTTTCAGTAAAAAAAAAAAAAAACATAACAGATGCCATTTCACCATAAAAAATAAGTATTTAAATGATAAGATGTTATATATCTTAGGAATGAAATATTTTTATAACTTAAGCAAAACCCTAAGAATACCACAATGATAAAAAACAAAGTATCCTACTTATTCCCTAGCACTGCCTAAATCAATAGCTCAAAATAAAAATGGAGCAACAACAGGATTTTCCCATTCTCTTACCCAATTTTTATCATGAATATAATATCAACAGTGAAGAATATATGGTTTTTCAAAGAAGCCTTAAGCAAGAGTCTAGGCCCTGAATATATCTCGCTAGTCTTAACAACTAAATCAGAAGGACTATTTTTGAACAAAATTCATGTTAGTGAGTCAAGTTTCAACTTTCAAATCAAAACAACTCACTGTTACTTATTTTTGAACATTGGGGGGGTAGATTTAAGGAAGTTTGACTCTGGTATCCCATAGATAGCTTTCTCTTTTTGGGTGGGCTTTTCTTTTTCTATGACAAACGCTATCGCTACACTTGTCTAATCCTGGACACCTATATGTTCAGATAAAAACGAGGCAAGATCACAAAGTTTCTGGCCATGTATCAGAAATTGCTTGCTACTCTCAGATAATTCAATCCATCTGGAGTAAAAATATATCAATGCAAATCCACACAGCCCATGAGTTTCCTGTTTTGTATGTCATGCCAAAGCAAAGTTCAGCGGGCTGGCCTTCCATGTGAAGAGGAATTGTCTTATCTGCCCACAGTAAATATAATCTCACAGGACATCTTTCAAGTAAACCAAACTAAGCAGACACGGAGCCTGGTATTTCTTTTGGATTCCAAGTCTCGTTATATTTGTTTTGAGCTCAGGGAATATGAGGAAGTTCTTGTTTTCATGAATGGCTAAAGTTAATGTATTTATGTTCTGTCTTTTTTTTTTTTTATGTGAACCATCTTTGAAGCAATGTTGATTTAAACAACCATTTTTTTCCCTTTTATTTTTCATCAACCATTTAAATAGTATCTATCTTATGTAGTTTTGCTTATGGTTTGCAGAGTTATTAATAGAGGTTTTTTTCTGAAATTGTTCTTTATATAATCAGGAATAATAAACATGAATGAATCATGTGGCATTCTTTGAGGATAAGAAATTATATCAGCCTGTAAAGAGTTTATGATTTAGCTGCGGAGACCAGCCAGACACCCGATGAAAAACATAAGGAAGCAAATTCCACAGGGAAAATGAATGGTTGGGGCGAAATGGTCTATAAAGTCTGGGAAAATTATCCCCCCAACTGACGCAGTCAGGGAGGCTTCCTCCAGAGATTAGTATTTGAAGTTGTCCTTACATTGGACTGGGCAATATGAATTGCTCAAAAATAATCTGTAAGACAAAAATTTGCATGGTGTGCTGATGAGGCCAACCCGAGAGGGTTTGTGAATGATAATTAGGAACAAAACCTGAGTATTTATCGAGGCTGACTTCTGAAGAGTCTTGGAAAACTTTGGAGGGAGAGAGATAAATAATACAGATATGCTAACATACTTCTTTAGTCCTACTTGATTAAGCATAAAATGACACGTTTTATTCAAGAAATAGGAATTTTATGTCTTATGTGTCTGAGGTTTTTATGTTTAGTGAATATCTTAATTTTATAATGATAAAATTTAAGTGACATTTTTAATAAAAATACTTTTATACTATGAAAACTTCATTCTATTCTATAAAAATTCATTCACATTCATTATTATTATAAATAAAAGCACCTTTCTGGTTTGATATGAGATTAAAATAAATGCATTCTTATTTTTTATTATTTGTTGCTTTATTTTACTATTAAGTTTAAAATAAAACATACATATTTCAATGTCATTTTGTAAAATATTGAAAAGTCTGAATAGTTCATCCTAATTTTAAATATAATGAAAATTTATTGTTAAAGTAGTAACTATTTCTAAATGTAAGCACAATATAATAAGAAGTTAGAAATGTATATGAGAGGCTTAAAATTAAGAGGCAAATATCTAACTTTTTAGATAGGAAGAATATTACTGAAAAGTAAAAACTAAGTAATTTTTTTCTAAATTATACTTATTAAAAATGCAAACTTTTAAAAAAATTAACACCTGTTGAGATTTAATATGTGCAAGTTTTAAGAAGAGAATAGAAAATTAATGACACATCAGTAAAGACAAAGAGCAGCTCCTAGAAAATGTGGGATCAAGATAACTACAAAAGTTGCAGGGCAAGAAAAATATCTGACAATATATTTATAAATTAATTTTTAGTTTGTAAGATTCTGTCAGTTATGGTGTCTTGCTAAATGGACAAATGAAAATACAATTATGGGTTTTGTATTCAAACTTTATTAATAATGACGACAATGCTAATAGTGTTGAAGTTAATAAGGATTTGTCACTGTAAAACATTTCCTATTCTCCTGAGATTTTTGGAAATTGTATCTGATTGATTTGTAAAAGGAAATATTTTAAAGTTTTATCTAGGCCAGAAAGGAAAACCAGCTAGATAGGTGGGAGGAGGGAGTAAACACAGAGTACCAAGTGTGTACCATACTCATTATATCGATTATTTAATTTGATTCACTCAACAAAAGGACAAGGTTACTGAAGCAACTTTATGTCAGAGTATTTACCCAAGTTCACACATCTGGGTGTGAACAAAGTAAATAATTAAATTCATCTGCCTGACCTTAACATCCATACTAATTCTTCCAGATGTTACCTTGGCTTGTATACAGAGCATTCGCTGCTGATGATTTTAATACAGTAATGTTGATTATAGAGTTAACCTGTAAATTTGAAACATAGGCTGAGGCAAAGTGTATGTAATTCATATCCAGTATTAAATGTTTCCATCTCAGGTACAAAGATAAAACTGATTTCATCAGGGGGAATGCATCTGCATTTGCTACTTTCCTTTAATTATCAGAGTATTCATGTAACACAATTCATGAATATAAGTGGAAGTTGATGATTATAATTTTAATGATAGCTCCTTAAAAACTCCGAGTAAAGGAATGGGGGATGGTAAACTTCTAGGTGTGTCACTCTTGCACTTGGCCTTTCTTCTTGCTGCCAAGAAAACTGATGCAATGCCCGGAAGTGGGATACCATCTTGGAACCATAAGTCAGTTTCACAAGTTAAGTGATTAAAACATCAAAGGACCCTAAATCCTCAAAGCATTATAGAGTCACCCCACCAGTCCTAGACTACCCATATCCAAACTTCTCATTACAAAACAAAATAATATATAACACAGTAATTGTTCAAGCCAATATTTTTTTCAGATTCTGTAATATATACCTAAAACAAACCCCTAAATCTTTTGCCAATATGCATAAAAAAGATGTTTCTCAATCATTATGTCTATGTACTTTAAAATGCCCTGACAAAAGTAAAAAAAAAAAAGTAATTCAAACCATTTTTTCTCAATAGCTAGAATTTTAATGTTATAAAAGAAACATAAGATTGGTTCTGTATTATATAATTTACACTTGCTTCAGGTTTAAACTAACCCTATTAAATGATAAAATATATATTTAGGAAATTTACTTTGCATTAGTCATAATGATCAGAATATTACAGGGATAAACAAATCTTGGTCCTTAATGATCTAATTTATGCCATCATTTTACAGTGTCAAAGAATCGGATAAAGCTGTTCACAGACACTGTGAAAAGTAAAATCTCAATCTTTTGCAATGAATGCTTATGGGAAATAAAAGTAAGCATGCTATAAAATTCCATGCCAACATATTACTATGCTAGTATAAATAAGAATATCAAAGAGCAAAAATCGTATAAATGCACCATTAATTTTGCACAATGTTTTTCCATATTAACAACAATTCTCATTTATATTCAATGATCAGATATAGAGGTATTTTGATCAATTCTTTTGATAAATATATTAGATATATTCCTATACATTTAAGGTACCTTTTATCACACATAATTTAAATATTTTAATGTACATGCAAAGCAGCTTAAAAAATTGTAACATCATTAAACTTAAAATATACCTTTAGAACAATCTCAAAATATATTTTCTAGTAAACTAATGTCTGAATACATTAAGTTTTATATGCAAAATTATACAGATTATTTCCATTCAGCTTTTACTGAGATATATGACTTGTGGATGTGGTTATCATAGTAAAATATTTAGCTATCATTTTTCAAAAATAAAAATTTCAAAATGTTTTTTTAATATATTTTATTGATTTTTTACAGAGAGGAAGGAGAGGGAGAGTTAGAAACATCAATGAGAGAGAAACAAACATCGATCAGCCTCCTCCTGCACACCTCCCACTGTGGACATGCCTGTAACCAAGGTACATGCCCTAGATTGGAATCGAATCTGGGACTTTTCCATCTACAGGCCAACGCTCTATACACTGAGTCAATTTAATTAGGGCTCAAAATATTTTTAATGTCTCAGTTACTGTTTTTTTTCTTTAATTTTTTTCTTTATTAAGGTATTACATATGTGCCTTTATCCCCACTTTGACCCCATCCCTAATCATGCACTTTAAATAATTATCATTTATATCCTATGAGAATGCACTCTCATAAAATTTCTAAAAACACAGTCAGAAAAAGCATACTTTGGTATCAATATTTCCGTTCAACAAAAGGAATATATTTATAATATTTTATTCACCTTTAAAAGGTGAATTTAAAAAGAAGACATTTCATATAGTTTATTTGCATTTGCTCATAAAACTTGCATACAGTTTTTAACTTGTTAATTACAGCAGATTGAAAAAAAACTGACCCATTACCAAGATCAGCCTATCATTCCTTCTTAAGGGTTATATGTGAAACATTAAGGACCATTTTGATAGAGAAATAAATGGTGTGCCATTGAGTAGAAGAAAGAACTGAAAGGGAGATACACACTCTAACTTTGCTTAATTAATATATAGCATAAGACACTACCTTTGTATAAACAAAACTAGAGGCTCGATGCATGAAATTATTGCAAGGGGCTCAGCCCTCATAGCTGTGGCCAGGAGGACATCTGGAAGGATGTCTGGTCTAATTAGCATATTATGCTTTTATTATTATAGAAGATACTGTTTAAGGGAACTCATCTTTAATATTTGTGAAATATAGCTAAAGTATCCTAACATGTTCTTTCTCCAGCTTTACACAAACATTCCTGGTGGGATACCATGCAGTTAGCTGAATATCACTGATTATTTTTCTTTTTAAAAATTATTTATTGTTCAAAGTATTACATATATTATTATATATGTCACTTCCCCCCCATTGACCTTTCCCTGGCCACCACCCGCCTCCTTGCAGATGCCCTCACTTCCCTAGTGTCTGTGTCCATCGGTTATACTTATATGCATGCATACAAGTCCTTTGGTTGATCTCTTACCTTCCCCCTTCCCTTTCTTCCCTCTGAAGTTTGACAGTCTGTTAGATGCTTCTCTGTTTCTTAAATACTTTCATTTTTTCTCTTATTTGTTATTACTTCAATTATACCATATGATTAAACTTAATGTTGTATTTAAAGTGAAATATTTTATGTAGCATTAAATGTTTTATTTGTCACATATCATAAATATATAGGGCTTAATGTGTATTTACTTAGTACTTGCCTATACGAGGGAACAACTCTGGTTAATATAACATATATCTCTCTATATGTATTTTTACCATAGATCAAACTTTAAAAATATCAATTTATGGAAAAAAATGACTATATTATTTGAAAATAAATACAGTCATCAATTTATAGTATTTTCTATTCTTTAATACTTAATCCATGCTGGGACTCTAATTAATATGAATTAATGATTATAAAACAGTAATATTCAGCACAGTTGCAGAAGTCTGACATTCTGTCATTATAACAGATATATTTTAATAATATTACAATTAAGTTAATTGGCCAGAGCATAGAAGGTGGCTCATAGAATATTTACTAATATTGTAATTTAGGGCGATGACTCCTAACATATCCATTTGAACTAGAAAAAATAGAAGAGAACAAAATCTCCTAGAAAATTTTAAAGTTATTAATTTATTAATCCTCATATGAAAAATCTTCACAAATCACCACAGATAAATGAAGAATCTTACTCCTTCTGTTGTCCAATCTTGTACTCACTTCCGGCCAGCACCAACATTGCCTTTGCAGTCGCCATTACTGTCTTCACTCTGTTGTGTTCCTTTTCCTGTTTTGTGGAGGTCTTTTTCTTTTCTTTATAGGCATGTCTTACAAATCTGTTTTTGGGTTCATTTATCTTTGCATAACCCAAGGAACCATAAATCATGCCAAAGCCAGTTGTTCCACCACCAAAATGGATTTCAAATCCAAACACAAAGAAGACATTTGGCATGGTCTTGTACATTTTGGCTAGTATTTCCCAAATCTCTGTCTTAGGTATGGTTACCTTCCCAGGGTAAAAGATATTGGTGATCATTTGTTTCCGATGAATTAGTAGCTCATGAACTTCCTGACCCAGCTAGTTTCTGTGTTATTTATGATGGTGGATGATCTTCAATCAGCCAGAGAAAAAAAAGAGTGTAAGTGATTTTTTAAATTTCTTTTTTTTTTTTTAGCTGATTAGGGTCAGATGATTGGAGTAGTATCAAACAGCACTGTACTATTTCCACAAGTGTGTTTATGTCACTTGACATAAATATCTTAAATCCTTCTAGAAAAGTATAATTATATCCCTTTAAATTTACAATTGAATTTTCTCTTGTATTAGTTTTAGCCAGAAATTTGATTAGGGTTGAGAATTTCAGTATTCCCGGAGGAATACTGGTTTTCTTTCAACAGTGATGTTTATTATGTTCTTTCTGGATGACAATTCTATAAGTTTGATGTATTATCTTAATTTGTTTTGTAGGAGTTGATCAATTAACTTGAGAAAACTATATGTATTGTTGATTCAATCATATAACAAGCATAATTTAATATAAATTGTTCATAAGACATTGATTTTACCCAACTGCTCTGTAGAATTAGTGTCACTAAAGAAAGCAGCCAAGCTAAACTAACAATACTAAGCGTTTGTGCAATTTATCTCTTGCTATAATGAACAGAAAATGATATAATGACCACCAAGATTAATGATAAAACAAACATGCTAGTTACATTCATGCTCCATAAGGCCAATTCACAATGTTACTTGGAAATCAATAATTTGAAAATTAAGGAGAGTAAAATCAGTAACAGCGGAAGTGGAAAGTTTTTCTGGAATATGTTATTGCTATAGGCTTTAAAAAATATATTCAAGATTTCATGTTATAATTTATTAAAATTTTATGATGTTTAGTTTTAAGAGTTTTAACCCAAAATTATATGTTGTTCCAAGTAATTTATTCCTTGTCCCTAAACTGATGAAACTCCAATGATTAGAGATGCTTCCTTTCTGCTAGTATGAATAAAAATAATTATCAACAGGAGTAATTCATAACCAATGGTATTATTCCAGTAATCTGTTTTGTTATTCTTTCTAGTAATTCTCTCCAATTCATGATGAATTGGAGGGGGGAAAGAGAGGGAGAGAGAAATATTGATGTGAATGAGAAATATCAATCAGTTGCCTTCCGTATGTACCCTGACCACGATCAAACTCACAACCTTTTGGTTTGTATGAGAACTCTCTGACCAAATGAACCACCCAGCCGGAGAATTTTTAATAGTTTACTCCATTTTTCTGCTTTATAATATATAGAACCACTAGAGTTCGTTAAATGAAGAGCTATACTATTACTCAATGAAATCACAAGCATGGGGTGGTACAGAGTATATGCAAAAGAAAAACTATTTTCTTTTCATGGTATATATAATCTTTTAATAAAATATATTTATGGTATTTAACTAACACATCCATTATTTTCTTCAACAATATCAACTGTGACAAAATTATAACAAAATATGGAGAATTCTTCAGAATACTAAATTTCTTGCTTTTTTCTAAGATTTTTTTTCAGTTTTGTAATTGACAATGTTCAAACATTAGCTATATATAAGCAGATATGGAGACTGAAATAATTTTTAAAATACCTATAATTAGTAGGTGATCTAAAATCCTTTAAAAATGTAGACTATCAAACTATATAATGTTTAAAATATGTATTATTTCACCCTGAGCAGGTTGGTTCAGTGTTAGGTGATCGGCCCCTGGTCAAGGACATGCACCTTGAGTGCAGGTTTAATCCCTAGCCCTGGTTGGGGAGTGTCCAGGAGCAACCAGTGGATGTGTGTCTTTCATATTTATTTTTCTCTCTTTCCCGCCTCTTCCTCTCTCTCAATGGGGGAAGAATATCCCCAGGTGAGGATTTAAAAATAGGAAGTAGCCCAAACTGGTTCGGCTCAGCAGATAGGGCATTGGTCTGTGGACTGAAGGGTCCCAGGTTCAATTCTGGTCAAGGGCATATACATTGGTTGCGGGCACATCCCAGCAGGAGGTGTGCAGGAGGCAGCTGGTCGATGTTTCTCTCTCATTGACGTTTCTAGCTCTCTATCCCTCTTCCTTCCTCTCTGTGGAAAATCAATAAAATATATATTTAAAAATAGGAAATCCATGACTGTTCATACATTCACAATCATGGCAGTTTAATATCTTAAACTTTCTTCCTGAATTTCCATCTCCTATTCTAAAATACACAAAATTTATATTTGTGTTCTTACATAGTTGTAATCTTGGAGACATAATTTAAGAGGCATTGAGAAACTTTTAAACTTATAATACCAAAATCACACATAAAATTTCATGATATTGAAATCTTAATAATTTTCATTCTTCCTTAGAAGTAATTAGTTATCCTTATCAAAGCCAATAAAATATATTCATAATAAATGTTTATAGTTGTAAAGTATTAATTATGTCCATAAATAGTGACATAGACAATTGTACATATTTGTTTTGTCTAGTTGACCATGATTAACATGTTATAAATACAGCATGTAAATCATGGTCAAATAAGGAAGAAAAAATATAATTAATTATAATACTATATGAAAATGATATTCTAGAAAAAACATGTACAATTAATCATAATACTGTATGAAAATTATATTCTAGCATATTTTAATGAAACACTAGGGAAGGAAGCAATTAATTCTGCTGGGGATTTGATGAAGCACAGAAAACTTTTAATAGAGGATTGGATATAAAGAACATGACCTAAAAAGCATGTTTTTTTTATTTTTTATTTTTTTGTTTGCTTTTTATTATATGAAGATGGTACCCTCAGTATCTGGCACATTGGGCCAAATATATGCAAAATGAACAGGAAGCAGTATTTGAGTAAGCAAAGTGTCTTTGGTTCAAGCTAAGTCCTGTGACATTCAATGTTAGACTTTAGTGTGTGTCTGTATTTACTTTGATATTGGTATTTTATAGTAACCACATTCTGTTCCACGTATTCTTTTCATTGTTTCTATAATTTTTGTAACAGATTGTCCTGAGAGATGGCTAATCTCTCCCATCTACCCCAACTTCCCATCATGCCATCCTGGGGTGGGAATACATTGGACTGAAATGGCTTAATTGGCATAGTGGAGCTTAAAAGGAAGCAAACAAAAGATTAGAGATCCTTTATCTTTCTTTAATCTTGAAAGTGAGTTTACACACAGCTATACTCTCTGCTCTGACCCAGTCCATCACACTTTATTTTAGAGGGGTCTTCCTTCTTCCTCCATAGTAGAGGCCTGTAATGGTTCATTCACTTCCTTAACTCACCACGAAAATTGGTCTACTTTTGGGGTTCATAAAAATTCAATTGGAAATACCCTCACCAACATATGCAAATATCAATTACATTGGTAATAGAATAATACTTACCGTATTTGCCGGCGTATAAGATGATTTTTTGGCTCTGAAAAATATGCCTCCAAGTGGGGGGTAGTCTTATACGGCGAGTATATAACAAACTCTGTATTTTTTAGTGGAAATGTTAGGGGGTCGTCTTATACGCCCAGTCGTCTTATACGCCAGCAAATACGTATTTTTTTTTTCAGGGCCAAAAAATCGTCTTATACGCCGGCAAATACGGTATCTACTACATTTAAAAAATAATTTAGTCAGAACTTAATATGGAAATAGATAGGTTTTTTTTATTGGAATCTACAAAGCTCAATTTTCAGCATCCCATAGAGATATTTAAATTTTATAAGATAAATATGTAATAATGGACAGTCCACTGGGAAGGGATAGGGGCTATCACATTATTAAATGACTTAATTTAATAAATCAAGCATTGATAAAATAAGTTCAAAATGGACAAAATCCAGCCCACTACTTGTATGAGTAGATTTAGTATTTCATTAAGTAAACTCTTCTTTGATTCGTATTGAGACGAGGATGATAATTAGAAAGAAAATGAAGCTGAATAAAGTAAGCTTTATAGAGGTAAAGAAATACACATTCCTGCCCAGCAGATGTGGCTCAGTGGTTGAGCATCAACCCATGAACCAGAAGGTCAATATGTGATTCCCCATGGGCCTATTCCCTGATTGCAGACTGGACTCCTCCATCTCCTCACATGGAGGAAGATGTATTGCTTCTGCCTAGAAGGTACTAAGATGGCATCCTTTGTATGAAGCACACCAAGAGGTAGGGTGCAATCGTGAGAGTTCAGATTACCAAGGTCTATCTCATACTATTTTTTTCCTATTATTCCTAGCATTTATAAATGCCTGTTTTTATGGTCTGAGCTCATTTAATGTGTTTAATTGGCTATTTTCTAGAGTAATAATTGTAGCTTTTAAAACTAAATCCTATAATTTCAGTGGCTTAGCACAATAAAAATTTATTTATAACTCTTAAAAACAGTTACCTATAGATGTTATAGTTGGCAGGCAGGTTTCCCTTATGTGTTTATTCAGAGACCAGCGTTTTTCCATCTTATGGTTTTTCTGTCACATCATTCCATCTAGATGCCCAGAGACTATAGGAGAGTGGGGAAGGGTTGGGAATGTGTCTCACTGGGTCGTTGCTTCACCTATATTATGGCAAGGGGGGGTGGGGGAGGGAGGTCCCTCAGCCTGGCCTATGCCCTCTCATCATCTGGGACCCTTTGGGGGCTGTCAGACTGCCGGATTTGGCCTGATGCAGAAATCGGGCAGAAATCGGCAATTCAACACCCTCTGAGGGATATAGTAGTGAAAAAAGTGACGGGCTGCCGGGGAGGAGCCTGAACCCTGGCTGGTTGCTTCGCTATTCCTGCTCACTCCAGCCCCACTGTGCCGGCCACCGCTGCCACTCAGCAGCACGTCTGCAGAGGTGGGCGAGGCTCACAACGCTGCAGATGCACCTGGCATCTGGTGCCCATTGGGCAGCTGAGCAGTGCTTCCTCTGTGGGGGGGGGGCACTGACCACCAGGGGGCAGCTTCAGTGTATGCTCTCTCTTGGTCAGTGCATGCCATAAGCGAGCGGTCCACCGGTCGTTTGGTAGTTTGGTCATTTGGTCACTTAGGCTTTTATATAGAGAGATGTGGTCGAGAATTCCCCAATTATATAAAGATTTTCAACAACAAAAATCATTAAAATGTTTTATTAATAACGTAGGGTTTGTTTCCCTAAAATATTTTTATTATTTTTTTTTCCATTTTTCTACCATAACAAAATTTAAATCATAACTTTTCAAAGAGAAAACTAAGGCTCTGAGAGTTCAGTCGTTTGCCAAAGTCACATAGTCAGTAAAGGAAGACACTTTGTTTTAATCCAGGTTACCCAACTCTTCACTCTATGAGTTGTCTATTATCCTACAGTGTCTCTCCATAAAGTCAAGACAGGATTAACTCATCAGTGTAGGTAGACATAATTTTGTGTGTGTGTTAGAAAAGGAGCCAGTTTGCTTTGGCTAGTCCAAAAATATGTTGAAGCCCTTCACCTACAACTCCCTAGAAGAAAGTGAGCCAAATCTGATAGATTAATGCCTTTACTCTATGTGACTGGGTCAGACAGAGTTAATTAAACACACTCAGGGCCCCCAAGCTAGAAAGGACTTTTGGATGCAGTTCAGAGAAAAGTCCCTGAAACTAGCATGGGGCTGGCCCCAACTCTCTCATGTTGGCCAATACAAATATTATTATTAGTCCTGTTAATCAGTTACAGTTTGTGACTCTGCGACCTTCTAAAGGCAATATATTTCCACAATGGTATGTAAAGTATTTGATTCTACTTGCTCAAATGTATTTGATATTTATTTTTTATAAGGCTTTTATGCTACTTTGTAAACACACTTAAAAAAAACACAACAACCCAATATGGATAATTTTTCCTACATCTTTCATAAATGCTCATGACTCATTCAATTTCCACTTCATTTCCTATTTCTGGAAAATAGGAGAAAACCCTGTCTCTAATATATGTCTATACTTACATTCTCATAAATAAGTATTAGGAGTACTGACCTTTATAGGACTTTTTTTTGTCCTAATAACATATTCTTTTCTGAAATTACCAAATTAAATGCAGGAAATTGGTTTGGTTTGTTTTTACATTAACTTCAAGTTTTTTTTTTGTTTGTTTATATATTCTACAAACTTTGTATAATATTCATAATACATTTTATAAAGCCTCTCAAACATTGTAAATAGATTTTCACATATCAGAGTTTAATTGTGGGAAAATGGAGTAAATTATTTTTCCAACACAGCATAATTTGACTTATTTTTTGGTTGTTAAATTAGGAACCAATAAATCTGAGCAAGGCATGTGAATATAAGACTTTGGCTTTGATATGTTTGTTTGTTTTTATGATCCTCCATGCAGAAAACTATTGTTTGATTTAAATAAGTTTGTTATAATAATGTTTGTAAAAGGCATTTTTATTCTTTCCCACCCGCTTACAGTATAGAATTGAGATATTGTCTTTAATTAAGTTCATGAATTGATAACCTTGACCAGTCTATATAAAGTACACAGTTGATTAGGAGCTATTGTTTAGGCTATAGTTTAAAAAAATGCTGGTAGTTTAATCAAATAACTCCTTGATATAAAAGAAAATGATAGCAGTTAAACAGCAGTGTAGCAATTAAAAACACAAATGGGACATCTCTTGATTAATAAAATTAGAGGACATTACAAAAAACAAACAAAAAAAAACAGGACTTTATAACTTTTGAAGAAAATAAAATTTCCAGATATAAACAGAAAATGATGATGTTTGAATTGCAATGTATTTCCAAATTACAAATAGGGACACTTATCTATTGGAAGGAAGGCATACTTACTACCCAATGCCTTGAGGAAAATATGGCCTGATGGATAACTATTTTTTACTCAACCTAAAATTAGTCATGAACACCAAGAAATAGACATTGCCAATATTTTCCCCAAGGGTAAGTGTTTAATAAGAGGCCGAATGGATTAAAAAACATAGTCCCTTTAAAAGCATAATAAAAGGTAGGTAAACATAGATAGAAAACCTAAAATTCCTAGCAATAAAAGTAAAAAGTATTGCTTCCACTTCTCTCCCACTCATAGTATTATCTCTGTGATATCAGTTTCCATCTATTTCAATAAAAATTATTTGGAAACATTTTTATTAGTCATACATAAATTATTTCATAATTATATTGTAAAGCAAAACTATCTGAATGTGACATCATATAGAGGCTCATTCACTTTATTTTCTCTTTAGAAACAACAAAATAAATAACATAAAATATTTTAGTATAGATTTTGAAATTTCAATGAACTATTTTTCTACCTTCAGGGCTCAAAAAATAACCTCTGTGTTAAAAATGAAGAATGGAACACAGTCAGTCTGTTGAATGTCTTCCATGAACCAGGAGGTGATGGTTCCATTCCTGGTCAGGGGCATATGCCCAAATTGCAGGCTTGATGCCCAGTAGGAGGTGTATAGGAGGCAACACATGGATGTTTCTCCCTCATTTATGTTTCTATCTCTCCCCCACCTTATTCTCTTTGAAATATTTTTTTAAACTGAAAAAATTGAGACTAGAATGTTGTCATTTAAGAAAATCTTTTTATAATTATTTTAAATTTTATTGGGGTGACATTAGTCAACATGAACATATAGATTACATGTGGGAATTACTAATTTACAAAATTTGTATATAGGACCATGTTAAGAAAGTCTTTAAAAAGAGAAGTCCAGCTGAAACCGGTTTGGCTCAATGGATAGAGCGTCGGCCTGCGGACTGAAAGGTCCCGTTTTGGATTCCGGTCAAGGGCATGTACCTTGGTTGCGGGGACATCCCCGGTAGGGGGTGTGCAAGAGGCAGCTGGTTGATGATTCTCTCTCATCGATGTTTCTAACTCTCTATCCCTCTCCCTTCCTCTCTGTAAAAAATCAAGGTGACATTTTCCTACTTGGAAACACTACCAAATATGAGTAGAAAAAAATAAGCAATTTTTACTGCAAGTACTTCCTCAATAATATAGAAATATATTAAGTTTTCTTTTTTTTATCTTTTCAGTATATAAGTTTAAATCATGGAATCTTAGAGGGAGTCTGTATTTACTTTTTCTTTTATGTAAGTAAATACTATCAGTGATAACATGAGAGGTGACTGAGTTATAAAACTTAGATGTTTAAAACATGTGCGTTAACTTAAAATTGCCAAATACATAAAATCAAAAAGAAAACCCACTTGAAACCTATGTAATTTTATTAACCAATGTCACCCTAATAAATTTAATAAAATAAAAAATAAAACCCACTATCTTCTAATCATTTATTTGAGCATATTTAGTGATTTTTTTTCCTTTAAAAAAAAAAAATATATATATATATATATATATATATATATATATATATATATATATATTTTTTTTTTTTTTTTTTTTTTACAGAGAGGAAGAGAGAGGGATAGGGAGTTAGAAACATTGATGAGAAAGAATCATGGATCAGCTGCCTCTTGCACACCCCCTACTGGGGATGTGCCCACAACCAAGGTACATGCCCTTGACTGGAATCGAACCTAGGACCTTTTGGTCCGCAGGCTGACGCTCTATACACTGAGCCAAACCGGTTTAGGCTAGTGACATTTTTTTTATAGCTTTATGGAAGTACTAGAGGCCTGGTGCACAGATTAGTACACGGAGCTGGGGTTCGGGGGGACGTCCCTTAGCCTGGCCTGCACCCTCTTACAATCCAGGACCTTCGGGGATGAAGCAGTGCACTAGTGGCAGGTGGCCAGGGAGAAGCTCAAGCCAGGCACCATGCCACTGGCGCTCATCGGGCCTACTGCGCCTGCCGCTGCCACTCAGTAGCACTGCTGCAGAGTCCAGAGAAGCTCCCACTGCTGCAGCTTCGCTTGCTACCCATGAGCCCAGCTTCTGGCTGAGCAGTGCTCCCCCTGTGGGAGTGCACTGACCGCCAGGGGGCAGCTCCTGCATTGTGTGTCTGCCCTCTGGTGGTCAGTGCATGTCATAGCGACTAGTTGACAGGTCATTGGATCATAATGGTCATTTAGAATTTTATCTATCTATCAATCTATGTAAAAATAAAATTATATATATATATTTAAAGTATGCAATGTGATTGATTTGATTTATGTATACACAGAAGCATTTTCCCCATCAAGTAATTAACATATCTATCGCCCCATATAGTTTTAATTTTTTTAGTGTAAGTTCATTGCAGTGTTATTTACAATTGCCAATATTTGGAAGCAACCCTAGTGTCCATTAGTAGATCAGTGGATAAAAAAGGTATAGTTTTTGGACACAATGGAATACTACCTGGCTGTAAAAAGAAAAAAAAAAATCTTACCTTTTGTAACAACATGGATAAACCTGGAGAGCATTATACTAAATGATTTCACTTATATGTGGCATCTAATGAACAAAGTAAACTAAAAAAAACAAACAAAAACAAACAAAAAAAACAGATGTAGACTCATAGATAGAGAACAAATGGACAGCTTTTGGAGGGAAGAGGTGTTGTGGGGCTGGGTATAAAAGGCCAAGGGATTAAGGGGGAAAAAGCCCTCCTCAAAGATGCATATGATGGCATGGTGATTACCAGAGTGCAAGGACAAGGAAAGTGTGTGTGTGGAGGGGCGGGAGGTACAAGAAAGTACAGAGGGCTATAAATGATGATGGAAGGTGACTTGACTTAGGATAGTGAATACACAATGCAATATTCAGTTTATATATTATGTAATTGCTCACCTTTGAAATCCACAAAATTTTATTAACCAATGCCATCCCAATAAATTTAGCTTTTAAAAAGGCAACACAAGGTGATTGGATTTGAGCCTTCTGGTCCATCCCAATTGTTTAAAGGATTTCAGGTTATGTTGCTGTCTTTATTATGTTGATATAATAAAGAGTGATATGAGGAGAAAAAGTGACTGATTTAATGGAGTTACAATAAATTGACTCTTTATTCCACATACATACACACACAATTCTTTATTTTAAGATTTATATAATAACACTAAAAAGATACCAGATGCTCAGCATAATGTCAGGTATAGGTTCTAGTAAATACTCTTAATTTAGCTCAATTATTTCTCCTAACCATGCATGTCAATGTACCCAATAAAGACTTTTATACCAGAATGATGAATAGAGTAAGGAAAAATTAAATCCCTTTTTTCCAACCTCATGACCATATTCTCATTTATTTTTTAAACAAAACTTTAAGGTTTAATTACTGAATGACATTTCTATGTAGTCTTAATGTCAAGTTATTATTTTTGTTAAATATTTTTGTTGCAATTTCATTTAATTCAATATTCCTACAGCAATCACGTTTTTAAGATTACTGGCATCTATCTCTATGACTAACTACTTTAGATATTATATTCACACATTTCCTTGAGTTTTAATTACTTTATGCATGTTGGCAATATATATGGAGGCCAAGTCAAAAAGACCCAATTGTCTGTTACACTGCATGAAATGACTTCCCTTTGATTCCATTCACTCTTATGTAGTCCTATAACTAAGACAACCAAACCTGAATGAAACATTTTTTATATAAGGATGACCATATTATAACTTTTGTGTTTCTATATCTCTAGAAGTAAGAGCAAATATCCTCTATTTTATATCTAATAAGTTATAGTGGGTGTTATTAAATATTGACTAGTTAAGTATTATGATAAAAACTTTACTTGCATTTACTTATAAACTTTACATTGGTTTTAGGAGGCATTTTATGTTATTTGCCCCATATCCATGTGACATAATCAATCTCAGGTTAACTAACTTGTTTGAATTAGCAAGGCTTGGATGTAGCCATATGTGCGAACCCAAAGCACATCTGACATAGAGCTGTATCCTCAACCTCTTGTGATCTTAAGGGTATTGTTTCCCTACTTGTGTACCCAATCAAGGGTATTTTTCCCCACAATAACTGATGTTAAGTTCTTTTGCCTCTTTTTAATGCTTTAAAAATATTTTTATGTTGTCCCATTTGTTTATTTTCTCCTTAGTTTCCATAGCTCTAGGAGATGTATCTGCAAGCATATGCTACAAGAGATATCTGAGATTTTGCTAACTATGGTTCCTTCTAGGATTTTTATGGTTTCACATTTTACATTTAAGTCTTCTATCCATTTTTAGTTTATTCTCGTGTATGGTATAAGTTGGTGGTCTGGTTTCATTTTTTTTTAAAGTGTCTGTCCAATTTTCCAAAGACCATTTATTGAAGAGACTGTCTTGACTTCATTGTATTCTGGTGCCTTCCTTTGTAAAATATTAATTTAGCATAATGGCTTGGCTCTATTTCTGGGGTCTTTGTTATATTCTATTGATCTATATGTCTATTGTTGTGTCACTACCAAGCTGTTCTGATTATAGTGGCTTTTATTATAACTTGATATCTGATATTGTGATTCCCTCAAACTTTGTACTTCTTTCTCAAGTTTGCTATGGCTATTTAAGGTCTTTTTGATTCCATATACATTTTTGGAGTATTTGTTCTTTATCTGTGAAATACGCCTTTGGTAATTTAATAGGGCTTGCATTGAATCTATAGATTGCTTTGGGTGGTATGAAAATTTTAATGATGGTAATTTTACAAATCCATGAATACAGTATACTCTTCTACTTGTTTATAGTTCTTCTATCTCTTCTATGGAAAACATCCCATAGTTTTCCAAGCATAAGTCTTTTACCTCCTTGGTTAAGTTTATTCTTAAGTACTTAATTTTTTGGTTGCTAGAAAATCAGATTGTTTGTGTAGTTTCTCTTTCTTTAGTTTCTCTTTCTGAGAATTCCAATTGGTGTATAAAAATGCCATTGATTTCTGGGTATTAATTTTGTATCCTGCTACATTGCCCAATTCCTTTATTAAATCTAGCAATTTTTTGGTGGAGTCTTTAGGGTTGTGTATGTACACTATCTTGTCATTTGTGATAACAGCTTTACTTCCTCCTTTTCAATTGGAATGATTTTATGTTTTCTTTTTGACTAATAGCTGTGGCCAGAACTTCTAGTACTAGGTTGAATAAGAATGGTGAAAGCAAACATTCCTGTCTTGTTCCTGTTCTTAGGGAAAATAGTTTTAGGTTCTGTCCAATGAGTATGATGTTCACTGTAGATTTGTCATATATAGACTTTATTATGTTGAAGTATGATCCACTTATTCCCACTTTACTGGCAATTTTGGGGAATGCAAACTTGGGCAACACTTATGAAAAACAATATGGAGCTTCCTCAAAAAATTAGATATGGAACTGCATTTGACCCAGTGATCCCACTTCTAGGACTACATCCTAAGAAACCCTTAACACCAATCAGAAAGAATGTATGCACCCCTATGATCAGAGCATTGCTATTTACAATAGCTAAGATTTGGAAATAACCTAAGTGCCCAATCAGCAGATAAGTGGATAAAAAAGCTGTGGTACATTTACACCCATGGAATACTATGCAGCAGTAAAAATATTTAAAAAAAATTAAAAAAAGGATATCTTGCCCATTGAGACAACATCCAGGCACCTGGAGGGTATTATGCTAAGTATTAAGCCAGTCAGAGAAAGAAAGTATCACATTATCTCAAATGTGGAATCTAATGAACAAAAAGTTGTTGAACAAAATAGATCCAGAGACATAGAAGCATGGAGCAGACTGTCCAATCAGAGGAAAGGTGAGCGTGGGTGAGTGCATGGGAACAGGTCAACAAAAGAATTTGCGTAACCCATGGACGTAGATGACAGGTTGGTGGAGGCCTGAGATGGGGGCTGGGGAGGGACCATATGGGGTCAATGGGAGAAAAATAGGACATGAAACACTTTCAATGATAGTTTAAAAATAAATAAGTAAAATAAAGAAACTTGTAATGTGCAAAGAAAGGGCAAGGGTTAAATAATAGTACATCCATATGCTAGACTTGTGTAGTTAGTTAAATATGATGTTTCAGCTCTGAAAAAACATATTACCTATGTAAACAAGTATAATTGAATAAACAACAGCAACAAAAACAAATGATACTTTTACCACACTATTTTAATTGAACCTGATATCTTTAAACCTTTTCGTGTGAGCTCTTACTTTTTTTAGAACTGCCTTCAGTGCAATCAGTTTTTGTAACATTTTAATATGCTATTATATGTAAACATTTCTTTTTATATATACAGTTCACATATTTATCACTTAGTAAAAATATTTATTATACCATATGCCATAGATCATGTAACATTACCCAACTGCTAGGTATATTTTTAATCCTATTTTATTATTATAAAACATTCAATTATCAAGATTACAAAAAGTTATTTTTTTAATTTGAAGTTTATACAGGCTTTTAGACTTAAAGAGTTAGAGAGAGAAAATGTTTTTATTACTTCTCATTTTATAGAGAAGATAACTAAAAACTGGAAAAGTTTATTAGTTTGCGCCATACAACATAAGTGACACCAAAAGATCATATTAGGATCCCAGGTATCTGGCTCATTTTTCTTTTTCTAACATTATAAACTTTATATGGGCATTATAAACATAGTGGCTTAAGGCTAATTATAGAATATTATCTTAATTTTAAAGGACTCCTCAAATGCTTTTTAATCCATCCCTTATCAATATAAAAATACTTGTGTGTTTTTTCTTATCTCTTGTTTGAAAGCTATGGATAATTAAATAAATTGTGTAATTTACTGAATCTTCTAAATTTATTTTGTTTTGCTGTAATCTGAAAGCTTATTTAAAATAAAAATAAAACTTTTCAAAAAAATTTAAACTATTTTTCTAAAGTAACTTTCAAGTTCCAACCAGTCAACATTAATGTAATTTATAAGGTATGCTGAACGTTAGCTACTGAAATCTGCAAATGCAGCATTTAAACAGAAAAGATAGGTCAGGAGATTCAAAGTGATGACTATGTACTATTATTCATGCAAAACTAAATTCCAAGTGACCAGGTCACCATAGAAACTAGATATGTATGTATGCATAATACTTATTTTCTAGATTTCATGCATAGAAAGTAACAAATTGTATTGTTTGTTTTACAGGCATTATTTTCTTAGTATTATAAACAGATTAAGTTGTATTCAAGGAGAGTTTAGAACATGAAACATATTAAAAAATCAATTGAGAGGAAACACAGCCCATGTCTTTTAGGGGTTCATTGATTTTTTTTCTCAAAAAAATTTTTTTTTTATTTACATAAACATTTATTATATATTCCAATAGGTTAACAATGCCTTTGGCACAACTCTTTAGGCTTAAAAATATATGACTAGAGGCCAGGTGCATGGGCCCCTCGGCCTAGCCTGTGCACTTTCACAATGCAGGACCCCTTAGGGGATGTAGGACTGCTGGTTTCAACTCATTCACCACAGGCCAGGCTGAGGCAGCCTACTGGTGCACAAATCCATTCACCTGGACTCTAGTCCTAAAGTAAAAGATTAATATGTAAATTGACCATATCTCAATTATGCCCATAAGCCACTCCCAACAGCCAATCAAGAGCAAGTATGCAAATTAACCCAATCAAGATGGATGTGGCCAAAGAGTGAGCAGGAGGCTTGAGTTTCCCTGGCAATGGAGGAAACCAAACTTCCTGGCCTGCCCTGGACAGTGCTCAAGGCTACAACATTTCAATTATAGAAGATAAATAAATAACAGATACCAGGACCTCTACTTGGGTCCCCAGGGGATGTGGCTGGCCTGCAAACCACTACAGGCCACTCACCCAGACCACCCCACTCCCCAAGGGAACTCCCACCTGATCCTGTACACCCTTCAGGGCAAACCAGCCAGTCCCCTCCTATACATCAGGCCTCTAACCTCTCTAATCCCATCTAATAAAAGAGTAACATGCAAATTGGCCATCACTCAAACACACAAGATTGCTGACACCATGTGGACATAAGATGGCCACCACACCAGAAGGGGAGGGCAGTTGGGAGAGACCAGGCCTGCAGGGGAGGGCAGTTGGGAGAGACCAGGTCTACAAGGGAGGGCAGATGAGGGCAATCAAGCTTGCAGGGAGGGCAGTTATGGGTGACCAGGCCATCAGAGGAGGGAAGTTGGGGGTGACCAAACCTACAGTTGAGGGTACCCAGGCCTATACAAGAAGGCAGTTAGGGGCAATCAGGCTGGCAGGAGAGCAGTTAGGCATCAATGAGGTTAGCAGGGGAGTGGTTAGGGGATATCACACAGGCAGGCAGAAGTGGTTAGGGGTAATCAGGAAGGCAGGCAGGCAAGTAGTTAGGAGCTAGCAGTCCTGGATTATGAGAGGGATGTCTGTTTTGGCCTGATTCTACCAGGATTAGGCCTAAATGGGCAGTCGGACATCTCTTGATGGGTCTCAGATTGGAGAGGGTGCAGGTTGGGCTGCGGGACACACACCCTCATGCACAAATTTCATGTACTGGGCCTCCAATATGTTTGTAAGATCTTTAGTTAATTTCTTCCTGCCCTCCCCCCTACCCAATTCTTTCTGAGATTCATCAGCCTGTTCCATGTTTCCATGCTTGTGCATTGAGCTCTTGTCCCCTGATGGTCAGTGCATGTCATAGTTACCAGTCAAAGGTCAAACACTTAAACAGTTGCTTAGGCAACTGACCATCAGGGGACTTTTAGTTATACTTTTTAGTTATACTTTTAAATATATTGGCCAATTATAATTCATTTTAAAAATATAGTTCTTTAGAAATTATACTAGTTTTATTCCCATCTCGTTTTTTTAAAATTTGTTTTATAGGAAAAATATTTACTTAATCCAATAAATTTATTTTTATAACAGCACACATCTATCTCATTACATACATATTTTTTTCTTTCATCAATTCATTGAGAATTTTCACAGTTTATTAGTACCCAAACTTATATTTGATGATTAGAGTGTTTATTCTAGATATTTGGATTTTCTAGGAACAACTGACATCTGATGACAATACAGCATAGAACTTAAAATGGCAGCATTGTCAAGGATAGTAGAAACACATTGGATGAGGCAACTCGTTCTTCCTGGAAAAAATTCAACTATCACAATGGAAATGATTTTTTTAAATTTTTTGAACATGTTTAGTGTTTTTAGAGAGAGAGGAGGGGGAAATGAGAGAGAGAGAAATATTGATTTGAGAGAAACGTTGAATGGTTGCCTGCTATATGCATCCTGACAGGGGATGAACTTGGTGTGTAGATGATGCTCCAACTAACTGTGCCACTTGGCAAGGGCTGGAAATGGCTTTTAAAAATATTTGATAGATACATGTGTGAGTGAATCAAGCTGAGAAAATAACTGATGCAAGGTCACAAAACTGGAAGATTAATGCTGAAATCATAAATTATTTTTTATGAATGTGTTAATTATGAAGATGTGAGAATGAATTACAGGCACTTTAGTAATTGAAGGAGCGAGAGGCAAGTTAAGAACAAGAAATGAAAAAAGGTTTCTAAATGCAAAGGAAAGTATCAAGTTTATCTACTTGCACTGAATGAATATCTATAGAAATGCACCATTAATAAAAAATGTTTTTTCAAACCTTTTAAGGGAATTCTAGCAAAACACTCTTTTAAGATATTTTAATGCTGCTATTTTACCTGGTAATTTTAGAACTATATAATATGCAGTCAGGGGGCAGTGATATGTTCCCCAAAAACTATACTTCATGGGCTGGGAACAAGAAATGATGTTTCTGGCTGAATGCTTCTGCCTTTCCTTATCTCCTCTCTTAGATATTATTTGTGAAAACTGCCAGCCTATGATCCCCAGTTTGATAATTTCACATTTGTGAGAAGGATATCACATTCGTTATAAAATGTTCCCTTTTCACAAACCTCCAGAGCCAGGTCTTCATTCTTCAAACTCCTTTGTTCCAGCAAAAATAATTTTAAAGCACAAGAGATAATTGGATGAACATATATTAATAGTTGTATTTGAAATATTGCAATGTGTACTAAGGAGGAACTTGCATTTCATCAATTCATCTTTAGTCCATCTGGTTCAAAAGTAGAAGCATGGTTCATATCACCATATATGGAATGCAATATTTTTCTTCTGTGTAGAATTTCCGGAAAAGTCTCTGTAGAAAACAGATCCTCCTTGTGAGGTCTTCATATTCAAGCATAGCTATGGAAATTTTCCAACTCAGAAAGGAAGAAGGTAAAGTCTTGGTAACTTAAGTATATTTATTTTATGGTTTAAAGTTCAACTTCCCCAAATTTTTATCCAGGATTATGTGTGTATTTTAGTGCAAACATAATGTTTATCAAAACATGACACTTCCTTTGGTTAGTCATGAGTTCTGCTTTAACTAAAGAAAATGACAATTTTGGTACACGGTCTACATACAAAAACTAAAATTTCAAACATTTGCAAAGTAATTAGTTATTCCTATATTTTTACAGCTGTAAGATACTGAAAATATAGAGGAACATTTGATATATTACAGCATTTATCTCTCACACACACATACTTTCTCCTTTCACACACATTCTCTCTCTCTCTCCATATATATATATATATATATATATATATATATATATATATATATGACTAGTTGTATTAAATTTAGTTATATGAGAATGACAAAGGATAAAACTTATACTAATCCAATGTTGTGCCAATGCTTGTGGGGAAAGTAAAGCTTGTATATGAAAAATGAAGGCACTAGGGGTCATGTTCCTATATTAACATAGGCCTTCATTTCAAAATAACTGCCTCAAAGTCAGATCATTAGTGAGAAGCAGAACAAGGGCTTTGGTCAGAAGGAGTGTGGGAACTTCAGCACAGGCCTGACAGGAAACCCCTTCTATACCCTCGTTTCTTAATTCTCATTCACTTTTTTACAGAATGTTACTTCCTTTTAACAACATTTGGAATATCAAACACAGGTATTTGGGGGGAAAAGCATTGCCTTTCTGAGAGTACAATGGAGTAAACTTGTGTACATTTAATTTGTACATAGTAAGGACTTCAACCAAAGACCCCTAATATCTGCATGTTATGTCTAGGTCTGTGTTTATGTTTATGTGCATGTGTATATTTACATGGGTACCCAAAAGTACATGTACAGCTACATCCATATTTATCTATCTAGTTTGAACAGACAAATCAAATTTTAATCTACTGACTTTTGAAACAGTGAATACATATTTGGCTGTATTGAAATCATTGAGAAATCATATAGTTAATGAATGAAAAGTCATATGTAATAAACTTTTTGAACATGATAGAGAATATTTTTAAGGACATTCCCTTTGGACCTTCTGGGCTTATGTAGAATCAGTCTCCCTGGCAAGATAATATGACACTCCAGAAGAAAATATGGAGCTTGGCATGTAACACAACTGGTTCTAATCTCCCGTATTATTAAGTGCGGAACACAAGCAAGGCATTTATTTGCATCGTACTCATCACTAAGTCTAGATAAGTGTAAAGAAAGTGCTTTTTCACAGAATTGTGAAGCACTACAAATTGCAAAGAATTATAAATTATTAAGCATGGAACTACACATACTACAAAGGTCTAGTTATAAAGACAAAGTGTTTTAATAATTTTGTTTATAATAATATCTAAAACCCTAACCATTTTGGCTCAGTGGATAGAGCATCGTCCTGCAGACTAAAGGGTCCCAGGTTCGATTCTGGTCAAGGGCATGTACCTTGGTTGCGGGCACATACCCAGTAGGGAGTGAGCAAGAGGCAGCTGATTGATTTTTCTCTCTCATCAATGTTTCTAACTATTTATCCCTCTCTCTTCCTCTCTATGAAAAAATGAATAAAATATTTTTAAATATTATCTAAAAATATTGTTTAGGAAAAATAAAAAAAAGTTTGTTTGTGTAGTTATATGACTTTATATAATGGTTTATCTAATATTTTGAATATATAATCTCTACATATTAAAATTTTGATAAAAATATAAACAGAGTATAAACTTTCAATGAATTAATAAATGGCTGTAAATAAAGGTCAACATGCTTTTATTTATCTAAGAGAATAAAGGCATTTTTAAGTGTAGTCATGGGAAATACATGAGATACCTGTTAATTCACTTACATGAAAGTTTTAGAATAGCTATTTTATCACAGATATATACATGTGTTCATTATATCTTTTAAAATAATTCCTTATCATATTAATTTGTTTCCTCTAATGAAGCATGTAGAGTTATTTGCTTACATCAGCATGTCTCATCATGTTTATTTACCTGGAACAAACCAGGAGATTAATTTGTTTACCTAAAGTTATCATTTAATAAATTAGCAAAATTAAAGAAGAAAATATCAGATAATTGCTAATGTTGGTAAGGTAGAATACTCTGAGTTCTCTTTTGCCTTTGCCTTAAATGTTTTTCCCCCAGAGAAGTCTGTGTTCCAGATTTCACATTTTTAAATTGAGAATTTTGCACTTTCATGACTTCATAAATCTCTACATGTGAATGACTTCCAAATATATATCTTTAGCACAGATCTTGCCTCTGCTCTTTAAACCTATGTCTTCAACTGCCTACCAAAGGTGACTAAATGGTATCTCATAAGTATATCAAAACCACAGTGTCTAAATCTGAAAGCATTAATTTTCCTCCAAAGTTTAATACCCTTTAATCACATCATTAATGCAGTCACACAATCCTAAAGCCTAATTTTTTCTTCAAATACTTTATTCCTTTTAGTCTGTACATAAATTAGTAACACAGTTCTTTTTACCCTACCTTCTTCACAACTTTTATATCTACCCTCCCTGCTTCATCTCCATTGGTGTTGCCTTATTTCAGGAAATTATCTCTTATCTGTACTACCAGAGTAGTCTCTTAAATATTATAGGTAATTTATATAAAATTTGGCAGATAAATCTTTCTAAAACTAATAACAACAATGAAAATGTGAACCCCATTACTTCCCAACTTCAAATTATTCATTCCAGTGCTTCCTGTTGGCTGCTAGATAAAGTGAAATATCCTTAGCATAGTATGAAGAACTCACCATAATTTGGTCCCTTCCTAACTCCCTAGAGATACTGTCTTCACATTCTGCTCTTATACATCTGAGATACAAGTAAAATGGAACTACTTGCTCATCCCAAAATACTTATGTTTGGCAAGTGTGCCTAGAATACTGAATCTCTAAATCAAGTCATATCACAAGGGGCAAGCTGTCCATCAGTTTTCCAATTCAAATAAAATTGTTCACCTGTTTATTTTTGCACTGACGGAATCCTATATACCTAAATGTTTAATTTTCATAAAAATATTATATTTATATATTCTCTAAACTCTTCTTTGACTAGTACATTATGGTTAAACTCACTGAAAGCTGGAATAATGACTCATTTCTCAATGAGTATCCTTAATCTCTGTGCTTAGAAAAGTAACTGACAAAGCAACTGCCTACCAAGATTCATACAATGAATTAATTCCAAGCCAATACATATTTGTCAAACAAATTGGACCAATCTTCTTGATGCTTAGCCAGGAGAAAAAATAAATTGAGTTTGAAATTCAGGGAATAAAAGAAATAATAAACACAATGATGATGATGATATTGGTGATGATTAAGAAATGCCCCAAAGTGTTCTGAAAGAAACCAATTCTGTGGGCTGCTGAGATGGTGGCAGGGGGTTGGGGGAGTGAAAGTCACTTTAACATGAAAATCATAATAACAGCGAGAAAGACACTTTCAGTAATGAATTGTGTAACTTACAAATGATATTTGTAAATATGTGATCCAGTTGCTGGCAATAGAAAACTGGGTTATAGAGTATGGATGTCTTTTGTCTTATTTTGAGTAATCTTTCAACCAAGAAAAATGGAATTAGTATATTCTAAATTGATAGTAAGTATTAATGTTTATACCTCATTTATCTCACATTATTGAGGAAGGATATTATCCTTTACATTAACAGAATATTTAAATGACTAACAGGCTCTTTAAAAATAAGCATTTGTTCTATATCCATATGGGTACTATAAGGAGCTCTGCAGACCTTATATTTCTAGGAAATAAAACAAGCAAAGCTGGTGAAAACCAACTGCAAACATAAATAAGGTCCCTGAAAATTGTCCCAAGGACATAAAGAGAAAAAACACATTTAGTTTAGAAAACCACCTAAAATTATGTAAGAACAGTGAGAATCTGTGCATTTAAGCTACAACCCACTCCCTCCCTCCCACCATGCAGAGCAGCTTGATGAAGGCTTGCTACACTTGGATGGGTATGGCCAACACATCAGAGATCATTCTGTTCTGATCTCCCAATAAAGAGTTACCATACCTGTGAAGAAGAGGTATGAACCCTACTTGGTGAATATATCCAGTAGGTCAAGAGCTCCCTTCCTCTATCAAGCCTCTACACATAGGATGGAGGTTCTACATCAGGCATGGCCAGCCAAAGTCCTAGGGCCATGAGAGTCCTTACATCAGCTTACTTGCTGTGCAGACATTGAGTGCTGGGAGAGAAAACTTGAGGGAACTAGAGACTATAGCCATGTTCAGCCTATAGAGTAAGTAGCTCAGAGATTTTTCCCAGCAGGAGAGGAAAGCAAAGCCATACCGTATAAGACGATTTTTTGGCCCTGAAAAATATGTCTCCAAGTGGGGGGTAGTCTTATATGGCGAGTATATAACAAACTCTGTATTTTGAGTGGAAATGTTAGGGGGTCATCTTATATGCCCAGTCTCTTATACGCCGGCAAATACGGTAATAATGGAAAGCTCCAAAACTCTTCCCCAGGTAACTGACTTTATTTGAAACAATATGGGGAAGTAAGGACACTTAAAAAGAACAACTTAATTAAGAGCTATAAGCTAAACCACAGACCACCTAGTTTACCGTAGAGAATAAGAAAAAGAGATAGCTAAAAATAGTCGGCTAGAGTTAGAATAAATCTGAAAAAATGGCCTTAATTTAACTCCTGAATTTAACTGGATCTGACTGCTGAGCAATTTATGCACCAAAACATTGTCAAAAACTATAGAGCAATAAATCAACAGTTGGGAGAGCCTAAAATGTGGGGTACAATACCAAATGAAACATACGCATTGACAGATAAGCCAAGGGAAGTGAGCCCTGCTAACCCGCTGCCTTCTCTGGGTGGCTGTGCACATGCTCAAGGCCCACCTTCCAGGAAATGATACCAAAACCTGCACAGTATTGTGGAAACTAATTTCACTAAAACAAATAAACAATCAACAACAAAGCAAGCCCTCAAGAGGAATCTGTACCGAGGGTTGCTAAAATAAAAGGTCCAGTTTATAAGAAATTATGATCAGGCAAAGAACAGAGACTGGGACCTAGACATAGTAAAAGAGACAAACACAAAATAAAACAACCAAAAATATGAGAAACTAGATGTCAGATTTCACAGATAGATCTCAAAGTAACCATAATAATAAATATAGTACTAAAGAAAGCCATGAAGTATAGAAAAATATAAAGATAATGTCACATCAAATAGAACATATAAAGAATCAGAAATAATTTTTAAGAAATCAAATGAAAGAGATTAACCAAATAACCTAAATGCATTTATGTTTAACCCATGGATACAAGACAATAGTTCAGTGAATCCTGGGACAGAGGGCAGGAGTACAGGGGACCAATGCGGGGTAGAAATTGGGCATCTATAATACTTTCAACATAAATATAAATTTAAAATACCAAATGGAAATTCTAGAGTTGGAAAGTAAATAATTAAAGTTAAATTTTCTTTAGGAAGTTACTGGTAAAGGTAATTTTGTAATTTACAGTACCATGTAAATTCGTACCGTATTTGCCGGCGTATAAGACTATTTTTTGGCCCTGAAAAATACCGTATTTGCCGGCATATAAGAGACTGGGCGTCTAAGACTACCCCCTAACATTTCCACTCAAAATACAGAGTTTGTTATATACTCGCCGTATAAGACTACCCCCCACTTGGAGGCATATTTTTCAGGGCCAAAAAATCGTCTTATACGCCGGCAAATATGGTACCTGTCCTTCTTTTAACTGATTTAAAGAGCAATTGTATAAAATATGTATATAATTGTACTATTGCCCTATAACATCTAGAAATGTAATATGTTCACCAAAGAAGCACAAAGATAGTAGGTAGGAGCAAGATGGAGACTCAAACCCACAAGAACAAAGGGAGAAAACCTTAAATATAAGAGATAAATATAATGAAATCTATAAATATATACTTCCTTTCCTTACTTTCCTCAGCTCTTACAATGTACATGAAACTATACAAAATAATAGCAATGCATTGTTGATTTTGTAGCATCTAGATTCAGAATGTATAACAATAATAGGGGAAAAAAATGAAGCTATAGAGGAGTAGCAGTTCTGCCTCTCACTGGGAGTATGTTAGTATAAATCTGAAGTAGATTTTGACAAAATAAAATGTATGTGGCAAGCTCTGGAGCAACCACAAAGAAAATAAATCTACATATAATTTCAAAAATATATAAGTATTTATTCCAAAACCTAAATAAGCTATCCAGAATAAAAGTTTATAACTGTACTGCCTTCTTTCTTAACCAAAATTTTGTGTGAACATAAGTTAAATCTTCCTGGCAACTTTAGGCTGCCATAAATATAATTGACAATTTTGATGTGTTGAAATGGCTATAAAACAATGTGAAGCTCAATTACATAGCATTGTTTACTGTTAATCTAACTGCCCCTGTGCTTTGACTTTTGTCATTTGTCAAGTGGTAATGCCTTCTTTGTATGCATATCACACATTATTCTCAGCAACCAGTTCAGAGGACTGTAAACACTAAACACTAAACAAATGCATAAATAAAGACTAAATAGAGTCCTGAATTGGTTAAAATGTATAATTTTGAATATTTATTAACTCCTTGAGACTGAACTTTGTTCCTAAAATTATTTAACTTGTTTATGGTTCAGTCCTCTTATTTATCCAAAGGAAATAAATATAGTGCTTATGTCAAAAGTTCCCTGTGAGGATGAAATAAATCACTATGTAAAGACAGCTCTCAGAACTGGAGTATTATGGACAAAGATTAGATTTTTCTATATTGGTTTTATGCCCTGTAAACGAACATTGATATTCAACATGTTCTCACAATCCTGTCACTATGCACGTTTCATGCTTATTTACCTGTTCTCTGTTAAATGTTCTGATGGTTTGTGTCAGGGAGTGTTAGAATTCATATCAAATAACAGAGGATCTGCATTTGTGGAATCTCGTTGACTGACAGCTGGTGGTAACCTGTAGGAAACCTGTGCTTTTAGAATGTTTTTCTGTTATTGAAAATTCTCCTTAAAGAGCATGCAATATGACTAAAAAGTCCTGCTGAGTGTCAAGAACTCAAGAACAGCCCTGAAGAAAATGGGCTCCAAACTTACACATTGAATGTTTAATTTATAGTGTCGAAGGGTTATAAGCAGCTAAAGCATGTCATCAACTATAGCTTTCATTTATATATTTGTTAACCTTTCTGTCTAGTATATGTCTTTAGCTTTAGAATTATAAAAGGTATAATAACCTCATCTTTGTGTGTTCATGCCACCCACAAACTTCGGAATCCTGTGGCATGCGTCAGATTTTTCAAACAGATATTCTGCCAGAGACCTAGGCAGCTTTCCTGGTAAAAATGTGGAATGTACATGTGACAACGAGAGTAAAGAAGCCAAAGATTGAATTGTTTCTATCAATTATATGCTTTTACCTCAAGCCCTAAAAGCTGTTAGCACCAGAAAGGTAGATTCATACATTTCAAAGGCCATCACACTGTTGTCTTTCTCAACCACTGAAGAATCAGAAAGTCAGAATCTGGTTTTTAATAACAACAACATAAAAATAAAGAAGACCGCATAAAACTCTTCTCTTCCTACAAGTAGGATTTGACATTTTAAACTTTTAATATTTTTAATTACTGATAAATAGAAACATATAACACAAATGACAATATTTCTTAGACTACCAACTAACCAGGCTTCATTCCTTGGCTAATTATCAGAACTGGTTGTTTTACAGTATCCAAAATTTTAAATGTTTAAATAAACTGATGAAAGAAAAGAAGGGCCTCCAAAAAGATGGATGATCATTGAATACAAAAGCATTTCTCGTTCATTATCTCACTGAAATTCAAAAGGTCAAGTAAATAAGACACCTCCTTTCTACATAGAAGTTTTCTATTCTTTACACCAGTTGCTTTAATAATAGATAATTATAGCCCATCTACAGACTTCATAGAGCTTAAATTGGATATAATTTTCTTCATTTTCTGTCTTAAGTCACTTTTAAAATTTGTTGAAAAATTTTAAACATCTGCTTAATTTCACTAAAGAAGCACTATGTTTTATTATAAGTGAGGCAATCTGTATGTTTAGCTTATTTCTCATGTGTGTATATTCAGCAGGAATATGATATAAACGGGCCAAGATGTTGAAATAATACATTCATTTAATCTCCATTTGCAAGATGCAGGGGAAAAACTAACATGTAGAAATTTAAGATCACAATGGCAAAAATGGTCATAGATGAAGCCAGAGGGTCCTTGTCCATTTGCTTCATTGGCTCCAATTATTATCGACAGATTAAAAAAAGGCACTCACTTGTCCTGGGAGGCAGAAGCTTTTAGAGCATCGTATCTTATTTGCTTTCAAGTCAAACTTAGTTTTATTCCTTCGGCAGTTGCTCAAGCTTATCACTGTATAATTGGCACCCACAGCTGCTGCTTCTGTATAAACCATATGAACATCTCACAATCCTGATTATTACCATCTCATTTAATATTAGTTCACTTTTTGTGCACAATTAATTGTGCAGTCACACAAAAAAAGCAAACCAAGAAGAAATAATATGTCAAGTCTTATCTTGAATTCAGAAAAACATTCCTTTTGTGATCTAATGTTTAGACTATATAATAGTTTCCTTAAAACCATACATTCACTTGTTTTTTCTGAGTAGTTTGGTTTCCTTGTAAATTAAAGGTGAAAAATTTTATGAATAATTCAAATAAAGTAACAATATAATTGTAAACAAAATCAACTGCTGCATTCAGCACTTAAATGATAAATCTATCTTTATCTGTGAAACACAATTTAAAATAATGGACAGGAAAGACATAAGGTGAAGTAGAGCTTTATCAAGATAGTGCCTTGGGGCTTATGAAGATTCTCCAGTTGATGATAAGGTGAACTAAAATCACTAATGCAGAAGCAATATCTCCTTCTGGTACCATAAACCAAACATTTATCCATCTGCCTTCTCAGTGGGATGCAGACCCTTGTCACATAATAGAATTTACTGTAAGTATGTTCTTAAAAAAAAAACCAAAACACAAAAAACACAGATGTTCCTCTTAATCACACCAGTTAGATGTGTTATAAGCTTAGAAATGTACCCTGGCTGACAAAGATATATTTAGAATAAATAAGGCTGTTTAACTTCTTAACAAAAAGTAACCCACTCAATCATTAATTCATTTATTCATGCACTTCCATATTTTAGGGTCAACATATTAATGAGGAAAAATATAGACTGCATGGGTCCAATAAATGCTATTAATTAATTCATGAATTTTTCTAACAGTGGATCTTTTATTGACAGGTGAGTAAATGGGTAAAATACATGTTGATAACTAGGCTTTTAATAAGGTAGTTGCAGGGTGTGGAGAAGTGGAAACAATAGTATATATAGCCTATGAGTATGTCTCATTCTGGTGGACCTTTGTCCTTGGACTATGAACTTCACCAGTGCTTCTCAGCCCTTTCCTCCCCCCACCTCCTTTAGGTGGCACAGGATGGATGGAGGGGCTAGAATTGTGTATTCCCTTCACCCAGATAGGTTAGGTTCTGGTACATGGTTTATGTTGATGGCAGGCCTTGTTAAGAGCAGAAGGCTCTGGTATATGTATTTTTAAGTGGTTTCTTTTCCCCCTCCTTCTGCTGGAAGTTCAAGGGCATTTTCTCTGATATTCACTGTGAATAACTGAAACTCACAGCAGGAGCTGAAACTCACAGCAGTTGGCCCTCCTATGACTGGGTCCTCTTGAAGTATGTAACTCTCCTATTTGCCCACAATGAGCTTTAGCAATTTGTCAATTGCAGTTGGCACATCCCTTAGTCAGCATTGGTTCCCACAGAGGTTTCCAAGTATGAATTTCTGTTCTGGTAAGGAGGAATTATCTGTAAGCACCTGTCTCTCTCTCAGCTTTTGTGAGCAGCAGTTCACCTGTGACTCTACTTCCCTGACAGCTCTAAGAAGGTTTGTTGATTTTTTCAGTTTGTTCGGGTTGTTACTTGTTTTTAGCACAAAGTAGCAACTCCTAAGTTTCTTACACCTAGAACAGAACCTGGAAATGTCAAGTTGGTTTCTCTTTTTCTCTTTTACATTAGAGACTTTCTGGTAAAAGAAAAATCTGGAAGTATCTTCTTAATATTTACTACCTTGCTTTTTATGCTTTATCCCACATATTATCTCAAAAGAACTAAATAATAACATATTCTGCTGCAATGTCATTTTGACAGTAGAGAAACTAAGACACATAGAAGTTAGGCCAATTTTCCGAAGTCACACAGTAAGTGGAGGGCAAGTATTCTAACTCAAGGCAATCAGGCTCCAGGCCCCTCACTATCAAATGCTCTAACAATCCCCTCCCCAGTAAATCTCCTTTGTAATTAATTTTTTAAAATTATAATAAGTGAAAATATTTTTCTTAGCCCTATTGAGCACAAGTATATGTAAAGAGGATAGAGGCGAAAAACAAGAGTCTACTAAGTTATACAGAATGATTGACAAACACAGGATATTCTAGAAACATGCCCATGTGGATATAAAAGACCTTATGTTTAAGGCATAATTTTAGCTATCTCTTTAATATGATATTAAAATAAAAGTGATTATAAATAATATTTTTATACACATGGTAATAAAATGTAACTGAAACATGTGTGGCATTAGTAACTTTAGCTTTTGGTAGCTTAAATTTACATTTGTTCTCAAATGTAATTGGGGATAATGGTAATTTTAATATCACTTTAAAATGGCATGTCCATTTGATAAACTTGTCTTAAGAGGACAAAACATGTTACTTTATGCTGAAAGAAATAAGTAAATAGACACACTTGTGAATCATACAATTGATCAGTTTCTAATGCAACCTAAAGTGAATATGATTTTCCTTTCCAGGTTATTGACGTTCAACTAAATAGGATTCAGCATAAATTAAGCAGTTGCAGGTGAACAACTAGACCTTAATTTCTTCATCTGACTTTTTTTAAGTACATCTATTTGAGATTATTTAATTAAACTTGCACTGGTATCACAAATTGACAAGCTCATACACTGAAGGCCTAATGTAAGCAGAATTACTTTTAATAACAGTAAAGTTGGAATAAACTCCTGCAGAAATGCTATAAAGAGCTAAGATTAAAGCTCCATGATGACGCCATGCTATTTGGAAGACCAGAGCCTAGGAAACCTAAATATTATTTTGAATCATTTTGTATACATTTGTTGGATGTGCTTCAACAATTCTTTAGAGAACCAAAACAGTGAGACATCTGGGAGTTGGATTTTCTCCTTGACTTGATAGAACCGTTGCGTTTGGCTTAAATATCAGACAGGACCTATATAAGCCTTGCTCTGCCTCTGATAAGCAAAGCAAATGAAATAAGCTACAGAGCCTTTCATAGCATTGGCTCATGCTGGATATCCAAAAGTGATTTCTAAGGAATAATGACACTCAAAAGAAACTAACTTGTGTGGATTGCCTTCCTCCCGTGGGTACCAGATCACTTCCAATGTATAATCAGGTGGTCTGGCATTCATTTGACTTACGAAACTATCAGACGTTCTGTATCCCCCATGGAACAGACATTTATACATAGACTCAGGTCTGTCATATTGTTTCCTGGACTTGCAACATTTTCTTTCTTACTGCTCATGAAAATCTTGTATATGAACATCTGCAGGAACTTTCATTCACAGTCTCTCTCCCAAAGCCTCATCACAGACATAAGGGCTGTGTAGCAAAACCAGATTTCATTTGGACAGTTCTGTGCAAGACATCATTTGTGAATGACCTGATATAAATTATGTCCCTCTTGGAGCTTTGACATAGAAGATAAAGAATATAAGTATGACAAACATACAGAATTCTTTTTGGTATGTTTCTCTTTTTGTGAGGAAAAATAGTCTACTTTTATTTTTTTCTTCACAAGTTTAACCACAAATATAAGTGTGAAAGCAACAAAATTAAACCTGAAACTTAAGATTATTTTAAACATCAACTTTTAGGTTATATAAAATAATTTGATTCATATTAGCTTCCATTATACATAGCAAAAAAGTATATATCTCTGTTAAAAATCATAATTTATATTATTAAGACAAATTAGGGATTACTATAAGTTCGCAAACTATAATAACTAGTATAGTTTAAAAAAGAAAAAACAAACAAACAAAACATAAGTCCTAGTGACACAATATAAAGTATGATGACTATAGTTAATAATATAGTACTGAATATTCGAAAGTTACTAAGGAAGTAAATCTTTTTTTAAGGAAGTAAATCTTAAAAGTTCTCAGCTAAAGAAAATATGTTTGTAATCATGTATGGTGACAAATATTAACTAGAATTATTGTAGTGATCATTTTCTAATATATAAAAAATATTGAATCACTATATTGTATACTTGAAAATTAATAGTTATACATCAATTATACCTGAAATAATAAATAAAATCCAGCTCTTTCTCCTTGCTTTCCCAATGTCCCAAGATGTATACACCATCCTTCAACAGCCCAAGTCAGAAATTTCAGTCATCCTTGAGTCTTCTCTTTTTTCACCCTCTATATCTGTCAGGATATGCTGCGTTATTGCAAATGCCTCTCAACTCTCAGTGACTAATGCAGCAGAAATGTATTTCTCTGACTACTGAGTCAGAGCTGGGGCTCGACTCCACTTTGTCACACTGACTCTAGGCACCTGGCTGATAAAGCAGCCACTATCTTGAACATTCTTGGTCAACACAACAGAGAGCAAACAACTCCAAATACTTTCATCCTGGCAATGTAATTATCAGCCCAGAAACAGCCCATATCACCTCTGCTAGACCTAGTAATGTGGCCCATCACCCAACCACAGGAGGCCAGAAAGTACAACCCTATCTTGTACACAAGAGGCAGAGAGTAATAAAAACTAATAACTAGCACTAATGACTACCACACTCTCTTAGGAGGGATTCTCCCATTGCACACCCTGTGATAAATATTCATGTGAAAATGACTTATTAGGCAGTGCTGCCAGGAAAAAACAGTCAGGGAGAAAGACTGGGAAAAGAAGAAAGCCAAGCAAATATTCCATATCAAAGTCCCATGGAAGGTAATTAGGCTCAACTCCACAGAAGATAACGGAGAAGGTCTTACCTCAGAGCAGTCTGGACCAGGGGGCAAGGACGCCGGAGGACTTACACGTCTGCACCAGGAGTGTTCTGCCAGGGCTCTCCCCAGGAAGGTGTAAATCCCAGGTATTTCTGGCTCTTCTTGCAGGTGTTGGCTGTTGGAAGTGAAAGCACAGCGTGAAAATGGGAACGAGACCTGAAAAAATACAGGTGGAGCATTGACCACAGCTGCCACATGAAAACAAATTAAAAAAAGAAAATCTTGGTGGAAAATTACTTTCCTCTAGAATTATATGTTTAAATTGTATTTTGTAATAATAATAACTTTTGGTAAGTCAGGTTCACCTATAATGAAGCTTGTAAATCAGTAGCAAGGCTTCTTTATTAATACTGAGTCAACATCCCATTAACACGTCAACAATGTTAAGGAAGGTGTTACTCAGCATTGTGATAACTTTACTGTCCTCTGATTGAATCCTAGCCAATACACTCACCTTTAAGGCCTATTATCTGTTGTTAATGTTTAAAATAAATTCCATAATCACACGTTGTTGAGAAAGTAAATGCAGTATGAAAAGCAATAATAACTAAAGTCATTCTATTTTGACTTTTTGAAATAAGACTTTAGCTACAAAGTGCATTCCAGTTGTCAAATAAGAATGATGTCATCCTAAGTGCTTTGAAGATCAGATTCTGGGTCGGATATCAAGTAAAATTCTCTTATTTAAACAGAAAGAAAAAGGTGCTTTGGATATGTATCCTGTTGTGTTTTTTCAACAAATATATATTTTATTGATTTTTTACAGAGAGGAAGAGAGAGGGATAGAGAGTTAGAAACATTGATGAGAGAGAAGCATTGACCAACTGCCTCTTGCACACCCACTACTGGGGATGCGCCCGCAACCAAAGTACATGCCCTTGACTGGAATCGAATCAGGGATCTTTCAGTCTGCAGGCCAACACTCTATCCACTGAGCCAAACAGGTTTCAGCTGTATCCTGTTCTTATTAAATCTATTAGTAACCAGAAAGATGAGCTGATTTAAAGAAACAAACAAAAGTGACAAGGATAAGTTTATACAATACATTTAATTTAATTGACTTACAAAAGTGAATGACCTAGCTGATTTGGATAGAGCATTGGCCTGAGAACTGAAGGGTCCTGGGTTCAATTTCATTCAAGAGCACATGCCTGGGTAGCAGGCTCAATCCCCAGTAGGGGGAGTGCAGCAGATCCATGATTATCTCTCATCATTGATATTTCTATCTTTCTCTTCTTTCCCCTTCCTCTCTGAATTCAATAAAAAAATGTATTTTAAAAAAAAGTAAGTAAAAAAGATACAATCTTTCAGGTCTAGGTATGTTCAGTAAGTATCTCTACCAAATATCTACAATATAGTTAAAATAGACAAAGACCTGCAATAACAAACAATTACTTTAAATATACACATAAAATTGGTAGACTATTCAGATACATAAATGATTGGTAGACTAATAACAAATTTGAGATTGTATCAAAGTCTCTGCTCAGTCTTTCCAAGAAGATAGTTTACAACCAGACATTTCATTAGTCTGCATTGTTAAGGAAAGATGCTACCTGAAGTGTAGATGTCATAGCCAATTCCATGAGTTTCTCCCATAAAGAAAGTAAAGGGGGGAAATAGCTTCATGATCTCTAAGCTAAACAAAATAGAATACCAAATGTAAATATATTTAAAAACAAAAATTGGGTAATATGGACAAACATATCAATGCCATAGTCTATCTTTTCAAATATTTTTAATGTTATTTGAGCTCTTATCATACACCTGGTCTCATGCAAAGCACGGATAATAGAGCAATGAACCAGATAATCTTCCCACCTTCATAAATCTTATAATTTTATGTATATGTCAATTATAAGTGATAATTCTATAAAAGGTAATTACAGAATGTATAAAGAGCATATTATTCAGAAGATATGAATTCATTTTTTTTCCTAGTCAGAGTCCATCTACCTCATCCCTACAGTATGTTTTCCTGTATTTAACAAACAAAAGCCCCAATGGGAATTCATATGGATAATTTTTCTTTCTCCAGAGCAATTGGAATAAAGGCAGACAGACTATCTTCTTTCAAACTCTTCTTCTTTACCTCCTCTGAGGCCCTGTAAACCAAAACATGTCCCCATCCTGTTTTGGAAAAGTTAATAAATGCCATCTAGTGTTTGACTCATTACTAGTTACAGGAGAAATGTGAGCTTTTTGAGATATGTTCTGCTAAGTGTTTTCAAAGAGCCAATGTGAAAGCTGCTCTAGGAAAATACAGTACCATATTGGTGGAGAGAGATATTCTCTGTTTTCCTTAGTTTTTTTTTTTTTGTTTTTTTTTTATCAAAAGGCTGGTGATACCTCTAACAGGTTTGGCGCAGTGGATAGAGCATCAGTCTGCGGACTCAAGGGTCCCAGGTTTGATTCTGGTCAAGGGCATGTACCTTGATTGTGGGCACATCCCCAGTAGGAAGTGTAAAGGATCAATAAAATATATATTTTTTAAAGGCTGGTGATAATTTTGCTGTCTGACTTTCTCAGGCTGAAGGGGATAAAGTGCTATTTCATTAGCAAGTGTGTGGTATCTCCAACATAGCACACTTCCCCTATAGCTGACTCCATCTGCCATTGATGTTGAGAGGCAAATGAAAAACACCGTTAGCCCTGGCTGGTTTTGCTCAGTGGATAGAGCATCAGCCTGTGGACTAAAGGGTCCCGGGTTGGATTCTGTTCAACAGCATATGCCTGGGTTGGGTTGTGGGTTCAATCCCCAATGGAGGGTGTGCAGGAGCAACAAATCCATGATTCTCTTTAATCATTGATGTTTCTATCTCTCTGTTTCTCTCCCTTTCTCTCTGAAATCAATAAAAATGTATTTAAAAAAAACGATAATATGACTGGTTCTTGCATGTCATATTCTGAAAAATGTTTTAGGCCAGTACCACTGAACAAAAAAAAGTTTTTAGTTTGACAAATCAAAAGGCCACCCAAACTGCTTGATATAATATGTGGGGTGCAAAAGCCTCGGGTTCAGCAACTAAAACTTTCTTTTACAATGATGACACAACACACTTATTTTCCAAGCCAATGCTTCCCACCTTGACAGTCTGCTGATAAAAGCGAGTTATGAATTATGACTTTGGTAGGTTTCCATTAAGACTTCTATTCCCTCTAAGCAACAGAGTCCAGCAAAGCAACTGAGCTAACGTAGCTCACAGACATCTTAGCATTTTAAAAGGCCAAAGTTTGGTTTAAATGCCAGAGCAAGAAACAAATTCCCTGATAAGTCCTCTTGTCTGATATTGTGAAATATAATCTGATTCTATTTCAAAAGCATCCTGTGGCCTGTCCCGCCCCTCATTCTAACCACAAGTGGAATAATGTTAATTATTAATATTTATACAATTGATTGTGATGATGGTGTGCAATATTTATACAATTTATTGTGATGATCTGTGTGTGTGTCTGTGTGTGTGTTTGACTTCATAGAACTGTGTAACAATATAAAGTCAATAAAAACAATCAATGAAATAGATATTGAGCAATTATAAGAGTTTTGTTACAAAAGGGAGTGGAAAGAGATTTGAGAATACACAGCAAATAATACATAGGCTGTATGTTTAGAAAAAAAACAGTGTCAAAATGCCCACGGAGGCATCCTGTTGTGGAATGAGATGAGTGAGCACTGTGCTAAACAAGAGTGAGGAAGATGTTGTCAGGCAAATGGAAAGACATGGGAATTAGGACAGAGTAAAGATTTAGAAATCTAAGAGAGAACCAACACATTTGTAACATAAAGTAAAGAATGAGGGAGTTAAGGCTGGAAAGCTGAGAGGCAGCAGATCTTCAAAGACCCTATAAACCAAGGAAAAGCATGTGAAACCATTGGTGAGTGAATTTATTTCCTAAAAGGCTAACAAAGTTGGACTCCAATATGTCTTACTGGATAAAGACATTGCTTAAAGCAGCAATGCCCATTGGGCTTAATTTATAAAGCAGTGAAGTGCTGCCAAGCTAGTGTTATGCCAGTTTATATGGGAGGATAGAGATATATTTTTATTAGTAAACATTGTTACAGTGAGCAACCATGCTCAGGCCTAAATATTAATCATCAATATCACATATGCCATACATAATCATGCTCATGAATATGAAAATATGAATACATAAAATATACAACTAAAAGTATATATCTAATGTAAAATATAGGAAACTATGAAATCCTGCAGCTGGGGAAAAAAAAGCTTAATGGTCATCCCTTTCAAATTAGAATACTATTTCTCAGTGCTGGTGCATACAATGATTTAAGAGGAGATCAATGGATATTTAAATTTTTATAGCTATCAAGTTTTTTAATGCATAATAGAGTAGTAACCTATTACTAGCATACAAATGCCTATATTTTATGAATGTGATCCCTTAGGTTGAACCCAAGTTTTTTATTTTAATACATAAAATTACAGTTGTTATTTTTTTAATGTCAACTTAATAATAGCAATGCCCATATGTGGATAGTTGAGATGATTTTACATAAAAATGGAGACTTAATGCCCTGTCCTTCTAAAATACCCCAAGTGTTTGTCCAGTGTCCAGCAGAACAAATTCATCTAATAGACTATTTATTTCAAGGTAGCTCTTTTTCATTCTGACTCTTTCTAGTTAGAAAACCCTTCTTTATGCTTAGCCAAAATCTGACTTTAAATTTAAGCAGTTGGTCCTATGTTCTTCAGGCAATATAAAACAAATCGAAATATTTTCTTGTGACATACAGAAGTATGAGCATGAACTGATTACAATGGAATTGTTTATGCTGGTGAAGACATACAAGGACTGTTACTTGCTCCACATCTATATATCTGCCTAATAAGGAAATGAACGTCCTTTTGGATTCAGTGTAGAAATTGTTCTTCCCATTAGAAGGAGCCAAGGATAAATAACAGTTTTACCATTGCCCTTCATCTTCATCTTGTCCAATTTCATAGCAATGGAAAAGAAAATAGAGTTCCAGCACACAGAAATTGCTCAGAGGGAATGTAAAAAGTACAAAGTCAAACAAATAAGTCATTTTCTCACCCAAAAATTGATAATATAGCTACTCATTCAAAATCTCACTCCTTAATGTGAATTCACTTATCCCATGGAATTATTTTTTTCTTTCTTATTTAGTAAAGTAAACCACCCTTTCCCACCAAATACTTAGACAGGTGTATATGTTTCCTAGGGAGATTTCAAGAACATATGATGGCTCTATGGTTATTATGCTGATAGCCCAAATCACTAGAAAGGTAACATACTTAGAAATTGGCTTGTTATCAGGGGGTTATATATAATTACACGTTCAGGGATCACTCAATAACAAAAGCCAGATTCCTAACATACTTCCCTTATTCATCAACGCAATTTTTTGGGGTTCATTTTGATCTTATCAATATCTCCTATCTCAGTCCAGACTACAAATACATTTTTCCTAGTCTATTAAAACTGATTTTTTGTCTTTATACTTCTTGCTTATTAACAAATGCAGTAATGGAAAATATAAAATGGAAAGCTAGCTTTAAAACATTCACCAAAACCATTTTTGTTGCTGTTGCTTAGGAAAGAACTTCCCAGCTACTTCCTGTTACCCCTTCTTTCGGTTTCCCTGTGTGGGATTCTGGAAGCCAGAGCTAAAGAAAGAGGGAAGAGCAGAGGTAGAAGGCAGAAGATGCCCATCATCCCTTCTCTACCTAGTAATTGTTTCTAGCTTCAAGCCAAGTAGGAAGAGATACTTGCAAAGGGAAAACAATTACCTTTAAACAGAGTTATACTGTATTTTTCGCACCATAAGACACACTCGACCGTAAGACGCACCTGGTTTTTAGAGGAGAAAAATAGGAAAAAAAATATTCTGAACCAAATAGTGTAATAAAATATTTAATAAAGTATAACAGAATAATATTTGAACCATATAAACTGAACAACAGTCAACAGTGGCATTGAGAACTATTATCACTGTCATTAACACATAAAGACAAAGGTTTGAATACTCTAGTCTTCTGAAAACCCCAAGAACTCTTCTTCGCTAGAGTCAGAATTCATGAAGCTCATTTGGTCAAAATGTAGTGTAGTGTAGTGTGTGTGTATGACATTTTACCTCAGAAGCCGATGACTGGAGTGAGGGGCATGCGCACTGCTGTGTACTGTAACACCGCCTACTACATGCTATCCTCCAATAGTATACGGCGGTGACACAGTACAGCAGCATCGCGCCTTCCTGCACACATCGGCTTCCGTAAGGAAGGTGAGGGAGGACCTGCTGCCACTCTGCCAGTATCTCAGTGGACTACTGAGAAGCCTGGATACGGGGGAGGGATGATGCAGTCCCCAGGGACACGGAAGGTCCCGGGGGACCCGCTACCGCTCTGCAACTCGGACCATAAGACGCAGGCACTTCTTCTATTCGGACCATAAGACGCAGGCACTTTTCCTTCCACTATTTGGTGAAGAAAAAGTGCGTCTTATGGTCCGAAAAATACAGGTAAGTTTTCAATCTTACATTTGATGAAGCATTCTAGTAACTGAAATCTGATTATTTTTTAACAAATATTGACCAGTTGAATTATAATTATATAATTCTAAAATTAAATTTTTCATCTCTGGGATTCTCATGAAAAAGGGATAATGAAATTTCAAATTATAAATAGCAAACATATAGACTGAAAACTCCTGTCATTTGACTTGTCCACTATTCTGAATAGTTCATTATAATAATAAAGGTTTCCATTTATTGTCATGGTTACTGACTACTGAATGAGTTCAGTCCAATGAGGGTGGAACAATAAAATGGAACAAGAGAACTCCATATGAGTGTGCCCAAAAATCTGTTTTCACAACTATTTTATTTTTAAAAGAGAATCCAAGCATACATTAAATAAACAAGAAGTCAATTCTATTTCAAATATAGTAGAACCTATATTTAGTTTTATCTGATAGATCAGTCCACCTTATAATATGCAGTATTACAGTTAGTGATCCTGTTTTTTTAAATACCTCATATTAATTAAATTAAATTATATATATATATATATATATATATATATATATATATATATATATATAATTTACATGAAGGTTTTTATTGACCCATATCACATATTTAGAAAACAAAACTCACCTTAGTCTCTATATCTATCATAATGCTTTACTTCCAGTGAATATGATGTGGTAATATAATGTCTTTTCACAGGGGTATACACCTAAAGGTGATATAATAATGTATGTCAACTGTAATTGAAAAATTTAAGTTTTTTTACCCTAAATATATATATTTTTAAACATTAAAATTTAATACTGAAGAATACTTCATCCACAGCCTACATTTAATTTAGATATGTATAATTACCACATTTTTATGAACCAGAAAAAGTAAGGTATCCAATGTTTGAATAGACCCTCCATGATTTACTAAATAAGCTTACTTCCTCTATACTTGGATAGGAGTAGTTAGGGGACTCAGCCATTGAACATTTCTTGGAAAAGTCATAATTCCTCTTTAAGTCCTAGTTCTCTCCTTTTTCGAGTGAATAATTTTAACTAGCTGGCCTTTATGTTAATGCTAAAAATATACATTAAACATATTTCTAACTTGGAGACAATTCACTGTGCTTCTTACTTTAAGAAATTATCTTTAGCCGAGACCGGTTTGGCTCAGTGGATAAGGCATCGGCCTGTGGACTGAAAGGTCCCGGGTTCGATTCCGGTCAAGGGCACATACCTTGGTTGCGGGCACATCCCTGGTGGGGAGTGTGCAAGAGGCAGCTGGTTGATGTATCTCTCTCATCGACGTTTCTAACTCTCTATCCCTCTCAATTCCTCTCTGTGTAAAATCAATTAAATGTATTTTTTAAAAAAGAAATTATCTTTGTTTCTGTGTGAATATGCATTTTAACTTCTTATTCTTTTAAACTCTGTAATAGGGAATAAGACATAACAAAATTGTGCTGTTCAGTAAAACCATAGCCTGTCTCTGCATGTTTGGGGTGCACTATGCAAGCAACATGGTTGCTTCTCCCTTCATTTTTGCCTAATGACACTGCCTTTCTTAAACATCAACATAGTATTAATCACAGTGGAGGATGCGGATTCTAGGGAAAGTCTGCTAGTCCTCTCCTGTGGATTCACATAAAAGATGGTGCTCTCATCCAAGTAATTCCAAAAGGTGACAAATATTACAGATGCTGAATTTATGGGAGTGCTTGCTCCCTGTTTATTAACTCATCCATCTTGTGAGAAATAAAAGGACCAAACAGTGAGACAAGTGGGCTTTTCTTATCCTGTCAACTCAATGATGTTTTAAAGTAATCAATATCTATAATTACTAAATCCTGCCAAAAAAGTTAACTCTTCGCTGACTCGTTGTTGCCTACCCATTCCCAAATGTGACTTCGCAAGTAAATCCAAAATTAACTAGAAAAAATACAGCTTCAATAATAGCATTGATTTCTTTCACCAAATCCATGTTAATAAACCTATTTCACATTCTATCTTCCTTACTATTTATTTTTGTAGCAAGTGTTCTTAATTTGGGACCCATGGCAAAGGGTGTTCTTGTGTGCTGCTTAAGTGTCCATTCTTGATGCATAAGTCTTGTACTCAGGTGATCTCACAATTTCAAGGTCTGACAGACTTAATGCTGAGATCTAACACACTTGAAATATTTAGTTTTTGGATTCCAAAGGAGAGAGGGGATTAAAATAGTTGTCAAAGAGTTCAAACAAACAAACAAACAAACAAACAAAAAAAAAACGTAGGTGATCTGAGTTTATGCACATTTCTAACTAAATTCCAGCCTGCAAAGTAGAATAATTTAAATTCATATTAAGTAAAAACTGCAAATCCTATATAATAAAAGGCTAATATGCAAATTGTCCCCAGGGGCAGGAGTTCAACAGACCAGGAGTTATCTGTGTGCTGACCACCAGGGGGTGATGCAGAACATGGCAGGCATTGCTATGTAGCACTGGCAGTGGGTGGCAATGGAGGTGCTGCCAGCCCCGATGGGCCCTGACTAGAGTGGGACCACAGCAGGCTGGTGGAGCAGGTGAGCTGGCATTGCCAGGCCAAGGCAGGTGTGAAGGGAAGCCCTGGCGAGTGGAAGGGAAAGGAAGCTCTGTCCTGCAGCCAGCAGCTTCAGGGACCCTACCTGTGCAAGAATTTCATGCATTGGGCCTCTAGTAGTAAATATGCTAGTTAAGAGAGCAAATCAATGATAAAGAAAACAAGCAATAATAAGGAAAATCAACCAAGACAAAAGTTGTTGTTGTTTTTTTTCAAAAGATCTTTTCAAAGTCAATAATTTCATGCAAGACTGAGTTCAAAATGTAAAGATACCATAGATATTCAAAAGGAACAGAAAATATACTATAGAAAATTTCCCAAGAAATGTGAAAACAAATTTACTGTAAAATAAACCTTAACAAACTGAAATAAAAAATATAAAATCAACATAATTCTTTAATTAAAGAAATTAAATGCCTAACTTTAAAACTTTTCCATTATGAAATATCTAATTCTAAATGGTTTTACTGGTGCAGACTGACAAATAAACAACAAGAAGAAATAACATCAGAGGAAGAATGTCATTTTATGAAGCCATAAACCAAAATTTTTTAAAAAAACAACTTAATTTATATATTACTCATAAGAATAGATAGATAAATATGGAAATGCTTAAAATTACATAATGTAAAGGGATCTAATACTATATAAAAATATGATCATCCAGGGCTTATTCTAAGATTTAAGGTTAATTTAATATTTGAAAATCAGGTAATATAATAAATCATATTGAAAAAAATGAAAGGTAAACCCTATTATCATTAGTAAATACAATAAAAGTATCTGACTAAAGTTGGGATCCTTTTATCAGAAAAAAATACATTCCCTTATAAATTTAAGAATAAAAATGTTATATCACCTAGGGATATAATCAAGAAAATTAAAAGTACATGTCAAAGCAAAAATTGGTACACAGTTGTTCCAAGCAGTGTTATTCCTCTTAGTAAAACAGTGAAAACATATGTCAATCAGTGTATGAACAAATAGACAAATTGTGGTATATCAAATAGAATGTTATTTAACTATAAAAAGAAGTGAAGTATTAACACATATTACAACACAAATGTGCCTCAAAAATTGCTAAATAAAGAACAATACACAAAAACCTGCATATTGTATGATTCATTTAATGTAAAATTTCCAGATGGGAAAAATCCAGGGATACAAATTCCATTACTGGGTGCCATATGCTGTGGGTGAGGATTAACTGTTTAAAGGGATGGTATTCCTTTTGGGATGATGAAAGCATTCTAACATTATATAGTGGTAATGATTGCATTACTGTGAATATACTAATAACACTGAAGTGTGAATTTTATGTTATGTAAGTTGTATTTCAATAAAGTTGTAATACTTTAAAAATTGCATTTCATTATATTAACAATAAACATGTGGAAGCCAAAATTAAAAACATAATACCATTACAATTTCGACAAAGTAAAATGAAACACATGGATATTACTTAAAGCATATACCATATCTGTTTAACAAAATGCTGAAGAAACAAATTTTAGATATGCAAAAGGAAAAGAAGATATACTATTAGCAATTTTCCCAAGAAATGTGAAAATAAATTTATTGTAAAACAAACCTTAATAAAATGAAAAAAATACAAAATCAACATAAATCTTTAATTAAAGAAATTAAATACCTAAAGCATACACCATGACTGTTTGTGGATTAGAAAATTAAACATAGTAAATATATCAGTTACTACCAAATTGATCTATTTCTATCAAAATAGCAGCAACATTTTTTGTAGAAACGGACAACATTTTTTATAAAATACAGGTGTTAAAGCAGAGGCCCTACAAAAACTAAAATAATGTGTTAAGCAGAATAGTGCCTTCACAAAGATGTTCACAACATAACCCCAATATCTGGGAATATGCTAGATTGAGTGGCATAAGGGAACTAAAGTTGTAGATGGAAATAAGGTTGCTAATTAACTGACTTTGAGATGCATTTACTGCATGTCCCAGCAATGGAGCACCTGGTATTTATCTCAGAGACAGAAATATTTATGTTCACATTATATCTGTATGCTAAAGTTTCATTGAAACTTGATTAGTTATATCTCCCAAATGGAAACATCCTAGATGTTCTTAAAACAGGTTCATCTTATCTAATAAAACAGTAATATGCAAATTGACCACACCTCTGCTACATCCACAAACCTCACCCACCAGCCATGCCCACCAGCCAATCAGAGCAAGTATGCAAATTAGCCCCAGCCAGGATGGCTGCAGCCACAGAGATCAGGAGGGAGTCTTGTGTTTCTCTAGCAATAGAAGAAGCCAAGTTTTCCACCTGCCCTAGCCAGCCCAAGCCTCCACTCCAAGCTACACAGTTTGAATGATAGAGGGTAAACAAATCCAAACAGAAATGGCAGCAACCATGGAGCAAACAGAAGGCTTGGCTCCACTCCAGGCTACAACGTTTCAATTGTAGAAGGTAAATAAATTCCAGATACCTGGGCCTCCTCTTGGGTAGCCAGGGGGCATGGCTGGCCTGCAAACCACCACAGGTCCCTTGCCCAGGCTGCCCCGTACCCCAAGGCAACCCCACCCTGGTCTGGGACACCCTTCAGGACAAACCAGCTGCATTCCCCCACCCCTGCCCCCCATGCACCAGGCCTCTATCCTAGCTAATAAAAGAGAAATATGCAGATTGACCATCACTCCAACACACAATATGGCCACCTCCATGTGGTCAAAGATCCTGCCCCCATGTGGACACAAGATGGCCACCACAAGATGGCCAGCATTGGAGGGCAATTGGGAGGGACCAAGGGAGAGCAGTTGTGAGAGAACAGGTCTGCAAGGGAGTAGAGTTGGGAGGGACCAGGCTTGCAGTGGAGAGCAGTTGGAGGCAATCAACCCTGCAGGGGAGGACAATTAGGGGTTACCAGGCCAGCAGAGCGGGGAAGTTGGGGTAAACAGGCTGGCAGGGAAGCAATTAGACATAAATCAGGCTGACATAGGAGTTATTAGGGGGTGATCAGGCTGGCAGGCAGAAGTAGTTACAGGCAATCAAGAAGGCAGTTAAGCAAGCAGTTGGGAGCCAGCAGTCCTGGATTGTGAGAGGGAGTCCAACTTCCCATTTAGGCCCGATCCCATTGGACCTAAATAGGCAGTCGGATATCCATCAAGGGGTCCCAGATTGGAGAGGGTGCAGGCTGCACTGAGGGACACCACCAACCACCCCACCCCCGTGCACAAATTTCATGCACGGGGCCTCTAGTATATAAATAAATTGTATACTAAGGAATAGTACTCAGCAATAAAAATGAACTATGTAGATACAGTATGTAATAACATAAACTAATACTCAGGAATTGTTCTAAGTAGAGAGAGAGACAGAATCCCATAAAACTACATTGTGCATAAAGATTCCATTTCAAATGATGAATGTTAGATATGAATGACAGATTCATATTAAAGTGGGGGTAGGGCAAATGGGAAAGATCTGCTATGATAAAAGGGTGACATGAGGGATTTTTATGGTTTTGGAACTGTCCGGGATCATCCTATATAATAAAAGGCTAATATGCAAATTGTCCCAATGTGCAGGAGTTCCACTAACCAGGAGTTAGACGTGCACTGACCAACAGAGGGTGGTATGGAACATGGAGGGCATCGACAACTTAGCATTGGCAGTGGGAAGCAGTGGAGGGTCTGCAGGCTCCAATGGGTCCCAACGAAAGCGGGACCACAGCAGGATGGTGGAGCAAGTGAGCAGGTGGCATTAGGTCAAGGCAGGAGCGGGGTCCCTAATAGCCCCACTGGTCACCCCTCAGATGGCCCCTATCACCAGGAATAGGGACTCTACCCATGCATGAATTTCATGCACTGGGTCTCTAGTGATTGCATAAATGATACATTGCACAGAACTTAAGACATACATACATACAAATACAAGCACAGGGGAGTATAATTACAACTGAGAAGCTTTGGTCAGGTGGCTCAATTGTTTGGAGCATCATCCCATACACAGAAAGATTTTGGGTTTGATTACCTATCAGGGTAAATACCCAAGTTGCAGGATTTATTCCTTATCAGGGCACATATGAGAGGCAACTAATCAATCTCTCTCACATCAATGTCTCTCCTCTCTCTCTCTCTCTCTCACTAAAATATTCCTTAGATGAGGAATAAACAATAATAAATAAATAAATAAATAAATCTGAATAAATGTGAATAAGATTTTTGCATTGTGTTAATAACCTAGTTGTAATAACAACCTGGTTGTGATAATATAGTGTATTTTTGTTAAATGTTACATTGGGTTAAGACCCATTCTTTCTCATGGCCTCACTTTAATTAAATTAATTTCAACTGGCAATTAAGGTCATATTCTGTTTTACTGGGTGTTAGGACTTCGACATTAACTTTAAAGTACACAATTCAACCCATAAAGAGTCTTCTCTATGACCCCTCAAAATGTATGCCCTTCCTACATGCAAAATGCACTCACCCATCTGAATATTACCAAATGCTTAGCCCTTTCTATTAAAAATGCTAAGTTCAAAAATCTCATCTAAATGTCAAATTTCCATATACCATTATCTAAGACACCTAATTCAGTTATGGATGAGACTTGGGTATGGTTTATATGGAGCGAAATTTCTCTACATCTGTAAATCTTTGAAACTAGACAAGTTATCTATTTTCTGAGCAGGGGAGGAGTGTAACTGGATAAAGAAGGTGAAGGAATTAACAAAAGAACATATATATATATATATATATATATACTCAATGGACAATGGTTTTGTGATAAACGGTTGGGAGGGGACACCTGAAGTAATGCCAACTTTAAAATATTTTTAATAAAAATAAATACATGATCCAATGGTGAGATCAGCAAAATATAAATATTCTCATTTTAAAATAAATTCTAGCCTTAGCCAGTTTGGCTCAATAGATAGAGCTTCAGCATGTGGACCAACGGGTCCTTGGTTCGATTCCCATTACATACCTTGGTTGTCAGGGCTCCTGCAGGAGGCAACCAATTAATGTGTTTTCCTCACATTGATGTTTTTCTCTTTCCCTTTCTCTAAAAATCAATAGGAAAATAACCTCCAGTGAGGATTAAGAAAAAAAAATCTAAGAGGATAAAAAGGGCAAAATGGGGCCATGGTTCTTCAGTAAGTTCCAAAACCCAACCAGTCAAATTCTATTACCCTGTTTCCCCGAAAATAAGACAGTGTCTTATATTAATGTTTGCTCCCAAAGATGCGCTAGGTCTTATTTTCAGGGGATGTCATATTTTTCCATGAAGAAGAATGTGGTACACACATTTATTGTTAAATGAAAATAAAGGAAATTTATTACCTTTATATGGTATGGTAGTACAGTAGTTGTCAACACAAACCAGACAAACTGTGAATCCTGGGGGCCTTATTTGGGGGGGATGCCTTATATTTCACTCAGAAGGAAACCTGTAAGTAGGTCTTATTTTCGGAGGATGTCTTATTTTTTGGGAAAACATGACAGATTCTGAGGCCTTAGAGTAATTTTTCATGGCTTGGTGCTCTGTCCTCTGTGCCCATATGGTTGGCCCCTCAATCATGGGCTCCAACCTCTGGGAGTCCCAAGATACAGTCCTCCCAGGCCTTTGTACCTAGGGCTTTGCTTGGTAGTCCTTCTTCCTTTCTTCATTTGGCTGACTCTGTCCCTTCAGTGTAGGTTGGCAGTGTTTCTGCTGAAATAAAATTCTGAGCAACCTGTGAGTCTTTCTGGCATGCCCAGAGGATTCACACATTAAATAAAAGGGTTTTCCCCAGATTCTTCTTGGAGAATTCCTGATTTCTGCTGAAATAATTGATTGGATCCATGAGTCTTATTCAGTGTCTTTAAAAAATAGTCTCCCAGGCACACCATTTGTCCTGAGTCTAGATCGGACCTTCTAGATGCTGAAACTTTTCCAAATCATCAAGTGATAGTTCCTCTTTAGCCTATCAGTTCATTGCATTGTATTAAGAACGAAATTGCACCATCCACACTGTGCTTGTAAATCTCTGCTAAATATCCAAGTTCTTCGCTTATTTATTCAAAAGTCAAACGTTTTACTATAGTGTGTACATTAATTAAAGGTCAAGAATGTCACCTTTAAGAGAGATATTGAAAGTAGCAATGTATATGTGAATTTTCCTGTTAGATGCTAAATTTAACTACATATATACAAATGATAAAAGCAACTGAGCTAAAAAACAAATTTTTCATACTCATTTCTTTTATCCTCTGGACGCTGAATTATACTTTGTACTAAATATGGACCTAGAAATGCTTGTTTAGAAATCATTAAAGTTCTCTTACTTTTATTATTTTTAATCCCAATGTCTGTGATAAAGAGGTTACTTTAATCGTCTTTAAAATCAAATAAACCCAAAGAGGAATGAAGTGCACTTGCAGAATTTTTTTAAAAAAAATGTATTTTATTGATTTTTTTACAGAGAGGAAGTGAGAGAGATAGAAAGCTAGAAACATCGATGAGAGAGAAACATCGATCAGCTGCCTCCTGCACAACTCCTCCTGGAGGATGTGCCCGCAACCAAGGTACATGCCCTTAACCGGAATCGAACCTGGGACCCTTCAGTCCGCAGGCCGGCGCTCTATCCATGAGCCAAACCGGTTTCGGCCCTTGCAGAATTTTTTGAGTAATAACTAAAATGCCCTCTATTTGTATCACTCTTTAAAATTTACCAAAAGTAATTTTATATGTGATATTTCATATAAATAAAATTGAAGTAGATATATACACTATAGGAAACCATTCTTATTTCTTTCACAGGTAACTAATTGTGTGCTCAAATTTTCAAAACTCCCCATGACAGAGAAACAAAACAGAGCTCATATTGTGACTCAGGCCTTCTGACTCAAGTACAGTGACCCTTTCCAGTGCTTGTTCCCTGTGCAACCTCCATCAGCATGGATCCCCAACCCTATCCAACATGACAATGTTTTAAAAGAAATGGATCAAAGGACTTTCTAAACTGTCCTGATGAAGTTCATAAACAAAATGAGGAGCCTAATTGCCTAATTTTGAAATAATGTATATAATTCTCTTAATTATATAGACGAAAATAAAAGTAAGTTACAATGAAATAATTCTAATGTATCTGAAAAAATCAGGTATTTGCATCAATATGTAGAATAACCATAAATGCAGGCTGAAATAAATTTGTTGAACTGAAGAATCAAATTTTTCTTGATGGTAAATAATTATTGGCAATATTCCAAACATGGCAAAGTGAATTTTTCTAAGATAGTTACATTAGTTGCATTTGGGAGAAATTTGATGTAAATGAATATTCAGCTATATTACTTACTATCTTTAAATGGACTTTGCATCTACTTGAATGTCAATAGGGAGCATGACCATTACTCAGAGTGTATCTAACCTCCCTGGCCTTTGCTCAGTACATGCCAATAGAAGACTCAAATGTTATGGCAAGCAACACTGTCCCCTGAGTTTCGTAATGAACCCTAGATCCTGATAATCTACTCTTTTGTGCATCCTTGAACATAGCGTTTGGCAATAGGCACACTAGCTGGGAGCTTCAGAAGCTTCGCATTTCTTTCAATAGAATAGTAAACACCCTTGGAACTTGCATATTCTCCCTATATTTTCCCCTGATAACTACATTTGAAACAGTTTATGACACTCTGCACTGCACCGAGGCAGACTGCTTCCTCAGGAGAACAATGAAGAAAGGGTAGGCATAGATTTTCCTATCTAAGATTATACCATGTCACATAAGTAGGAAATCAACTAGTTTCAGTATCATTCAATAGGCTTTTATTAAATGTCTCAAATATCAACCATATATATGAATACATAAAATTATGAAACAGTTAAAAAATGATTGTAATCCAGGCAATTAAGCGTGCTCATTCATAAGTATCTCAAAGATGGAAGCTTTTATTATTAATCTATGTAGGAGCTAACTCACGTCCTACGGTCAGAGTTATGGTGACAGGCCAAGATATCATTTGCAGAGACTACCAACCACAGCTTCCGTTATTGCATGTGTCAAAATACCCCAGTGGGACGGAAGATTTATTAGAATGTTCTTTCTAGATAAAACCCTGTTGTGAATCAAATTAGTCATTTTGTATTAAATAGTATGTTAAGCAACAATTCTGGAGCTACTTAAAAGTTATTATTAAGACACATGTCACATATTTTCATAAATTGGAGTGTTAAAATAAAAAAAATGGAAAATGTCTTTTATAAGTTGACTTTCAACTGTTTAACATTATTTGATTTTCATGCAGCAATCTTACATCTTATTTCACTCGTGCCGCAAACCTTATTTATAGCTTCATAATAAGTATCTTTCCTTTTGATCTACTGAAAATTTTTAAGAATTTCAATAATAGATGTGCTTACTGGTGATGAATGGTCCTACACATTCTCATATTTACTTCAGTATTTTGTATGCGTATCTAAAGTCTACATCTAGAGAAACAGACCAAGAGAGCTTAAGCAGTGTTAGTAATCCCTATTTGTCACTGGGCCCTTGAGTGTTTTCACAAAATGTGATGAATGAGAGGGATAAAAAAGAAAGGCCCCAGGTTCTCCGGGGGAGGATCAGCTCAGTGGATAAGTGATGGCCCAGATCTCCCTGCGCGCTTCTCTGAGGGGGAGGTTGGGAGCTGCTGTAACTTTTCATTAGAAACTAAGCAGGTAACTTCTGGCACTTGATCTTCTAATGAAGCGCAGCATTTGTGCACTGTTAATTTTCTATTTTGATTTAATTAAATCACAAGGGTCCAAGTGTGCACAAAAACACATACAAAGATCCATAAGCACTTGGAGATTTCTGAAACAAAAACTTTCATATTTAGAGTTGATAAACTTTTAAAGTAGATTAAAGACGATTTAAAAATATATATTTACTATTATAAAGAAAAGGGCTACCTTCTAACGTGGCAATCTATACTTGAGGGACAGTAAAGAACCTATGAAAAATCTCATAGCTACTTACACAATTCCACCAACAAAAACTTTAAAAGCATGTTTGGAAATTCCATTGATCTCACGCATATACAAAAGCGACCCAAAACAAACATATGTTTTTCACCTCCTAACTAAATCACTTTGACACTCCATCTACTTCAGTAATCTTAAAAACACACCTTACAAAGTTACAATTCATTTTATCTGTGATTGCTTGACATGGAGGACATCTGGGAATGGATTCACTTAACATCTGGGACACGTCAGATCATTAGTAGAAAGAAAATGTTGATGAGTCCCTGAGTGTTCAACATGGCTGGACTTCACAGGCCCATGGACAATTTCAAGACCAATTTTATAGATGAGTGCACACATGCACACTGATCAACAACTGAGAAGGTAAGAGAAATAGAAAGAATAAAAGAGAGGAAATGAAAAGAAAAAAAGTACATCTCTCAAAACTTACATAAGACCATATCATTCTACTATTTATGACTTCCCATTGAACATCAAATTAAATTCCAATATCCGTACACAGCAAGCATTATGCCACATAACTTGGGTTCTGGCTTCCTTTTAGACCTCATCACCTGCCATCCTTCCCTTGGAATACTATATATATTATATTAACATTAGCCTCTTTTTGTTTTTACTATTGTTTTGGTTTATTTGTTTTGGTTTTTTTTTTCTGAATTTATAAATTTCTAGCTCTTCCTTGCATTAATTTAATACTTACAGTTCCCATTACATAAGTTTTCTGGTCCCAAGTTTTTAAATGCTCAGTTCTTTTCCAGATCTGAACAAATGTTACCTATTCAGAAATGTCACCTTGCCTGAAGCTGTCTGTCGGTAAATCTAAAGTAGCTGACCCCATTTATACCTTCTCACCTTATGAACCCTGTTTGATACCTTTATAACACTTAATCTCATTGAAAACTACTGCATTTGTTTAATAATTTACTTTTCTGACTCTTCCATGTTAGGTTGTGGGCGCCATATTAGCAAATACCTTAATTTCTTTTACCCTGTTAAACCCCTCAAACTAGAATATAGTAGGTGTTCAACAAACATGTTTAAATAAATTAATAACAGATATGTACAAAGTGATTACATACTTTCATTGGAAATTATGACCATGATTTGTTAAGGCTGATTGGTCCCACAAATATTGTTGGTTCAGATTCAGCCATATTCAGTTAGACCTTAGAGGAATTACTCTTAAAGATAGACTGGCTAAGGAGTCTACCAGTTCAGTTAGATTGTGCTAAGAAAGATTAATATCTCATCACAGTCTCCATTAAACTTGCCACAGACTTCGGAGCAACCTGACATTAAACGATGATGCTGTTGGAATACTGACTTGGCTGTCATGGTGGCTTAGAATGATTGCTTTATCGCAGCTGCAAAGGAGCAGATGATAGGAGAAAGAATGATCAGGGCTTTTTGCCTCATATATTGCTGTCATAGGAGAAACGAAACTTGTCTCTTAAGTTAGTTATAGTTTTTCAGGAAAAACATTCTGAATAAAACTTTCTTGAGAAATATATACAATTTTTATTTTATTTTATTTTTTGCTAAAGCAATAAAAGCTAAAGGTCCCAACATCATCATTTTGTGCTATTACACTTGGCAAATACATGACATCTGAATGTCTTGAAAATAGGAAAGAAATGAAATGTTTTATAGAATCTAAATTAAACAAACCAGTGGTAGCACAGTCCAGATTTTAGCAAATTATCGGGAACACTTTTAACTACTCTGTGTATTATTCTCTTTCTCCCCAATAGGGAAAGCTGTCTAGAACTCAATAGGTTAACTTGTAATTAGGGTAAATCTCAGGGAGATGTGTAAAAAAATATACAAATTTGAACATTTAATTAAAGAAACAAAGCTTGAGGAGCATGAATGAAAAAGTTTACCTATCATCTATCCATCTAACATCTATTATATAGTGAAAATGTAGGGGGGGGGGGAAACACACAAAAACCCTTAAAGAGTTCATGGTATTTGATGTGGTTCTTGAAGCTTCACAAAACAAAAGTAGAATGAAAACATTACTCAGTTTTTTCCCTCTGCGTCTTTATCTCTCTTCTTATCATGCTATTACTTCTATGCTAACTTCTATATTCTTAGCTCAGGATTCAAACTCTAGTTTTAGATTTCTTGCTCTTAGTGTAGTATATAATATAGTAATCAATGATGCCTATACTAATGTAGTGCCTACATTATCAATTTGATGTGTGTTTGTATTTAATTCTGGAGGTCTTGGAGAATAATTACATGTTTTACCAGAGAAATAACATAACCTGATTAGATTTTAGTACATCACTCTATGAATAGTAAAAAAGAAATTACAGTAAAGGACAGCAAAATAAAAGATTTGTCAGGATATAAATATAATATTTTAGACCATAAATTTAAAAGGACTGTATAAGAGTAAATACTTTTAAAGATCTTCAATGTCAAGGATTTCCTCTCTTATATCTAACAAATGTAAAATAAACCTGAAACGATAGCTTTTCTCTGCATGGTGAGCTAAACTGAATATTAAGTAAGGTATTTATGGAACAAAGGGTATAAACAGGAATAATATGAGTATAATTATATTTATATAATTGATTTAAATAATGAATCCATAAATAGAACTGACTCATTTTATTATACATTAAAAAAACCTGTGTAAGGTTAAAAAACAAAAACAGAAACAAAACACTAACAATCGACTCAATGCTAACACGCACACAAACCATATAATTAAAATAAAATGTTAGTTTTAAAAGGTTAGTGAAAGGTTATAACCCCCTTCCCCTAACTGGTGGGCAGAGCTAACACATGACTGGCACCTGTTACAGAGACATCTCAAAGACATTGAACCACCAATCAGCACATGCCAGAGTGTCCTTAGAGCCCACCCCTTCCTGTTCCGCCCTGTGCCCAACCCCCTTCCCTTCCGGCCTTTAAAAGGTACCCCCAAGCAAGACATGGCTTGCTCATCCTCCATGTCCCAGAGGCATCAGCCCAGCTGGGTCCCATCCCTTTTTGCTCCCTCCCCACTTCAATTCTGATTTCTCTACCTCCATGATGGGATCCCCCCATTACCAGGGAATAAACTTTACTTTAAAATTCCCTGGTGGTCTGTTTCCTGCTTCCTTTCAAACCTAAAAGTTACATACATTTTTTTTGGCTATATAAAAATGAGATATAATCTATTTTTTTCTGGAACCATATAATAAGAGGAAATACCAAAATAGTATACTAGGAAAATAAATAATAACAGGAGACACTAATGGACATTAGTTGTTAAAAGGTATCAAAAAACTAACCACTTAGCCAAGTGAAGACCTTTCACAAGGTCAGATTGATTCCTTATCCTCTGAGGGCCAGAATGTACTCCCTAGGTACCCCTTTTTCTCCTCAAGATTCACTCTTCACCCCTTTCCATCAGGCTGTGAGGTCTGAGTTGTTGAAATGTGTTACACTTATCAATTCAATCCCCTTCCTCTCTGGCTTTGATTGGGATGACTAATGAGAGGTACTAAGGAAGCAGGGATTTTAGAGGGACACACAGGCAGGCTTAGGGATTTTTTTAGAACTGGGGTCCATGGAAAGGGCGGGGCTTCAGACTGGGAGAAGGTACATTTCCAGAACACAAGGAAGCCTGGTGCAGTCTCATTTCCATAAGACAAGGGAGCAGCAACAGGTATAGTTCCATAAGACAAAGGAACTGGAAGTAGCCAAAGAAAGGTCATATTTACAAAATAAAGAGAAGGAAGCCCTTCATTCAGAAGGAGAAGAAGAAAGCCCAGAGGGAAGGAGGAGGGAGAACCTTAAGTCCCAGGGGAATATTGACCATTCAGAGGGGTTATCAAAGCACCAGGCTCTGCAGCCTTTATAAGCCATGGGAAAAAGAACTCAGTGGGACTTTTCCCCCTCCCAACATGGAAGTCAGTTCAGGGAGCCTTCCCCCCCCCCCTCCCTACTTGGGAGTCCATTATGTGAGACTCTCCCTCGCTCCACATGGGAGTCTGTACTTGTTCTCCAATAAATCTCCATCTTTGCTATACCACTTTCTGTGCCTGGATTTGTTCTTTGATTCTGGTGGTCAAAGAATCCGAGGTCCAGTCCAAATATTCGGTATCACTAACAGGAGCGTATCAGACTTATTCCCAAGATATTTTTGTCTTAGTTCCCCTCATAAGGCCCACTCTGGGCTGCATCCTCTAAAACCCTAGGCTCTGTGTATAAGGTACTCTCCTATCAGCTACCACCTTAACCTGAGAGAGAGAGAGAGAGAGAGAGAGAGAGAGAGAGAGAGAGAGTGTGTGTGTGTGTGTGTCTGCTTCTCCTTGCTCCTCAGGACATGATATGATCACAAGTTTCTCTCTATTATTACTCTGAGAGTGCTGCATAATTCTTGATTTTCATTAATCTGTCCACCACCATTGTAATCAGTTATTCTATTAAAATTTTATCATTTATCCCTTTTTTTATTGCACCAATTCATTATTTTCTGGGTGCTGACTAATAAAAATAACTATCTGGAACTAATTTAGCTTTTAAAATAAATTGACTGTAGCAATATAGAATAAAGAAGATGTAATAAGAAATAAATCATTATAAACCAGTTATTTACTTTAAAATTATAAATATCTCTAGCTACTCTGTTTGGCTTTCTCATTCTATCCTTATATTGTGTTACTTAATGCATATACAAATTTTGTGAAATACCAAACAAGGGATTGAGAGTATAATAATGTAGTAAGATTTACAGGTTTCTTGTTTTAATGAGATTACAATCTGGTTGTAATCAACAAACAATCTCTTATGAAGTGACATTTAGAATGAAACCCTGACCGACCTGCATGACTTAGTGGGAGCATAGATCTATGAACTAAGAGAGGTCAGCAAACTATGGCTCTTTGGCCCCTTGAGTGTGGCTCTTCCACAAAATATTACGGCCTGGGTGAGTCTATTTTGAAGAACTGGCATTAGAAGAAGTTGATGTTTTAAAAATTTGGGTCTCCAAAGAAATTTCAGTCGTTGTACTGTTGATATTTGGCTTTGTTGACTAATGAGTTTGCCGACCACTAAACTAAGAGATCACGATTTGATTCCCAGTCAGGACACATGCCAGGGTTGTGGGCTGCATCCCCCATGGGAGGCATGCAGGAGACAGCCGACCAATGATTCTCTCTCATCATTGATGTTTCTCTCTCTTTCCCTCTCCCTTCCTCTCTGAAATCAACAAAAAATATATACGAGAATGAGACCTACAAGATAAATAAAAGCTGGCAGTCTAAGTGTTCTAAGCAACAGCACGTAAAATGGTCTTAGAGGAGTGAATAAACTTAAAGGGATATAAGAGAAATCAACCTTGGGACAGAAAATAGCAGTTGATGAGATGCGGAAATTTAGTACTTGCCAGGTCATAAAGATTTCAAAACAATGCTAATAACTTTGCTTCCCTCCACCCCCAAGATCAATGGGAAACTTCAGAGTACTTTGAATGGAGTGATGCAATTAATATTTGCATTTTAGATTTATCTCAGGGCAGTATAGGAAGTGTATTAGAGAAAGCAACCAATTGACACTGGGGGAGACAGAGGTAAAGAAGGCCAGTGCATTTGTACAGGTTAAAAATTTGAACATCAAGACAGGTAGCTAATGGTAATCATAAATATAATTATTTTCATCAATACAACTATAGCTTAGCCACTACAGGCATTCCTTCCTTGTTTATTGTTACATATTTTAATTAACTTTCTTTATTCTCATTTTTTCTATTCCATTCAATGAAAAGATTTGTAATATTTTGTGTGTCAGAATTCCCTGAGAGAAATTTATGAGAACATCTCTTTTCTGTTCAGAAAACAATTAATGAGTGCACATTCACTAAAATTTCTCCACTCAGATTTTGAAGATTCTTTACCAAAATCCATACATAGACTCATAAGTAAAGAAAACCTGAACCATAAGGAAATAGTTTGGTAAATACTCTCATTACATAAGCAAAATCAGGCTTAAATTACTGTTTTAATGTTTATATCATAAAATATAATTTAGATTAATTAGGCATGTGAGCAGATAACTGAGTTAAAAAGTAAAACATGGGTGATCATTTGAGAAATATCAATGAATCTTTGCTGATGTATGTTTTGCCTAGTTATCTGAGGTTTCTATATTTTGGCTTGTTTATTTGTTTTATTAATTTTTATTGATTTCTGAGAGAAGAAGTGAGAGGAAGAGAGAGAGAGAGAGACATCAATGATGTCTCATCAATTGGCTGCCTCCTTCCCACCCCAAACTGGGGATAGAACCTCAACCCTCACATATGCCCTGACTGGGAATTGAACCATGACCTCCTGGTTCATAGGTCAATGCTCAACCACCACTGAGCCAACTGGGTGCATGTTCTTACCTTTTATGAGATTGAGTCTTGTTATAGTAATAGTAATAAGGATAAATACAATATTGAATAAGTATTAAAGTGTGGAATTGAAGTGTGATATCTAAAAGTATGGAATGGAATGTAAACAAACTGATAAGCACCCTTGAGTGACCTATATGTAGGAAATAGATAAAGTGATCTGCACCCCATATGTAAGACCAGATAGCAAGGCTCCTGGGACCTGCTGATAAGACACACTGAAGACACATCTGAGCCCTGAAGACACATACAAAGCTTCTCTGAAGATCAGAGACATTCCTTCTGCTCCTCCACAGAGGGTTGCTCTCCACTTCCCCTGTCTGCACCTGTCAAAGCTCTGCCCAAACATTGAGCCCTGAACCCTGAGCCAAGGACCACGAGCCATCATGAGAGGCCTTAACTCAAGCAGAGCTGCAGCTGCAAAGTCCTCCATGAACAGTGTGTGTGTCTGTCATTGCAGATCCCCACGTGGCCTGCTTAGGATTCTGGAACCCACCAGGACTCTGGTAAATAAACCGTGAATAATCCGTGCATTGTATGTTTGTCTCCTGTGTAATTTATGCTCAGTGGAATTATTAATTAAGTGCCTAGGGTTGTACGTGTCAGATTTCTGGCTGAGGCACCCTAGGTCAACTGTGCATACGTCCCTTATGGAATTATTGGGACAAGTCTCTTAACTATTCTCTCTAGTTTCAATCTTCACCCCACATGGACATTGGTTAACGGGTATCATATTCCTCCACTGCATAAAATTCCCAATGGTTCCTCAATCTCCTAAGCTTGTAAGAATATTATTATCTGGCCTTAGTATCTGTCAATTTTCCCTTTGCTCAATCATAAAAGGTTACTTTTGCACAAATATATTATTATATTTAATCATCCAGGCCATTACATATGTTCTTTCCTCTGTTTGGTATACCCTTCTTACCGAGGTCTACCTGTGGTACTCCACAATCTTTCACAAATGACATTTTCAGTAGAGGTCTCTATTTGCCTCAGTAGAAAAAGTGGCTTCCTCTCTTTTTTAATTGCACCTCAATTACACATTTATCATACTAGGAATTTAACAGGCTATGTTGATTGAATTATTGACATGTTTGCTTCTCCTCTAAACTATAAAGGGGACTCTGAAATAGTGTTTTAGAACACTATTTTTTTAAAAAAGATAATATTTAGCAAAGGTATTAAGCATGTACTCAATAAATAATTGTTGTAGTGAATAAGTGTATGGATCAATTTTTGTTATTTTAATGGGAAACATGGATCTAGTGTTCTAAGTCACTGGCTTATGTGGCTTTTAGAAGCCCAAACCCTGTGTAAGTTACAGAGAGCTTATTTTCTTTGACTTTTCAATTGAAATATCAATAATTCAATTTAGAACGCCTATTTCATAACTCTGTCCATAATGCATAACATTATGATGGCAAAGACACCATCCTTGCCCACACTGTTCACAATCTTATTTATGTGCCAAAGAAAATGGAACCACTGGTGTATATACAAGGACACACTGAATCAAAAGACTTTAATTCCTACTAAAGCTCCTTTATTCTACATTCTCCACAATGCAGCCAATTGATTTTTGTGTTCCCTCTTTTGACATTGTATGAAATTCTATTTTTAGTTTTCTGGTACCAGTCTGTAGTAATTCTTTGATTCTGTGAACTCCATCAAATATGAAATAAAAAGGCACTATATATATATCTCCATCCTAAAGGTCAAGGTGATTCAGTTTTGCTACCAAAGAAATACCTTTAGGACCTCAGAATTATTTTGAAATAAGGGAATGAAAAATCCTGCCAATACCATATATGCAAATATGTTTTTTTTGTGTGTCAATCTAAAAAGCAACAGAAATATATGCATCCAGTACATATGTACAACCTTTCTTTGTTTCTTTAAAGGAAGATGTGGGATTTAGCCTGTCAGTGATATCTGTGATATGGTTATAGTAAAATCTGTGTGCAATGTGACTAGAACATTTGCATTTTTTTTTCTAGAGAAATTTATAAAACTAAATATTTACTATTTTTAGGGTTTCTACTGCAGGACCACATTAAAATTGCTGCTTAACTTGCCTCTGTAAATCATTTCTTTACTATGTAAATACCATTCAGTATACTGTGGCCATGTCTTTCTTTACAAATTCAGCCTCTGTTCATGTGATTCCTTATTTCAGAGGACTGTTGATTAATTTGGCTAAGAGAATAATTCCTTAATTCCTTTCATCTATTATGGAAGATTTCACACAGTCTCTTTCCTACTGTTATTTTTTCTCCTTCTACACAACAGCACTTAACTGCAGCCTTCCTGGTCTACTGTTTACAACACATGCATTTCACATCCCTACTCCAAGACACTTAACATCGTTTTAACTTCATAAAAAAAAAATCCAAAAAATCCCCCCAATGCCTCTCTATATGTCCAAGTTTTACTATGCTATGAAGGTTCACTGTCATTTTCCACTTTCTCCATGAACCCTTCATTAACTATAGTAACTTCTATTTCTTGTCCCTGTGCATGACTTTGTAGTTATTGTCTGTTTGCTTCAATTGGTATAAGTATTAATAAATTTGTTAGGTTATTAATTACTTTGCGTGTTTATGCTGAAATAGACCTCACCTACACACAGCTGCCCACCAGGTAGTAAATCAACAATATCATGTCCCTGAGGTAAATGGCAGAGATGAGTGCTGCTTTCAAAGGCTTGAGTATATCCTCCAAAATAAGAGGAATGAGTATCAGCTATATACTCAAGCCAAATTAAAGCAGCAGGGTATATAGTTGGTCTCAAAAAACCCTCCTTGAGAATGACTTTTCAGAAATTATAATGAGCTAGGAACAGTAGCACATTTATGCAAAAAAAAAATGAAAGAAAATATCCTAGAGTATAGTCGGCTCTTTTCTGTAAAGCATTTCATTGATTTGGAGGGGAAAACGATTGTAATGTATTTATTTTTCTATGTTTGTTTTAGTTCTTCTGTCACATTTGTACTCTTTGGCATGTTTTAGTATAATTTTAACAAAATGAAATAGCTATAGCAATGTGCTTGGCAGTTTTATTATTTCTAGTCTGTAAAAATGTTCTGATATTTTATTCAGAAGTTGTGCTTCAGTCTGTTCACATGTTTACTTCCTTGATTAATAAACTCTGAATTAAGCATTTGGGGGTATAAAAATTATAAAAGATCGAAATATGAGACTATGTCATAACTTTAATTGCATTCAAGAAAATATAATATGCATGTAAAGTAGTTTGAAAATTAACTGGCACTTATATACATTCAAATTTAAGTTCCAATTGATTCAGATTGTCTAGGTAAAACCACGGACTAAAAGAGCATTTAAGTAAAGATGAGTTACTATTCAAAGCAGTGAATGCCCAGCATGCTCTACCATATGCCATGAGTGTGAGCTGATAACTCAAAGCTACCCCTTGCCCGTGGGTGAATGAGGGCTGCAGCTCTGAGGCCTGATGACTCCCTCCTCTTGCTCAGGGGCCGCCCCGGGCCAACTAACTGAAGGCAGGATGTAACCCACCACCACTCCTTTCTTTAAGGCAGAACTAACTCTGTGATATAATTTATGCTTCAGCTTTTCTCTGTGGCATTAAACTGCAGGTATTCTCGAATTAAAATTGCATTCTTGCTTGACTTGCTATTTTCCCAGCCACTGCCCTGCTTCCCTTACCCCATTTCTACCGAGATCACTCCCCAGTACAGCACTTGGCCAAGACCCATCGCAGATTCCAATTCTAGAGAAACTTACTGAAGTACATCTTCAGAACAAATTTAAAAGAAACTGCTGCCGAAACCGGTTTGGCTCAGTGGTAGAGCGTTGGTCTGTGGACTGAAAGGTCCTGGGTTCGATTCCGGTCAAGGGCATGTACCTTGGTTGCGGGCACATCCCCAGTAGGGGGTGTGCAAGAGGCAGCTGGTCGATGTTTCTCTCTCATTGACGTTTCTAGCTCTCTATCTCTCTCCCTTCCTCTCTGTAAAATATCAATAAAATATATATATATATATATATATATATATATATATATATATATATATATTTTTTTAAAAAAAAAAAAAGAAAGAAACTGCTCTCCCTATTTTATAGTAATCCAGTCAAGTTTTCCAGACTGGTGATCCAGAATGGTATCAAATTATAGGTACTATTTGGGTTTTGAATAGATATTTCATAAAGTATTTTCCTTAAGACTTTCTATGGTATCTGAATACAAAAGGAAAAAGCAAGTTCCTAAGCTTATTAATTTTGATTACTTTTTAACATCCAAGACTTATCAAAGAGCATTATATCTTTCAACATTTATTGAATTATCAGTTCCCTTAAAGTAAATCTTTTCCAAGTTCTTTGATTTTTGGTTGTTTAGCTATGCCAGGCTTTTTAAAATGGGTTATTTTGAAGCAAATGTTATTATTAATCATAAAATGTTATCAATCAAAATACCCCTTAAGAGAAAAATCAAATTAGGTTAAATGAAGAAAAGAGAGAAAATTAAGGAAAATAAAATATAACCACAGCTGCAACTGGAAAAAAAAATCGCCATGATTGTAGCCATTGCATGAAAACAAAAAAGTCTTTTATCTCAACAAAATTGTTGCTTTGTTCTTTCTTCTTTGTTCTAATACAACATGATGTCAACAGTCTTTGAAAACTAAGCAAATTTCTATTATCAATTTGAACTGCCAGTTCCAAAGGAAACAAAATAATGAGAATTTTACCCATATGAGAAATACTAAAAGCCTTCATAAATACTGTCTAGAATTATAATTTATGCATCACATTTTTATATCCTTCAGATAAACTTATTTCATTGATATATAATAAAATAAAAATATTTAAGAAGATATTTACTTTATATATCACTAAAATTAAGCACTAGCTCTGGAAAATTGTATTTTCTACATTAAGTAATCCTAAATTAAATTGTGTAATATTCCTTTCCTTTGCCAACTAATTAAGGCATTTGTTAAACTTCTATAATTTTAAGGTAACAAGGAGAACATAATAAAGTTCTATTGAATTTTTCCCCATTAAGTTAACATTATAGACTTTTAATGAATGTCTTAATTGGATACTATTATTAACAGGGTTGATGCACAAATGAAAATCAGTCTGAATGTATGCAATATGCCTCATTAGCACTCATTGCAGGACACTAACCAAAAAAATCCTCTTAATTGAAAATATGTCCAATCTTCCCATGTATAACTGCCCATTTAACAATGTGCATATATTTCGAAATGCACTATTAAATCAACATCAAAATAGCATTTGAACTTAAATTTTATATGTTTGCACTCTTTGATGCCTGCTTTTCTTGCTTACTTCAATTTTCCCACTTTATTGCCTCATTTTGTTTAATATACAATAGCTAATTTTATAACTTGATTTTGTTATAACTCTTACTTTGCCTTAATTTAACTTAACATTTTTAACTTGGTTATTTTTCTTTTATTTTTCAACTTTCATTTTGATCTAACTTTTATCTAATCATTCCAATAACTATTCTCAATATGGTCACCTCTGATCTTTATATTTACACTAGGGTCACAGATCTTTTTCTCTTTTTCTTTAGGATCACAGATCCTTTTATCTTTTTATTTCTTTCTCCTATTTTTTTATTGTTTAACATATTACATAAGTCTCTTTTTTCCCCATTGACCTTCCCCAGGCTGAGCTCAACCTCCAGCACATGATCCCCCCCACCCCACTCCCCCGCCCTCCAGTCCTTTGGTTATGCACATATGCATACATACAAATCCTTTGGTTGATCTCTTACCCTCACCTTCCCTCATAGGTTGAACACAAGAAAAAAATCACACAAGCACAGATATTCTCAAACAAGATATACAGGAAAACACCCACAACAAGACTTGTCATAATTACAATGGCAAATGTTAAAGACAAAGAGAGAATCTTAAAGGCTGCAAGAGAGAGAAAGAAAGTTACCTACAAAGAATTTCCCATTAGATTACCAAATGATTTCTCAACAGAAACACATCAGGCCAGAAAAGAATGGAAGGAAGTATACAAAGCAATGCAAAGTAAGGGACTAAATCCAAAAATACTCTATCCAGCAAGGTTATCATTCAAAATTAAAGGGGACATTAGGAGCTTAGCAGACAAAGGCTAAGGGACTTTATCACTACCATGCCAGCAATGCAAGGAATGCTAAAGGAACTGTTGTAAAAAGAAGAAAAAAAACAAAGGAGTGGGGAGGAACATAGATAAAATAATAAAAATGGTTACAAACCAGTACCTATTAATAACTTTAAATGTAAATGGACTAAATGCTGCAATAAGAAGACAGTAAGTGGCTGAATGGATAAGAAAACATGACCCATGTAATTGCTATCTAAAAGAGACCCACCTCAGAACAATAGATTTACATAGACTAAAAGTGAAGGGATGGAAAAAATATCTTTCAGGCTAATGGAAATGAAAAAAAAAAAAAGAAAAAAAAAGCTAGGGTAGTGATATATATCTGACAAAATAGACCTCAAAGTGAATGTCATACCAAGAGATAAGGAAGATAACAAAACCTTCTGGAAGATATCAAGAGAGAGAGGGACAGCATTACGATCATAGTAAAATATAGTAAAATACTTTAATACCTCACAGACATTATTGGATAAATCCTCTAGATAAAATAAGTAATTAAATAAATAAGATCAGCAAAGAAACAGCTATCCTAAATGTCTCAGTAGATCAGATGGACTGAATTGACATATTCAGAACATTTCACCCCAAAGCTACAGAATATACATTCTTTCTCAAGTGCACATTGAACATTTTCAAAGATAGAGTACATATTGGGTCACAGGCAAAGTCTCTCCTAATTCAAGAAAATTTAAATCATATCAAGCATCTTCTAAGACCACAATGATATATTAGAAATCAACTATAAAAATAATTTTAAAAATGCAAACACTTGGAGGATGAATAGAATGCTACTAAACAATGATTGGGTTACCAAAGAGATCCAAGAAAAAAGTCCTGGAAATTAATGACAATGATAAAGCAGCAATCCATACACTATGGGACACAGTGTAACAGTTCTGAGAAGTGAGTTCATAGCTCTGCAGGTCTACCTCAAAAAACAAGAAAAAACGGTAAAAAAAATTACCTAACACTACAACTTAAAGAATTAGAAAGAGGCGATAAGAAAAGCCCAGAGTGAGCAGAAGGAAGGCAAAAATACCAGGTGTACCAGTTAATAATGTGGATTTTTTTCAATAGATGGAGTTACACACCTGTTGATATATATGTGATTTGATATGTATGCTATTTTGTTGTATTGATAGCAAGCTTCAAAACTTCATGTCAAATTTGCTGAATGTATTAACATCATAGATACTTTTATACTTAAAAATGTCAAATTTCAAGGCCCATTCTTGCATGAATGTGGAAAAAAAGAAAAGAAAAATGTAGAATTTAATGCCAAAAAATGAGCATTTGCTGGAAATTTTAATTCATTACTTTATTTTGAAGAAAATTGCTGCTGAATACTTTGGGTAGCTTATGGTGAACGTGCTCCATCTCAAGATACTTGTGAACACTGGTTTAAAAGCTTTTAAAGTGATAATTTTGATGTGAAAGATAAATAATGCCCATGTCAACTGAAAAAGTTTAAAGACCAACAATTACAGATATTACTGGATGAAGAAAATTACAGGCCAATATCCCTAATGAACATAGATGCCAAAATCCTCAACAAAATCCTAGCAAATCAGATCCAGCATTACATTAGAAAGATCATACACCATGACCAAGTGGGATTTATCCCAGAGATGCAAGACTGGTACAATATCTGCAAATCAATAAGTGTGGTACTTGACATAAAAAAAAATGAGAGACAAACATCACATAATTATAACAATTGATATAGAAAAGGCATATGACAAAATCAACAACCTTTTTTGATAAAAACTCTCAGCAAAGTGGGAATAGAGGACTCATACCTCAATATAATAAAATCCTTATATGACAAACCTTCAGCCAACATCATACTCAATGGGCAGACCCTTTTCTTTCCTACCTTATATGACCTACCTGTACCCACTGACCTCACCATTAATATCTGAAATTATTTTTCCCTTCTGTCTATTTCTACTACCACTCTTTTGATAAACTCACATCATTTTTGCATCGATTTAAACAATCTTCCTCCTTCTCTCTAGAACTGTTACATTGCTCGGAACAGTAATAGTTGAGGAAAACAGGTATTTGTATGACATCTAATCCAATCATGATTCTGCATAAAGTATGGAAGTTTACCTTTCCTTATTCTCACAACCCACCCTTCAAAATTCAATTCAGGTACCACTTCTTCTGGGAAGTCCTTCATAAACTATTAGGCTACTATTTATGTGATTTTTCTGCTTGTTGTACCACTCAGGACATGACTGTGCCAAAAGATTATCCAAGTATAGCATAATCATTGGGTCACCTTTCTTTGGTTCAATAAAACCTAGTTCCTGTGGTGCTAGAACATGAATTAGAAGATCTTGCGTTTCCTCAAAGATTTCCTTTTCCCAAAGATGCCCATATCTCCTTAATCCCTGGAATCTGTGAATATGTTTCTTAACTCACAAAAGGCGATTACATTTGCAAATGGTGTTAAGGTTTCTTATCAGCTGATTTTAAAATAGGAATATTATCAGGGTGGACTAATCTGACCAAAGGAATTTGAAAAGCAGAAGAGAAATATCAGAGTAAATCAGAATGATAAGACATGAAAAGTATACTCCATTCTTCTTTTCTGGCTTTGAAAATGGAGGAATGGAACCACAGAAATGTATTACCTTTATAATTTGGGCATGGGCAAATGGAAATAACATCACAAGAGGCTAAAACTCTAAGAAAATCACTTTCTTCTTTCTTTAAATTTTTTTGACAAATAATTAAAAAATGGTTTCAGGAAGTATGGGCTAAATCCCAAAGATAATGGCCTTAATTTTGCAAGTGAGTTGACATGAATCCTGGACTTACAGTTCAGCTGTGCACATGTGTAAGAGACACCTCAAAGAAAGCATAATAAAGCTATTTGGAACGGAAATATCTTATTCACTAGTGGCCCAGTCCCAGACTAACTTCTGAGTGTGCACAGATTGGTGGATCTGAATGTTTAATAAAGGAATTGACAGTGACAAGATAAGACTTTTAGTCATACCCTAAAAAAGTTAAATGACTACTGTACTAATCTGCCACAACAAGCCATTACAAACTGGGTAGCTTAAACAACGGAAATGTATTTTCTCACACTTGTGGAAACTAAAGTCCAAGATCAAAATGCCAACAGGGTTGGTTTCTGGCGAAGTCTCTTCCTGGCCTTTAGACAGCTACCTCCTGCTTGTGTCCCTACGTTTTTCCTCTGTGCAAGTGGGGGAAGAGTTGTGGCATCTCTTCCCTTTCTTAGAAGGACACCAGTCCTATTGAATTAGGTCTTGACTCTTGTTACCCAAATTAACTTTAATTACCTTCTTTAAGGCCCTATCTCCAAACACTGTCACATTAGGTAAGACTTTAACAAGTGAATTTTGGGGAGACACAGTTCAGTCTGTAACACATGATAAAACCAAAATAAAATCTGTGCATCAGGCCTCTAGAAATTATATAAATGAGTTAAATGTAAATAATAGAAAAACTATTCCATACAAGCACTGGTCAAAAATAGTTAAGACTGATATATAAATATCAGAGTATGCTTCAGAATAATGAACATTATCAGAACTAAGTCAAAGAATTTTATAATCTTAAAGGTTTCAATTTATTAAGAAGAATTAAAAAGAATCACAAGTATATGTGTAACTAACAGAGCTTCAAACTATGGGAAGAAATGAGGCAAATTAAGCAGAGACACGGTTGAGTCAAGTATGAGCATTTATTCCAATTTCATGCTTGCCGTATAGGGAGAGCAGTTGGTCACCCTGGATATTCTGCTCTCAGCCCCCGCACCATTTGGCCGATTACCTACAGGTGAGGGAGAAGATAGCTGTGTGCAGCCATACACATTGCAAGTGTGACAGGGAAAGGTGGGGGCGGGGTTACCTATGTGCCTGCAATCTGGTCTTCAGGAGATCAAAGTCCAATAATAAGGTGGGCAATCTTCTATAACTTTACAAACAGCTCAGCTCAAACCTGGGGCTGGAGAATAGTCAGCGTGCCTGAGGCAAAATCCTGGAGGGGGTCAGGGTCTGGACACAGTCTTGTCCTTGGCCTGTTCTCAAAATGTATTTCTTTTCTGAATAATGGACCCATCGAAGCATGTTATCTTTTTACAACCTTGTTTCATCCTCCACTTTTCAGAGTTTGTTAAGAAAAACCCTTATCTATAGTTACTAAGATGAATAATTATTAAACTACTGTGGTTCTATTCTTGTTATGTGCCCTTCCCCCTATCAAAGCGATCTTCTGTTTGTCACTAGGAGCCTGATAGAAGCAAAGTCAAACCCTAACTGGAAAACAAATATATAATCTATAATTTAAGTATTACTCACAGGTAAAAGTCATATAGGTTCATGACAGAGAAGAAAGACAAAAAAAGGGGGAGGGAGGGAGGAAGGGAGGGAGGAAGGAAGGGAGGGAGGGAGGAAGGAAGGAAGGAAGGAAGGAGGGAGGGAGGGAAGGAAGGAGGGAAGGAAGGAAGGAAGGAAGGAAGGAAGGAAGGAAGGAAGGAAGGAAGGAAGGAAGGAAGGAAGGAAGGAAGGAAGGAAAGGACGGGAGGTGGGAGAAAAGGAAGAATATATTCACATTTTTAAAATACAAAATATTGAATATTTCAGCCTAAAGTAATTACCCAGAAATAATCAGTGACTCAGAAGAGCTTGGAATAATGAAGAAAAGGTTTGGTCTCAAGAAGCACAGAGTGAGAGGAATGACTTATTTCAGAGGCCCAAGCTAGCTCTAGAAGGATTAAATTTAGGATATTAGAAAAGGACAATAATGGATGGCATGAAGGTTGAGAGTTTTTCTATCAAGAAAAAAAAAAAAAAAAGATAACTGTCCTTAGACTGAGAAAGGATCCCAAGCAGATAAATAAAAAGCAATGCACCAAAATATTAAATATCAAAAGAGAATTATAAAAACAAAGAATATTTTAAAACAATGTTGTTTTTTTAAATAAAGGACAGATTTGTTATGAAGGTATGGTAAATATGATGAAAAATACCTCAAAACCAACCAAATAAAGTAGAAAAACAGAACAAATCTTTATTAGAGAAAGCAACAATTAAATAAAATTAAATAAAAACTATACTTGACTATAGTTTCTAAATAAGAATAAAATAAAAGTGCCGAAACTGGTTTTGCTCAGTGGTAGAGCATCAGTCTGCAGACTGAAAGGTCCCGGGTTCGATTCCGGTCAAGGGCTTGTACATTGGTTGCAGGCACATCCCCGGTAGGGGGTGTGCAAGAGGCGGCTGGTCGATGTTTCTCTCTCATCGATGTTTCTAGCTCTCTATCTCTCTCCCTTCCTCTCTGTAAAATATTAAAAAAGAATAAAAGAAAAGTGGAAAACTTAATAGATTTTTGTATATATATATATATATATATATATATATATATATATATGTGTGTGTGTGTGTATGTGTATAATTCCTCAGTAAAAGTGCATTTAAACTCTATTTCAAGAAGAAAAATAAATAAATTCCAGAAGTTTTTAGATAGAAATAAAGATGTTGAATAAAGAAAATGGTAAAAATGGAGGAAAATTAAAAAGTTACAAAATATGTTATATATGAATCCATTTGAAGCTAATAAGTAATATGTTTTAAGCAATATACAGACATGACACATGTTCAGAAATGACTGATGTGTGAGACTCTGCTCTGTTCAGTGTATCAGCATCACAGAACTTCTTTACTCGGCAGGTTACAATGTACACACATTCCAAATGATCTGGTAATTAAATAACCTACATATGTGGCATTATAATGATACTCCACCACCTTACACTATTAAACCCACACATTAAATGCAGAATGAAATCTGTAGAAGTGTTTGCTGAATGATTAAAAATGTCACGTAACCTCTACAAAATGTTCTAATTTAAGTATATGTCCCCTTTCTTTTGATTACAAATCTAGGATTATATTGACAGCAATTCTTTACATTTCATTCTATAAATGTAAACCGTTGTATAGAACATTAGGTAATGCATCCAATAACATTCATACATACAGTTTCCTTGCATGCAAAGTATCAGCTGTATTGAACATATAAAGTTGAATATTCTAAGGACATGTTGTATTTAAGATTTATAATTCACAATAAGGAGGGAATCCTGCCTCATGCAAAAATACTAGGCATCTACACTTAGTTTATTGTAAGATTTGCAACAATAATTCCATTATTGCACAATACAAATTCCCATAGGTAGACTAGGGGTGATAATAAATTAACTTTAGTTAGATGACATGTTTGTAAGTGAAGGCAATCTAATTAGATCAACTTTAATTATCTCTAGAGGGAAACGTTTATTATTGATTAATTTGAAAGGACAGTAAGATAATTCGTTAAATTGTTTTCTTATTTGCTAAGTTTAACTAGAAAAGGCTAAAGCACAACTTTTGTTAGAATTGAATCCTATTATTTGAAAGTGTAAAAAAAAAATTCCTTCCCTTCCTGTGTTTCACAACAGAAATATAATATCCTTAGGATGTTATGTTTTCTAAGTTTGAGGAAATTTGTTAATTGCCATGCCCTTATTTTTGCCTCAAATCAGAATTTGGGTGTAAGTGTGCCACATTTACATTTAAAATATTAAATGGAATTTTATATTAAATATGATATTAAAGTTTGAAAGCTCCTCCATTGGCAAAAAGTAGGATGGTTATTTCTGGCCATGGTTGCTTGCTTTTAACAGATAATATGAACACTTATAGTCCAATATCTGAGCCACATTTATTATTTCAATTGTGATAGATCCTCTTAAAATGTTCAGTGTAGATTTTATGTTATTCTATGTTAGCACAATCTGTGTGATAATCTATTGTGGGGTTCATCATTTACCTTTGGCAATTTTAATGTGGCTTCTTTTCGAGTCACATAATTGAGGTCATATCTGTGTCTACTTTGGCTGGTTACTCATCATGCATCGTTTTCTCTTTACTTTCCTGCTATTTTAATATCAAGGGCAATAGTAAAATAGAAACTATAGATGAGTAGTATGATTTTAAAGTTCAAGGTGAAAGATAAGTAAGCAAAAGAGTCATCAGATAACCATCAATGTTTTCTCAACTATTGTGCTAGATTCTGATATTTTCTTTACCTGTTGAGAATTGTATTTTAAATAATGTTTATTCCCAGTACATGCTAATATGGAAAAAATGTTTGGATCAGCCGCTAAACTGGGTGGCAAAGTGATATTAGCAATTAGAAGATTATTTTATTCTATGATGATAATACCACCTCAATGTCAAAGTAATTATTAATCTGACCTAAGAAAAATATCATCTAAGTGAATATTCTAATATAATTATTGAATGCAGATTTTCTGATGAGATCTTTGAACTCCAAAGAAAAGTTTTAATTTAGCATAACCATAGAATTATGCATCTAGATAAAAGTAAAACTAAAATGAAAGTGTGAATTGTATTTGAAGTCTATATTAAAATATTTGAATTTTCTATCTTTACAAATAATTTTAAAAGCTAATTATTAGGCTAAGTAACTTAGAAAACTCATTAAGGAAATATTACCCTATCAACCACACATACTCTTCCTATTTATGAGTTAAAAATCAAAGTTTTTGTTCCACTATCCTTTTTTGATAGTTCCTTTCAGCCTAACCTTGATAAATAAATACTGATTATATTGATAGTAAAATAAAAAAGTCTCAATATTTACACATGTGTAAAAAATCTGTTATATAATTTTTATTTATGTTAAAAATAAATTAAATAAAATTGACTTATAATACCAGTGGGTACCATGCAGAGTTGAAAAATAAGTTAGATGGTCTACATGTTATTTAAAGAAATTAAAAGAAATGTTTCCACAATTTTGGAAAACCTCTTCCAGATTTTTGAAAATTTTTCTTATTATTCTTTCTCTCCTGTTGAGTACCAAATTGAACATAAGTTATGTCAATTGTTATTGACCATGTATCACACATACACATTTATATATTTTTTACATTTTATTGCTATTTTGTTTTTTTCATAATTTCTATTGATCTTATGTTCATAGGCAAAGAGTCCTTCAATTAATGTATCAATTTACTAAATCCAGCAAAACAATTCTTTTTTTCATATTTTCTATTGCTTTCTTTTTCATTGGCTATGTATTTTCTGCTTCACTCCTTTCAATGTATCCTCTATCTGCACATGGATATTATCCATATTTAGTCTTTTATGTATTAATATATTTATCAATGTTAAAGTATCTTTCTGATAATTTCAACATTCACAACATCTCTGATTCTTCTTTGGCCATGTGACTTTGGGTTTGGGGGACTGAATGAAAGAAGATGAATATATATACACACATATACAGAGAAGATCTTATTGATAGCCAGAAGGTAAATGGGGTGGGAAGAGGTAGGTGAAGGAGGGCAAAGAGGGGTGGTGGTGGTGATAGAATGATACTTTGCTTGATGCAATGGGTGCATAATGCAGTGTGTAGATGATGTTTTATTGATTGTACACTTGAAACCTGTTGACAGATAAAATAGCTCAAGTGTTCAAATTTTCTTTTCTGCAAAACTAAAACTGAAGAAATAGAGACAAGAATCAGCTTTTGTGCTAAATCAGATTTAAATTAAGAGCAGATTAAAATTCTGTGGGGAAGGGATTAAAAAAGGTGATTGGTTTATGAAGTACTAATTGGTAGATACAAAATAGGCATGGGGGTATAAGGTAAAGAAAGAGAATACAGTTAACAATATTGTAATTATCAATGGTGCCAGGTAGGCCTTTGAATTATCAGAGGGAATGCTTTTTAATCTATATGAATGTCTATCCACTGTGCTGTACACCTGAAGTTAATAAAAAAGAAAAACACTGTTGAATGTAAACTGTAATTGAAAAATAAAATTTAAAATAAAATCTGTTTCAAAACATAGAGATCAGTATCTATAGTAAAAATAATTGAAAAGATGAAAGGAAATATAGAGTTTTAGATTTATTACTAAGAGTAACTGTCTCCATCCATGCTATGTCTAATATCTGTTCCCAGCCATTTCACCAATCATGTATATATCAGGCAGACTTTATAGCTTTAGAGGAAACAAAAGGTAATTTTTTAAAAAGCTCTATTTTTTAAAACCATGAAGTAACTCACTTAATTGTTGCTATAACTCTTCCAAGTTGTTTTCCATATGGGATGTTAAAAAATATGCACTTCATATTACAGGTGAAGAAACTGAAGCACAAACTATTAAAAGGGGAGTTTCAGTTGAGAGATTTAGCAAGTATCAAGTGAGATGTAAGACAATTTGCTATTGAACAATTTCAAAATAAGGCCAAGACCAACTCAAGTGATTGGTTCCCATTAAGCAGTATGATAACAATGTGGTTCAAATATTTATTTATTTTTTATGGCGAATTGTATGGCAAAAGCTGCTAATGGGCTGTGAATTTCCTCTCCCCTGATTCTCTTATTTCAACCAGGGGACTCAAACCTCACTAGATATCTAATAGTTCTTTTTGAGAACTTCATCTGTATCCCTTGTAGAAGGCTAGAAAATTGGACTGTGGTTTAACTTCTGAATGGAAAACTTAAAGGTTGAGAGTGGGCTAGTGGGTCAGTTTTGTGATAAATTAAAAGAATAGTTATTGACTTGGGAATCATCCAGGATTGTACAGGTCAAGGTCAAGGACCACTTAGACAGTGAACAACATGGGCTGACTTCCAAGGTAATTATTTCACTCTGTGTTTTTCTAGACTCCAAACTTTCCAGAAGTCCTATGTAATTTCATAAAAATAAAAAAAATAAAAGAGTACCTGTAACTTTTACAGAAGTGCCATTTTTTAAAGAAAATAAGGTAAATGACAAAATTTAAGGTTAGTTAAACCAAATATTCATTAACAATTAGAACTGGTATTATAAAATCATTAAAACTAGCATCCTTTCAACAAGTTTGAGCCTGTATTTTTCAACAATATATTATGGCAGAAAACATTTAATAAAAAAAATAAATGTATAGTTTTTAAAAAAAATATATATTTTATTGATATTTTACAGAGAGGAAGGAAGAGAGATAGAGAGCTAGAAACATCGATGAGAGAGAGACATTGACCAGCTGCCTCTTGCACACCCCCTACCGGGGATGTGCCTGCAACCAATGTACATGCCCTTGGCCGGAATCAAACCCAGGCCCTTTCAGTCCGCAGACCGACGCTCTACCACTGAGCCAAACCGGTTTTGTCAATGTATGGTTTTTAAAGGCTCATAAAATTATACTAGGTATTAAGAACCTTCAGAAAAAGACCAATAATGAAAGCAAAGACAAATCTACTTTATCTATAAGACCTGAATAAAAAAAAAAGAAAAAAGAAAAAGCCATATTGTGTTATGTGCAATTTTTAATTCTTCGAGATGAATGATATTTTTACTTGCAGTTGAAATATATGTGATAAAATTCCACTTAAAAGGAAATATCTATATAATTAATATGTATCATCTAATAACCAAACTTGAGACCCCAAAATAAAAATAAAAAAACATTCAGCTAAACAATAGATTCTAAAGGATTAGGAATACATTTCTAAGGGGTTAATTCCTCTAAATTATTCTTTTATAAAGTTTATTAATTATGGCCTGAATGATTATTCTAAATTTTCAGTACATTAGTTTGGTGTTAGCAAATGTCAATAATTACAAAATTGGAGACCAGATTTGTGAGGTCATGTTTTGTTTGAGGAGCTGAGAATAAATAGGGCAATGGAGTATTCTGTTTTCATCATATTTACCCATCAAATCATTTGGTATATCAAATAGGATATTGCTCTGTCTGCACAGCACAGCATGAAGTGGATATTTGGCAACTTTTCAATTAACTCAGCCAATGTAGTAAACCAAACCAGATAATTTGAGTTAAAAACAAAACACACACACAGGCACACACACACACACCCGCCCACCCCCCACTTTGAATGATCTGCTGTCTGCATTAGTGATTAATTGAAACCAGCAAAGGACTGGTTGTCAAACACAGTGACTTAAAATTATTACAACTGATTAAACAGATTCCTCACTGCCTAAATTACAAGTTAAATTTTAATAGTTACAAAGGAAACCTAAGGCAGGATCTTTATAATAAAATGGATTGGCTTTTTAATGTCAAATAGCAAGTACTCATTCTTATTAGAATCAAATAATTCAAGTGAGTAGTTATAATATTTAAGAAAATAAATAGATTGCTACTGTGGGCTGTCAAAAGATAAAATTATACCTTTAAAAATTCAATTATTAAACTATGTCTACCATGATAAGTGCTTTGTGATTTTACTAAAAAGAATAATGTATGGTTACTGATAAATTTATTCAACAGATTATTGGATCTTTAAGTAATTTTTAATATTAAGTCTTCTAAAATCATTTAAGTTTATTCTGAATTAGTTACATTTAAATAACTTTATGGAAGGTAAATACAATATTAACTTACTATTATGACCTTTTTTATATTGCAGTTTTAGAAATGAGGATACTTTATTCTTTTATCATAAGCACATTTGGATTAACACAATTAAATTGTGCTTTTACTTATTCTCTGAACTATCCGCATTTACAATTTCTAGAAATTTTACTGTTGAGTAATCTTTACAAGTAACATGATGAAAAAATATTCCCAGATATTCTAGATAATCTCTCTTTTAATAATTATGAATTCTGTGATATGCATGGTTTTTGTTTGTTTGTTTGTTTGTTTTTCTGGAACCAATTATATATAAACTGTATTGTTGTTTTACCCATCCAAAACAAACAAAAAAAGCAAATGGAAAATTTATTTGCCTGATAATAGTATATTCTAAATTGATGATAATATATTCCAATTCTATAAAAAACAATTTCATGGTTTTTATAATCTGATAGATTTATTGACATTTATAGCATATTTTTTGTAGTTATAATAATAGAACAACTTATTCCTATTGCTTTTCATTTATAGTGGACTAATTAAGTATAGGTCTGCTAAAACTCATCTTTCCTTTTCTTTTTGAATTTATGTCTCTGATTTATTTCTTTTTATATGAAGTTCCTTATAAAAATGGCCCTGTCATATGAGCATCTAGTTAAGTACAATCTGACTGTTGATTTGTAAGTCTGAATTAAAGTAACTCAACAGGCCATGAGACTCATAGTTCCCATTCCAATTAAGCTAGTCTAATTTATGCTGTTATACAAGGGAGCTGGCAACATTAGAGACTTTCATATATTTTAACAGCTCTTACAGTTTTTACTTCTTTATGTGTATCTATAATAATAAAAGTATAATATGCTAATTATACCAGACAGCCAAATAACCTTCTGGATGTCATTCTGTACATCCTTCCAGACAAAGCCATGTCAACAGAGGATGAGGCAAAGGCGGTTAAGGGAGATCAGGCAGACAGAAGAGCAATTAGGGGCAATCAGGTAGGCAGGGGAGTGGTTTGGGGTGATCAGGCAGGCAGGCAAGTGATTAGGGATATTCAGGCAGGCAAGCAAGCAGTTAGGAGTCAGTGGTCAGTCCCAGATCATGAGAGGGTCGGGCCTACAGGGTCGGGCCTAAAACAGCAGTTGGACATTCCCTGAGGGGTCCTGGATTGTGAGATAGTATAAGCTGGGCTAAGGAACATCATTCCCCATCATGTACAAATTTTATGCAATGAGCCTCTAATATTTAAATAATTTTTATAAAGTTATATAATATTCAACTTGACTCTCTAATAGCATATATTCTTCTAAAATTGAATTATTCAATATAAAAATAATCAATTTTTACATTATATCATTACATAGTAATGATGGCAGACATTGTTTTTATAATATTACAATTTTTATCACTAATTAAAAAAACAAAACACACACACACACACACACACACACACACACAAATGAAAGCTTTACTTCCCCAAACTCTGGGATCTTTATAAACTCATCCTGGATTATTAAGAAACAATCTATTTTAATTATTTCAAGTCTTACTGGACACTATACTCATATATGTAATTGTTGTATACTATGTAATTGTAAGGAAGGATTGGCAACTGAATTGGAGTCTTGGCTGTGGCCTCATTTTTGGACATAACCCTTTGTCAATTCTTCCATTAATATTAACTCCCAAGGTGGTCAGAAATTTGCCAAATTCAAGATGAATGAAAATATCATCAAAGATTATGTGTAGGACCAAGCATCTGCACTTCACTGTGGATATCATTTACTATGTAACAAGTATTTTCTATGGGAAAGGTGCAGCTACACTGGGTAGTGGGAACTAGCACATCCCCTTGGCTGCATGGCCTACTACAGTTGGCAGCTGAAAGAATCCCCAGGTAATGACTTTACTGACATGGGATGGTGCCTCCCTCATGTGACATGTCCCAATTCAGAATGACAGTGAGACCAGAAGCTTTGTTTGAAAGTCACAAGATATTTATTGTGCTATTAGTGTACATGCTCTGACCTGTATTATTTTCTTAATCTAAGTAAACTTGAGCTAGTTGAAGCCTATTGTGTTTGATGAGTTTAATGTCCATTTAAAATAAAGACTGTTGCTTCTAGTAGAGTGGCAGGGTATTGCAAAATCTAACTCCAGTAACATAAAAATAATACTATTCGTAATGTCTCAATTTTATATTTAACTCCTCAAGTAAAAAGTTAAAGAAAACAAAAGACAATATGAACCTAAGCATCCACTTGAAATACTAACCTACTCTACTCTTCTAATGCTCTGGAACTCATATTTTTAATTATATTTAATTTGTTTATAAAACCAAAGTGATTACATATCATTCATAAACTTCTCTTTAATAGGTAAATGGTATTTGGGGAAGAATTAACTTTGTGTATTTCCAAAAATGTTTGAATAAATTCAAAAGTCAATTAAAATACATTGAAAGATTTACTATCTATAGATCCTATGCCTGTTGCTGAAGATATATAAGTCGTGTTTCCCCAGAGCTTAGCTTCAATACAATGGCAAATTTTAAATGTCAGAGTGTGTGTGTGTGTGTGTGTGTGTGTGTGTGTGTGTGTGTGTGTGTGTGTCTGTGTGTGTGTGATTTCTGCTAATATATTTGACAACCAGAAAACTTAATTGTCAAATCTATAGTACCATGGAAAATATAGGATGAGCTGACTAAATATAATTTCATGGTTCAAATCTTAACTGAGAAAGAAAATCACGTCTATTAGTGTTACCATAAGTACCTCCTTCCCACAAAAAAATATTAATCCTGCCATATATATATAGTGTCCTAAAATGTATACAGACACTTAGAAAGATTATAAAGGCAGTCTTTAATAAAAATACATATCATTTTCAAAACTGAGTTGCCAACTGTCAAAGTGTGTATACATTTTAAGGTCACCTTGTATTTCATTAAGCATTAATTAGTGTTTATATCATCAGGTTGCATGGTTGAATCTATTATGCTTGCTTTTTTTTTTCTCTAAGACTCACCCAAGGATATTTTTTCCATTGATTTTTAGAGTAGAAGAGGGAAGAGAAGAGCAAGAGAAATATCTGTGTGAGAGAAATACATCGATTGGTTGCCTACTGCACAGGCCCAGACCAGGGTTTCCCCTGGGAGGAACCTGTAACTAAAGTACTTGCCCTTGACCTGAATCGCACCTGAGATCCATCAGTCCCCAGACTGATGCTCTATCCACTGAGCAAAGCAGGCTAGAGATGCATTCCTTGTTATTAATAGAGATGAACAATTGAGGTGTCTAAATTTAGAAGCCTCCTTAGCTTTATGACACTATTCTCTATGAAAATGGTGTCATTAACCAAGTTTTATTTCATGAAAATGAAGTTCCATGGTAGATCCTTGCAACATATATCACAGTACATGTAAAGTCTTTAAAATGTTATACTCAAAGTGCAGTGAATGCAAGCTCTGATCCAAACAAATCACCTAGAAATTAGTATTATTATAGTAAGAACACTAGGAAAACCTCTATCATTGGAGCATTCAGTTTTAATTAAGCTACATACCTGACCTCTATGTATCTCTTTGGGGTAGTCTCAGAATATATTACTTGTGTAAGTATTCAAAATATTATAGGAAACAATTATGCAAGACATGAAATTTAGAAAAAAGAGAGAAAATTTATGGATAGGGATAACTGTGTTGCGATTTGGGGGAAAGGGGGATGAGAAAGTGAATGGTGATGGAAGGAGAATTGAATTGGGATGGTGAACACACAATACAGTGTGCAGATGAGGTGTTGTACAATTGTGCACCTGAAAGTTGCATAATTTTGTTAAGCAGTGTCACCCCAATAAATTACATACAAAAGAAAGATAAATACATAAATAAATATAATTTGTAAAAAGAGAAACTTATAATCTAGAGCACTGCCTTTTTGGCTCTTTTTTATGCATCTTTGGCATTTAGTTATCAACTTGTACTAATCTTAGAGCCTGTACAATATTTTTTTCAGGAGTGAATTATATTATGCAGCTGTAATTTTGACAGTAGAGAAAGAACTATCTCTAAATAATTAATAGCTTTTTTACCCCTCTCTTTCTCTATCTGAAAGATTGCTCAAGTCATGTTCCCTGAGATTTTGCTGTCCCATGGAGACAGCGTTGACAGTTGATGGCTAGATATTTTTAATTAGAACAAACCCCAAAGTAGAGAGCTTTCCAAAAGGAGTAGCTGTTAGCCCTAGTAAACAATTTGACACCTGCTTTGTTAAATTACAATGAACATCTGCTATTCCACACTCAGAATGCTTACTGCTCACTAACTTCAACTAAAAACTAAAAAGTTAGATTAGAGAATTGAAACTGGTTGAAGATTTCAAATGAAGTAACTATAATCTTAACTTGCATTTGTCTTAATTAAATTTTATTACACCAGTAATGTACAAATCTATTCTTTTGCCAAAGAAGTAAAATTTTACATTAAGGCTAAGATCCCATTTGAACACCAAGTTCAATCTCATTTCAAATAGTAGCTCCAAAGGCAAACGGGCTTAAAATTTGCCATTTGGTTAAAATGTATTCTGTAGGAAAATAATGAATAATTCATTCTGTATCCCCAGATTTTTAAAAATATATTTTATTGGTTTTTTACAGAGAGAAAGGGTGAGGGATAGAGAGCTAGAAACATCGATGAGAGAGAAACATCAACCAGCTGCCTCCTGCACACCTCGCACAGGAGATGTGCCCACAGCCAATGTACATGCCCTTGACTGGAATCGAACCGGGACCCTTCAGTCTGCAGACCGACGCTCTATCCACTGAGCCAAATCGGTTCCTGCTGTATCCTCAGATTTTTATACCTGGACAGTATTTCATTCATTTTCTCAATACACATTTATGTGGCAGAAAGATAAATAAATGCATTAAGTAAAATACATAAGTTAGAAGGTGAAAAATACCATAAGTATCTGAAAAAAAGAATTAAGTGTTGCCTTGCTAAGAGAGATTACACTTTAAACAGGTGGTCAATGATAGCTTTAATGGAAAGATTTTATTAGAAGAAATAATTAATAGAAGTGAGAAAGCCTGCTGTGGACATTTGGGGAGAGAGCATGCCTAGTAGAGGCAAGAGTATATGTATAGGCGTTGTCGTGGGAGCAATCCTGGCATGTTCAAAGAAAAGCCAGAGGGCAGATATGGCTGCAAAGAGTGAGGTAGTTGAAAAGGAACTGGCAGAATTGTCCACATAGTTTGTGAGGCCCAGTGCAAAATGAAAATGTGAAGTCCAAGGTTGGAAAAAAGAAGAAAAGTACCGTGCACAATCCTCTACTATAAAATTAGAATAATACTCTAATATATAACTTTGCGAACTTTATGTTGCACAATATCAATTTTAAATCCAAATATAAGAACATTTAACTCATTTGTGGAAACACTGAAACTGCATCGCTTGCATTTTGTACCTCATATACAGTATCACATAGTGAAAATAGTACAACAGACAATCTCAAATGCTTTTATTTCATTTTACTTCACATAAATTCTCCCAACCCTCTTCACTTCAGCTTACGGTTGAGTAAGGATGGACAGAAAAGGAAAGGAACTGTGGGTTTTCCTAACTTCCCGTCCCTTGTATGTCATTATTTTTAGCATCAAGTGGTTGGCTAATAGAGGAGTGCTTATATGAGTGTTAACATTAGGAAGAGAATTCGTGTTTCTTAGAAGGCCATTCACGTATTTTTCGTTTGAAATAAGTTTTTGTCCCAATAGGTACAGTGGCCTTCTAGGGCTGTCAGCTCAGTGCAGTGTGCTCAGTCACAGACACACATGCTTACCTTCTCACTTTGAATCCTCCTGAAAGTCAATGTACTATGCAACCGCTGGAATTCTGTCCTCACAAGCCATTATTAAAGCAGTTCTTAAATGCCATTTCAGGAAGCTCAAGCTATGTAGTAATCTATATCTGAGGGCACCCGATATAATACTGAGTATGTTATATCTTTTTATTGGACAGAAACCCACATCCAAGAGGCAGAGAAAGGGATCAACTTGCATAACCACTAGTATATGGCACTTGGAATCCCATTCGTTTGTTGAGTTAAAAATTATCTTCTATAGTGTATTCCCTTTAAGGAGATTCTTAAGCCAAAGCTGGACATCAAATTTTGTATACTATGCCCTATTATAAGAAAATACACCGCTGCTGGTATTTTCCCACTTTAAAATAATCAATGAGAATTTAAAATGACAAACTTATTGTGATTATTATTAATGGACAATACATAAACCACTTCACACTTGCATAGGTTTTTATATTAAAGACAAAAAAAAACACCTTTACCTCTAGTGTCTCGTTTGTTAGGGACAAATATTAAGCTCATTTATGAAACCTCTATTCTGACAACCAGGGACTCAGTTATTAACAATGCTAACACTATAAAAAATGCAGAATCTTGTCTGCCAGTCCCAAGATCTTTCCAAGTAATTCTCCATGCACAAAAAATGATTTACACAAGTTTCTAGAGAAATCATTCATTTTGCCTTTATTCTGAAGAAACATTCACGCTGGGTGGCTGAGAGCAGGTGTTAATTCTGCAAGTACTAATTTAACATAGCAGGTGTCAAATACACTGGGTATTAACCGCATGGTTGCTACAAAGTGATGACAATCACAAAATGAGCTCTGATCAGGTGGCCACTGGCACTTGCAGGCCTTCTGCTCAATTTTATTACTCACCTGAGCTTTATCCATTTGGGCCACATCCCATGGAAGCCGATCAGTCAGGAGTTTATGGAGTAATGAGCATCTACTCCTGGGATATGGACATTTCTCCATCTCCATCATCCCTTCCTCATCTCAGTCACATATGATATGACATATCAGGGTAATTATAATCATTTTAATTTTTAAAAATGATGAATAATACTGTAGGAAAATTGTCAGCAGCTGCTTCAAAATCAACTCCTTTCCCAAAATATTGTCAACCACCTGCTCCCATCCCATTCTATTTCTACTACTAATACATAATCTAGAAATATATGCACATATAATACACACACTTAAAACTTCCCAGCATTTATAAAATTCATAAATTCATAGAATAGAAATTTGTTCCATGTACATTAATCTATATTTTGGGTGTTGGTAAAATATTTTTTCTAACTTGTGTCTACTTTTATATGCACCTCTCAGATATTTTCTACAATTCATGATATTTTTCTACATTGGCCAGGCTATTAATATTTCAAATCATTTTGTTTAATTTTTTAGCTGTGAATAGTTAATTTTCATGCTTCTATGTTTAAGCTTTGGTTATTTTCATATATATATCTTTGTTGTTAATAAGTTCACTCTCTTGATTCTTAAACCATATTCACAACTCTCTCATTTTTGGACCTATCCTCAACCAGTGACTTAGTTTTACTTTGTTCTCTTTAAGAATGGCTAGGATCTGAGGAGCATAGACTGCTGCTCTTTGTAGATGGTCATGGCTTAGATGCCATTGACTTCTGAAGGAAGACTGAGATATGACATTGTCAAGGTACTTCCTTTTAATACAAAGACATTTTGTGTTACAGATTCATTTGACCTGGGCCACATTTCTCCAACCTTTGGGTGTGAAGACGCTGCTGACATAACAATATGTGGCATAAATTGATTGAGTTTGTGTCAAAATCATCAGGTTCAAATTATTTGAAATGATTTACTGTAAGATAAAATCTATGCAAAGCCTGTCAGCTTTTACCTTCTTGTTTAGTTGGTTAACAACTGTGTTCAGAAGCTGAGTGAAAGTTGAATTCCAGGGACTTTTATGAAACAAAGCCCTCAAATTCACAAGCCTTAACATGAGAATAAAGCCACCTACAGGGATGTTTCATACCAGTTTGATCTAAAATAAATGAAATGGGGTGCTGAGAGATGTGCCCCAGATGGGGAAGGGTAAAAGTCAGCAGCACAGATACCAACTTCCAGGGGAGTGAATCCTGATGTTGCCTTTTATTTTTCTCTAATCAACCAATATGCAGTTTATGACCTGATTCGTGACAGCCCATTTGTGATGCTCCTTAGAGAGGTCCTATTTTATGAGCAGAAAGGAGCCCTGACGTCTTTGAAATGGAGATCTAAAAATGTAATGAGGATGTAGTCTTCAGATCAGGAATGTATTTTATGTAAGATCCGCTTTCATCATTGAGAGCTGATTGTGTGGACAAAAAAGTCTGTTATGGAACCCTTATTTTAACGGATTTCTAAACATAACTACCCTGCCTCCACCCCAAACTGCGAAATGAGATGAATTAGGCTCCTTGAGCAGTGATTATCACATTTATGGAATCATGGCATTTAGCAGGCTTTTTATATCGTAAAGGGAAGCTGAGCCTTGATTTTAGTATTGGCAAATGGAAAAGGTGGGCACTGTCCAACTCAGAAATAATGAACAACTATGCTCCCTTTTCTTTTGTGTAAATCTAATGATAAAAACAGTTTACTCCATGAGGTTTGAGTTTGTTTATCATGAAATAGAGATGATGCCATAATGCTGAAGGTCAACTAAGTTAGGCTTTGACTGGTAACTATAATCTCTGCAACATCTAGGGCTTGTCTTGAAAGAGAGATAACATACCTCTATAGGAAGTTCATGTAAATGATGTGTTCAGCAAACTATGCTTTCTGAGATTAAATAAGATATTGAACAAATGATGCTTTGGAGAAAAATGCATACATCCTCTTAAAATATAAAAAATCATATGTAAAAATCACCAAAATTCAATCTTGTGCATATAGAAAACAGCTACCTTGTAAGAAACCACATAATTATTTATACTCTCTCTAAATGTCTTAATTATGATTCAGTCTCTTATTTTATTATCTTTGTCTTATTCCTGACTTAACTTATTTCACATTGATAAATCAAATCTTACTCAAATGCCAATCAACCTTAGATAAAATTCCAGATTCCAGTCACAGCAAATACCATTTCTATGGACAAACAAGTCAGGTCCATGAAAACACACAAAGCCACGGGAGACACACCCACACCACGCTCTTCCCTTGTAAATGTGTATATAGATTTGGACATAGGCAGTGCTTTCTCTTACTGTAAAATGGGAATCTAATAGCATAACAAAGACCTATGAAAACAACTGATCCCATAATTTATCTGGCTTATTTCTCTAACTTCAGACAAGTAAACATTATATAATCTTGACTTTTCCAGGAAATTTTCACAACTTCCTTTTATCTTTCTCTTTATTTCATCATTCTTAGGTAAATAAATGTGTCTTTGTTTGCATCCAATTTAGAACAAACTCTAAATTACATAGAAAATAATCAGGATGCATGATGTCAAATATGATACGGGTTTGCAATTATTGTAAGTGTTGACATATCCCTTGTCTATCTGTGAAAATAATGTAACCTAACTTTGACATATGAAATAACATGATTAAAGGGAATAACATTTTTTTTACTGATGATACTAAATTTAAGGAATTCATTGCTAAAAAATGAACCCCTCTCCTTAATCTTCTTAATGTCTTTATCACTTTACTTCTATGTCATTGTTGTTTATACATAAGTTTAATAGTCCCCTGCAAGCTTTGTTTTTTTTGTTTTTTTTAAATATATTTTATTGATATTTTACAGAGAGAAAGGGTCTGATAGAGAGCTAGAATCGTCGATGAGAGAGAAACATCGACCAGCTGCCTCTTGCACACCCCCTACCAGGGATGTGCCCGCAACCAATGTACATGCCCTTGACCGGAATCGAACCTGGGACCTTTCAGTCCGCAGACCGATGCTCTACCACTGAGCCAAACCGGTTTCGGCCCCCTGCAAGCTTTGTAAAAACAGGGTTGTTGTCCAATCAATCTACTCTATATAGTACCCCTTTACAATAAACTCTATATGACAAATTTTCAAAAAATATTCAGTATAATTTTGAGCTTCATATAAAAGATAGGCAGGTTTGAAAGTGGTTGAGCTTAGGTTGTTCTCATTAATAAAAAACAAACAAACAAAAAAAAACAACAAAAAACAATAGCAACAAAATCACAAAGTTAATTTTCAAAACATGTTTTCCTTCCACTGAATTCTAGAAGAACTATGTGAAATGGATCCTCATGTAAGATGGAATAAATAACTAAGTGAATGATAATAAAAGGCTAATATGCAAATTATTTCTACAGGCAAGGGTTTGACAGGCCAGGAGTTAGATGTGCACTGACCATCAGGGGGTGGCATGGAACATGGCGAGTGTCAGCAATGCAGCGCTGGCAGTGGGAGACAGTGGAAGTGCTCCTGGTCCCAATGGGCCCCAATGAAAGTGGGACCACAGTGGGATAAGTGGAGCAGGTGAGCAGGTTGCACCAGGCCACAGAGGGTGTGAAGGGAGGGCAGGCAGGTAGGGGAAGAGAAATCCCAGTCAGCAGCCAGCAGCCAGCAACCCCTAGGGATCCTACCCTTGCACAAATTTCATGCACTGGGCCTCTAGTATTTAATTATAATTTGCCAGGATAAAATATAATTTTCAGATAACACTTCTCACAAACATATCATTATAAAAGTCAAATATAATTGAAAACCTAACTCAGGAATGCTATTTTGTGGATAAACTCTTGACAAGATTAGTACTTAGAGAACCTAGGAAGCATGCTTCTCTTAAATGTCAGTCTCTAGAAAAGTTCTGACAAGAACTCAAGGTCAATGTATGGATCAATTATCTGGACCAAATTGGGTTTAATACCAAAATATTCCATTTTGTTGCTAAATACACAGATTTCAGATATTTGATTCATTCATTTTTCAATGTATTTATATTTTCAATGAACATGTGCCAACCACTTAGGCTGAGAAATATGAGCTCATGATGAAATAACTTGCAAACTTCAAAAGCTATGAGGAGAGCCAGGGACATGCACTTTTATGGAAGATAAAAGTAAATAACCTCAAGGAGTTAGTAAGAATACACAATTAAATGTAACAGTTAATGTGAATAATGTGAGTTTCCCAACCATGTACCAAAATTCTGTTCCCCAAGGCAGTAAATTTTATTTTTTTGGACTCACAGACTTAGTAAGATAATGTAGTATCTTAGAAAAATATACACACATACAAAATATTTCATATAGCTCTCTCCATTACTATTCTCTTGGCTTGCTCCATTCTAGACATATCAGCCCCTTTAGTGTTTTCTCACACACACACACACACACACACACACACACACAAACCCCACAAACACACCCTCCCCCCCACACAAGAACAATTTGGTGCCTGTGCACTGACTATTCTATCTGCCAGGAATGATACTCCTGGAGTTATCAGTCTGGCTCCTTCTCTCACTTTCTTCAAGTTACTGCTCAGATGTCCCTTTCTCACATGGATGGTCCCAACCAATCTATTTAAAACAATCTCTTTGCCACCTCCTATCCTCTAGATGCCCACTTATTTTTTCCTATATTTTGTAGTACCATATGTTATATATTTTCTCTATTTTATATTATTCCACTTGAAATTCAGATCCATAAAGTCAGGAGCTTAGTTTTCTGTTAATTTGTGTGCCCCTGGTACACAGTAGAGAACGCTGAAAAAATACAGTCTCAAGTGGGTAGGAAAGTATTGTGCTAAACATTTTTTGGGGGGAATCAAATGGTTCTGATGAGTCTTGGTTTTGCACCTTAGTGAGCTTGTGGGCAAAACGATTGCTTTATTTGAACTTTAGTTTCTGGTAAGTCAGAGGAGGATAATAAGAAAGCCTACAATTATTTAGGATCCAGAAGCAGAATGTTGCGTACCCCCACCTATCCCCTCCTCTCTCTTCCAGCTTCTGTAGAAAATTTATCTTTTTAAGACAAATACTGGAGTTTTGTGCAATATAATATGACAGGCACAAAAAAGCAAAGTCATTAACATTTAAAGAGAAAGAAAATTCCATAAAGAGATTAAGCCAATCTAAATTATTAAGTTTTGAGGTGGGGGAAAAAAGATGAAAGGAAATAGAATAAGCAGAGGGTAGTTTCGGGGAAGAGAAATTGGGATGCGATTGGTGAATACAAAGTTTCAGAGGAGGTTGGACTATGAAAATTAAACTACTAAAAATGTTTCTGAAGGTTATGAATTGCATTCTTTTTTTCATGTGTTTTGAGTAAGGATTGGAATGACTGTCTTTTTTCCTCATAGCTATTTGAATTGAATGGTTTGAATGCTGCCCAATAAAGATAGACAGATATTGATTGCAGATTTCATTGAGTTACACATAGAAAATGTATATTTAAAAAAATAGTTCGTTGCATGTTCTATTGTTAGAATTCAATAAATTTTATTTATTAATAGAGTAAAAAATAGTCATCATGGCTGAAACCGGTTTGGCTCAATGGATAGAGCATCGGCCTGCAGACTGGAAGGTCCCAGGTTCGATTCCAGTCAGGGTCATGTACCTTGGCTGCGGACACATCCCCAGTAGGGGGTCTACAGGAGGCAGCTGATCGATGATTCTCTCTCATCAATGTTTCTAACTCTCTATCCCTCTCTCTTCCTCTCTGTGAAAAATTAATAAAATATATATTTTTTAAAAATAGTCATCATGTTTCATGGCAAATAGGGCATTGATTTCTTCACTCAACACTTACTTATTAAAGCATTTAAAAACCATGCTTGTTATTAAGGATGTAATAGAGAAAAAGACAATTGTGGTTATTAGATTCATAACTTTCACTTTCAATATATTTAATTCAGGAGTAAATTATGTCAGGACAGACACAATAGGTTTATGCCAAATTTTGTCTTTGAGTGTGTGCATTTTTTTTTCCTTTCTGGAAGTCAGACCATAAAGCTTTGAATAGATTTTCAGAGCAATTTGTTAACCTAATGCTGAAAAACCCTTGTCTTGGTGAGAAGAGTTACAGTCATAAACAAATTAAAGTTAACTGAGGAGTGAATGAATAATAGAGATGGAAATAGGAGCCCAAGAAGCAAAGGAGAAAAAGTGAGCAATAGTTAAGGCACATTTGTCAGTTAGTTAGCTCATTAGTTTTAGATGAGAAAGACACACATGTTTAAAAGTTGAAGGACAGGGTTCACTGTAGAGGGACAAGAGAAAGAAGTGCAGGGAAATAAAAGGAAAAACATGTAATAAATAATAAATCCGAAAAAGTAAGAGGAGACATACTTAGGAACTTGAGTAGTTTTATCTAAAGGAAAAGACTGGTTTGAGATTTTGCAATGATTTTTTTTTTAACTTTTATTGAATTATATACTTAGGACTTTGAGGACAAATTCAACTCTGTAACTTCAGATGCTTTCATCAGAGTGTGAAATACTCCAAGTCGCCAAAAGAGCAAAACCAACAAGACTAAACAAACTTAAGTTTTATCAAGTGGAAGTTGATCTCTACATCACTCTCCTGGTCAGCAGGGATTTTGCCACTAAATACTTTATCTGGGAGAGAGGAATACTCAGAATACCGGGAAGGGTGGGGACTGAACAGGAAAAGTTAGCTATTGTTATCACCAAGACCTATGGAGTTCCTTATTCAAAATGTATACTTGGAAGACTAATGAGAAATCTGTTCAAGACTGAGAATGCCTGATTGAATGTGTTTATTCAGGATCTTGGCATTTGTCATTCTCAAGCAAGAGCTTCTGTGGTCAGACAATTTTATTATTTATTTATTTATTTATTTACTCCAGGTGACACATAAATGTCCAAAAGAAAACTAGTGTCTCTACACACTGCCCAAGCCAGAGCTCATCCAAATGAAGCAGTGCCTCCTGGTGACAGCAAGGGCCAGAGAGCTAGGAGACACTGGTACAGTAAAAGCTTCCTGGAGTTGATACTGCAACTTATACTAAGTTTGAGGAGAAAAGAGATTTTGATCAAGATCACCTACTTGTTCATGTATGTTTAGAGGATAATCTCCAGTTACATGCTGATAAGTACACTGACTTCTTTATGTGGCCACCCATAATTTCCTTTCATAGTCTCATGGGTTCAGGAAGATAGGTAGCAAACTTGATAGATTTACAAAGGAAACACTTCAATAAAGTCTTTTTAAGATATCTCTAACAATAAACCGTAATATGCTAATTAGACTAGATAGCCAAATGACCTTTCAGACCTCCTTCCGGGGGCTGAAGCAGAGGTGGTTAGGAGTGATCAGGCAGGCATTCACAGTGGTTAGGGGCGATCAGGCAGGTAGGTGAGTGGTTAGGGGAGATTAGGCAGTCAGGAGAGCAGTTAGGGGCAATCAGGCAGGCAGGCAGGTGAGCAGTTAGGAGCCAGAGTTCCTGGATTGTGAGAAGGATTTCTGATGGCTGGATTAGGCCTGATTGCTACAGGCCTAAAGCTGCAGTCAGACATCCCTTAAGAGGTCCCATATTGTGAGAGGGTGCAGGCCGGGCTGAGAGACCCACCCCCTTCCATGCACAAATTTTGTGCACCAGGTCTCTCCTTGTTAGGTAAAAGTCCTCCTGATCAGCATCCCAAACCCCAATCCCTTCCTTAATCCTGGGAGGAAACTATTTCCTGAATTTGCTCTGCATTCTTTTCCTTTCTGTTATTTGCATTTGGCTCAGTAACTACCCAATTCATAAATATTGTATTTTATGGAAAATTTTTATTATCACTTCAAATGAAAAAAAATTAACAAAAAAATAAAAACAAAACACTATTCTGCAACTATCTATTTAATGCAATATCTTGGGAATTTTTCCCATAGACCCACTTCCTTATTTGAATAACTTTGCCTTAGTGTTTATACGTGTGTATGTGTATAAATCCATGTTTTACTGAGTCATCTCCTTTGATGGCTTTTTACACTGGTTTGATTTCTATTTGTTTGTTTTAGAGCTGAAATAAACATGATTGGATAGGGCCCCTGGGACAGGTTGGAGGTCCTTCTCTTAATCTTTTCATAAAACTGAAAATATTTTGTATACTTAGGATTAGAATATTTGGGCTACTATCAGCTGTGCTGTGGATCGAAACCTCAACAAAACCTAGGGTGAAGAATCATAAGATCAGATATTAACAAGAAAGTGTCAAAGTGGTAGAGAAAAAGAGAACACACGACAGGCTGATTTGTGGGCTTGAGTTCCTCACCTTCCTTAAAACTCCTAGTAACTGAAGATATGTTAACAGAAGTTACTTTGTATCAGTAGAACTGATCGGGACTTGGTTCACTATAAAAATTATAAAAAAGAAATAGAGAATTAGATCTAAAGCTGGTATTGCCTGAGACTTGTGCAAAATTATTTTTGAGAACATTGATTAGCTTTTGAGAAGATGGTTATAAACTAAAAGTGCAAACCACAAAAGGTCAGAAATCCCAAGTACTTAAGCCTTAAACTTTTTTTCAAACGAAAATAAAGGATTTGATGAAAATTTTGACTATCAACTAATTCTATGCTTTCTAAACGCCATCAAATCCATATTTTATTTAAAACAGTAAAAACTCCGATTTAAATTTAATAATTTATAACTATTTGTAGAAACAAGCAGTCAGGAATATCAGATTAAAAACTTCAGAGATTTGTTATAGGTTGTCTGGCAATGACCTAACTGGGAATGAGGCCTTGTTCTTCCTCTCAGGGAAAAGGATTGGTCCACATTCAATTTGCCACCAGGAGCTGAAGACCCGCGAATGTCTACAAGTATCTGGCAGGTGACAAAACCTTGCAGTTTGGCCTCAAAATGGGCCATTAGGATTAGTCTGATTAATTCTTGAGCCCAAAGACTGTTATTATTCTTGTTTCAGGAAAAAAGTGAGATTAGTAAAGAAGGAGGGTCCCATATGGAGGATATAATCGCATATACAACTCCCATGTACTTTGTCTATTGCTGCAGGAGGTGATAATTGCTCCTCTATAATTTGCCACCATTTGATCCTTCTGTCTTGCACTTATACCAAATAACCATATAAGTACACATATTACATTCACATATATTATATTCACAGCCATATATTACAGTTTCTCCCAAAAATGATAACTGAAACCAGTCTCCCAGTTACTTTTTTCTTTTAGATAACATTAATCACTTTTTACTTTCTTATAAATTTCTAAATTCTGACTTACTTAGGAATATTAAAATATATGTATATTCGATATTCATCAGTCCATTTGTAAATTTTCTCACTCAATCAGCCACCTAAAAGAACTTGGGACCTTATGGGAATATACTTTAGTAATATACATGTATGGAGTATGCCACAAAAGCAAGGACATTGCCACATATTTTAGGTGTGTAAAAGTGTCAGGGGTATGTTTGTGTGTGTGTGTGTGTGTGTGTGTGTGTGTGTGTGTGTGTGGTGTAAATAATGTGGTGGTCTATTTGTGAAGGCGAGAGCTGTGGTATGCATGAAAAGCTGTAAGTAAAAGTTTAGACTATGCATATAGTTAAAACTGGACTGTTTCCCCCCAGCTCTTTGATGATTGCTACATTATGTGAAAGTATTGTCTTCTTGAAAATGAACAGCCTTTGAGCCAGTTTATAAATTGCATACATTCAAGCCAACACCAATTACAAAGAAAACAGACTACCCTGTCTTTTCTCCCTGGTGCTGCTTTTACTTAAACAGTCATTCAGGTGGAAGCATGCCAGGCTTTCCTGCCCCGGGGCTGGTTGAATTCACTCACAGATGTCTGGCTCAGATTACAAACATACACAATGGCCTCCATGCCAGGGTGAGCCTGGGAATTTCCTTGACATCATAGTGAAGTGTAAAAGTTTGAATGATCACCTGAAACAGGCCATTGGTAGTTTTAAAGTAGATCTTCTTACCTTTCCTAAAAGTATTCTTCCTTGAAAGATTTATTTGTCACTGTTGCATATTTTGGTAGAGGAAAAATGCCAAGGAGTGGCAGACGAATGACTGGTAATGGCAAGCGGCAGACACTCTATTGCTCTGACACTGATGGGGAATGATCTGTACACATATATTAATTTTACAGATAATTGAAGCTTCACTTTTCAAGTACTAAAAAGCAACCACTGTAATAGAAATATTTCTGAGACATCTTACACACGTTTGTGCATTCAAATGCAGAATGGGTTTAGTATGATTTCACCTTACCATGAAAGCTCAAAGTATCTCTGAATGCCAGCCTGTTCTCTAATATGATAAAACCAGATGGGATCAGTATGGCTTGGAGAGCTGTGAAACAGTTCACACTCGCATGTTTTTCAGTTTTTCTGTATCCTCAACTTTGTCATCTGTCACTTTTACTATTGTGCCTCACTAGCAATCTTCAAGGCCAATTCTACTCTGATTTTTCCACTTTTGCTGAATCCTTCTAAGCTAGATAACTAACCTTATTGGAAAAGACTTACGAAGACTTATTGGAAAAGACTCATTGGAAAAGAGTAACGAAGATATCTTAACTCAGTGGTTCTCAACCTTTCTAATGCGGCGACCTTTTAATACAGTTCCTCATGTTGTGATGACCCCCAACCATAAAATTATTTTCATTGCTGCTTCATAACTGTCATTTTTCCACTGTTCTGAATCGTAATGTAAATATCTATGTTTTCTGATGGTCTTAGGCTCTACAACTCCAGTTCTCAACCTGTGGGTCACAACATTAGAAAGGTGGAGAACCACTGTTTACGTAACTAAAGTCAAAACTATCTGAAGGAATATCATCAATTACACATTAACTCTCAGATTCACACAACACATGTTTATTCGGTTCTTCTCACATTTCAGGTGTGGAAGATGTAAAGAGAAAAATGACATGTGTCCTCAAGAAAGGGGAACCTGTACCAACACAATTTTTAAAAGTTGAATATAAAATTTCAATCACAGAGGTTATATTATGGGTCAGTAACTTCAGATGAAATTTTAAAAAAACAACAAAAAAAACCCTTTAAACTTTAAGCAAGGAGTATTTTTCTATTTAACAGATGAAGGGAATAAAACTCAAGTTGAAAAAACTTACCCAACATCATAAGTGGCATAGCTGAGATTTAAAGCTTTGTCTCTCTGAACTTAAAATGTATGAACTTTCTGATACACTGCTCTCTCCCCAAGTACCATTTTCCTTCTTATTTCCCCTTACCTCCCTTCTAATATACACAAAGAAGTGTGAAAAGGGGTGCCAAAGACATGAGGTGATTTGCAAAAAGCAGCAATGCTTCCAGAGCCTACCTTTACTTCTTTCTCTCATGGTACTATGCTGATGTGCCCCCATTTGTAAATCTAAGCTCTCATTCAGTGGCTTCCCAAACACACACACACATATATGGGGGTGTTCATAACTTAATATTTTATAGAATGAAGACAGCCAGAAAACTGAAATCTGGATGAATGAGATCACATTGGCTTCTGTGGGGCAATCATCTGCCCCATTGGTTGATTATTAATTAACTTTAGATAGTCTGCAAAGAACAAGCATACAAACAAGGGCAATGCAGAGAAAGAAGGAATGCGGCAGGGTCAATAAATACCAGGAGCAACATGCATGCAATCAAGCCTGTAAAGGATGTAGATTGAGCCATATGGATGTTGAGGAGTTAGGCCTACGTATCATGTTCTCTGGAGCTTCCTGTGGTGAGCCTCTAAGCCCAGAGGATAAAGTGCAAGGCATCTGAGAGAGGGCAGGACCCCAATGCCAAGGACAGCTCATATATATAAGAAAAATAGGTGTTGAATCTAGAGGTTACAGAAAACAAATAGCAACTGAAATTGATTTTTTGGATATAAAACATGCTTCTGTGTACATTGTGTTTCCATTAATTTCCCAGCTCAGTTTGCTTACCTTCTGTTGTTGTTGTTTTTATTTTTATTTTTTTTTTAGTAAATGTGATTTTTCCCTTTAAAATATTAACTAATAGTCATGTTCAGGAATGTAGTTTCATAACATTGCTACATGAAACACATCCAAATCTGATATTTTCCTAAATCAATTTCAAACATGCTCTAAAATAATTGAGGCTTCCAGAGGCAAACAAATTATGTGGTATATAAACCATTAAGATTTGCCTGATGGTTTTGCCTTCAAGATCAGAGCAAGAAATATATACAATATTGAGCTCATTATTTGGAGCATTACGAGTCTTCTAAACATCCCCTCATGCTTCTTTTTGTAGTGGAATGAACGAAACAGTCCCTCTGGATCTGACGTTCAAACCAAATGGAGAGGATCCCAGGATAAAATCAACTGAGCGAGAGCATAGAGAAGTAGCCAGTGACACTGAGAGGTTGCTAAGGTTTGCCTTCAGTGATTTCCCATGTCTCTACATCTCATCAGATTTAGAGGCGACACCAGATATCATCAGCATCCTAGCCACAGGCTGTGCGAGGTGTGTTAGCCATGGCTGTTAGGAGACACTGTGCAATCCCAGAAACAACACCGAGATTTGATAATTACCTATTGTTCTCTTCATATTTACTTGAAAGGAAACAAAATGTTCTCTAGAGCAGAGCCAATGAACATTGCTCACAAGAATAATAGAAATGAGATATTAATCAAACATATTCTAATGACTCCAGGGAAAGAATGATATGAATAATAAAGTGATTAATAGGAGACAACAAACCTTTGAATCCCTGTCAGCATTTGTATGCAGCATGCTTGGATAATCTAATGAATTAATATATCCTCCATGAAAGCCTGGAAGCCAGAATTAGCTTCAGCGGAGTCACACCTCATTTTCAAGAGTTTTCAAGCTTTGTGCTAATTCCCTGAATTGGTATGCGAGCCAGACTTGTTGATTTAATGTTCGTTGCAGAACCGAAATTTAAAAACTAAAACATATCACGACCTAGTGGGCTTTTAGTGAAGCACTAGACAATGTCAGTTTTGATTGAGTTCTTCTTCTAGCAAAGGTAATTTAGCACATGCCAACTCACTTACAAAACAACAACAAAATCCTTGTCACCCAAGCTGTAATGAAATCTTGGAGGAAAATCTCTACAAAGAAAACAGGAGATAAAATATAACAAGTTTATCAGAGAAACGTCAAGGAGGGAACCATGATTGTGAAAGGACATTCTTCTTCTTCTACATAATCTTTAAGTCAGGCAGAACTTTCTGCCAAGAAAGATAACTTAATAATAATGAATCAGGTTGTTTCCTTGCGAGAGATATGCCAGTATTAAAACAGTGTCCGGCAGCCAAGTACCGAAAACATGGCAACACATTTAAGCAGACCATAAAACCAGTAAATGGTCTTAGTCTTTTAAGGAGACAAGCAACCAAATCTAAATTCTCTTTTTTAAATTTTATTTTATTGTTTAAAGTATTACAAATAGTAGAACATATGTCTCCATTTTTCCCCATTGATCTCCCCCCTGGCCTCTCTTACCTGCCCCCCCGCCCCCACCGCACATGCCCTCCACCTCCCCTCCCTGGTGTCATGTGTCCATTGGTTGTTAAAACACGTATTGGAGTGGGAATGGCAAAGGAGTCTGACTCCAATGAAGGCAGCCTGCATTGAAGGAACCTTTTGGAGGGGCTAGATACAAAGGCAGGTAGGAATTTGAAAACCCGGGTTCCTTTGCTTCTCCAGCAGTTCCTATTTTAAAACCTCTCATTCCTAACTTGTGTTTCTTTGTTAAGTTTCTGTAACTCATCATTCAGGAAAGTAGATCTGAATTTTGGTCTAATCTTCTTCTCCTTCAGAAAAATACATTTTCTCTCCAGTCACACAACTTTCAGATCATGATACAGCAAAAACACCTGTAGATGAATGCTAAGAAAGGGAAATGAGACAAAACAAAGAGAAAAACTTTCCCCCATAGATTTCACACACTGACTTTAGATCTTGATAGCTTTCAACTGCTTTGAAAGTTGAAGATCCATCTTGGCCAGTTTGTGAGAATCTCTGCCAGTATTTTGGACGAAATATTGGAAACTTTAAGAGCAACCTCAATTGGCATGCCCTCTTTGCACTAGCAGAAAGCTGCCTCCCCCCAAAACAGTAACACTATAACCCACAAGAGTGTTTCTTATGGGTCTGTGAAAAAGAGTTTCTTCTTTCTCTCATACAGCCCCATCAGTCAGCTATAGGTCCATGTCTTCCCTACCCAGATAGATCATCAATCTTCCACTCTCTCCTTCCAAACATCCTAGCAAACCACAAAAATACCTCCCTCTGTGAAATTTGATAGCACTATCTAAACTCCTTCTTGTGACTATACACTTTAGATGGTACGCTCATATTTATTTTTTAACATCTGATTTACAATTTTCCTTCTAAATCCAACTTTTGGCACTACCTAAGATAATGTAGCCATTGTTGTGGAGCTAGTTTCACCTTCCCGTGTACTGCAGACATAATTTTCATGATTTCCACCTGGATCTTCCACAGTCCAAGTGGGGTAAAAGTTAATGGTTTGAAATGCAGGAATAGAAAAGTCAAACTGTACAAGAAAGGGTAAAAGAAAAGTGAAGATTTGCAAGTAAGGGTTAATTTGATAACGGGTAATTTGATAGGAGGAGTGACAGTGATGAACCAGGTGCTTGCCAGATTAGAATACGTTGTTAGCAAATGAGGAGGAAGGGACTGGAGTTATTGAAGTAAAGACTAGAGGTAGGAAGAACAAGTGTATGGAAATAATGGAAGAGATAGGTAATTGTGGGCAGAGCAAAATGGCAAAAGCAAAATTATAAATAGCAGCAAATAATTTTTATTCAAGTCCCTTTAATTCTATTAATGTTCAGTATATTTGCTATGCCTATAAGAATAAGTATAGCTCTTAAATTACTTTACAATAGTTTTTATTTTACTCTACAAATTTTCCATAAGTATTGCCATCCAATTATTCTAGCTCTTTTTTTCATTTTTTTCTTCAACATGTTCTTTTTTGCTGGGATCTCCACCTCAAGCTATAATTTGCTCAAGTGTTTTTATCATACTTATCAAATAATATTTTTAAATGGCTTATGTCTTTCTTCTTCTATATAAACTCACCAAAAGAGCATGTTTCACATTAACTTAATAGTTCTTCTTCCCCAATAGCTACTACAAATGATCTTCGTAAAAGCACCCACTGACCTCCTGTATTATGTTTGTTCATTATTTTTTCCTTGTGATTCTCATCCCCAAGCTATCTTATTAAATTTTTCTGAGTATTTCTAGTTAGTCTCCTTTGTTAGTTAACATTACAACTTTAACAATGCCCTCAGATAAAGTAGAATTTACCACATAGAAATTTAATATTTTTTTTCTTTCTCCTATTTCTTCCACTCAGTGGTGTATACTATGAAATAACGTCACATTCATTTTTGTAAAATTACCTAAGCTACCTTAATGCTTAGCAAAAAGAGTTGAGTGATAAATGTTTTATTAACTTCCAATTAATATTAACCATATTAATTACATATATTTTCAGGCACTTTACTTCAATAATAATAAAATTGTATGACCCTATTTATTCATTAGAAATCAACCATGTGCATTCTAGAGAAAAAATTTTCTTATTCTAGAACTGACATTAATAACTTCTATGAACAAAAATATAGAAAATTCTCTCTCTCTCTCTCTCTCTCTCTCTCACACACACACACACACACACACACACACACACACACACACAGAAGAAAAGGGGGGGGAAAGAAGTTTAAAAGCAAATAAATCTCAGAAATTGAAATTCCCTGGATAATCATATCCAGGATAAGAACTAGTACAACTAGTATTCATTCACTTTGTACTCCTATCCAGCCATAGCCCAGTGATTAGAAGTCAGCAACTTTTAATTGCCATTTCTGCCAATCACAACATACTTCCCTCCTGCAAAAGGTTAACCACTAATCTGACTTTAGTTTTGGTTGTATAAAAACTTAAGTATATCATATAGATACATTTTTAAATTTATTTTTAAAATATATTTTATTGATTTTTTTTTTAACAGAGAGGAAGAGAGAGGCACAGAGACTTAGAAACATCGATGAGAGAAACATCTATCAGCTGCCTCTTGCACACCCCCTACTGGGGATGTGCCCACAACAAAGGTACATGTCCTTGACCAGAATCAAACCCTGGACCTTTCAGTCCACAGGCCGACGCTTTATCCACTGAGCCAAACCGGTTTTGGCCATATAGATACATTTTAAATTTTTATCATAGAAACAGAAAATAAATCCTATTTTATAGTACATTAAAATATCCACAATTTAAAACATTGACAACTGACCCTTTATTAACTGAGAGAAAAATCAGTAAATTCCATAAAGTAAAAATTTCACACAACAATATGACATTACTGTGTAATAAAAATAGGAATTATTTTATATAATAAGTATATATAGTTCTACTTGAAAGTTTAAATATTTGTAAATATATATTTGAATATATTCATAAGTTTATGTAGTATAAGTTCTATAATGTTAGAAATAATTTATTTCTGAAACAAATAAAACAAGAAAAATTTCTTTTAAAGATGACATTAGCGGAAACCGGTTTGGCTCAGTGGATAGAGCGTCAGCCTGCAGACTGAAAGGTCCTGGATTCGATTGTGATCAAGGGCATTGTGATCAAAGGCAATGCGGGCACATCCCCAATGGGGGGTATGCAAGAGGCAGCTGATCGATGATTCTCCCTCATCAGTGTTTCTAACTCTCTATACCTCTCTCTTCCTTTCTGTAAATAATCAATAATACACACACACACACACATATATGTATATGATGACATTAAATTATTACCAATGGAGAGTAGGTAGGGGATGACCAATGGAGAGTTGGTAGGGGATGATCTGTTCCTCATAAACGTTCTATGTTTATGAGGAACAGATACCTAGATTGTTTAAAAGTATCTTTCCACAAATCTCTTATTTATAAGGGAATATATTAATCCTATATGAGCACAACCAGGTGGATATTTAATAAAGTGATCAAAGACAATATTGGGTCAAATCGCAGTATAGACCTCCTGAATAACACACACTGAAAAGGTGAAAACAGGTCTGTGATACTGCTGCAAGAACACCATTATCTAGGTCAGATTATGAGGAAACAGGAAAAAAGGTATGTTCTATAACAACTGCCCAAATTTACTTGCCAAAGAGAAAAATAATTTCTAATTTTTTAAAACCCAAAAAGTGACTAAATGTAGATATTTAATATTCTTTTCTTATAGATCATGTTAATATTTCTGTCTCTAGACTTCATAAATCTTAATTGCACAAGCCTCACTAAATCCAAGGCATGCAAAAACAAGTGCAAAGAAAAGCACTACTTACACGAAAGACATTAGATTAAAATTGATTAGGGAATCAATGGAATTATAGTTAAAGAATATATGGTGTAACAAATAATCTTTTGAATTGTACAGGATAGTGAGACATTCGTTATATAAAATAAATCAACAGATTTTAAAAATATAATGGAATGCATTTTAATTTCTGATTTTTAGGTATATTTTTATGTTTTTTTAATTTATATTTGTACTAGAGGCCCGGTGCATGAAATTTGTGCATGGGGGTGGGGGGGTATCCCTCAGCCCAGCCTGCACCCTCTCCAATCTGGGATCCCTCAAGTGATGTCCGACTGCCTGTTTAGGCTCGATCTAGGTCGGACATCCCTCTTACAATCCAGGATTGCTGGCACCCAACTGCTCACTTGCCTGCCTTCCTGATTGTCCTTAACCACTTCTGTCTGACAGCCTGATCACCCCCTAACCACTCCCCTGCCAGCCTGATTAATACCTAACTGCTCCCATACCAGTCTGTTTGTCTCCTAACTGCCCTCCTCTGCAGGCTTGGTCATCCCTAACTGCCCTCTCCTGCAGGCCTGATCCCCTAACTGCCCTCTTCTGCAGGCTTGATCATCCCCAGCTGCCCTTCCCTGCTGTCCATCTTCTGGTGGCCATCTTGTGTCCACATGGGGGCAGGATGTCTGACCACATGGGGGCAGCCATCTTGTGTGTTGGAGTGATGGTCAATCTGCATATTATTCTTTTATTAGATAGGATAAAAGCCTGGTACATGGGTGGGGGCCAGCTGGTTTGGCCTGAAGGATGTCCCAGATCAGTGTGGGGGTTCCCTTGGGGTGTGGGGCGGCCTGGGTGAGGGAACTGTGATGGTTTGTAGGCCAGCAATGCCCCCTGGCAATCCAATTGGAGGCCCTGATATCTGGGATTTATTGAAACTTTGTAGCCTGGAGTGGAGCCACACCTCTTGCACACTCCAAAGCGACAGCCATTTTTATTGGGATTTATCTTCTATAATTGAAACTTTATAGCCTTAAGTGGAAGCCTAGGCTGGCCAGGGCAGGCAGAAAGCTTGACTTCCTCCATTGCCAGGGACAACCCAAGCCTCCTGCTCTCTTTAGGTATGTAGCTACCGTAATTTCTGTTGGGATTTATTTATCTTCTATAATTGAAACTTTATAGCCAGGGTGTTTAGAAAACTTGGCTTCCTCCATTGCCAGAAAACCCAAGCCTCCTTCCTGCTCAGGGCCACTGCCATCTTGGTTGGGTTAATCTGCATACTCGCTCCTGATTGGCTGGTGGGCATGTTTGTGGGTGTAGCAGATTGTTAATTTACATATTACTCTTTTATTAGATAGGATTGAGGTAATTTTACATACCTGTACAGTTATAAAAAATAGAGAACTTATGTACATTTATTCAGTTATTTCCAATGGTAATATTTTGCAAAACCCATACTATAATATTAAAAAGAGGATATTCATCTTGTTACAGTCAATCCTATTCAGATTTCTGCAGCTTTACTTTTAAGTTACATAGACAAGCAGGATATTGAACAATTCCAATATCATAAAGATTTACCCTACTGTTATTTTTAAGTCACAACCATGCCTGTCCTGCAACCACTAAACTGTCTTTCTTTTTTAAAAGACAGAGAAGCATCAATTAGACTATCAAACCACAAAGAGAATGAAGGGGAGGGTGGGGGGAAGGAGGAGAAATCAACCAAAGGATTTATATGCATGCATATAAGCATAACCAATGGACACAGACACTAGTGGAATGAGGGCACAAGCAGGGGTGGAGGGGACAATGAGGGGATAAGGACGCATATGTAATACCTTAATCAATAAAGAAAAATGTTATATAAATAGACTTGTGCATTTTTTTAATTTTTATATTGATATTTTCACTAAGTATAATTCCCTGGAGATTCATCCAAGTTGTTTTAAAAAACTCTATACATACATAGAAGCCAATGTTTATTAAAATACATTTCATTTTCAAAAGCTAATAGAATCTACAGCTACCAGCTATTAAAGTGTGTATACATTTGTGGTACCCCCTGTATATTTAGTTCGTTCCTTATTATTGCTGAGTTGTATTTCATGGTGTATGTACATATAGAATAACAGTTTGTTTAATCACTTACCTATCAAAAAACATTGGGGATACTATAGTTTTTTTTACTATTACAAATGAAGTCTCCATGAATATTTATATATAACCCTTTGTATGAACACAAATTTTATTTCTCTGGGACAAATAACCAAGAGTTCAATTGTTATGTTGTATGGTACTTGCATGTTTAATTTTATTTTTTAAAAAGTGACAAACTTTTGCATACTGGCTTTACCATTTAAACTCCCATGAGCAATCTATGAGTGATTTAATTTCTCCAAGAAATCACCAGCATTTGTTGTTATGACAATATTTTTAAGTTATTCTGTGAAGTATACAATGATAACTCATTGTGGTTTTAATTTTCCTTTCCCTGGTGGCAATTTATACTAAATATTTTCTTCAGTTAAATATCTGTATTCCTTGGTGCATTTTCAAATTGCATTTGTATTTATTTTTTACTGTTGAATTTTGAGAATTTCTTTTGAATTATAAATATGAATTCTATCTATGGCAGGGATGTAGTTTTCAAATATCGCCCCCCCCAAAAAAAATGTAGCTTGTCTTTTCGTCATTTTTACATAGCTTTTAATTTCAGTAGCATTATTGAGGTATAATTGAAACACAAAGAACTAAATATATTAAATAGGTACAATTTGATGAGTCTGGAAAATGTAATACTATCACTACAAACAGTGTAATAAACATAGCCAACACCCCCCAAAGGTGTTTTTTTTTTAAGTCCTGTGTGTGTGTGTGTGTATGTGTGTGTGTGTGAGAGAGAGAGAGAGAGAGAGAGAGAGAGAGAGAGAGAGAGAGAGTGATTAAGAACACAAATTTTGAGGTGCAGGGTAAGGTATCATTAACTCTGTTGTATAACGTATCTCTAACACTCATTTAGTTAGCATAAGTAAAAGTTTATATCCATGGAACAACAACTCTCTCTTTCTTCTGGCCCTCCCAACCCTTTGCAACCAGGATTATATTCTTTATTCTATGAATTTGATTAGTGTAAATATCTCATAGTTATACTAAATATTTTCTTCAGTTAAATGTCTGTTATGTCCATACAGTATTTGTCCTTCTGTGATTGGCTACTTTCACTTAATATAATGTCATTCAGGTTCATCCACTTTGTTTTAAATGGCAGGATTTCCTTCTTTTTAGAGGCTGAATAATATTCCATTGTTTGCATTGTAAGTCACATTTTCTTTTTTAAAATATATTTTATTGATTTTTTACAGAGAGGAAGAGAGAGGGATAGTTAGAAACATCGATGAGAGAGAAACATCGATCAACTGCCTCCTGTACACTCTCCACTGGGGATGTGCCCACAACCAATGTACATGCCCTTGACCAGAATCAAACCTGGGACCTTTCAGTCCACAGGTCGACGCTCTATCCACTGAGCAAAACAGGTATCAGCTGTCACATTTTCTTTATTCGTTTATCTTTTGATGAATACCTGGGGTAGTTTCCATATCTTGGCTATCGTTAAAAAGTATTACAATAAACACATTTCTTCAATATTTTCATTTTTATTTTTTTGGATATGTATTCACAGAAGAGGTTGCTGGATCATATGGTAGATCTGTTTTTAATTTTTTGAGGAACTTCCACACTGTTTTCCATAGTTGCTATACCATTTTACATTCCCACAAATAAGGTTAAAAAGTTTTCTTTTCTCCATAACCTCACCAACACTTATTTTAAAAAGAATTTTTATAATAGACACCCTAAAAGTTTTGAGGTGGTATCTCACTGCAGTTTTGATTTGAAGTTCTTGATAATTAATGACATTAAGTGTGTTTTATATACGCGTTGGCCATTTGAATATCTTTTTTGTAGAAATTTCTGTTCATGTCCTTTGCTCATTTTTAATTGGTTTATTTGGATTGTTTGTGCTTTTGTTTGTTTGTTTGTTTTATTTTTACTATTAATTTGTAGTATGTTCCCATGGGCCTTTGCAGAGCAAATGTTTTTAATTTTGATGAGATACAACTTATATGTTTGTCTTTTATGGATTGTGTTTTCAAGTGAAGACTATGACCTTGGCCTTCTTTTATCCCCCCAAAGTTGTACTGCTTATCTTTTACATTTATATCAAGTGATCCATGTTGAGTTATTTCTTAAATAATGTATGAAGTTTATTTTCCACCATCATTTATTGAATAAGCTATCTCTGTTGAATTGCTTTGCTACCTTGTAAAAAATCAGCTGGAGCCCTAACCGGTTTGGCTCAGTGGATAGAGCATCGGCCTGAGGAATCAAGGGTCCCAGGTTCCATTCTGGTCAAGGGCATGTACATTGGTTGTGGGACTGTGCAGGAGGCAGCTGATCAATGTTTCTCTCTCATCGATGTTTCTAACTCTCTATCCCTCTTCCTTCCTCTCTGTAAAAAAATTAATAAAATATATTTTAAAAAATCAGCCAGGAATATTTGTGTGGTTATATGTGGTCTGTCACATCACCAGTAGCAACTATCTTGATTACTAAATCTATATAGGAAAGTTTAATAACCATCAGAGTAACTATTCCAGCCGTGGGCAAACTGCGGCCCCTGGCTGGATCCGGCCCTTTTGGCTGTTCTATCCGGCCCGCGGAGCCAAAAGAGTGGAGGGTTCTCTTGCTCTCCCCTCCGCTCCTTCACCAGCAGCCCAAGATGAGAGTGCCAGCATAGTCAGGTTGCTTTTGTTCCAGCCCTCCGGTCCAGTTTAAGAACCCATTGTGGCCCTCAAGTCAAAAAGTTTGTCCACCCCTGAACTATCCCCACTTCATTCTTTAATAATATTGTTTTCTATACTAGTTTGTAGGAATTTTGATAATATTTGACTTATACCTATTGATCTATTTGGGGGGGGGGGGGGAAGAATGACATTTGTTACATTGAGTCTTCTACTCCATGAACATGGTATGGCTCTTTATTAAGTATATAATTTTAAGCTTACCCTTTCTGCTCATGGTTTATTAAGTATATATTATTATTTAATTTTCTATGGCTTTGTGTTTTTAATTTTGTTTTTTGCATTTTCATTGTTAATGTACAAAAATGCAATTGATTTTTTTTAATGTATTGGTTGTTTTTATGGTCACCTCCAGAAACAGATGGACCCCATACAAAATTTGGTTCAAATGTTAAGGCTAATCATACCACACATTACCTAGAGAGTCTAAAAAATTTATTACTTATATTTTTGAAGCCTCTCATGGATCAAATAAGAACTCTTAAGTAGATCCATAATGGCTTGAAAGAGCAAGGAAAGAAGATAGGCCTTGGTTTAGATTATGACTGGGGGCTGGGATCAGGGTAAATGTTCATACATAGTTGAAGGGGTTTGCATGGTTTTAATTTCCCACATATAATAAAGAAAGTACAACTCAGATTTTTCCATCAGCTTGTTAAGATGTGAGTTGGGTCAGAAGGGAAAAAAGTAGAAGTGAAGCTTAACAGCTCAAGGAGTAAAAAAAAAAAAATTAAGTCAGACATCCCCAAGACAATCTTGTATTATGCAATTTTGATGTTTACTTACTAGTTTTATAAATGTTTTCTTTTTTGATTGTTTGGTCTGTTCTACATATACAAGCATGCTATCTGCAAATACAATTTTAGTTTCCCTTTTTATTCTATATGGCTTTATTTATTTTTCTTGTTTTATTACAGTGGCTAAATCTTTTTGGTGTTGTATTAAAAAGTCTTGCTCTCAATCCTAGGAGAAAAACATTCACTTTGTTACCATCAAGTACAATATAAGCTAGGCATTTTAATGGGCCATAGTAAAAGCTTTGTCAAATGTTTTTTTCTATATCAATTGATATGCCCATATGACTTTACTTCTTCAGTTTTCCAATACTAAATGCCTTTACAAATGTGAAAAAGCAAATATTTAAATATATTAACAATATTTTTCTCAATCAACCTATCTCAAAATCAATTTGATTTATTTTTGCAAATGACAGGGCAAAACAAATGTTTATTCTTGTTATTACATTGTCTGATTTGTTTTTTCACTTGAAGATAATGATGTAATTTTCTACATACACCTTTAATATTCTTATAGAAATCAATATAACCTGTTATATATTGTAAAGGATATCATCTCTTTGAATTGTTTTATTTTAGCACAGTACAAGGACATTTTTTATTTAGTCTCTTAATAAAATTTATATTGTTAATAATGATGACAGTAATATTCTCCCAAACATTAAAAAAAAAAGTGTTATGCAAAACTAGTCATACATTTGTAAATAAGCTTTGCCTGATTCTCTTTCATGGTATTTTAAATTCACAAAACAAGTTTTGTTTTATAGTTCTATATATTTTACTAATTGGAAATTTAGTGAGTAATATTCATTGGTTACCATCTGTGTTTCCTCCAGATTCAAACACATATTCATTAAGATTTTCTTAAAAAGCAACTTTCCTTGCCATTGTCTTTCCCAACCATTTCTCCCATTAGGTCTAAGCTGTTCAAGACACTATATTTTTTATGGTGGGTCTGTCTTATTTATTTATTTATTTATTTATTTATTTATTTACTAGAGGCCCGATGCACAAATTTCTTCACTCTGGCTGCTGGCAGACACCCGGGACCTGGGCTTCCCTCTGGCCCTGGCTTTGTCTGGAATGAGGTCCAGTATAATTAGCATATTACCTTTTTATTATTATAGATTTTTATGAAAATGAAGTCTGCTTTTATTCCAACTATTTTTCTTGGAGGTAGACAGGAAAGAAATTATTGCTAGCTGAAAAGGCATTTTCTGACTTGGCCCAGTTACGACAAAGGCTAAATCTTCGTTGAACTGAGATGACAGTGATGGCATCTAGTGGCAGGGGCCTACTGTGTGGTCGAGACAGGGAAGATAAACTTCCACTTACTTTGAGGGAGAAAAGGGAAACTAAAATATTGTTCTGTGTCTTCACTCCCCCCGTTTCATACATATTTGCAGATGGTTAAACACTGTAAATTTTTCACACAAGTGTCATGTACCTTTAGGTGACAAGTAGTCTCCTAAGTATGAACTGAAAATCCTGGAGTACTTCCATGCTAAACAAAACTTTGTATCAATGACAGCTGTTCAAATGTACTTAAATCTTTCCAGAAAGCAGGAAGATGATAATATGAAATCATGTAAGTGCTCAGGGATCTCCCACAGTCATAAATCATAAATGAAAAACAAAAGCAAGCCCTGGGCAAAATTGCAAAAATAGAAAAAAGTGTATCTTAAGTATTCCCCACCCCCAATCTCACTTTGTCCATGTGCCTCTCTTTCATTTTTATGTAGAGCCTAATGATCTAGTTACTATTTTTAATAGAACAAGGACCCAACTCTAGGACCTTGTAAGTACAGTGCTACTGACCAACAAGTTCCTTCCCTTGCTCTTTAAAACAATAGTAATTTTCATAACTTTAGTCATATATCTTCAGGGAATATGCAGCTAAAATGAAAGCATACATATAGAGTAATCACTAAATAAGTATTATAAACCTAGCTTAAAGTATATCTAATAATTGATGATGGCTTACTTAATACATTTAAAACATAAAATGAGCATCTACAAGTTTCCAGGAAGTATGGAGTTATTACCAATTACACAGATAAGTGTTGAATCTATTCTGAAAAGTTGATATTAAGAGAACTAAACTGTGTTTATCTACTTATCTATCCATCATCTATCATCATTTCTGAGTCTTCTTTTTTCTATCTAAAACATGTAGGAATGTTTCCTTAAGCTGCAATAGAATGCATGAATCATTTATCTTGATACTTCTAGACAATGAATGCAAAAACAAATAGGGATTGTGGGAAAACCACTGCTGTAAATGGGAAGAGAAAAAAAAGTTGATTCTGATAAATAACAGATAGTAGTGATTTAAAAAAATAATATAATGTTTTCTTCTTTGGAGCCTTTATTAAATTCTCTAAAATTTAATAGTTTACAAATAATTCAAATAGTTTACTTTTTGTAAGTTTCTACGAAAATATGGATAAGTTCTAAATTTACATTATTAATATAAAGTCACTAATCAAGTGTAGAGAAAAGGAAAAGTAATATTTTTTGTAACAAATTGAACTTAGCAAAGAAGTACCTAATTCTGCTGAAATCTGAAAAACTAACTCTTAGACCTCCAATATCTCTAGTACATTCTGTGAAAGCAAGCACATTGTTTTGTTTCTATATAACATTGTATATTCTCAATAAATATATATATATATATATATAATAAGTATATTAATTTTTGTCATGTTAATAACAATTTTAGCAGTAAATATGGACTTATTTCTGTTTTAAAACACACTGGTTTGAGTATACATTTATTAAAAGAATTCAACTTGTGGTTTCTCCGTTTTGAGAGAAGTTGGTCTTCTGCCATGCCTCTAAATTGTAAGGATGGAACAAGCCATCTGATATTGGGTTTCTCCTCAACGCGTTTAGAATTTATGTTGCCAAAGCCCTCTTGCCACAGGTTTAATCTATACCATCATTCCTTACTTTACAATATATTATTTTTAAGTCTATTTCTCCAAAATCTAGACTCAGAAATATAGAGCCTGGATGAATATTCCAAATTGAGCCTTTGGACATTTAATGCATTTATGCCTTTAAGAAGTGTTCATCTCAAAAGACTTTTATTTCAAATCAAAGTATCTTACTATAAGCTATAACATATTTTTATCTCCTTCATTAATTTTTCCACTCTATGTTCTATCCACTAAATCTGCAACTGGATGAGGAGGGTATTATTTACTGAATGGGAAGAAATATCTGGAGAAATGAAAATATATTTTTTAAAAAATAACATATGTATTTTATTTAACTCAATATATTGAAAATGTTATTTTGACATATCAGTATTTGAAAACATTGATATATTTTACATGCTTTAATTAAAAAATAATTAATGTTGACATTATTGCAGATGTCCCCCTTTGCTCACAAATACCCACCACAGCTTCCCTCCCTGGACCTTTTACCAAACTATTGTCAGTGTCCATGGGATATGCATGTAGTATGTTCTTTAGCCAATCTCATCACATTCTTCATGCATCCTCCCCTTCTCTCCTCAGACACTGGCTTCATTTTTAAATTCTTCAAATATTATTTCATGGTAAAGTTTGATGGAATACTATAGTAGTGATCAAAAAGATTTTGAGACATAAACTTTATAACAACAAAGAGTTACAGAGACTATTTAAGAGAGAGAAAAGGGCCAAGAATTTTAGAAAAGTAAAACATTTGGGGCTCTTCAAATACAGATATCTGATGCAAATTACCAACAAGGTGTAATATATTTGAAAGAATGCAACTTGACAAATGAGGACCATAACTATTAGCCCTTGGATACTGTTTATACTTCTGATTTTCTATTCCACCTCTCACAGTAAAAAATAAATAAATAAAATAATCTTCTAATATTAGCTTTTCCAAAAATCATCTTCAAGCCACTGACACAGAATTTTGAGAGAATCTAATTTTATCTTCTAAAACACTGATTTTCTCATGGATAGTTGCAGGTTTTTCCTCCCTTTTAAGAGAAATATCACATTAGAAGAGTGAAGTAATTACATTACCTCTCTCTTCCTATATATTATAGAAAATAATGTTTATATTATGTGTTCCTGGTCTTTGAAGATGAAATACTTATTTTCCTACCCTTAACAAAGACCTGTTAACAGAGATAGCTAGGTAATGTAACACATTAACATTTTGTTCCAATTCCTCCCAAGCCATGACTTCTTTTCTAAAGGGAAAAAATAAATACATTTTTTTCAACAAAAATGCACTTCAACTTGCAAATGACCAACTCATGGTCCATTCCAATGATTAAAACATAGTTACATGGAAGGAACAAATTTGTATAAGAAAGATCAAATTATGAAAAAGCAGTTACTTTCTTGATGTCTACAGAATATTCTGCTGCCAATCATACCCTGGCAGAGAAAATGCCAACACCTAAAATATCACTGACTTTTGAAAATACCACAGCTCCATGGAAAGTGATTTCTTAAAAACAATTTCTGAAGGAGCAGTAGGCAATAGACATGACAAGTGTATATTTGGATTGGGCCCTCTTTTATCTGCATCATAATGTTTCTGATACCTAGATGTGACCAGACATTTTGGGAATATTTAGTCACAAACAATGAAGAAAGATAAGCAACTAAATGCAAGAAGAAAACAAATACAAAATATGAACATGTGTAATTTTCTTCTATGTGACTAATCCACTACTTATAAAAGTTCCCTAAGATTTTCAGGACCAAAAAATCAATTTTCTTCTTTTTTAAAACTTCATTCATTTAACAACGTTGATTTGCTCTCTGTTGTAGGGTGTACCTCATTACCTTTCAAATTTGCATAATCACAGAATGCTTGATTAAGGAATGGAAGCTTTGAGTATAATAGATATGCATGCATGATTAGCTGTAGGAGGGGACTTGTAATTATGTGGTGTATAAATATACATCTATATTCTTTAAAGTTTCGTAATAAACACAACAAAAGTCTTGACATTTATTTTAAAAGTCTTCATCATAAATTTAAAAAAGGAAAACAACACTATGTTTAAAAGAACTAGAAACACTTGATCCATGCTTTCAGAGGGGAAATTTACAATGGCTTATAAAATTAATATTTGCTATCAAAAATATTGGTGACTTTTGGAAAAACAGATGGAGCCTTTGGTTTCCCAGATATTTTTGTGCTATAAGGACTAAATATCCCAATTCCTTAGGCCTGTTGAACTGAATTAAAAACTGGTACATCCTTTATTCACTTTCCCCCTCTGTCTCTCCTCACCCTCTGTATACAGATGCCTATAAACACATACCACACCACAGTTGCTTCCAAATATCAATATGGTCCAGGTGTCATGTTTAGTGGTTGAACCAGGAGGTCACAATTCAATTCCCAGTCAGGATACATACCCAGGTTGCAGGCTCTATACCCATTGTGGACTAATGATGCTCTCTCATCATCAAGGGATGCTCTCTCATCCCTTCCTCTATGAAATCAAAAAATATATATTTTAAAAAATGCAAACAAAAGCAAATATCAATGTGAACTTCAAATTTGCCAATTGCTAAGAAATAAATTACCAATTGGCATATATACATAAAACAAAAATGACCAACTGCTATTAACTTTATTTTCATAGTAAGTTTTAAAAAGCCACTTAACTAAATTCAAATATCAACCATATTGTAAGAACCCTAATAATCATATTATAACAAAATTAGAAATTTATTTTTATGATTCAAACTTTTTTGATGTCCAGGATGACCCCTATTTATCTACTTATCTATATTTAGTAATAATCACATTACCTCACTCTTCCTCTATCTTACAGAAAATAATGTTTACATTATAATGAGTTCCTGGTCTTTGAAGATAAAATATTTACTGACCCACCCTTAACAAAGATAGGTAATGTAATGTAACACATTAGTTTTTTGTTCCAACACCTTCCAGGCCATGAATTCTTTACTAAAAGAGAAATATAAATAAAACTTTCAACAAAAATGCACTTCAACTTATAAATGATCAACTCATGGTCCATTTCAATGATTAAGCCATAATTACATGAAAGGAATGAAGCAGGAATAAGAGAGAGCAAATTATGATGTAAATATCTGTCCATCATCTAAAACTTGAGAACAACATACATGAATTACTCTATGCTTTTGTTCTTCAAAATGTCAAGCAGGTATAAAAATAAATCAGAGAAAGTTACAAGTAGTAAAACATTAATGAACACTCTTGGTATAAAAATATTTTATTTTAATGTATATATGTCAGCAGAAAATTGTCTTCCATCTAAATTAATGGGCTTTTAAAATTTCTTAGAAAGTTTTTCTATAAACCTCAGATGCGTTAAAAGAGTGTTAGCTAAAATAAAAAGCAAAATCATACTTAAAAATGGCTCTATTATTTGGGAGTTACAATAAAATAATAATTCAAATTTAAAATTGTTACTTTTATTAAGACCATATGCTTCACACAATATTCCTGTTGATGTCAATAGGAGTTCCAATGAGGATGTGGGCAACATATGGACCTGCCATATTTTAAATTAAAAACCAATGTTTTGCTACATTGATGTGTGTTCTGAAGAGGAATTCCTGGAGCATAACACCAAGTTGCTGAGTTGACTGTTTTAGGAGATAGGTGATTATACGCACAGTTCAGGGTTAGATTTGAAACACAGAAATGTAACTTTAATATTGCTCACCCTGTAACATTAGCATATATTCTATTTTTAAGAAAAATAAGCATGACTTCCATTGTAATTTTTCATTTTGATAACTAAAATTAATTTTAAGTATTTCCCAATCTACTGAAAATTGAAGGCTAAACTGTAATGTTTGAAAGGAAGACTGAATATTTATGATACTTTTTTTATATCTTTTAAAGCATATGTAGGGTTCCTTGTGGTGGATTTATTGAGGAGAAAAAAGCCAGTTTTTCCATATTTCTGGCCACAAGTAACTATCTACACAAGAGTTTATTTCTCTACTCAATGACTCTGAGATAAACTTTTGACTTGTTTTGGTCAATAGAGTATGATAAGTGTGATGACATTCAGTATCAAAAAGGACATATGGAGAAGATCTAAATCAATCTAGTTGTCCTAGCTGAAACCTTCCATCAGGAAAGAGCCTGATGAAGATCAGAAAATCTTCATGGCTAATCTATAGATGCATAGGGTGTGAAACAACTATCAGGGGTGGCCAAACTTTTTGACTCAAGGGCCACAATGGGTACTTAAACTGGACCGGAGGGTCGGAACAAAAGCAACCTGACCATGCTGGCACTCTCATCTTGGGCTGCTGGTGAAGGAGCAGAGGGGAGAGCAAGAGAACCCTCCGCTCTTTCGGCTCCGCGGGCCGGATAGAACAGCCGAAGGGCTGGATCGGCCAGCAGGCCATAGTTCGCCCACTGCTGAACTACGGGTAGATACAACATCCAGCAAGCCTCTAAGCTATAAATTATAAATGCTAATCCACTGAATTTTTAGGTGGTATCTTTATGTAACACTACTGAGGCAATATATTCCTACAACATTACTTTCTCTCTATTAAATAAATGGTATGCTACTATTTGAACTAGCATAGGTTAAAAAGAAAAGCATGGAATGGTAATGCACAAAGAAGACTAGTCAAGTTGAAACCAAAAGCAACTAAATATGTCCCATAGTGCTTATATGTGCTAGTAGTAGGTAGAAAAAGTATTTGTTTATAGTGTAACTTTTGTACTCAGATCTAGGTTCCAATCTTAGCATACTACCTCTTATCGGCCCAGGCCCTTCTGCTACCTACTGAGATAGACCCTGTTTTTGCTGCTGCTGCTATAGCTACCACGGACTAAATAAGAGATAGGTTGTTTTATGCCAATTTTTCAAAGCGACACTGGTGTTTAAATCGCATTGGTTTTGGAATTTGCTAATATAGAGCATTGACCCTCATGCCAAAAGACATCTTGTCTATGCTTTGCTACAACTGCTGGGTACCACGGCAGACAGAAAAGGTCTGAGTGAAAGATTTAAGCTTATCTTGTATTTGATAAAAGCAAATGTAAAGAATATATATGTGTTTTGTTTTTTGTATTTTTGCTGTGATCCAAAGAAGATGTTTTTATTAGTCTCAATTAGGCATGTGAATGATAGCTGTCAGATATAGATCTAGTTTGACAACAAAAATAAAGATATCTTCATATTTATCAATTAATTACCTGGAAATAAACATCACATATTCAGATGTAGAGGCAAAAGTCTTGTAAATTACACTGTAATTCAATGATACCACAATATTTGTATTTTCAGTAGCATGCTAGTATTGTTTTTTTAAATATATGTTTTTTAAAAGTCTTGTGCTACATATCAATGTGGAATGTCATTATGTGTTAGCCTAATTAAAAAGAAAAATCTATATCTCATCAGTGAATAAATAGATACAACACATATACCAAAAGATATTGCTTTTGCTCTTATAGCAACCCAAAACAATCAATAATAACACTTTCTATTCTGTGTAACTAGAAATCATTAATTCATGCCAAAGTACCAAGAGATGCCTTAGAAGTCTGCATAAGTTAGATCTCACAGTGGAAAATTCATGTGAATTAGTCTATGTTCAATGGGATGTTACAATTGTTGAATATGAAGTGTGGCTTTCACTGAAATTCACTGACATCTAGTTAGTTGATCTATACAAGAATGTGAACATGTGAACATAACTGCCTGGCCTTGTATGGAAAAGAAATGTTAGCATTTTCCCCCTTAAACCTTCTAGTTGTTTGGTGCAACATTCTCAATGCACCAAAAACTTAGAAAGAATAAGAATCTGAGACAAAGTTGTAATAGAACCATATGTGCCTATAAAATAAAGAATGAGAATGAATGTAAAGGAGGACAACAAGCAACTTAATGAATGAAAAGTACTTAGAAGTTAAAGTACAAAAGACTTGTTGGAGTGCTGCTGAAAATCAATGTGTAGCGATATATCTCAAGGCACAACTTTTCTAGTTATTCTGGACTGATCAAAGGTTCTGTGATTCTTTCCCTCTGTCTCTACTTCCCTCCCTCCCTCCCTTCCTCCCTCCCTCCCTCTCTCCCTCCCTCCCTCCCTCCCTCCCTCCCTCCCTCCCTCCCTCCCTCTCTCCCTTCCTCCCTCCCTCCTTTTTTTCTTCCTTTTTCCCTTCCTTCCTTCCTTCCTTCCTTCCTTCCTTCCTTCCTTCCTTCCTTCTTTCCTTCCTTCCTTCCATTTTTTAAACAGAAAATTTAGACAGGATGGCTCATGTGCCCATTATCTGTAGTTTAAAAAAGAGGGGCCCATTTTCATCCATACCATAGAGTTTAGTTTCCCCAAAAGTTGTTAAGAAAGGTTGAAGAATAAACAATAAAACAAAACAAACAAGCAAAACTTCTAGAACATTTGCTAAAACTATATCACTTTCTCAGTATGGTAAGTTTCTAAATGTTCAGAAAAAATAGCAAGCTCTTGCTATTGTTACCTTGTTCTGATTAAAGTAATGTTTGTCCAGAAATATAAAATTCATTATTTTCTTTTTGTTAATATACAACATATACACATATATACTTCACATTTGATAAATGCAATCTAACCCAATTTTAGTGATATCCTTATATTAATTAGAATTATTTTTTTTCTATCAGATAATGGAATTACAGTGAAATGTGATATCTATCATAACATCAAAGTCTATATTTTCTAAATGCAGGCTACATATATTAAACACTTTAACTCTCAAGCAGCAGAGTATAATTCCTGGTGAGAGCCAAAATAATTGAGTTGAGGTGCTTATTCTATGCTTTAGACCTACTTCTCATACTTTGTAAGAGAAATTTAGTATATATCATTAAGTATCTAAAAAAAAAATCTACCAAAACAAATTGCCATGGAGTCAAGACTTCTATAAGTTACTTTTATAGAATTAATAAGGCCGAGCCAAATATCTCTTCTTCATAGATCTCCATCTCACTTCAACAAATGCACTAACTTTGACTTGGCAAAAAGGGTAGGGTTCAAACTATAAAAGTAAGTCCAACACTATCAAGCAAATGTTTGTAACAAACCACCCAATCAGTGATATGAGATTCAGTTCCATGTATTAAGCACATTAGTGTTTACTTGAGAAAGATGACATGCATTAGAAATAATACAGCCCTTACATTGAAATGCTGGCTTCAGTTTTCAAAGATCTGAAATTTTCAGCAAGGTTTTTAATTGCTCTAAGTCTCAGCTACTTAGGAAAGAATCTCAATTTCATGATGTAAATTTATGAGTATGTTTACTCATGTATTGTTTAGCTAGCATCCTATATAATAAAAGGATAATATGTAAATAGATCAAATGGCAGAATGACTGGAACGCCTCTTGCCCCTCACTTGGACTGGCCCCTCCACCCAGTAGGTCCCCCATCCCAATTGGGGACAGGACTGGCTGACAAACCTCCCACTGCCCCTCACCGTGGCCAGAACCGCCCCTGATTGCCCACCCCCTCCTCCAGCCAGCCTGCCCCTGACAGTCCCCATCAGGGTGATCTGGCTGGACCCACCAGTGCACAAATTCATGCACTGGGTCTCTAGTAATTAAATAATCCATACAAGTTGATTGGCACTCAATAAGTAATCAATAAGTGTCAGTTCTCCTTTTTTAATTGTAAATTCTTAAGTAGGCATAATAAGAAATCTATCTTTAACAATGTCATTATCTAGAAACACATGGAAAATCTGGAAATCTAAGATTAAATTTGATGGCAAAGAAATTAGAATAATGAGATGCAAATAAGAAACACTATTTGCCTGACTAATTTAGTAAACCAAGTGACTTCTATTTGGCAAAAGAACCAAAATGAAGTGCAACTTCAGAAAGGAAGAGTGAATTTGTCTTGAAAGCAGCACCTAATAAAACTTTTTCCTCATTATAATTTATTTTAATTGTACATACTATATATAAATTTAATCTCAGATCTATAACTATATTAAGAACAAAAATTGTAAGTTAATTTTCTTAATATGTCACTCATATAGCTACAATAAGTACTTTATGGGTCTGTACTCTCCTGCATTAACCATTTGCTTGGAGATTCCAGAGCTGCTGGTGATGCTTGCGAGAGGGAATAGAGTTGGGGTCTCCCTGAATTCCTGGTCAAGCCAATAAGAAAGATCCTAAGTGGGCAGCCATTATGTGCATAATAGCTAGATATTTTACAGCATGACCAGTCAGGAAAAGAAGAATTCAAGACAGTAGATCCAGTGGCAAAAGAATAAAAGGAAAACGAAGAAGGAAAATAAAAGAATAAGCGGATCACAGAGTCAGCCTCTCAATTGTACATTTCAGCTAAAGCCTTTCAGTATACTAAATAAAACCAGGGTTATAAGCACCACACTTCACTATGTGTACCTAAGTGTATCCTTATTTAAAAAAAATCAAACAATTTTCTTTCATTAAATGTCCTTAATAGCATAGTTGTCTTCCCTTCATAAGCCGTGTAAAAAAAAGTAAGTGATGCCTGGCTGGTGTTGCTCAGTAGTTGAGCACAATTTGATTACCTGTCAGAGCACATGCCCAGGTTCTAGGCTTGATCCCCAGTAGGGGGCAGGAAAGGGGCAGCCAACCAATGATTCTCTTTCACCACTAATGTGTCTATCTCTCCCTCTCCCTTCCTTTCTAAAATCAATTTAAAAATGAAAAAAAAAACACATTAAAAATATAAGTGAAAGAAAATTAATTTCTTATATATTACCTCTTACAAATTGTGAATAAAAGAGACTAAACCAAAATTGACCACATAGAATCTGTTTTGTATGTTTCATATGTAGCGTTCACATGGTGGAGGCATAGAATTCTCAGCATACCATTAGCATAACTTTCACCCCCCTGTGGGCTTCCAGCTAAAAATAAACTCCAGTCAGTTCCCTTATCTCTGTTCCCAAAAGAAGAGAAAAGATAGCTAATCTCTCAGTACAATTAAGTGTAGAGAAAAAAATCAAGCCCTTTAAAAAAAAAAAAAAAAAAAGAAGAAGAAGCAGAAACCTCCTGCCAGAAAATTTATCCTTTAGGGTTATCTGGAGTTGACTTAAAGTCTAGCCCCAAATATAAGAATAGAGCACTCTCTGGTCTGTCTTTTAGGAGACATAGATGGAGTGGCCTGCCTGACAATGGGAACGTTGTGAAAAACAGCACTATCTTGCCACAATTACCCTAAATAAAAAGAAGATAAATACAAAGTGTGAACCCGTGCTGAATAGCATGTGCTTCATTTTCTTTCAGCCGGGCTCGATGTAGGATTGTCCGAAGGAATACGTCAAATCATCATCCTACAGCACTCGTCCTTAGTCCCATTATTAGAGGAGCATTAGCTCCCAGGGTGCACCTCCAGAATTTTGATTCTAACAAGTTCCCAAGTGATGATGATGATGGTACTGGTTCTGGGTCCGTGGTTTCAGAGCAACTATCTTAAAGCCAAGAGACTATTGAAGGGTTCAAACACAAAAATGCTTAAGTTTTAAGATTCATAGTATGTGCTACTTCCTTCATCTGACAAATGACAATTTTAAGAACAACAATAATGATGATGATAGAGTAAGAATATACTTTATTTAGCTAGCAATCAAATTGAAGTGTGTTGTTTTTGCACTAAGGGTGGTAATGGCCAGTTATTTTAGTAGGTGTTGCCTTTGGAAAAGAAATAAGAGCTCTAAAAGCATAGACACAATATTTTATTATATAAAATAAAAATAATCTATAAAACTATTAAATTGCATAATAAATCATTTCTTATAAATTATATTACAATTCACAATTCAAATTTTACCTGGGGAACTTGCTAAAAATCAGGTTTTTGGTGTTATTATTTAAGTCAGTTCTGAGCTCCAGAAAATAATTTGTTTAATAGGAAGCCAAATATCTCACCTATAAAGAGCTAGTAGACTCTATTCTGGGATATGTTGCCCCAAATAACATTATGAGTTACATAGAAAGTCAGGTTAGTCTATTTGAATGATGTAGAAATACGGTCTAAAAAAATAATGCATTAATTAATGTCCCAAGTATAATGTGTTAATTTCAGAACTCAAACTGATATCTTTGGAATTGATTTCATAATTCTATTCATCATATCACATTTTCTTAAAAATATGAGTGACATTAGTATTCATCATGTTCAAGTAGGTAAAGAAATCAAACCAATATTGATACAGTGTTATTTATTTGTTGGTAGCATTTACTATTTTGGAATTCAAAATACCAATGATCTTCCCTAAGAGCTTACTATTAAAGGAGAGAGTATTTTAATTTTATATGGAGTGTAAGTAATTCTGTTTATATATGTTGAATAAAATCTCATAGGGAAAACGAATCTTAAGCAAAATCTTAAGACTAAGAGAGCTCACTAAAATGGCATAAAATATAAACTATTTTCTACCTTTCCTTCTTAGAAAGAAAAAAAAACTTAAGTTACTAAATAGATGTGGTAAAACCCTAGTGGATAGTTCTGAATTTACTAAATAAGCACATATCATGCATGTCAAACTATTTCTTAAAAATAGCTTATAAATTTTTTAGAGTTTTCATCAGTTCTGTACTTATAATTTAAAATATATTTTCATCATAATAAAATATTTGGAAAGTATAGTCATTCTGTTCTAATACAGCATATTATTTCACATTAAGTTAGCTCCAAATTTTAGTCCACATGATCCCTTGACTCTTAGGAAATAAGTTTATCTACATTTAATCTCATTCAGAATTAAACTTCCCATTTTCTTTTCAGCATCTCAGAGTTCAATGTCATGCGTATTCTCTCATATATTAGGACCTTTGTCAACAACTGGAACTGTGAATATAAGAAGAACACTTCCCAGCCCTCATACAGGATATGGGGTGGATCAAAACAAGCTGGCAAATACTGATTAAACTCTTATATTCCTGCAAGCTCCCTCTGACTGACTAATGGATAAAAGCTGGTGGAAAAGATTTTTCTCTTTTGTCAAGCCAGCATTATACTAGTATATTGTGAGTATGGTTTCAACTGGACTTATCAGTTTCATAAAAGAAGACCATTAAAATATTTTTCTTATGCTTTAGTTTATGTGCTGCTTAATGGCAAAGGAATATTAGGAATTTCCTTCTGGTTTGCTCAGTGATTTCTCTCTTCTAGAATTTCTGTTTCCCACATGTGTTTAATATGTCATACAACCATAGGTAAAAATGAAAAACCATGTTATCCACATGCAAAAATAAAAATGATTATGTGTATTCGCCAATCGTATCCATGGCTTGCACACTATGTGTGGATTTTGTGCTTCATAACTCCAACTAGACAGACTGGGTATGCTTTAATCAGTGTTATTTTCACAGACTTTAGATCCTCTTTTTAAATTAGCATAATGAACAAATAATTTATTTTATCTCACCCTTGTCTCCAAGAAGATTTCATTAAATTGATTGCATTTATCTTGTTAAAGAAAAACTTTCATTCCACTCTAGCTCTGGTTTAGTTTCATAAAGTTTCACACTTAAGAAAGTAGAAACACACACACACACACACACACACACACACACACACACACAAAAGCTCAGTGTTTTAACTTTGTTAAAATCCTTTTGTGAGAATTTTCCTTACTAAGCAACGCAGTAAGTCTATATAGAACCTCTATGGAATAAAATGTCAATTTATAATCCTGGGCTTTCTAGTTCATGTGAAGCTCTTAGTCATTCTGTCTCCATCCAGCAGTAAGATTGTTACCTCTTGAGATTGGATGAATGGGATAAATTACTAGAAAACATTTTCTAGAATAAAGTCATAATTTTGTTATAGTCATCATCATTAATCAGAGTAATTAAAACTATTTTTATACCTTTATTATATTTACTTGAATACTCTCTTGCTTTTATGGTCAACCCTGAACACATATGGCACCTGATCAATACACATTCTTGTTTGAATTGTATGCTACAGTCATATGATTCCTAGACTCTTGCCCCAACCTTATTGATTTTTCTCACTTAACAAATAGCCTAAAAATAGAAACAGTCTCTAATAAAAACTTATATTTTAACAGTAATTAGGACAACATTTTTTGTAGTTACCTTGGCATTGTGGCCTAATTCAAAGTTTTAATTTGATATAATTCACAAAGCTATTAACAAAACATATCAACTCTTTTCTTCCTCTACTAGTAAAATAAAAGGTTAATAATTAACCAAATATCTGCAATGAAAAAGATAATAGTTTTAAGGGCAATCTCTAATTACCTTGTTATAAAACTGAATTCTTACAAGGTCTTTATTTTTGAAAATGTAATATTATGCACAGTTTGTTTACATAACATTCATCAACTCAAGTTAAGGGATAATTATTTTATGTCTATAGAAATGTGTGGGTTTTCATTTTTCACTAGAGACTTTTTTTTTTAGTCATGATACATTTTTAAAAATATTTTTGCAGATTTCTAGAGTTTCATTTGATTCAGTATAACAGGAGAAATAGATTAACTTTTCAGTTTAATTTTATCTGCTTAGAGTTTGAAAATAAAGCCATATCATCCATGTTGGTGGACCTTCAGCTTATGCAGTCAATTCAATTTAAAGAACATTATATTTATATCCTAATACTTAATAATATAGGAACTATAAAATTGCAAAATATATTATGGTAATTTCAAAAATTTTATAATTTTTGAAATAATTAAAAATACCTAATTCTAATTATAATAACAATGGGCAATATTTAGAGATTTTTAGTTGAAACATAATCACCTGATATATAATCATCTATGCCATGCCCAATATTCATAAAATCAGTCTGAAAAAGGGCCTTTACTGAGTTGCATATAACTAGTATAGTCTGAGAGATTTCATTTACTTTATTTATAAGGCATGGACTCAGGAAGATTTTTTTCCCCCTATGTTGAGAATATTTCCACCTATCCTGTTCAGTATCCCCCATTCAATGCCTCTTGTGAATCCAAGCTGCAAACCAAGGCCAGTTGCTGCTAATGCCTTATTGTAGAAAGACTAGGTTTCTGAACAATAAACTGCCCATTTCAATTGAATATGCTTAGTATACTAAGTAGACATTTAACCCAGACTTTTGCAACCAAGAGGATATGGCTGAAAGAAATGGTAGCTGATATAAATGCTAAAAGTTACATGAAATTAGGGAGAAGAGATGAATCATCTGGGAGGAAGAGGAGTGTGGAGAACAAAAATACGTGTGCATATATCCAGAAGAGAAAAATGTAGAAATTTGCAAAATCAGATTCATAAAGGGTGTCACTAACCCTATCTTGGCATTTGAATTTATCATTAGGCCAAAGACGAAATTTAAGGATATTCACTGGAAATATTTGGAGTACAGAGTAGCATTTCTAGGAAAAGATCATGTGTCTGTTTTGATCAATAAGATGAATGACAGTACTAATGACCAGAATAGAACATACAAAAGCAATTTCTCATAAAAGGAAGGTGATGGGTATGGTTTTGGACAAATTGAGTTAGAATTAATTCTGGGATATCCAAGTGAGCTATATAAAATAAAGCTTAGGAGATATCTGACTTACAGTTACAGCTATAAATTTTATAACTTAACTGCTAAGGGAGTAGATGGGATTTCCAAGGAAGAGTACACACAGTGAAAAGAAAAAGGGGTCTGAAAAGACAGCAAGTTGGATAAAGACCTTTCAAAGTATTAGTGCTTCCCACTTGAGAGGAATGTTATCAGTAACTAAGCACAAGATTTCTACTACATAGAGAAGAAACACTTGAAAGCTTCATAAAAACATAATTTGAGTATTTTAGGATGAAATCCATAAACTGGAGGAACACTTAGTTTCTGGAATAGACAGCAAAATAAAAATATCTTTAGCCTTCATTAAATTAGGCAGAGTAAGAGACTATATCTGAATTGTCTATTTTGACATGATTCCAAAATAAAGCATCTGTTTTTACATCCATGATTTTCAAGAAGACAATCTTTGTTAAGGGAGGACTTGTCATTTCAGGACTTTCAAAGATAACATGCTTACTTCAGCTAATTCTTCACACTCCATACACCCACAAACCATTAAGATTTGAAATCACTAATTCCAAATGTATCTTATAGTAGATAGTCGATTATTTTTCTTTCTGAAGTGATAGCTCTAAAACAACAATTTAATTCAAAGTGAATATTTATTAATTAATTTAACAACCTCTGCCCTCAGCACCAGAAATAGGAATAGAGTAAGAAACACATTTTGTTGAACTCATACAACACAATAGGTTGAAAAATGATTTTTTAAAAAAAAAATGGGGAAAAGGCCCGAATAGACATATTTCCAAAGAAGACATACAAATGCCCAACAGGTTCATGAAAAATGGTCATCACTAGTTATAGGGAACATGCAAATCAAAACCATAATGAGATGTTACCCAACTCCTGGGTACTATAAAAAATACATGAGATAACAAGTTGTGGGGAGAATATGTAGAAAGGGAACCCTTGTGCACTGTTGGTGGGGTTGCAAATTGAAGCAGCCACTATGAATAACAGTGTGGAGTTTTCTCAAAAAATAAAACATAGAACTAGCATATAATAAGAAATCCCACTTATGTTTATATCATCAAAGAAAATTAAATCAATATGTTAAAGAGATATCTGCACTACCACGTTCATTGCAGCATTATCCACAATAGTCAAGATATGGAAACCATCTAACTATTGGTGGATAAATAGATAAGGAAACTGTTGAATGCATGTACAATGATTCAAATATTACTCAACCATAAAAAGAAGGATATCCTACAGATGGATAAAATTTAAAGGCATGGTGCTAAGTGAAATAAGTCAGACAAAATAAATACTGTATGATCTAACATATGTAGAATTTAAGAAAGCTGAACTCATTAAAACAGAGAGTGCATTGTTGGTTTCCAGGGCCTGGGTTTTAGAGGAAATATTGATCAAAGAGTGCAAATTCCCAATTATATGAATAATAAGTTCTGGTGACCTAATGTACAGCATGATGATCATAGTTACCAATATTGCATTGATTACTTGAAAGTTACTAAGAGAGTAGATCTTAAATGTCTTCATACACACATATACACACACAAAATTATAGCTACATGAGGTGATAGATGTGCTAGGTGAACTTATTGAGGTAATTGTATCAAACCATTCCATTGCACACCTTAACTCACACAATCTACACTAATAAAAGACAAACATGCAAATTAACCGTACTTCTGATATGCCCACAAACCACGCCCATCAGCCAATCGGGAGTGAGTATGCAAATTAACCGAACCAAGATGGCTGCTGCCACAGAAGGAGCAAGAGACTTGGGTTTCCCTGGCAATGAAGTAAACCAAGCTTCCCACTTGCTCTGGCTGCCTCTAGCCTCCGTTCAAAGCTACAAAGTTTCAATTATAGAAGATACATAAATCCCAATAAAAATAGCAGCAGCCATGGAGAGAGTAGGAAGTTTGGGTTCCTCTAGTGATGGAGGAAGCCAAACTTCCTGGCCAGCCCTGGCCTCCGCTCAAAGCTACAAAGTTTCAATTATATAAGATAAATAAATCTCATATATCATGGCCTCCTCTTGGGTTACGAGGGGGTGTGGCAGGCCTGAAAACCACCACAGGCCCCTCGCCCTAGCCACCCATACTCCAAGAGAACCCCCACCCTGATCCGGGACACCCTTCAGGGCAAACCAGCCAGCCCTACAAGTGCATCAGGCCTCTATTCTATCTAATAAAAGAGTAATATGCAAATTGACTATCACTCCAAACACAAGATGGCTGCCCCCAAATGGTCAAAGATGGCTGCCCTCATGTGGACACAAGGTGGCCACCACAAGATGACCAGGAGGCAAGGGCAGTTGGGAGAGACCAGAACTGAAAGGAGGGCAGTTGGGGGCCATCAGGCCTGCAGGGGAGGGCAGTTAGGGGTGACTAGGCCAGCAGAGGAGGAAAGTTGGGTGTGACCGGGCCTTCAGAGAAGGGCAGTTTGGAGGGACTCAGGCCTGCAGGGGAGGGCTTTTAGGGGCAAACAGGCTGGCAGGGCAGCAGTTAGGCATCAATCAGGCTGGCAGGGGAGTGGTTAGGGGATGATTAGGCTGGCAGGCAGAAGTGGTTAGGGGTGATCAGGAAGGCAGGCAGGCGAGCAGTTGGGAGTCAGCAGTCCTGGATTGTGAGAGGGATGACAGACTGCCCATTTAGACCTGATCCCAACAGGCAGTTAGACATCCATCAAGGGGGTCCCAGATTGGGCTCAGGAACAATAAACCTTGTGCATGAAATTCGTGCACCAGGCCTCTGGTGTGTCAATAAAATTAAAGGAAAGAAAGAAACATTCCTTGTCTTCAAGGAACTTTTGTTTTCTTTGCAACATACTTATTTTAAACAAGAAAAAGATGCATGCGTTAGAAAATAACAAATATTAAGGAGAAACTATAATAATAAAAGTGCAATGTGGTAATTAGACCAGACAGAAGGAACCTTCGAACAAAGCTGAGACTGGGGGCCGAGGTAGCAGGGGCTGCTAGTGGGACCTGAGGCCCTGGGTGAACCCAGGACCCCAACCTGCGCCAGCCACCCACCCTGCTCATGGTTCCCACAGCACAGCCCTGCCTCTGTCAACCCTGTCTGGCCCAGCGCCACCCTACACCCTGGCCTGGAGTTGATCCTGCATGCTGTGGGAACCTCCCCACACCCCCGGGGGGACACACATGCACCCACTGGGTAGGAGCTGGTGGCTGTGTCCAAGGTCAGCCTGTTCAGCTCCTGAGGCAGCTCTCCCAGTGTCCAGGTAGGATGAGGCCCTGGCGATAATAATAGTTCCTGTTTATCAACTGCTCACACTGTGCCTGGCTCTGTGTTGAACTCTTTGCACACGTTCATCCTCACGTCAGCCCCGTGAAGTCACCACGATTGTTAGCCTTAGTTTTCAGAGGCAGCATTTAAGATTCAGAAAGGTCAAGGGACTTGCAGTAAGAAGGTGGTGAAGTCAAAAGGGAACCAGAATTTTCTTCACCCCTACCTGCTGCTGAGCATAAAACTGCGACATCCACCGAGGCCTCATAGATGTCAATAAATTGACCCCCAATAGATATAAAACAGCGATAAAAAAGAAGGGGTGAGTGTGGGTGAGAAGTGTGGGGCACAGTGTTTACTGCAGACTCCCTAGATAGCGGGGCAGTTGCCAGTGGTCAGTCAGATCAGTGTCCCAGAGGCCATCAAGGATCATGAGGGGGAAGGTTACCATCCAGAAACCTTCTCATGGATCATTGTGTAAGGCAGAGATTTTAATTTATTGTACCTGCTAACTATTGCACAGCTGACTGGAGATGCCCTCAAGTAATTAAAACTAAAGGTGTTGAAATTGAAATCAAAATTTATTCTTTCATCCCTGTTATTGACCTTCAAAGAACTTTTACGTGGGTGAAAAAGAACCTTTTCCAAGCTAGCCCACGCACAGGTGCATTCAAGTCTGGATGCAGCTCCGCTTCATCCGCCCCAGTGAACCGCACTGCCATCTCCTGGTCTGCTTCAGCCAGAAATCTCGAGATCATCATCATTGACTACACTTTCCCTTGACTTTAGCTGAATATAAATGTTTTCACTTTTTAGTATGGAACATTTAAAAATATAGATGCAAGGAGAAAGAACAGCATAATGAACCATACTCATACACCCATCACTCATTTTCAACAATAATCAACTCCTGGCTAAGAGTTTATTATTATTTGACAAATAGCTAGGATACATGAATCATGTACCAAGTTCTAAATTAGGCCCCAGGGATCCAAAGATGTATCAGATTTGACTTTACTCCAACCTGGAGGATGTAATATCTGGCCTTGGTCCTTGGTAGGTGAATGAGAGTTACCCAGAAAAAGAAAGTTGTCCTTATTCATTCATTCTTTCTTTTTCAACAAATAATTATTATGTGTGAGGCACTCTCCTTGGTGCTAGGAACACATAAAGAAACAAGATTGTGTTTCTACCTTCGTGAAGCTTGAATAATGGGAAAGAGACATTAAACATATGATTAGAAATGTGATGACTATCTTTTTAAAAATATGTTTTTATTCTTATAGTATTACAGATATCACCCATTTCCCTCCCTTACTACCCTTTCCCTAATCTCTACCCATTCACCCTAAGGTCTTCACTCTTATATTGCTCATTTCCATGAGCTATGCTTATACTATATAATAAAAGGGTAATATACAAATGGACCCAATGGAGGAATGACTGGTCACTATGATGTGCACTTACCACCAGGGGGCAGATATTCAAAGCAGGAGCTGGCCCCAGCCCACAGGTCCCGATTACCTGATTGGAGTCTGCCAGCCAACCAATCGGTCCCACCCCCTTGGCCAGCAGGCTTCGATTGCCCAATGGCAAATGGGGAACTGGGGGTGGGTGGCAGTGTGGGGTGGGGCTGACTACCAGCAGTCCTGGAAGATGACCCTGATCTCAGACTAGGCCTAGGGACCATACCTGTGCATGAATTTCATGCACAGAGCCTCTAGTATAATAATAATACAGTTCACTGGAGTAATAGAATAAGATTATAAATCAGATAAAATGTTTCTAGTTGGTATTCTTATCCTCAGTAGTTTTATTAATTTAAATAAGTTACTTAATGTCTTAGGGTTCCAGGTATCTTATGTTAAGAATAATTGCCAAAACCGGTTTGGTTCAGTGGCAGAGCATCGGTCTGCAGACTGAAAGGTCCCGGGTTCAATTCCAGTCAAGGGCATGTACATTGGTTCCAGGTACATCCCCAGTGGGGGGTGTGCAAGAGGCAGCTGGACAATGCTTCTCTCTCATCGACATTTCTAGCTCTCTATCTCTCTCCCTTCCTCTCTGTAAAATATCAATAATATATATATATTTTTAAAAAAGAATAATTGTTGGACTTCTTACTTTTTATTTTTAGATAAACCAGGTAGAAGTAAAATATACAAATTTTTAGACTCCACTTCATAGTATTAGGTATCCCATGTGGGGAGCTCCTATACAGCCAATCCTGTAGCAGTCCATCATTTGACCATCTTTTGGAAACATCTGGAGTAGGTGATCACTAATATTATGTGTACTTAGTACTCCATCCTAATAATATAAGAATATTGTGGGCAAGTAATGGATTGGGAACAATCCTTTTAGGGGCAATCAGGAAGGTAGGCAGGTGATCAGTTGGGAGCCAGCAGTCCTGGATTGTGAGAGGGATATCCCACTGCCCATTTAGGCCCAGTCCCAATAGGATTGGGCCTAAATGGGTAGTCAGACATCCCTTGAGGGGTCCCATATTAAAGAGGGGGCGGGCTGGGCTAAGGGACACCCCCCATGCATGAATTTTATGCACCAGGCCTCTAGTAATTAATAAATAATAATGCCAGAACTCTGTTTCATGAATTCACAACTGTAAGCCTACTTTTGTCCACACCCGTATGTTGCCTGGACCAAGCAGTATTATAAACACAAATTTCTAAGTATTTATTTTCACTCTATGATAAGTAATCCAATTTGAGATTATTATCATAGGATTAAATATTGTTATTTCCTGGACTTGATATAGAATTTTATCAAAATATTTAAGGACATGTGTATGTATGTGCACAGATGAGTGAATGAAAATGAGAACAAGTGGTCATCTGGATTTATATCTGGCTAGCAGGTGTGTGCTCTAAATCTTGTTCATGGTCCATCTAAAACCATGAGAAAAGCTTTTGGAATATTCAACAATTCAATGAATAATTAGCATCTTTATATCAGTGAAGAAAAATAATAACTAACATCTGTTTTATGAACTCTATTTTTTTCTTTATTGATTAAGGTTTTATATATGTGTCCTTATCTACCCATTCCCCCCCGAACTACCCACTCATACCTCACCCCCCTGGTGTCTGTGTCCATTGGTTAGGTTTATATACATGCATACAAGTCCTTTGGTTGATCTCTCTTCTTTTCCCTCCCCTCCCCTGCCTTCCCTCTGAGGCTTGATGGTCTGATGGATGCTTCTCTGTCTCTGTATCTGTTTTTGTTATGAACTCTATTTTAGAGCACGGGTAGATTCAAGCCAATTTATAAAATATATCAATTCTTTAATGTGGCACAATGTTTAAACACAAAGAATTTGGAATAAACAGAAAGATACATTCAATATTTTAATTTAAAAACTTTAGATAGTTTTTCTATGATATTTTTCATGCAATGGTAAAAAATAATTACAGTGCCATTTTCTTTCATAATAATAGTGGGGGGGGTGTTAAATCTGTACCAGGTGCAATAGATCACATACAACAGTATACATGAGTTGTCCCTTAATCTTCACAACAATTTTTGGAAATAGAAACTATTGTTATTTGCTGAAGAAACGGAGATTTAGGGAAATAAGGTAATAATTAGTAATAGAGGAGGAAATGGCATTTGAACCCAAGCAATACAGATATCTTAAATATTATGCTAATTAGCTCTTACCTACGAAAATGAAATTTTAGTAGCAAAGGATTATTTAGGATCCTCTCATGACACACTTTGCCACTGAAAAGTATGACATTGCCATCTAGTAAATAAAAGAATATGTAATCACATTCCTCTGTCTAGGAAGAAAAATGCCCAATCAATAACATTATATACTGGTTTAGGGATAAAATGGCAAGTGCCAAGCTCTGCTGAAACTGGAGTTTTGAAGGCTCTTGTTTTGGTTTGTTGTCTGGTTTGTTTGCTTTGCTTTTCAGAAGTGGTTTCTATGGTATGATCCTAGTTGGATAGTTGGAGTAATAAGTCTCTACCTGTGGGGGTTACTGAGTTGGACTTTCAAGTTCTTTCTTTTTGAATTTTATAGAAAATAGGACAGAAAACTTTGTTAATTTTGTTTTTATGCATAAACAACTAGCAAACTATTAAAAATGATTAAGACCTGCCAAAATTTAGAAAGAATATATTATGAATGCATTTTACTGGTTTATTTTGGATTCAACTAAGAAATCTCTTGTGTCTGGCTATGGTTTTCAGTTGCTGCTCTTCTTGATTATAATTATAGATCAGTGGTATTTTACCTTCACAATCAGCACTCTAATTTGTTGTAGGTTTGTTTAATTATAAAGTGATGCATATTTCCATTAAAAATCTTTTTAGAAGCTTATTTTTTTAAAGGGGGCTTTTAAGTATATGCATTGTAGTTCAAATATGAATGATTCACATCTCTATTGCTAAAAATGCAATTATAATTTTAAAATGACATGTTTGTACAGTGACACTCTATTGGAAAGCAGTAGAGCAGATATGGCAGAAGGTCCTCTTAAGAAGCCTTCAGGAAAACTACTTGAGAATACCCTAAATGCAAAAACTGTGACCACGTGATTGTTCTTAAACAATTAAAGACAAACTATTGCAAACACATTATAATTTAACTTATGTTTAAATGTATATTTTTCCAAAAACTATAACAGAATATACATACATACTAAAGTTGGTGTAACATAATGTAAAAGTAATATTAGAATCACAGAAAGAAAATATTCTAACCATACTTAATATAATTGTAACCTTGATTTTGAAAAGGATACTAAGAACCAGATTATATTAAGTATGTATATATTGCAATCTATAGATCTTAAAGACAATAATATTTTAAATAATTATTTGTATAGTACAATATTGATTTTCATAACAATTGCTCAACAACTATAAATATACAAAAATTCTTCATGTCTATTAATGTCTCTGACTGTCACTGACAAGAGATAATAAATAGCTGTGTTGAGTATCTCATTGTAAGAAAAATAATTGAGACATTTAAACTTGGAGGATTTCAGTACTTAAAATCTCAGATATGCTACCTACCTTCCCACTTGAAAATGATATATTATTTTAGTAATTTTTATTTTCTTCATTAATTTCAGAATTATGGTACATTATAATTTTTTCTTACTTTTTTCAGTATACTGTCACATTTTTTTCTAGTTTTCTTTTGGATATTCAATTATTTTTCTATTTAAAGCTCTAAAATTTAGATATTAATACCTCTTATGTCACATTTGCTTTATATACTTAATAATATAATTAATTTTTTTTTTTACTTTTTCACTTAATTCTGTATGTAGAACTTAAAAGGTTTTGAAATCTATTAGTTATTAGTTAGGAAAAGGGCCAGGAGAATCAAGCATCAGAGAACTCAAGAAAGAATCTATATAACGACTCACATGAAAAGACTCAGATATTTTTAATTATATGACAGTTCTGGTGTGCATAGCAGATTGTCAGCCTTGGCTGAGAGCACAGGTTCTAACTGGATTTCTACTTTCCATGTAACAGATTCCTTACATCAAGTAATATGATCAAGTGATTCACTGAACTATTTAAAAGATGTTTCAATTACTGTTGACATTCAACGTTATATTAGTTTCAGGTGCCAGCATAGTGTTTAGACATTCATACAATTCACCAAGTGATATCCCAATAAATCCCACCCCCACATGACACAATACATTGTTATTATAATATTATTAGCTACTAGAGGCCTGGTGCATGGATTCCTAAACTTGTGGGGTTCCTAGACCTGGCCTGTGCCCTCTCCCAATCTGGGACTCTTTGGGGCATGTCAGAGAGCTGGTTTTGGCCAAATTCCCACAGGCTAGGCCGATGGACCCCCACCAGTGCTGGGCCTCTAGTATGCATATAAGATATTTTGTTATTCTCTTCCTGCCTTTCCCCTACCTCTTTCCCTCTGAGATTCATCAGTCTGTTCCATGTTTCCATGCCTGTGCATTGCCCACTGGTAGTCATTGCATGTCATAGCTACTGGCTGCCCGGCCAGTCGCTTAGGCTTTCATATATACTAGGGGCCCAGTGCACAAAATTTGTGAACTCGGGGCAGCCCCTCAGCCTGGGACCCTTTGGGGGATATTTGCCTTCTGGCTTAGGCCCAATTTCTCAGTCTGGGACTCTCGCAGTCTGGAACCCTTCACTCCTTACGACTTGCCTGCAGCAGAGGCGAGAGAGGCTCCTGCCACCACCACTGCACTAGCCAGCCATGATCCTGGCTTCTGAGTGCAGCTTCAGTAATGGGAGTATCTCCCACCTCTGAGGCAGTGCTAGTGAGTATGGCTTCTGTCTGAGAGGCACACCCATAGGGGGAGCATAATGACCACCAGGGGTCAGCTCCTGCATTGAGTGTTTGTCCCTGATAGATAGTGCTTGTCATAGTGACTGGTCATTCTGCCATTTGGTTGATTTGCATATTAGAATTTTATAATATAGGATAGACTAGAGGCCCAGTTCATGAAAATCGTGCCCAGGTAGGGTCCCGAGGCCTTCCTGCCCCTGGCTGCCTGCTGCTGGCCAGGGCCTTCTTTTGTTCCGCACCACCTCCCGGTGGTCACTGCACATCATAGCAAGCAGTCAAACTCCTGAGGGGACAATTTGCATACTAGCCTTTTATTACAGAGGATAGTTCCTGTGCTGTACTGTATATCCTCATTTTGATTTTATTAGTGAAGGAAAAAGACTCAGTTTCATTATACTTTTAGTTTCTGAGGGGTTTGTTGTTGTTTTACATTTGTGTATTTGTTTGTTTTCTTATTTGTTTTCCCTATGCACAGGCACACATATATTTTTTTTGGATATTAACATTACAGAAAAAAAATCCTGGTATAGCAAGATGATGGACTAAGTTCCCTACAGTTGCAGACTATTGTTTCTTTCTCTCCTTTGAAAAAATATAAAATTAGAAAAATAATAGATAACTCTGAAACCTGTGAAAGGCGTAGTTAGATAGTTTAATTAGGCAAGTTTAGAAAGGGGTCTATTGAAAAGGAATACGCACTGGAGACTCGAAGACTCCAGGTGTTTATCATACTGGTACAGAGAGTAAAGAAATAGAATAGGCAAATAGAAATAAATCTGGCCTCTGCAATTAAAGACAACCATAAACCAAAAGGTATCCCAACACAGCATAAATACCTCTGTTTCCAATATAACTGCACTGAAAGTGACTAAAAGCATAAAATGTATTGTTTCTCATGTCCCCTACATATTGAAAATATTCCCTTAATTAAAACTTAATTTACGTTTTCAAAGTTTGTGTTATAAGAGCACCCTTATGCCATGATACTATAGTTTGAATATCTAACTACATATATCCCCTGGAGGAGATTCCACTATTCTCAGTATAGGATTCATGGACCCAGCTCCCTCATTCCATTAAACATCACTGGCTGTGGTGAAAGATGGTACAGTTGAGCGAAAACTAGAGGAACAAGTGGAACACTAAGAGTGAATGCTTAAAGAAGACTGTGAATGATTAGTTTTCAATAGTGTTCCAGAGACTTTTAAAATGACTTTAAAAATAATATTTAATGTTGGCTCTAATATTGTATAGATTTCTTCTTTCCTACTTGAGTTTGATGTCTTTAAGGTAATTATGTAAACAAATTTTTTCTTTAATTTTTTTTAAATATATATATTATTGATTTTTTTTTACAGAGAGAAAGGGAGAGGGATAGAGAGTTAGAAACATCAATGAGAGAGAAACATCAATCAGCTGCCTCCTGCACCCCCCCCCCCCCACTGGGGATGTGCCTTCGACCAAGGTACATGCCCTTGACTGGAGTCAAACCCAGGACCTTTCAGTCAGCAAGCTGGCTCTCTATCCACTGAACCAAACCGGTTTCAGCTGTCTTTAACATTTTTAAATTCTTTATTTTCTCTCTGGGATAATTTTTGGAATCTGCTTTGAATTTATTTCTCTATGACATAAAATTTGTATTTTCTTCCTCTATTCTTTGTTGATGAATTGCTGGGAATTTTTCCAAATTTATATACATACATAAATAGTTAAGGTTTTATCAAAAATTTATTATTGATTTTTATCTCAAAGAAAGTAATACAGTGTGAACACAATAAATCCCCATATCAAATCTACATCATATTCCTACTTGATTATTAGATACCTATGGCACACAAATTCCCTCTAAATTCCTAAGCTAATTATACAGGATATGATCATGACATATGAGGCTCTCAGAATTGTCCAGGAGCCTTGATGATCTTTATTTCTTTATATGATAACAGTCAATTTCAAGAATAGCATGTTTCAAGATGAAGCTGAGTTATGTAGGGGTTATCAATTTTCATGGAAATATCATTTTGAAACTTGAGCAATTAAACTTGTCATTTAAAAAATTCTGATTAAGAATTATAGGAGAGGTAATATAGTACCTCAAATTTGTTTTAAAATCATACTGTATAAAGAGAAAAAGAGAGGGAAATATAAATATATATTGATAATTGTTGAGGTTAATGATGGAAAATGACTATGTGAGGTTTTTTATAAACTTCTTTTCTACTTTTGTTATGTTTGAATGCTGTCATCATGAAAAAAAGGACAAACTAAATATATTCAAGCAAAATTTGATTTAAAAATACTTACCATAAATTAAAGAAATACATATAAAGACATTAAGAGAAATAAAATATTTCTAAACTTTAAATCCATAAATACAAACAACAGTATGGTGATTGCCAGAGGGAATGGTGAGTGAGAAGAGGTAGAAGAGGGTAGAGGGGAGATAAATGATGATGGAAGGAGACTTGACTTGGGGTGGTAAATATACAATAATACACAATACAGGTGATGTATTATAGAATTATATACCTGGAACCTAATTTCATTAACCAATGTCACTATTAAATTCAATAAAAATAATTTAAAAAATGCATTAGAAGATTTTGTATTTTAAATCTACAGGTTGTGTTATAGATATCTGAAGTAAGCCTGTTATAAAACAAAGTGTTGCAAATATTGATATATTTAAATTATATGATCTCTTTATTACATCATTGACTTGGCAAACAAGAATGCCATAAAATATAGTATGTCTCTAGATTTGTGTCTTGTGAAAAACAAAGTAGATAGATGGGAGGGGTAGGTATGGAATTAAAATCAGCATTATATTGCCACAACTCTGAAAAGAAGTTAAGATTTATTGATTTTGAAGTTAGGAAATTTGTATGACATATTGAACATGAAGATAAATTAGCTCAAGGTCTCAGAATAAGTCATTATTAATTAGAATCCAGTGCAAATATGAGGTCCTTAAATATGCTCTCACTCTTCAAGCCTTGATAAGTAGCAATTATAAATTATTTTTTGTTGATGTTATTTTTAAACATTTTACCTGGTTTTGTTAAACAGTTTTCTGCTCTGACCTATCCTCCATGGAAAAGGGTTGTATTGCCTGGCTGGCAGGGTTCAATGGTTGAGTATCGATCTCTGAACCTGATCTTGGTTTGATTCCTAGTCAGGGCACATGCCAGAGTTGCAGGCTGGGTTCAGGAGGCATCCTATCAATGATTCCTTCTCATCATTGATGTGTTCATCTCTCTCTCCCTCTCTCTTCCTATCTGAAATAAATACAAATATTAATTGAAGTAAAGAATGAGTAGTCTTTTCTTCCAAAATTCTACTGAAACAGGAATTTTTGGATTGGAACGCGGATTCTTTGTTGCCAGAGTTGAAGGATGAGTCCACAGACAGAGGGTAGTATAGCAAAGGCGGAGATTTAGTGAAGAACAAGTACAGACTCCCATTTGGGGAGAGGGAAAGACTCCTACAGAATGGACTCCCAATTGGGGATAGTTCTCTTGTCATATGGAAATGTCCCTGCAGCTGACTTCCTTGTGTTTTGGAAATATATCTGTTTTGTGGGACTCTTCCTCCTTCCTACTTGGGAGTCTGCATTTGTTCTTCAATAAATCTCCGTCTCTGCTATACCACTTTCTATCCATGGATTCATTCTTCGATTCTGATGGACATAGAATCCAGGTTCCAGTCCAAACATTTGGTATCATATGCTCTTGCCTTCTTTGTTAAATATTAATTGAGCATAGTCGCTTGGTTCAATTTCTGGGTTCTCTGTTCTGTTCCCTTGATCTATATGCCTGTTCTTGTGCAAGTACTAGGGTGTTTTGAGCACAGTGGCTTTGTAACTATTATGGAAATGGAAACCAGTATGGAGTTTCCTAAAAAAAAATTAACAATGGAACTCCCACTTGATTCAGCAATCCTACTTCGAGGGATATATCCTAAGAAATCTGAAATATCAATCAGAAAGAATATACCCTTCCCTATGTTCATAGCAGCAGAGTTTATAATAGCTAAGATTTATAAACAGCCTAAAGTGCCCACTAGCAGATGAGTGGATATAAAAACTGTGGTATGTTTATTCAATGTAATACTATGCAGCAATAAAAAAGAAAGATCTCTTACCATTTGCAACAGCATGGTTGGCTGGACCTGGAGAGTATTACCCTAAGTGAAATAAGCCAGTCTGAGAATGATAAGTATCATGTGATCTCTCTCATAAGTAAAATTAGTTTACCTTTTGAATTATCTTCACAGTCATTATTAAGACACTTATGTCTTTTTTATTTATTACATTTATTAGGGTGACATTAGTTTATAGGATCACATAAGTTTCAAGTGTGCATTTCTTTGATACGCGATCTGTATATTGCACTGTTTGTTTTTGTTCACCCAAAGCCAAAGTCTTCCCTCACCATATATTACCTACCTTCACCCCCAGCACCCACTCACAGCCTTTCTTCTGGTACCACCATACTGTTCTCTATGTCTCTAAGTTTGTTGTAGTAATATGTAGAAATGTTTAAAAATGTCTAAAATGTAAAATAGTTTTTAAAATATTTGAGTTAACTTTCTTGAAACTTAAAGTGTGATATTAAGGACATATTCCTAACTACCCTGAGACATGTGTACCCCATAGATAAGGATTTGAACCTCAGTTACTGACTCAGAGTGACTTACTAAGGTAACCATATGTGTGAGTGATGTACTTTCCCTAGATAACCACCTGTAGCCCCTCGCCCTGTTTGAGATTAACATGTGCGCACTGATGAAATTCATCCATAGCCACCTGCACTGCTACGGGTACAAACAGGCTTTAAAAAATGGGTCCTGACCAGCTAACGGTGCTCGCCTGTCGAGACAACCACAAAGGCATGTCCTTTGTCAGTCCGGCAAGTGATGCCGCTCCATGCTCCTCTCTCTGCCAGACAACAGAAGAATGGCTAGAACCTCCCGACTGAGATGCGACCAAATTTTCAGGTGAGGAATGCTGGCCCCCTGCATCTGGACCAGCCCAGCCCAGCTGCCAGACCCCAAAGGACAGCACTGCCAGGATTCCATAAGCCTGTACCCGAAGCATCAGGAATTGTGTGAGTAATAAAGCGCTGTATGATTTGCAACTGCTTATGTTTCCTGTGGTGTAATTCCTCCTGCAGTTAGTTGAATCATTTTGCGTCCCCTTAAGACTGAAATTAGAAGCACTCCAGAGATAGAAGATGCTGATGACACCTTGCCATAATAGCAGTCAGCAGCTGTGTATCACTGCAGGTTGCCCAGAACCAAACCAGAGAGGGTTGGACCTGCATTAGCACCAGTTTGCCCATCAACCAGAACTGAAATACCATTGCTGACACGTACACATAAGGAACTGTTTGACATTGAAATTGGGTCTCAAAAGAACTGGTGGCCCCAGAAAGAAACTCACTACAGACTTAGTCATATGCCTTTCAGCAGAACGATTATTGCTTATCTCATTTTTTGATTCTTGTAAGTATATTTCCAGTAGAACATGATCTCATTCATCTAGGAGAAATGGTGAACAACATAGACTGATGAACAAGAACAGACCCAGAGATAGGGAGCCATGGGTCAGACTGTTGGACCTCAAAGGGTGGGTGGGGATAAAAGGGAGAGATCAACCAAAGGACTTATGTGCATACATATGAGCCTAACCAGTGGTCGAGGACAATAGGGGGTGGGGGCATAAGTTCGGGGGTGGGGGATTGGAATGGGAGCTTGAGGACAAATATGTGATACCTTAATCAATAAAGAAAGTTTTTAAAAAAGAATGTAATAATAAAAGGCTAGATGTATTTGTAGTACTGTTAAAAAAAAACAAAACAAACAAACAAACAAAAAAACCACCTGAAATTAAAGCTTCTGGTCTTTTCGGTCCTAGACCTGCCCTTGGTCCTGCTTGTGTAGAGTAGCCTCTTCTCTAGCAAATACTTGAATGTCCCAACACCTGCATGGTTAAAGTTTATCAAAAGGGACACCTTAGATAAACACCTCAGATCCTTTCCATGATCTACTTGGAACAAAGTTTCATATTCATATCCCACATATGAGTGAAATCATATGGTTCTTAGCTTTTACTGCCTGACTTATTTTGCTTTGCATAATATTCTCAAGGTCCATCCACACTGTAAATGGCAGTCTTACTGCTGTGTTTTCTTAGGTGATGCTGCATTGAGTTGATGGATTGAATGTCTCAGCTCCAGAATCACACTTGTTTTATTCTTCTGGGTGGCGATGACTGCCACCAGGTAAAGGGAGAGAGCAGAGTAATATTACTGTCCCTTATTTTAAGTCCACTGAAGACTCCGGCAAAGCTGCCACAGACGTTTTAGGGAGGCAGGACAAAATACATCTAGCAGAGGGGTCAATAAATGTAACTTATTTCCACTGACATGTACTGGTGAAAATTTAACTCCCACTAAAATAAAAATCAAGTTAGGACAGCAAAGAATGCACACATTTGAGTGACATTCTACAAGTGCTTTGAATGGTAAAATGTAGCAGAACTACCTTCAAAGTAGAATTTAACTCACGAGTGGAAAGACACTTAAAAAACAAAAGTGTGTGTGTTACCCTGCTCCAGTGGAAACGATCAACACTCAGGAGAGGGTGGGATTAGTGACACTGAAGTGCTTAGGATGTCGGCACTAGGATTGTAGCATGCTGCATCACTTAGGCAGTTGTGTCAGTGCATTAACCTCTCAGGTCATCTGGCTGTCATCAGGAATACATCAAAGGTCAAAGAGAGTATGAATGTTTAAGTCCAAAGTTAGAGCTTATTCCTATTACATCTGGAAAAAAGAACAATTCCCAAAAATTCAGCAGGGCCAAACTGGGAGAGTAGAAACAGCAACATGTTAGTCTGGTTGGGAAGAATTGCTGGGGCCAACCAAATTTTCTGAACTCTGAATTATCAAGAACTGTTGCAAACTATTCCTCTGTAGTAACGAATGTATATTACTATTGCACATTAATATCAGTGAGAATCTCTCTTCATTAACAAGTTTGGCACATTGTAGAACATAAAAAAGAAAAAATATATATAAGTTGAAGTAATAGGTATGGTTGCAACACACTCCATGCCCCGCCTGGATAATTGTATTCTTTTCTAAGAATTAAACAATTCAAAGCATTCAGAGATATTTTCAGAATAATTGGACCGGAAAACAGTGTCAAAACACATTTGCTAGAAGTTAGGCGATGCTCTTACAGGGGCTGCCTGAGCTCAGCATTTGTTTCACTACAATGCACATTTCCCGCGAAGAAAAACAAATACACCCACAAAACCAGGAGGAGTCTTATTAAAACTAATTATCTGATCTAGAAAATGCCTTTGAATAATTTCAAGTTTGACACAAATTAGTATTTCTGAATTTACTTTAATTAAATGAGACTCTCACCACTTGTTGACTTTCAGTATAACCCTTAACTTCAATACAGGATGGGATCTTAAGGGAAGGACCATTTGTCTAGGAGTTTTCTTTCTTCAATTTAAAATGCTGTCTTCATTGAACATTTTATATTGTATTTTTATGATATTTGGAGGATTTGAGTAGAAAAATATCGCCAAATACATGGAACAAAGGGAAAATAATAAGAGGGAGCAATGAAAAATGAGCTTTCTATAGCTTAAGAGGTTTTCAAAGTCTCATACTTTACTGAAAATGATTTAGGGAATATAAATATATTTAAAAATTTTCTTGGAATAAAATGCATGTATCAATCCAGGTGAAGTTTTTGCAAGTCAAATTTACTACTTGTAAGTAGCACATAGACTGAGACCCCACCACAGAGTCTCTTACCTTCCTCCCTCACCAGCACCACTAGCTATGATTTCCAGTAAAATTGGTTTTAATTGGTTTTGCTTGCTTTTGTTCTTTGTTTCAATGGAATAATCCTCTTTTGTGTTTGGCTTCTTTTATGAAATTCATTCATCTTGTTGCTTGTTGTTTTAGATCAGTGGTTTCCAAGGTGGGGCATATGCCCCACAGGGAGGCAATTTGATTTTTTAAGGGGGGGGGGGTGGCGGGCAATTTGAGAATGAGTTATTAACAGTGATTTTTTGTTGTTCCATTTCTTATGGTTCTAGGGGGCTCAGATACAGTATCTACACTAATAAAAGAGAAACATGCAAATTGACTGTGCATCGGCTATGTCCATAAACCATGCTCACCAGCCAATCAGGAGCGATTATGCAAATTAACCCAACCAAGATGGCTGCGGCCTCGGAGCAAGCAGGAGGCTTGGGTTTCCCTGGCAACGGAGGAAGCCAAGCTTCTCACACACCCAGGGCAGCCCTGACCTCTACTCAAGGCTTCAAAGTTTCAATTATAGAAGATAAATAAATCCCAAATTCCTGCTTCCAGCTGCCCCTGGCCTTCCCTTCTATTGCCAGTAGGATTGGGACTAAATGGGCAGTTGGAACTCCCTTGAGGAGTCCCAGATTGGAGAGAGTACAGGCTGGGCTGAGGGACATTCCCCCACAACCTCCCCCCCCCCCGCCCATGCACGAATTTCATGCACTGGGCCTACAGTATAAATATATAGTGACATATTATGCATTTCACTTGTCTATTATATGTTTTGAAACTTTATTTGCTATTTTTATATCACTTCATATTATCATTATTTTTAAACAATTTCTTAGTGATTTCTTCCTCAGTGCTTCAACTGTCCTTTCAGCCTTTTATTTTTCTTTTTCATGGATGCCATGTTCTTTGGAAGCTTGTTTATAGCAAGTTAATGGCCTTTTAGAGGTCCTCCATGTGAAAAGAAATTTATTTTTTCAATAATAGAACTTATATATCACAGGGGGGCATCAGGATTTTATAGGTGCTTAGGTGGGGTATAACTATTAAAAGGTTGAGAACTAGTGTTTTATTTATTTATTCTCATTGCTGGGTAGTATCCTATTCTATTCTAGATCAGTTATATTGGTGGTTTTCAGATTTTTGCTATTGTAATGAATGTTGCTCTGAAGATTCTGGTGACTATTTGGGCACACTTGTGTTACAAATATACAAATAAGGTGAATTGATATGTAATAGTAGAGGTATATGTTTAAATTTATAAAGAAACTTAGAAAAAGTTATCCTGAGTAATTTGGTCAAGTTGCACCACTCCCATGATGCAATTTGTTTCACATCCTTACCAATTAATGCTTGATAATTTCTATCTTTATAACTTTATCTATTCTGGTGAGTGTGCCCCTCACTCTATTTTTGAAGAGCACTCATAATGCATAATGAAGGTGAACAACATTTAATAAGTTTATTAGCCATTTTAATTTTCCTTTTGTAAATTTTTCAGGTAAACATTTTGTTCAGTTTCTAGTCAGTTGTTTTTTGTTTTGTTTTTTCTTAATGATTTGTACGATGTCTTTTTATAAACTGGATTTATATCCATTGTGTGTGTATATATTTGTGTGTGTATATATATGTTTGTGAAAAACTCTACTCACTCCTGAGTCCTGAGTTCCTTTTTACATTTCCAATAGAATACTATGAAGAACAGAGGTTATTTTATTAAAGTCCAATTTACATACTTTTTGTTGTATGACTAGAATTTTGTGACTAATTTAAGAAATGTTTTCCTATTCCAAAGCCATGAATTTAATTTCTGCTAAATGTTTTATTATTCTATTTTTAATAATTAGACATAAAATTTCATTGAAATACATTATTACAAAAAGGAAAATTCCCTTTCCATTATTATTTACTTTACTAGAGGCCTGATGCATGAAATCCATGCAAGGGGCTTGGCCCTGGCAGCCATAGTGGCTAGCCTAGGCCCTCTCAGCTCTGGCTTTATCCAGAAGGTCATCTGGAAGGACACCCAGAAGGACATCTCATCTAATTAGGATATTATACTTTTATATTATAGATACACACATTTATATATGCCAACATTCATTCATTCTCTTAACAAAATCTTAAACTGAATAGACATATAATTCATTCTTTAATGAAATACACCCCTGCTTTTAAAAAAAGTAATGCATTGTTCATTTCAGAGAGGAGGGGAGAGGGAGAGACATCAATGATGATAGAAAATCACTGATCAGCTGCCTTCTGCATGCTCCCTACTGGAGACTGAACCCTGAATGGGAATCGAGCCCTGACTTCTTGGTTCATAGGTTGAACTCAACCACTGAGATATGGCAGCCGGGCACACCTCTTCTTTTGGCCTGGGTTGTGCAATTTGCATGAACACACTAGAAAAGTAAGCAAACCCCATCATAGGTCTATTATAAGAAGCAATAATTAAAAATTCAGTCACTTAGATCTTCCTACATGATAACATATACCATGAAAAAAATACAACATTGCTATAATTGCTTAAAGTTTCCTATTTAACTTAAAATTAATTAAACTGTTTGCTTTTATAAAGTTAACACATTTTAACATGTAGTAATGTCCATAAAAAAGCTTAACAAAGGTAATGTTTACAATCCTTTAAATCAAGTTACTTTCCTTTACAAAGCAAAAGAATGTTACTCCTACCCCAACACTTTAACAAAATTTGAAATGGTTTAAATAACTTAATATTTTCTAGCAATTCAGACATTGAGGTACTTATAAAGATTAAAAATAAGAAAATAGATAAATTTAGATGAATATAGCAAGAGCTTTTTCTCTGAAACAAACCCTGAATTAATTGTATACAAGTACGAGTGTGTAAGTTTGTTTATTAATGGTACTTTCCATAAAAGAGAAATTAAGGACTGCTTTTAGAAATATTATTATCTCTTAATGCCACCAGTTTTCATTGATTTCTTTTCTTTTTTTATTTCAAGAAAATGTCAGGTTGCCCTGATTTTTATACTAAAATAGAAATTCTAAACAGTGACTGCCAGAAATTGTCCTATTGTACATAATTCTCATAAGGGGTCCGTTTGTACATTTCTCTATAGAATAACAGAGAGAAATACAGAAAGAGATTGGGAAATGGAGAGCAATGAAGGGTCCCAGATTTGATTCCAGTCAAGGGCATGTATTTTGGTTGCAGGCACATCCCCAGTAGGGAGTGTGCAGGAGACAGCTCAATTGAAGTTTCTCCCTCATCAATGTTTCTAACTCTCTATCCCTCTTTCTTCCTTTCTGTAAAAAATCAATAAAATATATATTTTTAAAAACATTAAGTCTAACTCTCTATCCCTCTTTCTTCCTTTCTGTAAAAAATCAATAAAATATATATTTTTAAAAACATTAAGTAACTTGCCTATGGTAGTGTAGGGCCACCAAATGCCACAATCATCTACTTATCAGATCAACTTGTGACACTAGTATCCTCTGTAGAACTAATGCACTAGACTTTCAATCTAAGGTCTGACTATGCTGCTCCCATCATGATTATCACATTATTTGATATTGAAAAGATATTTAGTATTTATGCATTAATGACTTCATTGGTGACATCCTACATAATAAAAGCCTAATATGCTAAGTGTCTGGTCATCCAGTTGGTTGTTTAACCAATCAAAGTGCAATATGCTAATGATATACCATGGCCACTCTACTGCTTGCTATGATGTGCACTGACCACCAGCAGGGAACAGATACTCTGACTGGTAGGGACTGGGCAAGATGAGGCAGACACATCCTAGAGCACTCCTGCAGTCCCTCCCCAGCTGGCCAACCTCCCTCCCTGGCTCCAATTGTGCACCAGTGGGATTCCTTGGCCTGACCTGTGCCCTCTTATATTCTGGGATCTCTTGGGGGACATCAGAGAGCCAGTTTTGGCCCAACAGTGGAACAACCAGTCACTATAACATGCAGTGACCACAAGAGGGTAGACAGTCAACACAGGAACTGCCCTCCTGGTGGTCAAGTGCGCTCCCACAGGGGTGTGCCACTTAGCCATACTGGTGAGCTCATGACTGGTGAGAGTAGCGGTGGTGGCGAGAGCGCAGCGGTGGTGGCGGGAGCCTCTTCTGCCTCCATGGTAGCACTAAGGATATCCAAATGACAGCTTAGGAGAGGGCCTGAGCCTTCGGTTGGACATCCCTTGAAGGATCCCGGCCTGTGAGAGGGTGTAGGCGGACTGAGGGGACCCTGCCCCAGTGAACAAATTTTGTCCATCAGGCCTTTAGTTAATAAAGATGGATATTCTTACATTGGAGCTGGCTTTTGTAAGATCAGAAACTTAATTTGTAAAGCCATTCTAAAGAAAAATTATACATAATTAGTGATGCACACTTGGAACAACTGTGTTTATTTTGAAAGAGAAAATGTAATCACAAGACATGATAAAAAAAAATTTAAAGGCATGTGTTAGCTTTCTATTGATGCTGTAACGAATTACCACAACTCTGGGGCTTAAACAATGCAAATTCGTTCTCTTACTTTTCTGGAGGCTATAAATCCACAATCAGCTTTATGCTAAAATCAAATATTGACAAGGCCTTGATCCCTCTAAAAGCTCTAGAGAAAATTTTGTTTCTTTACCTATTCCAGCTTATTGAATTGCATTCCTATATTTCATGATTATGGCCCTTTTCTTTATCCTCAAAGCCAACAGCTTAGTAACTTGTTTGTCATCACATTGTCTTCTGTTTGTATGTGAAATCTCATTCTGCCTCTCTCTTCTAAGTACAATAGTTATTGCATTTAAGTTTCACCTGGTAATCCAAGGAAGTACCCTATTCAGTAGATCCTTAATTTATTAACAATCCACAAAGACTCTTTTGAAAGATCAGATAATAGTTCCAGGTCCCAGGAATTTTGACCCACATGTCTTTGAGGGTCATTATTCAGTCTAGCACAAGAAGAAGAAAATAAAATATTCACAAAATAGTAATAATATTTACATGAATTAACTTCCTTTTAAACTACTAAAATATGGCTCCACAAATTTTACGGCATCATGTTCTTTGATTTATTATTTATATAATAACAATTTACAATATTTTCCTTCTCCTTAGAAAATGGAAAGATGAATCAAACAGAGGAGAGGGGGCAGAGGAAGAAAATGGAAAGGTGACTCATTCTTTCCTCTAGCACAGTTACTGAAAACATGTGATTTATTATTTCCAACTGTTGGTGGGCCTAAAACATATGATACTACACACCGATATACATGCACTATTTTGAAGTACAGATCCAGGTTTGTGCCTTATGAATGTCTGATGTTCCATCAAAATTATATAAAGCATTTATACTTATGTACTGTGCAGTAAGGAACTGTGCAATATTGACTAGGTATTGATAAGAACCAAATTTTACATAATTAATGGGGGGGGGAGTATTTTGCACAGTCAAGTTTTTTACTCCATTCAATTCTCCTTTTCTTCTCCCACACATCCTATGCCAGGCACCACAGGACACATCCATGCCCCAGTGCAGCCCAGCCCTAGAACGCATTCCTCTACTGGGTTGTTAGGAATAACCTTAGCCATATATATATTATGTGGCTCACTATAGATAGATAGATAGATAGATAGATAGATAGATAGATAGATCTTAGATAGATAGATAGATAGAGCCACATAATTACATCCTTTTACACTCAATACAAATAAATTATAAAATCAACGTCCCCTTAGTTGGATCCAAAAATTCTCATGGCACCATCAGCACCACCATGATACAAGGGGAAGTGAAAAGGCGGTTAAGTCAGAGTGGAAAGAAACAGTGGTTTCAAATGGTTACGGTTAAGATCTCTTCAATTACATTTACAAAAACACGTGGCTTGTGCACCCATCGTGAGGGCTCCTGCCTGGGCCATGGACAGCCCATGAGATGAGAAGCCCCGAAGCCCAGTTGTTTGGTGTGGCAGGAATTCTGCTTCCGTTATTACCTCGTGGGAACATCTTACCACATACCATTAGCACATTAGTTGATAATAAATACAGCTGAAGAGACATACATAAAAACACTCTTAAATGGTTTGTTTTGAACTACCTATCATTTTCTACCAAACTCTGTGAACATCTGCTGATCTTATTTATTATTAGCACATGTGTGAACTCCAGCAATCTTAACTGCTATCTTCCTTTTGATTGCTTTATGATCCTTTCAAGTGCATTTAGCCAGCCTCATTAACTTGAAATAACTAGAAGGAGAGGTCTCTGTGAATTAGTGAGTTATGTGAACTATATAGAGTCTTTTAAAAAGAAGTATAAATTTAGTGACTTTAAGTAGCTGCAGTAGCAGAAAACAGCTTAACAAAATATACCTGCATGGAGCTCCTATTGGAACATATTATACCAGAGGTTGGAAATTTTTTAAAAAAAGAGACATTCTTATTCTGTGTCCTAGGCACTTAAATATTACTGTCCTAGGCACAGTAAATTAAATTATAGCTTATCATTTTTACTCATTGGACATTTCCATTACAATACCGGTACTTCATAACACTATTGTACCCATCTAGACAAAACAATTCATGAATTTGACCAAACTTTACTCAAGATTCTCTCTTTCCCAATGACCTCCAATTTTGGCTCACACCTGAGCTAACAGAAGTTGAAACATGGAGAGACCTTCTTAATAGCCCCATTCAAGAATCTGTTGTCTTCAAAGAAAAGCATTACCTGTTTAGTAACTCAATAACACCACTTGTTCACCCACTCTATTCACAGCCAGTTCTTTCTAGTTGTTTTACTATTTAAAGTTTTTAGTGGACTATTATTCCTATTGCAACAGTCTTTTAAAACAAAGTCTCTTCTTTCCCTCCTGCATTTGTTTTATATTTGATGGCTTGTTAAGTTGTGTATTAATTTTCTGAAATCCAGGTTATTGCCAGTCCATGACTTTAAATTAAGTATTGATCATTTTTAGATTAATATGATTTTGCTTTATTTATATTTTGAAACCTATTTTATTTACTTTATTGAGTTACAATCACCATAATATAGCATTCTCTAATTATTTTAAAATGTGCAATTAGTTGGATTTTAGGATATTTATAATATTGTGCAACTGCCAACACTATCTAATTCCACAGTATTTCCATCATATATCCATTAATCAGTCATTCCACATCTCTCCCACCTCCAACTCACCTTCTAGCACCTGGATCCATTAATCTGATTTCTGCCTATTTGTATTTGACTATTGTAAACATTTTATATAAATGGAATTATATAATATAGTAGAGGCCTGGTGCATGAATTTATACATGGGTTGGGTCCTTTGGCCTAGCCGGCTCCTAGGGCCAATCGGGAGTCTCACCCAGTCCCGATCAGCCAGACCACAGCAGCACACTAACCTACTGGTCAGAGCATTTGTCCCCTCATGGTCAGCGGGTATCACAGTGACTGGTCGAGCAGTAGACAGAATTGTCAACCAATTGGTTGGATACTTTAGCATATTAGGATTTTATATATAGAGAGATATGTGATGCTTACTTCTTTTACTTAGCATAATGTTTTTAAGGTTTATCATGTTATATGGTTGTTTATAGAAGATTTTTTCATAATTTCCAAACTGGAAAACAATCAAGATACCCTGTAGATGAATAGATAAATAAACTGCAGTACATACAGACAGTGGAATATTATTCATTATAAAAAATAAGTGAGCTATCAAGCCATGAAAAGAGTTAGGGGAACTTAAATGTATATTACTATATGAAGGAAGCCAATATGGGAGGGCTAATAATATTACAATTCTACCTATATGACCTTGTGAAAAAAGCAAATTAGAGAGACAGCAATAATATCAGTGGATGCCAGGGTTTAGAGGAGGAAGAGCTCTATTACATAATGTAAAAATAATGAAATTTATTTTTTTAATATTTTGTTTTATTGGCCTTATATCAAATATTAATGTATATATTCCATTTATAAATATCCTAGCTACTCAATAACATTTTAAGTCTGAGCCTAGTTCTACTTTTCTTTAAATCAGTTTTATAAATTTGATTTTAATTAAGAAATACTATTTTGCTGTTGTTGCTATTAATTCTCATCTGAAGATATTGTTTCCATTGATTTTTTTAGAGAATGGGAGAGGGTGAGGGAAGAGAGAGAGAAAAAATTTATATGAGAGAGATACATTAATTGGGGCCTGGAATTGAACTTATAACCCAGGTACATACCCTTTACAGGGAATCCAACTCACAATCCTTAGTGCCTGGGCCAGTGCTCTACCACTGAGCACACTGGTCAATGGAAGAAATATGTTTATTAACTAATAGTTGTATCAAATATAAAACTGCCAAGACGTCATCTAGGTTAGTGGTCGGCAAACTCACTAGTCAACAGAGCGGCAAACAGCGGATCGCGAGCCTCAGTTTGCCAGCCACTGATCTAAGTGATGTAAGCATAAATAGTAAACAGAAAATTACTAACTTAAAATAAAAGTAATGGAAAAATATAAAGTAAAATAAAAACAAAAGGAATGCTTTAAAAATTCTGTTTAAGGACATTTACAGAGTTGTACATTTGAATAAAATATTAGCTTTTAGCCCTGGCCAGGTAGCTCAGTTGGTTAAAATATCATCCTGATTAGCCACGGTTGTAAATTCAATCCCTTGTCAGGGCTCATATAAAAATCAATCAATGGATGCATGAATATGTGGAACAACAAACTGAAGTTTCCCTCTTCCCTTTCTTCTCTCTTTAAAATCAATATGTATTTTTAATATTAGCTTTTAGCTTTCTTTTGTGCAAAGTATCCAAGGTAAAAAGAAACTCAGTACATTAGAGCCTCTTATCAACCAGTAGCAAGTGTGTCACTATCAGGAAAAAAAAATGTTTATCACCTTGAGTTCTAAACACACACACGCGTGTGCACACACACACATAAATATATATGCACAAGTACACACACATATACCTAAATATGCAGATATTGCTAGGCACAAATGCATACAAATAGTAAAAAGTATGTTAAAATGTAGATTGCACAATTATCTATGTCTTTGAATATATAAGGTTCTCATATATTGCATTAATGGGCTATAAATTCAGTTGGTAGAGTAAGTAAAGAAAAGGCTCTCCTTTTATTCCTGAATTTCAAAAGACCCTCCTGACATCTCTGTCAGACCATTCCTTCAAGTGGAAAATAATACTTTCTGATGGAATCTGTTTCTCTACATTTGTTCAAATGTATTTGGAGTGAATCTTATGTAGAGTCACTTTGGTAAAGATTTTATAGTAGAACATTAATTTCCTTGTTGAGATTCTTGACTTTCCAGTGAAATTGAACTTGGTGTTTATCCCCATGAGAACACAATTATGCTTTCTTATTACTTCATTCAGTGTTTCATGTTATTTCACAAAACATTCTTTAAAGAAATATATACCTTACTTATCAACAGTGATTTAAAAAATAGTCAATATGAATTTTTAAATACAGTTTGAAATATGAAATAATTCGATTGTGCTCGATCTAACCACCAAATATAAGCCTGTAAAATGTAATCTACTCTTCAAATGACAATGTAAATTTAACTGAGGTATTTCTTTTGAAGTTTACTTAATGACCTTAAACACATTCTTATAATTGCTTACCTGTGTCACAAATAAGTTACACACACACACACACACACACACACACACACACACACACCATATGTAATCTGTTATTTTGCTATGGTAAACACATACAGCTTTAAACAACTGATTTGATTGGATAAAAACCTATTATGCTATTATGTTATTTTATAAAGACTATTGAATATTCTTTCAGATTTATGCAGTCCTATAATTCCTTTGGTTAAGCTTTAATCACTTCCTGACATGGGAGATCTGAATTCTCAGTAATGATATTCATTGAAGATAGATTTAAGTCTTCTGGTAGAAAGACAATAGTCTGAATGATGAGCAAAGTGCCTTCAGATGCTACACATACCCCAAGACCTTGAACATCTTTGTTAAAAATATTTCCGATATAATGGAAGAAGCTCTGTATGCCCTTCGGAAACCTTAGCCACAGTAATTTAGTTTCTCTGGCTGCATAGTAGATAATAATATCAATTTTATTTTGTAAATACTGATAGTATGTATTTGCAACTTGACCAAAAACACACCTATCAAAATCTGAGATCATTTATTGTAGAGTGATTCTTTTTCTTTTTCTATATTCAGGAAGTTCCCTTAAGAATGTCACTGAATATTAATATCAAGCAGTATATTATTTACTAGAGGCCTGGTGCATGAAATCATGCATGAGAATGGGCAGCGGGGAGTCCCTCAGCCTGGCCTGTACCCTCTCACAATCGGTAGTCAGACATCCCTCACACAATATGGAACCCCTGGCTTAACTAATTACCCTGTTTCCCCAAAAATAAGAGAGTGTCTAATATTCATTTTTGCTCCCAAAGATGCGCTAGGTCTTATTTTCAGGGGATATCTTATTTTTCTATGAAGAAAAATATGGTACACATTTATTGTAAAATGGAAATAAAGGAAATTTGTTACCTGTATACGGGACAGTAGTACGGTAGTTATCAACACAAACCAGACAAACTGTGAATCATGGGGGCCTTATTTTCAGGGGGATGCCTTATATTTCACTCAGAAGGAAACGTGTGAGCAGGTCTTATTTTTGGAGATGTTTTATTTTCGGGGAAACACGGTACTTGCCTGCCTGCCTGCCTGCCTGATCATCCCTAATTGCTCGCCTGCCTGCCTGATTGCATCTAACTGCTCGCTTGCCTGCCTGGTCTCCCCTAACCACCTCTGCTTCAGCCCCTGCCTCTGCAATTTCATCTAGATAGAAGGACATTCGGAATGACATTCCTAAGGTCTTTGGTTGTCCTGTCTAATTAGCATATCATACTTTTATTATTATAGATGTTGCTGTTCAGGTTGTTTTCATGTGTCCATTTTCAGCACAACTTTTAGCATTAACAGACTTGGTATTTGCTTCCAAAAATATTACCTCCAAACAAAAATGATTACTAAGTTTCAAATCTCAAATGACAACCAAATTAATCTTGTAAATAATACCAGAACTTTAGGAAACATTGATTTTTCAATGTTAAATTGAAACCTACAAGCCATAGTAATTTAAGTAAAAAAATATTTTCATCAACTTTATGTATCACATATTGTTGACAGGAAGTTCTGCTTCAAATAGTTTACCTGATGAGCTGGAAGTATTGTAAACTTGATATTTTCAGTGTAATAGTGTTCTTATACACATGAAGCTATAGTAAATAAAGAGAAACTAATGATATGCATCAATGGTGAGAATTGTAATGAAAGTTTTAAATGTCAAATGTAAATTTGAAGATGAAAACAAATTTCATACAGAGAAATTTACTGAGCACTTGTCATCCATTAAAGCAATGTAAAATGTATAAATCTGAGGGAAAATAGCAAAAAGATTACTATGCGATTTTGTTAGAGTGATAGTATTATATTATCTTGTTCTTGAATGTTCTTTTTCTCTTGCCTTTCAATAGTTGTCAGTTTCTCAAACACATTTTTAGCAAATAAATCTTTGGGTTTCAAGCTTCAGTGATACTTAATATTCTTGTTGAAAATGAGTATGGTAACTTCGCTAAATCTTAAGAAGAAAAGCCTGCTCTTTTAGAATCCATAAGACATTTTAAAGGAAGAAAATAATGATCTTGTATTCTGAACCAAAAAGAAATTTTCATATCTATGACATACATGGGTATTTTTATGGAGAAGATCAAGTAAACATGTAATTAGTAAGCATGTGTTGTGACATATAGGGTCTCGGGTGTAGTAAATAAAGACAACTTTTACTTTTTAGTTTATTTATTTTTTCACATTTCTGTATCATAGAAAATGACCAAGATCTTATTGTTAAGAAACTTTACTACATGTTAACCTCCTATTAATTTATTATTTATTAATACTACCTCTTAAATCTTCAATCAAATAAATGAAAGAACAACATAGATAAATTTGTGAAGTCCTCCAAAATCTACTTCATTTGAATACTTTTCCAATATTTATTATTCACACAAACATTTGTTAGTGAAGTCATCTAGGTAATTATCCAATGTAAACTAAGAATTTATGATTCATATATTAATTTATTAGGGGAATCAACTATATAATTATCCTATGTTGACCTGGTGACTACATTTTTTACATTATTTTTACTGGATTCTAAAGTAGTTTAAAAACATAGATTATATTCAAATACTAGCTATATAATACTAGAGGCCCGGTGCACAAAATTCATGCATGAGGGGAGGGGGTCTCCCTTCAGCCCAGCCTGCACCCTCTCCAATCCAGGATCCCTTGAGGGATGTGCAACTGCTGGTTTAGGCTGAATCCCTGGAATCAGTCTAAACTGGCAGTTGAACATCCCTCTCACAATCCTGGACTGCTGGCTCCTAACTGCTCACCTGCCTGCCTGCATAATCACCCCTAACTGCACCCCCAGCCTGATCATCCCTAACTGCCTCTGCCAGCCCGCCTGATCACCCCTAACTGCCCCTCCCCTCCCCACAAATCCCGAAGGCCTGGTCACCCTATGTAGCCTGTGAGGGAGTCCAAGACAATTTGCATATTTCTCTATTATTATATAGATGTGGCAAGAATTTAACCATTCTTATTAATGAGTTTCCTAATCTATAAAATGAAAATAAATAGAGTAGCTTCTCACAAGGCTTAAGTAGATCAATATATAAATTAGTATGTTGTTTGTCATTAAACTGGTAAGAATTTAAATTTACAAATTAATTAATATGAAAAATGAACCTAATAATTCTTCTAAAAATAAACAGAATATAGTTAAATCTTGTTCAAAATGAATGCCTTGGTTTGTTTCTAAATTTTAACAAAAAGTAAACATGGAATTTCAGATGTTTACATTACTGGCAAATCTGAAACTTTTTTTAAAAGGTAATAAAACAAAAATTTAACTCAAATATTTCTATTGTTTTTAAAATGGTTTTCCCACTATTTTCCATAGATTGAGAGCTAGATTTATCTTCAACCTCTAAATAAAATAAGAATAATACTTAGGACATACAAAGTAATATGTAATATGTAAATTGATTTTGTTTGTGGGCAACTCTTTCCTGAAATCTTCCTCTACTGATTTTATTTTATTATTTTTTTCCCCATAGAAAATTAGGTTTATTTTGCTAGAGACATACTGAATACAAAGGGCTGAAATAAATGAGTAACCATTATCATAACATAATAGAACACATTTATTTATTTATTTATTTATTTATTTATTTATTTAAAGTGTATTTTATTGATTTTTTAATTTAATTTATTTATTTTAATAAATCTTTATTGCTCAAATTATTACAATTGTTTCTCCTTTTCCCCCCCATAGCTCCTTTCCATCTGGTTCCCAACCTACTCTCTGCCCTTACCTCCCCTTCCCCACTTTCTCCTCTGCCCCCGCCATTGTCCTCATCCATAGGTGTATGATTTTAATCCACTTTATTTCTGCACCCCACACCCTTTCCTCCTGATAATTATCAATCCACTCCATTTTGTTGCCCCTGATTCTATTATATTTATAAGTTTATTCTGTTCTTCAGATTTTTAATTCACTTGATCTTCTTCCTCTTCTTAAACAATACCTTTTAACATTTCATATAATTCTGTTTTGGTGGTGATGAACTCATTTAACTTTTTCTTATCTATGAAGCTTTTTATCTGCCCTTCAATTCTGAATGATAATTTTGCTGGATACAGTAATCTTGGTTGTAGGTTCTAGCTCTTCATCACTTTGAATATTTCTTGCCACTCCCTCCTGGCCTGCATAGTTTCTGTTGAGAAATCAGCCGATAGTTGATAGTCCATAGTTGTATGGGTGCTCCCTTATAGGTAACCAACTGCTTTTCTCATGCTGCTTGTAAGATCCTCTTTTTGTCTTTTGCCCTTGGCATTTTAATTATAATGTGTCTTGGTGTGTTCCTCTTTGGATTCCTCTTGTTTGGGGTGCTGTACGCCTCCTGTACTTGTAAGTCTATTTCTTTCACCAGGTGGGGGAAGTTTTCTGATATTATTTCTTCAAATATGTTTTCAGTATTTTGCACTCTCTCTTCTTCTGGCACCCCCATAATTCTGATGTTGGTACTCTTGAAGTTGTCCCAGAGGCTCCTTATACTCTTTTCAACTTTCTGGATTCTCTTTCCTTCTTGCTTCTCCAGAGGAGTGTCTTTTGGCTCTTTGACCTGATTCTTGTGTTCCTCCATTCTGCTGTTGGATCTCTGCATAATATTTTCCATTTCAGTCAGTTTATGTATAATTTTTAGTTGGGTCTCATGAAATTTATCGGCCTTTTCTAGGAAATTCTTGCATAACCTTATAACTGTGGTTTTGTACTCTATATCCTCCATTTCTTTCATTTGAGATCTATTTCCTTGTGTCACCATTTTCGCTGCTTCCCAGAGTTGGTAGGATGGCTTTGTGTGTATGGTGTCCTATATGGCCCAGTGGGTTAGCCTTCTCAGTTACCTGAGGTAGACACTTGGGGCTCCCCTTTGGGGGCTCCGTATACAGCCTTGTTGTAGCTAAGTCTTTACTGTTGTTGGTATCCTTGGGAGGAATTTACCTTCAGGCCAATTGTATGCAGGTATCAGCTGTGTCTACTCTGGGACACCTTCTGTATCAGAGACAGTCTTGTAGGATCAGACTTGCAAAATTGCAGAAGTCTCTGTGCTCAGCTTGGATGGGGTGGAGTCTCAGAGCTGAGCTGACAGTCTTGGCTTCCCTTGTACACTCTCCTGAGTTTCCGCCTGACATCTGCCTTCTGCAGGTCCCCTGAGTTTCTGCCTGATTGTTCCAGATTCCCCGTGCAAGAGCCCCAGGGGCTCGCCCAGAACTGGATTGGGTCTCTGTAGTCTGAAGCTTTTGACTCCTTCTGCTATGGAGAGGCTGTGGCAACCTCCGCAGTCAGACCTTTCTGAGCGCCTCACTCATGTGTAACTGTAGACCCTATCCACTGCGGCTCCCAGCTCTCCTGAGTCTCTCAGTCTCTGAGTCTTTGGGTGCCTTTCTCTACAGTTCAGATTCCACCCATATGAGCCTGGGTCTAAGGGGTTTCAGCTGGGGTTGGGGTTCAATACAGTTGGAAAGGGTTCAGTGCAATTGGGAATTTCTTTCCCCTCCCGCTGCACTTCCTCTCTGCATGCAAGTGGCTCCCTACCTCAGTGCCTTGCAATTCCCAATCTGATCCATGATCCTCTCTCCTTCTTTCTAGTTGTAGATTTCCCACTCTTCCAGTCCTGTGTTTTTGGATGAATTCCGTTCTGGTTTTAGTTGTTTTTTTTTTTTTTAATTGTTGTGCAAGGCAGCAGCTTAGGTGCTTACCTAGGTTGTCATCTTGGTTCTCTCTTATTGATTTTTTTCTGATTTTATTTTATTAATTCTACAAGTGATTTTAGGGTTTTCTTCTTAGGATAAGTGGCTTTTAGAGTTAGGGACAAATTGCTGCAGATGGAGAGTCAAATAACCGCCACATTATTGTTATCTTTTAATTGACCAGTAATAAGGGCTGCATGATCATCTTTTTCTAGACCAGCTGTGGGCAAACTATGGTCTGCAGGCTGTATCCAGCCCATTCGGCTGTTCTATCCGGCCTGCAGAGCCAAAAGAGTGGAGGGTTCTCTTGCTCTCCCTTCCTCTCTTTCACCAGCAGCCCAAGATGAGAGTGCCATCATGGTCAGGTTGCTTTTGTTCCGGCCCTCCAATCCAGTTTAAGAACCCATTGTGGTCCTCGAGTCAAAAAGTTTGCCCACCCCTGTTCTAGACACATGGCTTCTTCTGTGACTGAAATATGGTTAGCAATTGTAGCAGCGCCCTTACCTAAGAAATATCCAGTTAACTTTTTCCATTTGATATCAGCTGTACATCCTCTCTTCTGTCTGAACACTTTTATTTAAGTCCTACTTGACAATGTGGGGGGGTGGGTTGATGATGGGAGGTTTGGTAGGAAGGATGACCAAAATAACTGAGAAGTCTGCATCTTTTCAGAGATTAAGCCAAGCACTTCAAGGCTTTAGGGCTGCATGGAAACAGTTTTTTACCCTGCCCTTATAAGTGAGTTTCACAGTGGCTCAGGTTTATTTCTAGATTTACAAAGCAAATAAAATTATTGTTGGTTCTCTGATGTCATCAGGCTAAACTTGTGAAAATGATAATCTTACTAAAGCTCAGCCTTTTCTTCTACCTTTAGGCAGCCTCTGATCAATTTTTGAGACTTTATTCCTCGGGCCATTAAGAATGAGAATTTTTATTAAATTAATTAAGAGTTCTTTCATCTCGAACTCTAGATATATGGTTTTAAATCTCACATTCATGAGACTTTACTCATTTTTTTAAAAAACAGGACTGCAATGATGCACCACTCATGAAAGACCATCAAGCCCAACTTAGGAGGCTCTTTTCTGAACTTGATTTGTCAAACATTCACTTATAATTAACACAAGTATTAATATCTAAATTGAGATTTGCAAGCTCACAATGATTTTTTTCTCCTCTACCTATAATGAATTTTTCTGTGAGTATTGAGAGTTGATCTGCACAACGATGAAGCTAAGAACTAGTTTTCATCTGGAATATTCAATTTGTAAAACATTCAAATTAAGCTTCAAAGTGCCCGAGTGTCTGGCATCAACTTCTGGGATAATATTCAAGACTATAAATCAGGCTCATTTGGGAAAATGGAAAGTTGTTTTTATGTATGTTAACATTTTTGTTAAAATTAATGACATAATGTTAGTGAAATAGAGAGTAAAATTAGTTTTACATGTATGATGATAAGGTCTAATACAAAATAATTATATATATTTTGTACTCTACTTCTATTATTCATTACATTACTTTTTTTTAAAAATTAAGCATTATACATAATTTTGACAGATATATATATATATATATATATATATATATATATATATATAATTTCATAAAACTTCTTAAGGCATTCTCGCCAACACTTATTTTATGATTAAAAACTCTAAATAGATTTAATGAACATTTTGTTTGCTAGTAAATACAGAGCTGGGCAAAAGTAGGTTTACAGTTTTAAATGAAACATAGTTGTTTTCTTTCTTTCTTTCTTTCTTTCTTTCTTTCTTTCTTTCTTTCTTTCTTTCTTTCTTTCTTTCATTGCATTTTCCCATACAAACAACCGTAAATTTACTTTTGTTCCACTTGGCATATTAAAATTATATGTTTATTTTTTTAAAAAGTATAATCTCTGACATCCAGGAACTGTCTTGGTAATACCAGTGAGGCAATGGGTTATAAAGGACCAGCCTGGCACTCATAGCTAGCTGTGAGCGTTCTGCTCTTAAACATATACAATTTCAAAGAACATCAACATTAGACAAGGTTGGCTTGACCATAGGGGATAGAAAGAAATAGGTTCACCATGTAATCATGTCTGAACACAAGCAGAATAGCAACAACACTGTCTAGTTACAAAATAAGTACATCTCCCATTGCTGCTTGTTTGTAAACCAGAGGCCTGGTGCACAAATTCGTGTACCAATGAGGTCCCTGGGCCTGGCCTGTGGGATCAGGCCCAAACTGGCTCTGACATCCCCTGAAGGGTCCCAAATTGTGAGAGGGTGCAGGCCAGGCCAAGGGACCTCACCAATGCAGGATTGGGGTAGGGAGGGATTCAGGAGGTTGGCCATCCAGGGAGGGACTGTGGGAGAGCTCCAGGCCCTATCTGGCCTTTCTCACTCAGTCCTGATTGGTTGGACTCCAGCACCAAGCTAAACTACTGGTTGGAGCACCTGCCTCCTGGTGGTCAGTGCACACCATAGCGAGCAGTTGAGTGGCCTTAGCATATCATTAACATATATTATGCTTTGGTTGGTTGAACGGCCAATCAGTCACTTAGCATATTAGGCTTTTATTATATAGGATTACTTTTTTACACTGTATCTGTTCTTCACCCCAAACACAAAACACTTAAATGCAAGCAAAGATTTATCTCAATTCTTGATAAAATATTATCTCGAGCAACTTTCCACTTCTTTAAACTTTCCTTCAAAATGTCTAACATGCTCTTACTGAACTGTCTCCTGGTGCCCCAGGAAGTATCTTTTTGTTGCAACGAATAATAAACCGATTTGTTAAACTATGTGTGTCTCAGCCTTGCTTTGGTAGCTCAGTTGGTTGGAGCACTGTTCTAATGGGCCAAGGTTGCTGGCTCCATTCCAAGTCAGGACACATATAAGAATTAATCAATTAATGCATAACAACAAATCTCTCTCTCTCTCTCTCTCTCTCTCTCTCTCTCTCTCTCTTTCTAAAAATGAATTGAAAAAATATATGTTCCAGTGGGTTTGGAAGTCACTGACATAGTACCTATGCGCCACTACTACTTTCATCAAGTCAAACAAACAAATCTATGAATAAAACTATGAAAGAATACATTTAATAAGACATCAATTCTTAGGAAAGAAATTATTAGATTAATTCAAACTTCTTTTTAAAGATGTTTTATACTGGTTCTATATTTCCTAAGTCAGTGTGGGTTTTGATATAAATGTCATGGTCTACAGAGCACATTCTTTCTCACATATGCCTTAACCCTAGTAAGGAAACAAATGCACTTAGCATTATGATTAGAGGCCCACTATGAGCACTATAAGGAGGTTTTATAGGAACACAGAGAAGGTTAGAATGCTATGATGTGTAAGATTTGCTATAATACATATTTTGGTGATCTTTATTGTCCTCATTCTCTTAATCAACTACAAACTCCCAAATGCTAAAAAAATTGTGGGAAACTATAGAGTTCGAATATAGTTGTTTTTTTTTAAAATAAAAGAGCATATTGTATAAATAGATTAAACACAGAACATGAATATAATTAAGAATCAATTTCACACAAAATTAAAAATTAATCTAATGTTTTATAGCTAGTGGGTAAGAAACATGAAATAAGTAAGAGATTAAAAAAATAGCCAGCTATTCATACCACCTATTTCCATTTTGTGGTCTAATACAGAAATAAATATGGAAGTATAAAAAATTTTCATAATTTTCCCAAATTTATGGGACTGAGTGTTTTAATGCTTACGTGTTTTTAAATTTTACCTTAAAGTCTACACTTTGACATTTAATTATTAACCAAAAAATATATATTTGAGCAGGAAACACTGATCACTAAATAACCCAAAGAAGCTATTTTACAAGAGAATATAAAAATCCTCAATAAGTAAATTTTAAAAATTTTAATTTTTTCAAGTAATATCAAATTGCTGCCAAGGAAAAGTCAACCTATGAAATTAGCTTTATTATGCATGTATGTGTTTTTAAAATGTGTTTATGTAGTCAGTTTATGTTGTGTTTCAATTATAAAAGACTATTGAATTTACATTAGTAAAATTCAGTGGGTGGTAAAGAATAGCAATCACTTTGTCCCTCTAGAGCTGAAGAAAAGTAAACATTTTTTCTATTTTTTCTTAGTGTTTATATCTAATAGGCATTTATAGAAAATAAAGGCAACACCCTTAATACATGACATTTTGTCTATCAAATGGAAACATTCTATATGTATAAGACTTAAAACAAACAAGAAAAAATGTAAAAAGATAATAACTTTAGAGGGTGATTCACTCATTGTATTTTATTTTTGATAGAAGTTTTATAAAGGTGGTAGTAATGTTTATTGTGTTTAAGTAATTTTGTAATAATTTTTTTCACTGTGAATAATACAATCAGCAATTTTCATTTTGTTATTAGCAAGACAATCTATTGAAAACTAGTTGTTTCAGGGGAAGCTGGGAATCTGCAACTTCTACTCTTATCAATGAGCAGGAGCCACTGAAAACGAAAGATCTGAAAATGAAACATGAGAAACTTCAAATAGAGTAGCTGGATGTACTATATTATTGATTCTTAAGCTTTTTTATTATCATTTTGGTCAGTTTATATGGTATTATGAAACTCTGTTTTTGCTAATACTATAAAAATTCACTTCAAGAGCATGATAGAAAGTCAGTAATACTTTAAGACTTTTATCGCATTAGTAACTTTCTTATGATATTAGAAATTCAATAAAGGACAGAAAAGTCACTGATCCTATAGAGAAATTGCTAATATAATGCAGCACTTACCACCATGACATGAAATATGCATTTTACTCTGATGCTTAAAAGCTTTCAATTTTTCTTTTCTTGTCCTTTGAGGGACCTTTCTTTTGGTGTATTTTTTAACCATACGCGCGCGCGCACACACACACACACACACACACACACTAATGTGTAAAAGTTCACAAATAGTAAAGCAGTAGGGCATCGATTCCTCTAAAGAGGATAAAAAGGTCATCTGAGAACAAATTGCACTTCTGGACTCATACAGCAGAGAATTCATGTTGCCTGGGAATACTAAAAACAGAAAATAGCAGACCAAAGTTGTATCATATCATATTTCAGGACCTTGTTTATACTGATTGAAGTAGAAAACATTTACTATTTGAAACTCAATGGTGTTTTTGAAAAAAATTAAAAGATTAGTATCACATAGCTAGGATCTTACACCAAAATCTCTGATACACATGGCCTCTGCGTACTAGAAAAATGGTGGTTAATATAGAAAATTCCATCTGCAGTAACAATCAAAATTTTTTCCATCTCTATTAAATCAATGTTTCACTGGGTGCTTTACCTGTGCCAAAGTACGTATAAGTAATGTGAACTGTGCCGATAGTCAATCCTTTCCTTCCATCTTTTCGGTAACCCAATTCCTCAATATGCAACATGTCATATTCATTTATTTATGCATGCTTTCATTCAACACATATCTATACCACTTATTATATACCTTCAAGTGCACTTTTCAACCTGTGTGGTAAACAGTGTTGAACAAGAGATAAAAAAATGAAATGTGTGAAATATAATAATGAATTCAGAGAAGTTCTAGAAATTAGTGTAAAAGCAAGTGATGGGATTGGTGACATGGTCAGGCAAATCTTCACTGAAAACAGGACATTTGAGCCAAGGCCTGAAAAATGAAGAGGACTCATTTATCAAGTAAAGGATAAGAATCAAACAAAAAAACTAAAACTCTGTAATTATGTTTTTGTTTTTGCTAATGAGATATGCTATATGATGCTATTAAAATATTTCTGGTAGTTTGAATCCACATAGTTGTCAGAGCTCTTTTTCATGGGTTACTTCTAATATAATAGTTAATAAAACAGTAGTCATAAAATTATGACTACCTCAACATAGAATGTCAGCAAGAAGCAAGCTGGTTAATATAACAGAGCCAGGAACTGAAAACAGCATGTATTGCTGAAGTCAAACCAGAGGAAAGCAGAGAGAAAAGTGGTTAAATTAACTTTTGTGAAACTATTAGGTACCAAGATCCTGTCTCTTTCCTCCTCAAGTATAAAAAACTCAACATAAGTGACTGATAACTTTGATCATACAATATTTAAAAGTTTCCATTTCTCAAAAGAACAGAGAGTCCAAAGTCAAACAATGAACCAGGAAAACAAATCTGCGATATGCATACATGCACACACATGTATGCACATACACACACACAGGCCAACAACTAGATACTTAAAAAATCAAAATAAGAATAAACCAGTCAGAGAAAGACAAATATCACATGATCTCTCTCACTTGTGGAATATAATGAACAATATACACTGATGAACAAAAACAGATCCAGAGATAGAGAAACATCGATCAGACCATCAAACCTCAGAGGGAAGGTAAGGGAGGTTGGAGGAGAGATCAACCAAAGGACTTGTATGCATGCATATAATCCTAACCAATGGATGCAGACAACAGCGGGGTGAGGGCATGAGTGGGAGAGTAGAGGAGGCGATAGGGGGATAAGAACACGTATGTAATACCTTAATCAATAAAGAAAAAAATTATTTTATAAAACCAAACAAGCAAAGCCTTCATATGAATCAGTATGGTAAATTATCCCACTACAAAAAGTTTGGTAAATTATATAATAAATGAACAACAACAACTTAGGAATATGTGAAACATACTCAATATATTTGTGATTAAAGCATACATTATGAATATAGTAAAGTTTCATTTATGTATACTGACTAATGTCTATGCCATCAGGAGTTAGAAAATTATTTTCATATATTTGGGTTGTAATGTTTAAATTTTATGTGGGACAACTTGTCAACATCCTTTGAGTCAGCAATTCCACTTCTCTGCAAGAAGTCTTTATTGATAACTAAGGACTCTGAACTAAATAATATTATTTAATACCTTATTAGTTTTAATGTGTACGTAAAATTTTAATTGCTATAATTTTAAGTGAAGTGATAATGTTTTAATACTAAAATGGCCTAAGTAACAATTATTTTCTACCACTTGTTAATAAATAATATATACTTATTAAAATATCCTTAACCCATTATTTGATAAGGTGATGATTTTAGGGTAGTATTTATTCAAAGGCTCTACAAAACGAAAAAGCCTTTGGCTGTAAATATATTTTTCTCAGGGAATATATTAGATATATTCAAAAGATAATAATTTGTAACAGTTAATATATCTTATAGGGCCGAAACCGGTTTGGCTCATTGGTAGAGCGTCGGTCTGCGGACTGAAAGGTTCTGGGTTCGATTCCAGTCCAGGGCATGTACATTGGTTGCAGGCACATTCCCGGTAGAGGGTGTGCAAGAGGCAGCTGGTTGATGTTTCTCTCTCATCGACGTTTCTAGCTCTCTATCTCTCTCCCTTCCTCTCTGTAAAATATCAATAAAATATATTAAAAAATATATCTTATAGGTAATTTAAATTATCTACAAGCATATGTATCTTACAAGCTGCATCATGAAAACTTAGCCACAAAGCCCAGAATTACAAACAAATCTGAAAGCCAGTTCATATCTTACCTACACACAAAAATTACCATCAAGTGCTTTTCTAAAAATTTTCATATGGATTCAATTTAACACACATTATAATTTTCCCAAATTTAGCAATTTACCTAAAAATTTGAAACACACTTTAAGCTGTATAATGTACTTAAAATAGTTCCCATTAAGGGAGTGTCTCTTACGTTACATTAATAATGTACAATGAGTCTCATAATTCACAATGGTTGCATGTTTTCTTCTAAAGTTCATTAAGAAGTTGTTCAGCCCAGCCAGTGTGGCTCAGTTGGTTGAGCATTCTCCTGTGAACCAAAGGTTGCTGGTTAGATTCCAGGTCAGAACAGGTATCTGGGTTGTGGGTTCAATCTCTGGTCAGGGTGTATGGGGAAGGAGGGATGCCCATTGATGTTGACTCTCTTTCTCCCTCTTTCCCTCCCTCTCCCTTTCTCTCTCTAAGCATGCGCTTGGGAGAGGATTAAAAAACAAACAAACAAACAAACAAAAACAGAAAGCATTCACCCTGATATTTCCAAAATCCACTTGACATCATACATACTTATTAAAAAGATGCTCACATTTTTAATGTGTAAATATCATAAGTATTAAGGCCCAATAAAAGTGTATTTAGCTTATCAGAGAGAGCTACTGACTTTAATATATTATGCATGTTACTACCATTCAATCTTTAGTTATAGAATGTCAAGCACCTACACCGGAAGCCACATTAGATATGCACCAAACTCCCTTCCTGCCCCTGACCTGAGCTCTCAATATCCAGACTTGAATGCAAATTAAACCCTTCTAAAGCAATATTGTCTTTTTAAATGTAATAAAATTAATGACTGACCAATTAAGTAAAAATCTCTGGGGAGAACACCAGGCATCAGCATTCTTTTTTTTAAAATGCCCTGCTGAGTCCACTGTGCAATCAAGTTTGAGAGAGATAACTCTAAAATGTTGTGGTGATACATTGTACATTTGTAGGCACAGGTCATTGATAATTTGAGTATTTTTTAAAAGCAAATTATACCTGTAAGTCAATAGCTACATTTACATTATGGTATTTCAAAGGAACAAAATTGATCACAACAGTAGTATCATCATTGGTAACAGTTAAGACTGAGTTGTCTTTCACTCCAAATGTGAAAATGATATAATAAAAATATTATAAACATGGACAGAGCTGAGAAGAACCATCTGCTTTGTCCTGTGTTCTTCATACTATAGAATAGCCACTGAATAAACTGGGTCGAACTTTCAATAAGCCTTCTTCTTCTAATGATCTCCAGGAATGAAATATAATTTACACTTCCCTTATCCTCTTGTGTACCCCTACTTGAGAAGCCCTTCTTTCTCACTTTTCCTTCAATTTAAAAATTATATGTCTTTCAATCTCCACTGATATAAAAATGATTAATTATCTCCCTCAATATCTTTCTATCAAGCTGTCTTTCCAACTTCTTTCATCTCCATTAAGCACCTTAAATTCACTCTTCCTAGCTTATATATCATTGCTCTACTTGCCTCTCTTGCCAACTCCAATTCTTTTCTCCACAGTTAAAACCATAATAAACATATTTTGATAAGGAACAGATTAGAATTAGCCAAAAAAGAGTTCTCGTGGGCTTTTTCCAACTATAGATTATAAATGAGTTAGTATAAATTCATTTAGTTTACCACCACTCATTTTACTCCGAAGTACAGGACTTTTTATTTTGTACATGTGCTTATATAGACATTCTGAGCCTTTAGAGTTAATATGTGAATTAGTATTCTAGAAGATATTTTACTCTGTAAACTCTTTTCTATCATTTAGAGTTTCTCTCCTATCCAGCCAATCTCAATCTTACTATTATTAAACTTCACGCTTGTTTGCTTCTTCCTAAAGATAAAAAGGAATCTTTGTGGAACAATTGCCACACATTAATAACTTTGTGATGGTATTTATAAAATATGAACACAGGCACATGCGGTGGGTAATAACTCATACTCCAGGTAAAATAGCAGAGTGAAATAGTTATGATTCTTTGTTGTTGCAAATGATGTAGAAACTAAACTCAATTTGCTATATGTCAGGTTTTTGCTCCCACAAATAACAAGTGTTAAAGATAAACAAAGCCAAACGCTAGGTAAAATAGTAAGAGCGGATTCTAATCAATAACATACTATTGCAATAAGGAGGAGTCTCTAGCTTGGACTGAACTCAACTTTCATTTGCGCAGAGGTGATGGGGCTGTAAAGGGAGAATTAGGGACTAGGGAAGGAGGTGAGCAGGGCTTAGTAGAGTCAGGGAAGTGAAAAGTGAAACCCGCCCAGTTTGCTAACTGGTGCTTATTAAAGGAAGGCTTTTACTCTCCCAGAGACTGTGAGTGGAGTCTCTATCTTCAGGTGTTGGCTGGAATAGATAGCAAATTACCATATTTTTTTGGACCATAAGACGCACTTTTTCTTCACCAAATATGCAGTCCCCAGGGACACGGAAGGTCCCGGGGGACCCGCTGCCGCTCTGCAACTCGGACCATAAGACGCAGGCACTACTTCTATTTGGACCATAAGACGCAGGCACTTTTCCTCCCACTATTTGGTGAAGAAAAGGTGCGTCTTATGGTCCGAAAAATACGGTATTTTGATAGCCTTCTATTTTCTCAGCAGATACTTTAAGGGGGATTAGGGTCAACCCTGGGCTATCCCTTTGGATTGTTAGGAACTGTTCATGTTTGTTCAAATCTTCAAAGACCCAGATTGAGGCCTGGTCAAGAAAGGACTTGGGGGAATCTTGCTAAAGTTTGGTTAAGAAGAGAATCTTTGCCACAAAGGGGGAAAGAACTATCACCCAGAGGCTGAATCCAGCAGCTCAAATGACCTCATCGGTGTTCATATTTTTCTGCCTCTCAGTTGTTGCCTCCTTTTCCAGGCTTTGCTCCTCAGCATAATGACTCCTCTTGGTGATTCCCTGAGCTCCATGCTTGTCTAGACCCTTCAGTAATTCCAGCACAAAAGAGTGTCTGCCTCTTTCCTAATCACTCAAGCAAAAGTTCCAAGAGTTTGGCACTGCCGGAATCATCTTACCATCTCTGAGACAAGTACCCTGAGGGAGGTATGCGATGCTCTTGTTGATGGCTCTGTATCACATCACTACCCCTGGACCCAGAGTTGCGATCACCCCACCTAAATGATGTAGGCTGAGAGTAGCAGAGTAGTTGATCACCAAGAAAATATATTCTATTTCCAAATAAAAGGGGAATTAATGCCTGTCATTGTCAGCTAATAGAAATCACCCACTGGAAAAAAAAAGGCCATATTATTTTTCTGACTTACCTATACCACTTGATAAACAAAATATATCTGTTGTGTACGAGGCCATATTAAAGCATTGGTCAGAGGCACAGAAAGATACTTCTTCATATATAAGTGACATAAATCTTTTTAGGAAATTATAAATAGACTTTCCATATTTTTTAAAGATCATATTTTGAAAATTTTTAAAGAGCATGCATATAGTGAATTTTTTTCTAAATAGTCCTCTGTAATTCTGTGATTCATGTTGCTTTTCATTCTTAAACCTGGATTTCAATAGCTATTAGTCTATAATCTTAACTGCTTTTCTAGACTTGAAATATTTATAAATGACTAAGAAATTGAAATCCACATGACATCTGTTGCTCACAGCCAGAACATTTTTCATTCAGTTTTATTGTTCAAAATCATTTACATTTGACATAAGGACAATTAACTACACACATCATGAAAGATAATCACATAATTAAATATTCTCACAACACCAGAACACTTTAAAAAGACTATTGCAAGAAAGTTGGTTCATGTTGGGAGGGCAATTTTAACAAAAGTAATTTAATTTTTTTACAATGCTTTTTTTCAGTTATCAGAATAAGCATAGGGTTAGAAGAAAAATAGCTTTCTTAATTCCACCACCAGCATTCAGTTTAAATCTTATCCCCTATTTTTAGAGATTGTTTTTGAAAGAAGAATAAATTATTGTTGAAATCCTAGTGTTTGGAGGATTTGGGAAAACACATAAGTTATAGCATGAATTATATTATTTTAATTTCTATATTATCGAGAAGTTTGATGTTCTGATGGGCATTTGTCATTCCAGTCTGGTCTACAACCTAGATATGACAGTTGATTTGGAAGAAACTTTTTTTTAAATATATTTTTTATTGATATTTTATAGAGAGGAAGGGAGAGAGATAGAGAGCTAGAAACATTGATGAGAGAGAGACATCGACCAGCTGCCTCTTGCACCTTCCCCACTGGTAATGTGCCCACAACTAATGTACATGCCCTTGACCGGAATCTAACCCAGGACCTTTCAATCCACAGACCGACGCTCTACCACTGAGCCAAACCGGTTTCGGCTGGAAGAAACTTTTGAGAGTCTTATTCAGGTGATAGTGGAGAGGAGTGAGGAGGAAGCGGTAGAGATGTTAAAGGAGTAAAACATTAGAGAAAAGACAATTTACATTAGTAGCACCGGTCCTAAAAGGATCAAGAGTGTCCAATTTTGTTCTCTATATGCAGTCAGAATGGTTTTCCCAGTTTATGTAAAAATGCAGTTTTTATAAGAAATCTTTAGAGACAGTGATTCATAACTCCAGAATTGCCAAATTTAAACCATACTTGATATGGTCTTCAGAAGGAAGGGGCAGAAACCCAGTGAGTTTAATTCAATGAAGTTTGGCAACAATTAAGTCATTGCTTCTTTCTACCCAGTCCTTATTCTTTTCTAATAAGGCTTATTTCTCAGACTTTTAATCATATGCCATGCTGTTTTTCTTTGGATCTCCTTCCAGATCTCTACATCATATTTCAGTTGTGGAGAGGTAAACCACATCACAATATAAGTCTAAGAAGGCCCAGATATAGTTTTCAAAAATTATTAACATCACTAAAACTTTTCTTCATAAGGGAAAAATAATCTTATATTTAATCTAACCTTCTCAAACATTTTATTAAAAAACTAAAAATTAAATAATGATGCAAAGATGGAATTAAAGAAGTTTCACCCATATGTAAAATAGGAGCCAGCAACACTCTTGTGCTAATCTGTTCTCTTTTTAGTCACTTCAAAATGGGCATTTGTCATTCCAGTCTGGTCACCTAGATATCATGACAATCTATTTGGAAGAAAGTTTTGAGATTCTTATTCAGGTGATACTGGAGAGCTATAGATTTTAACATAAAATAAATTATGATCAGCTATTTTTAAAAAGCTATACATTTTAACATAAAATAAATTATGATCAGCTATTTTTAAAAAGAGCATTTGAAATTATTTGTCTCTTATTAATGAACATATTTATAGTCTTTCACTCTAAATATTAATGATTAAAATTTTATTAATGGAATAAATGTCTCATTATTTGGAAAAATCCTGGTTTTTAATTTTCTCAATTACAGCTTATATTCAATATTATTTTGTATTTGTTTCAGGTATACTGCATAGTGGTTAGTCAATCACATACTCTACAAAGTATTCACTGATATTTCCAGTACCTTTGTCTGCCTAGCGAGGTTCCCTGTTTCACTTCCTCCTCCCATAGTCTGGTCCCAATTTACTTAACTTTTTTTCTGTCTCAACACCAGTGTAAGGTATTAATAAGGGAAACAGGATTGGTTTGAGAATATATATGAAAACTCTTTTTACTTTCTGCTGAATTATTTATAACCCTATACTGGCACAAAAAGTCTATTTTTTTTATAATAGATAAATAAAAATATAAAAGTACATAGTTATATAGATTAATTTCCCATTAAATATCTGCCTTTTGAAATCACAAAGTGTCTGAGTATGAGTTTCCAGTTTGTTAACATGTACAGGTATTTTTTTAATGAGAAATACATTGTTTTCAGCAACAACAAAAAATTTGATATAACATATATTTCCAAATGTGTGTTTTTAAATTTTTTGCTTTAGAACCAGTTTATTTTAAAAATGATTATTTTCTGTTTTTGTGATTTATATATATATATATATATATATATATATATATATATTAAGCTGTGATTATACACCTTAAGAGAAAGTTTAATCTTAAGAAAGTGTATCCTTATGTAGTATTTTTTTTTTTTGCCAAATTTCCTTACACCTCTTTCCAGCTAATATATGGCTTCTTAGCTCTTTTCTCATTCTCCTGAAAAGGATTTTATGTGGATCCAAACTTTAATCTACAGAATCTCATAAATAGTAATTTGCTATGGTGTAAAATCACTGGCTTCTGACTATCAATATGTATATATATAATGGAAGTAGGGATAAATACCTGTGTTTTCCTAGACTTTTTTCCTCATTATAATGCTGAGGAACTGTTGAGAGTTGACTTACTGATTCATCTGTCCCTAATATGCCATAGTCCAACATTTGTGAGTTACCTTCTTAACCATAGTTTTGCTAAGACAGTGGAATTTCTGTTTGTAGATGAGTTTTAGATAAGGATCAATAAGCATGTAGGCAATTTAATGCAATTATTTGGCTATAAACTGCCTCAGTAGACATATGTTTCTTTAATGTGTTCTCTTTAATGTGGCAAAAGTAATTCTATTTGCATTCATATGTATTAGTTTATGTTTTTATTTAGCAACAAACTTTTAGTGATGGGAATACTTTTATTTTGCCCTGGCTTTCCTCCATTCCCTGAACTTGAATCTACTTATTCATAAATACACAAGGAAGACAGCAGGCGAACAATGATCCAGCCTCGATTAAACATTATACTTTTATATCAAGGATAAAGAGGGTCCAGGGAAATTAATCCTTTGCCCTAGGAAGTTTATTAAAAATGCTAAATCAGGAGCTGATGGCAGCTTAAATAGCTTGAAGTAATTCTCTAGGGGAAATCTTCTAAAACCTTATCTGTTAAGGTAGATTTGGTTCAAGAAGCAGCAAATATCAAATACAGAAAAATAGCATAGTTATTAAACATTGCTGACATTAAATTCCATTAAGCAACTAAGAAAAATTTTACACAATAGACACTATATGTCAATATGAATCTGCTGATTTCAGAAAGCTTGAAAATTATTTTTATATTTAAAAAGAAATTAAATATATGAAATTGCTTTTGAATATTAAAAATAAGTATCATGATTATAAAAATGATGTTTAGTTAAACATTTAAATCCATGCATGATTGGAGTACGTCTCCTACAAATACTTGCCAAATAAACTAAACAGATTGGAATGCTTATGTGAATAACACATTATCTCACATTTAGGACTTATTTATTAAGGAGTAATGAGATGAAAAAATTATACTATCTATATAAATTGCAATTAATCGAGGTGTTTGCTACAACGTGTGATGTATACAAAATGCATATTATACTCTGCAATAAACAAGCATTTCAAGACTAGTATTCTCCACGGAGTAATTTACAGAAAAGGAGACTGGTTGGGAAATCTACTTCTTTGAGCTAATTGAAAATAGCAAAAAAAAGGGCCAAAGACAGCTTTCTGAGAGAGCATTAAAATATGTCCAAAGAATAGTAAATTTAAAATAGTTATAGAGTAACATTTGAAATTTGAGAGCAAATGGGGAGATGTATAACTTAAAAATAGGTATCTAGTAATGCTAAATCTTACTTGAGTAGAAAGTAAACATGGAAAGAATAGTTCCTCTTATATTGGGAGTGGGGTAAGACAAAGTTAATTAATGATATTGTCCCTTTAAAAATTATAGCTATGAATGTGTTTTGATATAAATTCACTTTATAATCAAAGAAAGAACAATCCTTAACCATACACAGAGATAAAAAATTAAGTCATAATATTTTAACTCAACTGCTTCAACAGTCATGTCTCATGTATAAAAAACTACTGCAAATTGGTTGGTATCTGATGGATTATTATGTATAGGAAGCTAGACAACAATCCTTTATTTTACATATTTCTAAATTAGGGATAAAATTGTCTACTTTTCTGTGAGGTTTAGCATCAAGAAAACAAGATGTTTCTACAAGCATACTAAACATACAGACCATAAAAAATATATTTAACTCAAAATAATGATTAGATACATTCATGCCTCAGTTTACAAGAGCATGTGACTATTGCCGAAACTGGTTTGGCTTCGCGGACAGAGCATTGGCCTGCGGACTGAAAGGTCCCAGGTTCGATTCCAGTCAAGGGCATGTACCTTGGTTGCGGGCACATCCCCAGTAGGGGGTGTGCAAGAGGCAGCTGATCAATGATTCTCTCTCATCGAAGTTTCTAACTGTCTATCCCTCTCTCTTCCTCTCTGTAAAAAAAAAAAATCAATAAAATGTATTTTTTAAAAAGAGCATGTGACTATTGAATTATAGGAAATAATAAGTATCTGGTTTCTTTAGTGTCTTTGTTACAAAGGATATATGAAATTATGCTAACAAAATAACCTTCTGGATTAAATAACACATAATGAAAAATGCTTATCTCCAAATCAGGGAACAAAATGTATACTTTAAAAGAAAGGCCTGGTTTGTTGTGCCTGCCATAAATCACTAGTAGCATTTTTAAAAAATATATTTTATTGATATTTTACAGAGAGGAAGGGAGAGAAATAGAGAACTAGAAATGTCGATGAGAAAGAAACATCGACCATCTGCCTCTTGCACACTCCTCACCGGGGATGTGCCCGCAACCAATCTACATGCCCTTGACCTGAATCAAACCCGCGACCTTTCAATCCGCAGACCGACGCTCTACCACTGAGCCAAACCCATTTCGGCACTAGAAGCCCTTTGAGCATATTATAGAGACTAGCTTTGGGGAAGAAGGCTGACCTGAGGAGCTGGACATTTTAGCACTGGGGGACTTACTGACTCTCAACCATAAAAACCAAGCCTCCACTTGACCAGTTTCAAGATAATCATTGGAATGGACCAGTGGTAGGCAAACCGCGGCTCATTAGCCACATTCTTCTCTTTGGCCCCTTGGATTTTTAGCAAAGGCCAGCTTAGGAGTATCCTAATTAAGTTAGTAACAATGTGCCTACCTATATAGTTTAAGTTTTTAAAAAATTTGGCTCTCAAAAGAAATTTCAGTTGCTGTACTCTTGATATTTGGCTCTGTTGACTAATGAGTTTGCTCACCACTGGAATGGGCTCTGCTGACTTGCACATAAGAGAACTTTCAATCCCCTTTACCCTTCATTTCTTTTTTCACTTTCTCTCTCCTTGCTGATAAAAACACTGCCTTCAGTGAGAGATATTAAGATGGGTTTTTGGGTGAGAGTCCCCAATCTTCTCAGGTGGCCAGAACTTGAATAAAGTACTTGCCTTCTCAAGAGCGCCTGTCTCACAAGTTTGGCTTCCATTACAATTGCTAGCTGAACCCACACTTAGTTACATCTTCACAAAGGAATTGTAGGAAAATAACTGACTTCCAGCTCACATTTTAGCTTTTGTACTAGATTTCTGTTTTAAAACATTGCACTTTTACTGGCCTTAATATTTTATTTATGAGTCATGTCCATGGGAAGAACTTTGCTTTACTTTTCTTAGACCAAATTTTGATGGAAATAAAATATGAGGTATTAAATAGTTTTCCTTGGGAATGAAACATGTGGATTTGTCCTCTATTTGTTCAAAGAGGAGGGAAAATACCGTAAAAACCATGAGAGCAGGAAATGTCCTAACACTGAGTCTTCTTCATTTTATTAATTGATGTGCCTACAACCAATGTACATGCCCTTGACCGCAATCGAACCCAGGACCTTTCAGTCCGTAGACTGACTCTCTATCCACTGAGCCAAACTGTTTTGGCTGGACAATTTATCTTTTAATTATTTTTTCGTAGAAGTTATTTCTATATATTTTAGGTACACATTCTTTGTAATAATTTCCCCCAATTATTCATTGTCTTAATGGTGTCTTCTAGAGAGCAAACATTATTAATTTAAAAATTAAATTAAAAAAATCTTTGCTATGCTAATTTTGCATGTTTTTTAATCGATTTTTGTAGATGTTTAAAGTTCTCTATACTCCATTTTAAAGAAATTCTTTAAAATACTCTATTTTATTTTAAAGTAATTCTATCTATGAAATGAGAAATTGGTTGAAATCATTTATTTCCATATAGATGTCTTATTTTTCCAGCATTTTTTGTTGAAAAGGTTTCATTTGATTGACATGACTCATTGAAATGCAGTTGCCCATAAAAATATGGTATATTTTTAGACTCTATTCTCGTCAATCGATTATTTGTCTATCCTTATGCAAATAGGACTGTAGCTTTATCGTAATTAGGGAAATCAGGTAGCTTATGCCCTTCCACCTCATTCTTCTATTAAAAGAACCATCAAGCATTTTCTAGATCATTTACATTTTAATGTAAATTTTAGAGTTGGATTTCTATTTTTTTTTTAATAAACTGCTTGGAAATGTGGTGGAGATTGCATTGAATCAATAATTCAAACAGGAAAAAAATTTCTGAAGACTATGGAATCTTCCAATTCTTCAATATGGTATATTTTTATACTTATTTTGTTGTTATATACTTACACTAGTAATACTTCAGATAATTTAAATTTATTTGATGCTATTGTGATTGTATTATTTTCCATTTAAAAAATATTCTAATGCTTTTCAACAATTTAATGTTGCCATTTTATTATCTTCTTTCTCACTTTATAATTAACAAAGTCAACTAATATTTTTGTTCCTTTAATGTATTTTTTTCTTTGACCATATGTAATATATAACCTTCCTCTTTAGTTTTTTCTTGAGGAAAATATGTCTATGTATATATTCTTTGTATTAAATTGGAATTCCTTGTGCTTATTGGAGCTGTTATTAATCTTTTATCAATTTTGGAAAGTTCCCAGGCATTTTATTTACAACAATTTATTTTCTCTATATTTTTCTTCTATCATTTTGAAAATTAACTTATAGTATTTTAAACTATTTAATATTATCTCAAGCATCTCAGAACTTCTAGTTTTCTTTTGTTTGTTTTGTTTTGTTTAAATATACTGTATTTCCTGTCATCAAGGTCATTCATCATTTTTTCAGCTATATGTAGTCTGAATTTAAGCCAATGACATGATTTCTTCACTTCTTATATATTTTTCATTTTTTGAATTCCATTCAGATCATGTTATAGTGTCCATACATGTGCTGACATTTTGTATCTCCTAACATGTTTTTTTTTGTACTCACAAACATACAATTTGATTATTCACACAAAATTGTTTGAAAGTCTCAGTTTGATCATTCTCACCTTTCAACCATCTCTGAGACTGCTTTCTGAACTGGAGTCACATTTTTTTTTCCATTTTTTGAATGCACCTCATAATATTTCTCTTCTCAGAGTTTTATGTAAAATAATAGTGGAGGCAAGTAAATAATATTAACATCAGGGGAAAAAAAAGCAGCTCTCTTTCTTGTTCTCCTGAAACAGGAGGGGTGATTGGATCTAACTTATACTTAATCTGACACTGAGATTCATTGCAGAACAATATTAAAAACATACCACCTTATACTAGCAGAGTGGCTAATTAAAAATACTTATATGCCATATGTTGGTATGGATGTGAAACAACTGGCCCTAATGTATAGTAATAGCATCTATGTAACCTCTTTAAAATAGAGTTTGTTATCTCTAATGAAGTTAAACATATTTTACCCTATGCTGGAGGACTATTACTAGATATTCATCAGTACCACCACCAATAAAAATATATGTCCACAAAAAGTCTTATCCAAGAATCTTAATAGCAACCTGATTCATAATAGCCAAAACTGAAAACGGACACATCTATCAGCAAGAGAATAGATAAAAATATAGTGGCATAATGATACATTGGAAAATCACTCACCAATAACAAAATAATAATAGTGAACAACATGCAATAGCAACATAGTTGAATCTCAAACACCATGTTTAGTGAAATTAACCAGAAACGAAAAAGCACATGATGTGCAATGCTATGAACAGATAAAATCCATCTATAGTAACCTATATAATAAAAAGATAATATGCAGATCGAATGGCCCGATGACCAGTTGCTATGACACGCACTGACCACCGGGGGGGGGGGGGAGGGGGCAAATGCTCAATGCAGTTACTGCCCCCTGGTGGTCAGTGCACTCCCACGTGGGAGCCAGGCTCATGGCTGATGAATTGAGTGGTGGTGGTGGGAGACTATCCCTCCTCCACAGCAGAGCTAAGAACCTTCAGTCAGACACCCCCCAAGGGCTGCCAGACTGCAAGAAGACACAGGCCTGCCTGAGGGACGCTCCAACCCCCAAGTGAATGAATCCTGTGCACAGGGCCTCTAGTTAGAAATAAGAGGGAGTTTAATTTGGTGGCAGGGAGAGGGAATTTATTAGGAAAATATATGTGGAAAATATTTAGGGTCATAGAATTGTTTTATCTTGCTTTGATCAGTGGTTATATAGCTATGTAAAATGGGCAAAACTTCAAACTATATTTTCCATTTCTGTGTTATTTTATTTTATGGTAATGAGACATCAGTAATTATGAATATATTTAATCAATCAATATATATCACATGTGGAAATATGATACCATTCTAAATTTTATAATGTTTTAAATATAATTCAAATATCATCAATTTTTTACATCTTTCTTATATAAACAATGTAATCTCAAACAGGAAAGATAAATTTTTCTTATATCTCCTGGATGTACTAATATTTTAAATTAAACATTATTTTCTACTCTCAATTATTGTAAGAAACAGAATAAATGTAATTAAACACTGGTGAGTTCTTGTAACTGTTAGCTTAAAAGAAAATAGTGTGGATAAAATGGTACACATTTTTCATATTTAAGCAATTTATTTTCATTTTCTTACATTTGTTTTAATATTTCTTTTTTATAATATGTATGTTTTATTGATTTTTTAAAGAGAGGAAGAAAGAGGGACTGAGAGTTAGAAACATTGATGAGAGAAAATCATAGATCAGCTGCCTCTTGCACACCCCCTACTGGAGATGTGCCCACAACCAAGGTACATGACATTGATCGGAATTTAACCCCGGACCTTTTAGTCCACAGGCTGACACTCTATCCACTGAGCCAGACCAGTTTCGGCACATTTGTTTTAATACTTCTAATAATACATTTATCAATATTATGTGAAGCTAATATGTATATGCCATTTAGCCATATAAGTATGCTTAACTTACTCTAAACTCTTACATAGAAAATGACTAAGATAAACAGATTGCCTTAAGGGAAAGCACTTATTTGTTCATTAAATACTCAGATTATTGATCAACTATACTCTCTAGTCCTTTGGGAAACTCACAGGATGTGCTTCACAGGATAAAAGACAGGACACAGAATGGGGGACACAAAATGCAATATATAGATTTTATATCCTAGAAATGTATATGCAAAACTTATATGATCCTATTAACCAATGTCACCCCAATAAATTTAATAAAAAGAACTAAAGTGTTTTCAATGTTTCTTTTGCTTTATTTTTCTTTTTGTTTGTGTTTTTAATTATGTGACTTAAACTACAAAAAGAGGAGAATGATTAAACTGTAGATCTAATAAAAGGAAATGAAATTCAAAGTACATAGAAAGTATACCTGGAAAAATTAATTCAAAAGCAAGGAAGTTAAAAATGTCAACATATTGTATATTAGTAATATGAATAATATAACCCCCATCAAAAATTATACATATAAAGTCTTTTTTCTGTGAAAAGTAAGAGGAATAAAATCACCCAGTATATGTAAAGCTCTGTGATGAGAATGATTCTTTTTTTTTTCATATAGACACCATCAATGCACAAAATTAGGCTTTTGAAAGCAGACATTGGTAGAAACCTTTTACTCTCTAACAGCCTATTTGACTGAGCAAGAGGAATAATTTTCCTATTTGAGAGATAATAGCCGTTAATTATAATTCCTATATAATATTAAGCTAAAAACTGCCAACTACCGGAAGTTTATAAATCATTAAGTATTTTCCTGAAAGTCATCTTGACTATTAAAATACAATAAGAATATTAACTTTCATAAATATAAATTCAAAGATTTCCTAAGGTAAATTAATATAATTTTTGTACTCACAAACATAATTACGTTTTAACTGAGAGGTTTGATCAAATATTCTTTTTAAAAAATATATATTTTATTGATATTTTACAGGGAGGAAGGGAGAGAGATAGAGAGCTAGAAACGTCGATGAGAGAGAAACATCGACTAGCTGCCTCTTGCACACCGGGGATGTGCCCGCAATCAATGTACATGCCCTTGACCGGAATCGAACCCGGGACCCTTCAGTCCACAGACCGACGCTCTACCACTGAGCCAAACCGGTTTCTGCCAAATATTATTCTTGACATCTGTTATCTTATTCAATACATTTTATATGCCTAATATTTGGCTTAATGTATATTGATTGACCTAGTAAATCATACCTCGAAAGAGTTATAATATCCCACTAAATTAAAGAAATGTCTTATGTACATACTTTTCTATCAATGGAAAGTCTATATACTGTTCACATGCATACATGGATGTATTGAGGATAATTATTTCTTTAAGTCTACGTAGAATCATAGCAATGTGAGATGCATTTAAAAGTTTTGAACATCAATTCATATTGTAGAATATTTACCAAGACCTATGAATGGTCTTAGCCAGGCTAGTTTAGATAAATGTAATCATATTACTGATTCCAGTTTACTTGTCTCTAGATGATTTTTGTTTTTATTTCTTCTAATGATTTTGTTTTCCTGATAACCTAGACTAAAAATCTCAGGGTGAGAACTGGGTAGGGCAAGAGTACTTCACTTAAAAAAATTAAGTCTACTTATCCTATATATGAAAATATCATGAGTGCTTGCTTAATGGTGAAATTTTAGAATTACTAGAAATAGAAGAGGGAGCTAGAGTTTTGTGAAATTACAGAGAACTGTGAACAACCCAGAAATTTGCAGGTGGGCAAGTTCTTATTAAAATCCCATTTTAAGAAAGAAAAAAATTGATAAGCTTAACAGTACATGCTGAAATAATTGTAGACTAACTAATTTAACATGCAAATTGAGAAAAGTAAAAAAAAAATACTATATAAATTTACGAAACATTAAAATTCACATAGTAATTAATAATATTTTTGTAATGTAGATGTTACTTTAACCCCTAGAAATTCCTAGGCACTTTACTCCTGTATAATTTCCAAATAAGTAGATGCAACTCGATTAGTTTCCAAGTAGCATTCATTAGGAGACAGATTTTAGTTTAGATTAAGGGAGAGCTTTTAAACACCTAAGGCTGTTCTATAAAATAAATACCCATGCTAAAGAATAAAATTCTACATTCTAGAGGCTTGATGCTAACCTCCTTGAGCTTTTTTCATGATCCCTATGAAATAGTTTCTCACAATATGTGGCATGTACACAACAATAGAGTACAAGATGATTTCAGGTGGTACAAAAAAACCCAATCAGGCTAATGTATGCAGAAGTACAATTAACATATTGAATCTATTTTCAAGGATGTTATTTTATGTGATGAGGCTAAAATAGTGATTACAGGCCTTATGCAATTTAAGTGGAATATTAATTTAATGTTAATGAAATTACTATGTAATGTAAAAAATGAGAGAGTGATAATATGTGGACTAAATGTGGAAGAACATGCTAAATTCTATGACTTTTTGAGACCTTGCTAACTCCTAAATCTTTCTTCTTTTATATTATTCTAGTGATCCAGTGCACAAATCCATGCACATTGAAAAGGAATTAATTAGAAGGGACTAGGTGAGAAGGGCCAGGCACACCCTGGAGCCAACCTCTCATGGTTCCTCCCCCACCAGCCACACCTGGGGTGCCACCATGGCAGAGTGAGAGAGGTCCCTCCAGCAGTTGGGGGTCCCTCGGCCTGGCCTGTGGGAATCAGGGTGAAACCTGCTCTCTGACATCCCCTGAGGGGTCCTGGAGTTCGAGAGGGCACTCTGAAAAGTTGCTATTGTACAGGGTATGGAACACAAACACAAGTATGCAGTGAGTTAGATTCAGGGCTGATAGTGCCTCAGCAACAACATAACCCATAGTCAAAGGTGGAATCGCACAGCCCAGTGAGGAATCGATCTCCCTCCTCTCTGGTTTCTGGTGTGTCACCAGAGAACTGCCTCTGCCAAGTCACTGCAGCTCAGCAGCTCCTGCATTGAGTGTTTGCCCCCTGGTGGTCAGTGTGTGCTATAGTGATCAGTCAGATGGTAGGAGGAACACTTAGCATATTAGCCTTTTATACATATATCTCCTAGCTTTTAAATGAAGGTTCTTTGTTTGTCCTCTGGTGGTCAGTGTGCATCATAGTGACTGGTCAACCAGTAATTCTGGTCGTTCCGGTTGTTCTGCCATAAACGTCACTTAGGCTTTTGTACATATAGCTTGTCCCTGAACACTTATATTACTTATATTTTAATGATTTATGAAATGTAATGATTACAAACTCTCACCTGTGATTTTGATAGAGATTAAGTTCATTGTTTCCTCAATATGTATATGAGATATATATTCATATAAAATACAGTAATTTCTAAAGTAAACCTATGGTTGCTTCTTCCAAAGAAGTGAATGCAAGAGTAGGGAGTATTTAACTTTTGTAACCAGATAAAATTCATAAAAGAAATAATTTTACCTTAAAAATATTGCATTCTGGGATCTACATTCTCACTTTAATTAATTTTGCAGTATATATAATTCATATAGGACATAAACATTTTTTAACCTAGAGTATAGAGATATCATCATCATCATTACTTCATTTCTCTTTCAAAAATAAAAGCAAATATTTTATGGTTTAAACAACCAAACAAAAGCATGCTGAGACCTGTTGTTTACTGATATAATAATAAACACAAAGTCATTCATACAATACTAGCAGAGTGACATTTTATGTTTAATGAAAGTTTTTACTTTAACAGATTATAATAAAAAAACAGGTTATTAAATAAAATAATTTTATTTCTGTATCTATGATAATATAAATCATTCCTTTTTATGGTTATTATAATGTTGAGCAATGATAAAGACACATACACACATAACAAATACCAATGGAAGGTAATAGTTAGCTAAATAATGTGTGTCAGCCACTTGGATGTGGCAACACTAATTTAGAAATTTCTAGCAACCAAAGGGACTATCAATGAGAAATAACCTAGAGCAAGAAAAGAATCAGTTTGATGAATTGGGCTATATTAAAGAAGTTGAGACTTTTTTCTTTTTTCAACTCTAGCAATAAAATAGACAAAACTTTCATGTGAGAAAGTAATATTTTACTCTTAGAAAATGAAAACTTCGAACCTTTTCCTTAAGGGAAGAACTTTGCATTTAAACCATTGGCTCTTTAGAGACATTTTTCAGGATGAAAAAAAAAATCAAAAGATTCATTTTACTTGGAGCATTAAAAAAGATGAAACACATGGGGCTCCTGGTATTCCTCTCATTTAAGCTCAGTGTCACAATGGTTTGATTGGGCCCGAACATTCATTTAGAAATATATGCCAAGTAATTAAAAATATTGCATGTAAGTTGAACATTTGACCTATTTGCTTATTTTAAGCTCTGCCTAGGGATCACTCCTATTCCACATGGCAAGCTATTCCACAGCAGTTATAGGCCATGCATACATTTTAGCATGATGAATGTTGGTATTAAAAGGCTACAGTACGTCCCATCTGAGGGAGCACTTTATATCAATGTGGACACAGTGTGGCATTAAGGCTTACCGCAGCAGCCCAAGGAATCCAGAAAAATTACACTCTAATAAAAAATGTTTTATAATATAATGAATACTAGAGAAAGGGACACTACATAAGTGTACCATGTTTGTATCAATATCTCTAAAACAGCATTCTAATATATATTCTAACAAGACATTTTCATTTTGATGGCAGCACTCACTTAACTTTATCGTGTGATTTGCTTATTCATTCATTGATGTATTCATTCCCTTATTCACCCCATTTATTGAGCATCAGTTATGTTTCAAGGAACACTTCTAAGTCCTGGGACCCAGCCAGGAATCAAAAAACATGAATCTCTAATTTCGGTTTAGTGAGAGGTGATACAAAATAAGCTAAATATAAATAAGTAAAATATATGGTGTTTTAGATGATTAACAATATAGCATGGTGGGAATAGAGAGTGATGGGTAGGGATGGTAAGATGTGATTTTTTTTTTGTAACCAGGGTTATGGCAGACCTCAGTAACAAGCTACCATTCGAGAAAGGGTCCAAAGAATAAATAGAAAACACAAGTTTGTGTTTTCTTTCTGGGAGGAATACCTTCCAGAAAGAGAAAAGCAAGCACAAAGCCCCTAAAATGGTAATATGAAACCTAATCTCAGCAAACAGCAGGAGTGCTGGGGTGGAGCAAATGTATTTTGAGAAGGGGCTATCCTTTTCAGCATCTGGTAGATTTTGGCTTTTCCTCTGAGCTTTCATTGTCATTGGAAGACATTGGTTGGTGAGACCATGGCAGTGGTGGAGCCTCTCCCGTCTCTGAGAAGCACGAAGGATGTCTGACTGCCCTCGGTGAGCAAGCCTGAGGCAGTAGTCGGATATCCCCTGAGGGCTCCTGGATTGCAAGAGGGCACAGGCCAGGCTGATGCCTTTCCCTCCTTGAGTTCATGAATTTTGTGCACCAGGCTTCTATCATAGAGAATAGCAAGGCCGATTACCAGCAATAAATTCTGTCAGCTTATGTTTGCATGAGAAATTTTTTTATGTGTTCTTTACTTTTCAGAAGAATTTAAATGGATACAGAATTCTAGGTCATATTTGTCTGTGTTTGTTTTGACATTTTAAAATTTATATTCCACTCCCTTTTTGCTTGCATTGCATTTAAAGATAAGTTTGATGTAATTTTTATATTTGCTCTTCCCTAAAGAAGTCATATTTTTTCTTTGACTTCTTTTACGATTCTCTCTATATTTTTTTTCTTCAGTTGACCATGATATGCCTAGGTAAAAAAAAAATTGTGAAAAATTCTGTTCCTTTTGTTGTTTTTATTTTTAATTTTATTTTACAGTTTGGGAAGTTTCTGTTCATATACCTTCAAACTCCCTGATTCTTTCCTCAGCTATGTCAAATCTAATGATGAATCCATTGAAGATATTATTTAATTCTTTTATTGAATCATTGATTTCTTGTAATGTCTTTTGATATTTCCTAGGGTTTACATCTTTTTGCTTATATCATTTATATGCTCTTGAATGTTGTTAAATCTTTTCATTAAGGCCCTTAGCATATTCATTATAGTCATTTAAAATTTCCTGTTTAATAATTCCCAAAACTCTGCTTTATCTGATTCCAGATGTTTGTTTTATCTTTTCAGACTGGGTTTATTCTTGCATTTTTACTATGTCTTGTAATTTTTTCTTGGAATCTGAACACAATGCATCCAGGAATAAGAACTGAGGTGAATAAGCTTTTGTGAGAGGTGATAATCCGGCCAGGGGTCCTGCTACATTAATGTTTGCTGTAGCTGAAAGGTTCATAGACTCCATTTTCTTCTGTGCCCTTACTTTCATCCCTGCTGTTGTCTTTGGACTTTCCTAGAAACTCCTTCTTAAATAGAGTATGTCTTGAAGCTCTCTCAGTTCTAATCCACTGTTACTATAGTAGATGTTGATGTGGTTACAAGGTATTTGGGAAAAGGAGCATTCTACAATTTTTTATGACAAATTGTTCTTTTTTGAAGTGCACCAGAGTCCCTGGGTTGTGACCTTTAGAAGCATTTCTTAGCTTTTTTTCTTTTTTATAATCTTCCCTGTGTGATACCTGAAGGCTACTGGGTATGGGAGTTTCTAATTCATTTTTCCCTAAGTTGATTAAGGTTCAGGTAAAGTTGTCTTGAGGGCAATTAGTTATGGAGAAAATAATGGTGTGGGCATATGTCAAATTGTTAATTTCCTTTTCTCAACCACCAGAAGTAGTAGGTAATTTTTCTTTGAACTTTATCCAGAGAATCTAGTAGGACATTCTTGGCAAAACTAATGAAAGTGCAGAGGCCCTTTTAACTCTAGAGCTCATCCACATTTGCCAGTTGCTAGCTGTGTTCCCCCTGTTACTTGCACCAGTGACTTCTGTGTCCTGTCAGCTAATATTTTCTGTATTTTTCAATCTTTCCCTGTTACTATTTTAAATTTACTATTCTTTTGACATATTTTAATGCTCTATCCCAAGTTTGTCTTTGGCTCTTTTTAGCTATTTTCAATTAGCTCAAAGCAGTAGATTTCCCAACCAGTCTCCTTTTCTGTAAATGACTCAGTGGAAAATACTTGGATTAAGAACATTTGTCTTGCCGAAACCGGTTTGGCTCAATGGATAGAGCGTCGACTTGGAGACTGGAAGGTCCCGGGTTCAATTCCGGTCAAGGGCATGTGCCTTGGTTGCAGGCACATCCCCAGTAGGGGTGTGCAGGAGGCAGCTGATGGATGATTCTCTCTCATCCATGTTTCTAACTCTCTATCCCTCTCTCTTCCTCTCTGTGAAAAATCAATAAAATATATTTAAAAAAAGAACATTTGTCTTTTATAATGGTGATTTCTTTCTCTGAATAGTCTCAGTGTAGTATGTGAGTGTTGTTATTCAATAAACCACCAACTTACACCATACACAAAAATAAATTTAAAATGGATAAATGACTTAAGAATAAGATGGGAAACCATAAAAATACTAAAGGAATCCACAGGCAGCAAAATATCAGACAGATGCTGAAGAATTTATTCACTGAAACCACTCCTATGGCAATGGAAACTAACGAGGAAATAAACAAATGGGACTACATCAAAATAAAAAGCTTTTGCACAGCAAAAGAAACCATCAACAAAACAACAAGAAAACCCACTGCATGGGAGAACATATTTGCCAGTGTTGTCACCAATAAGAGTTTAATAATCTCCAACATTTACAAGAAACAGAAGGAAGATATATAATCCAATAAAAAATGGTCAATGGACCTAAATAGATATTTTTTTGAAAGAAGATAAAAGCAAGGCCAAGAGACATATGAAAACATGCTCAACGTAATTATCTGAGAGATACAAATCAAAATGACAATGCAATGCCATCTCACACCTGTCAGAATGGCTACCATCAACAAACAACAAACAAGTGCTGGAGAGGATGCAGATAAAAAGGAACTCTCCTGCACTGCTGGTGCAGAATGCGACTGGTACAGCCACTGTGGAAAAACAGTATGGAGTTTCCTCGAAGAACTAAAGATGGAACTCCTGTGTGACCCAGTGATCCCACCTCTAGAAATATATTCCAAAAAATTAGAAACATCAATAAGAAAGGATATATGCACCCCTATGTTCATAGCAGTGCAATTTACTATAGCTAAGATTTGGAAACAGCCTGAGTGCCCATCAGCAGATGAGTGGATTAATAAGCTGTGGTACATCTACACAATGGAATACTACACTGCAGTAAAAAAAAAGAAGGAATTCTTACCATTTGGAACAGCATGAATGAAACTGGAGAGCATTATGATAAGTGAAATAAGCCAGTCAGAGAAAGATAAATATCACATGATCTCACTCATTATTGGAATATAATGAACAACATAAACTGATGAACAAAAACAGATCCAGAGACAGAGAAGCATCAATCAGACTGTCAAACCTCAGAGGGAAGGTAGGGAAGGTGGGGGTTAGTGGGAGAGATCAACCAAAGGACTTGCATGCATGCATATAAGACTAACCAATGGACACAGACACCAGGGGGGTGAAGGCATGAGTGAAGGGTGGGACACAGTGGGGGAATAAGGACACATATGTAATATCTTAATCGATAAAGAATTTTTTAAAAGAATAAAAGCTTATCAAATACATCTTTTGGAAAGATTGCTTTATACTATAATTGGTGTTTCTCAGAAAGCATATTGAAAGGAACTTTAAGGGAATTTGAACATTTAAAGTAGGAATGGCTTTTCTTGTTGTGAAGGAGATGATGTGATATTTCCCATATAAAATGTTCAAAACTAAGTTTCTGTACAATTTCTACTATTTACTTTTTTAATCTTCATACTCAAATGGAATCTTTTTGTTTTTTTCTACCAAACAAAGGGAGAGAAATAAAACGATTTGCCAAGCTGACAAAACTACCTCATCATTCAGTTTAAGTGGCTCTATTGTCAGAGGATTATGGCAGGGAAGGCAAAGGGGCTGAAATTGTAGCAGAATTAAAAAAAACATGTTGTTGTTTTTGAAGCACTGACATGTTAATTTACTACTCAATAAATACAACAAGCTTCCACTGAGGCCTGCAAGCCTAGAGAGAAGCAACTTGAAGGTACCGGTGTGAATAGCTGCTCAGCTAATTACAAACAGTGGCTGATTAGACATGTGCAGCGTGATTCTTCTCCCCAAGTTTTATTCCCCACACCTGTACCTCTGAGTCCAAATGTTGTCAGTCGTAGAAAAACCCAATAATTTAAAAGATAACATCGGAATGAATAACACCTTCAAAGTATGATTAGTGCCCATTAAAATGATAAACATATTACAGTTTGACAGATGGGACTTTAATAAGCTTAGCTCTTACAGAATTTCTTACAGTTTGCTATTTCTAGCTATGGATTCCATAAATCTCATGACACACACCTCTCCATAGAACTCTCCTGTGGCTTTCAATTGTAACCACAATAAACACATCAATCTATATTCTGTTGTGCAAGGTACTACTAGTACATGTTCCGACTGATGCCTACCTCTCTGGTCTCTTTTCTCTCCTCTCCTCAACTCAATCATTACATTGCATTCCCATTTATTATTGGAGAATTGCAAGGGTGGGATTTCTCTGTTTCTAGTCAAAGTGTGGTTCTTGAGGCACTGCTGCAATAAGAATTTCCAGATGTCCCAGAGGATGAGATGTGAAATGAGTTTTATTTGTATGGGATTATATCTCTCGGTGTCTAAAGTCCCATTCCCCTTAAAGCAGTCCCAGAAAAGGTATGGCTGGGGCTTCAGTAGAGCTAGAAGCAAAGCCAGTGTCCAAAATTTCTGTTCCATGGTGGAGTTTAGTCTGGCACAGAATCTGGCTAAATTTGATCTATCAGTTCATTGTATGTGGGGTCCACACCGCAGTAAACCATGTGGGCTAATGCAGACCATGAGAGCCTCATCTGCCAGGAGTCCGGTGGGAACAGCAAGAAACAAACAAGAGGAACTCCCTTTGTTAGGAGGAGGGTACATTTCTCAGATTTTGCATCTTTTCAGTGGCCACGCCAAACTGGCCAATGACCTGCTTCCAGGTGTCACTGATAAGTAATTACCTTTCCTACTTCATTCAGACTTTACTGGGCATATGGGGAACAGACCTGCAGCGTGCTCAACTGCAGCTTTCTGACACAAAAGGCATGCCTATATTATCTGGCCTTCCCTTTGCTCCTTTCCTGTTAATTAATTAATAACTTTGTTAACCACAGTGGTATTATACTGGCTTATGATGTCCCTTAAATATGCTTCTTCTTGGATTGTCCTTCTACTAGATATTCCCAAAGCTGGCTTCTTATCTTCCAGGTCTCTAGGGTAGCCTTCTCTGAATGCCAAACCTCTATTCACTCCTCTATGCACCTCTTTTTCCATGTTATTTTTTTTATTATATTGCCCAGCTCATTTATTTTATATCAAATATCAGTGTATAAAACTTTATTTATTGATCTTTTTATTGCTTGTATTCCTCTCATCAGAATTTAAGCCTAAAACTTGGGGCTGCATTAATCTTATTTACATAGTGGGCACTCAAAATGTTTGTTTACATTTAATGGAAATCAAGCTAATACTAACTAGTGTATTGATTTATGAAATTATGAAAGATCTCATTTTTACTTATGAAAATTTCCATCATGAAAATAACTATTAGGGTAGGGGGAGGAGCATTGATGAGAAAATCACCATAATTTTTAAAGGACTTATAGTTTATAAAGTACTTCTAATCCTTTAACTAACATACCAGCTTATGTATTAAATACATAATAATTGTGATCCTTAAATGAATTTTTATATTTTCTTAAGTGACAAGATGAAAATAGTTTTGTCTGATAATTTTTGTGATAACCTGAGAGTTTTGTCTCTCAAAAGCAAATGTATTTAAATTTGACATAAGTTCTTTAATGACATTTAAAAGTAAAAAAAAAAAAAGTTCTGGAATACGGGTACATAGGAACAATAATAAATAGAAATACATCTACTGAGAATTGGACAGGCACCCACTGTTCAACGTATTTTACAGATATTAATTTCGTTAATAATCAAAGCTATGCATGCTGTTGGTATTGTTTCCTATTTTATAGTAAAGAAAACTGAGACACGTAAAGTTCAGTAACATACATTTAAATTAGCAGTTAGAATTGGTATCTGAAACTGCTATCGGAAAGATTGGGGTATCCTCTTTCCCACTGGGTGCTGGGGGTAGGGTCCTGATGACATCTGGAGAAACATAATTTTCTGAGATTCACACCGAAGGATGAGTGACTTTTATTTGCATGGAACTACATCCCTGGGTTTCCAAAGTCCCATTCCAGTCATAGAAGGGTAGCTGGGGTTTCAGTAAAGCTAAAAGCCAAGCCAGTGTCCAGAGTTTCCACTCCAGGATGCAGCCGGGCCCAGTTCAGCACGAGGCTAGCAAGAGTCCATTAGTCTATGTGTGTTGGGGTCCACATGGCCCACAGCCATGTGGCTGAATGCCAGGTAACAGGAAGGTGAGAGTGCCACATGCCAGGAGCCAAGTACAACATGCCAAGAGCAACCATGAACTCAAACATCTTTGTTCAGGGGATTCAATTTCCCAAATATCATGACCTTACAGTGGTCAACCCATTCTGGCCAATGACCTATTCCCAGGTGTGACTGACAAGAAAGGACCTTCCTGATATCACCCCACTTTACTGGGTATGTGTCTACTCTACTCACTGTCCAGTCCCTTCCCCCATTGATTTTCGGGGAATAGACTGGTGGCTCGTTGGGGCATGTAAAGCTTTAGCTTCTTGGTGAAGCTGCCCAGATAATGTGCCTATAATATTTTACCTTTCCTTTGCTTCTTTCCTGTTATTAAAAACTAGTTAATTACAGTGGTATCAACGTTACACAGGCTGGCCTCGGAGGGTAAAAGGCTGATTTGAGAAAAAGAAAACAAAGAGAAATGTTCCCTATTTCCATTCAGGAGTAAAATATTTTTTTAAATAAGTCTATAGACACTTAAATCCTAAAATTTCTGCCATATTTTAAAATTCTAAATGCATGGAGTAATGCTTATAATCAAGGAAAATAAAACAAACTTAGCTTATTTTTAAACAGCAGAATTTAAACTCAATCTAACCATATACCACTTCTATGATGGCATATACTGTAAAGCTTTTCCTTTCTATAAGCCCTTTGAATCATGTTTTACTTGTTGCACTGAGATGTTTATATGAATAAAATTAGAATTTTACATGAACAAATGATAGATTGATACCTATAAGTAATAAAATCCTTGCTGGATGACAGTTTTTTCCACTTATAAGTAATTCTTCATTAGTTCTGTAGCATTATTATACTCAAATGCATATTTCCACAGAATAGTTCCCCTGGTGTGGGACTGTGAATTAAGTTTAGCAACATAATTTACTTTTTATGTAACCATAAAATATTTTATTTTATAACATGTATTTCTTAATCCCTAACTCATTTGACCACATAACCACATAAAACATGGTTGTGTGTGTATATATATATATTTCCTGCTCTTTTTGAGCTATAAAAGCCACGAGTGTGTACATTAGTGGGTAGGAATATAAACATATCACAAACAAGTCCTTATCTTCTATAATTTACTGAGCCCATGTTTATTAAATGTATTTAATAGAAGTCTCTATTGATATCTCGAAATGATTTCTTCCACTTTTCTTAAGAAACTGTCACAGCCTTAGCTGGTTTAGCTTAATGGATAGAGCATTTGCCTGGGGACTACCGGGTTCTGAGTTCCATTCTGGTCAAGGGCATATGTCCAGGTTGCAGGCTCAATCCCTAGTGGGGGGAGTGCAGGAGACAGCCAATCAATGATTCTCTCTCATCATTGATGTTTCTACCTTTCCTTTTCTCCCTCTCTGAAATCAACAAATACTAAATAAAAACATTATTATATAGGATACACACACACACACACACACACACACACACACACATATTTCCAGAAAAAATTTATATATGTGTGCGTGTGTGTGTGTATGTATATGTATATATGTGTATATACTAGTATACAAACACACCCATATATATATATATATATATATATATATATATATATATATATACACACACACACACACTAGTCTACATACACACACATACACACAGGGAACACTATGTAAAATATAGAGGGGTAAGCAAAGGTAGGCTTACAGTTATGAGTACAAGAAACAGAATTTATTTTGTTTTATTTATTTATTTATTTATTTATTTATTTATTTATTTATTATTTTTCCTTATGAACAACTATAAATCTACTTTTGCCCATACCTGCATGTACCACTCAGCTATACACCTAAGACCAATACAAAGTAATATTGAAAGTAAGATACAGAGACAGTAAAGAAGCAATGAGACTGTCAAATTACTGCGGGGAGGGTAGGGAGATATGGGGGAGATGAGAGATCAACTGAAGGACTTGTATGCATTCATATAAGCATAACCAACCAACGGACGAAAAATTCTGGGGAGGGAGGGCATGTATGGGAGTGGGGGGGTGGGGACCGATAAAGTATGTACACATATAATACCTTAATAAAAAAATAAGAAAAAATAATTAAATAAAACAAAAATTTAAAAAATGGGCAATTAAAACAGACATCTACAAAGAGTTCTATAATCGGATGTTTTATATTGCATAGCATTTAACATTTTATAATTAGAAATGCCTTATCTCATTTGAACCAAATAATTAAGATTGTAGGAATTTGATTATCATTTTCAGATGAGAAAATTCAAATTCCACCAGATTATGACCTCCTTACATTTATATAGATACAAAAAGAGTCAGAATTTAATAAGACCTTCAGGATAGGAATATAAATTATTTTCACGTTTTTCCTCACACAACTGTATGATTACACAGGATGGGTCAAAAACATGTTTAATGTGTTTGTATGGAAAATAATACAATAATAAATAATAATACAAGAATAAACTTGTGTTTCACATGCCTGTAGCTGTAAACCTACTTTTTCCCAACCCTATATTTTGGTTTATTTATGCATTTTGCTTGTTTTCTTTTCCCAAATTAATGCAGATTGCTCAATAACCATGTTATGGTGATAGACTGTCATAGAAGGCCAACTTGGCCACTGATTCCTCCCACCTCTGCCCCATCCTAAGAAGAAGAGAGCCTTACTTCATTGTAAGAGTTCATTCAGAAGGATAGATTTTAAAAAGTAGCATGATATCTTAAACTAAACAATGTCTCCCCTCATCCCAAAAACACTAAATAGCTAAAGCACTCATACTTGCTAGTACATTGACAATTTAAGTCAGTAAAATGGTAAAAATCTAAAGGCTAATCTTGCTAGCCACAAGATGGTGGTGCCCAGACCCCTCAGGTAGGCCCTTGGCATGGGTGTGCCTCGCTGCTCTACACGCTTGCTTTAGGAGTCTCCCAGTCCTCTCAGCCCCCTAGCCACACAGGGCTGGCCCGAGGCACACGAAAGCCTCAGATGGAAGCTGCCCAGCCACTTAGGGCTGCCTGAGGCTCAGGTAACCAGGGCCAGCCAAGGCTTGCACTGCCGGCAATGGCAGCAGCAGAGGTGTGATGGGGTATCACCTTCTCCTGATCACAGGGTCACCTTCTGTCCCTGAGGGCTCCTGGACTGTGAGAGGGGGCAGGCTGGGCTCAGGGATCTCCCTCCCGTGCATGAATTTTCATACACCAGGCCTCTAGTAATGAAATAAAGAGAACCCCTTCTAAGACATTCCTAAGCTTCTCTCTCAACCTTTATTTTCATGATAATAAACTAAGGTCAGGCTGTCCACACCATCTACACTGGTCTCTAACTAGTCAGATTTCTATTTCTTATTTTTTAATACATTATTTTTAAAAGTGCAGCAGTATAATCCTCCCCCCTTCCCCGCCCCCATTGACCTTTCCCCCACTCTGCTTCCACCCTCTCAACTGGCCTTCACTGAACTATTGTCTGTGTCTATGGGTTATGCACATATGCATATAAATTCTTTGGTTAATCTTTCCTCCCACCCCACGTTCCCCTCTAAATTTCCTTATGTGTAAGAGAACCTTGTTAACTAGAATTTGACATGGAGAAAGAAGGAAAGAAGGTAAGAACAAAGAAAATGGCTGCATTAGCCATCTATTAAGAGAAGAGAGTCAGCATTAATCTTAGATGTTATAGTCTACAGAGTCTGGAAAGCAGAAATTATTATTTGAATGCAGGCATCCCGTGTTTCTATATGTAAGAAAACAAATGAAGTAATTGTAGAAAAAAAATTCCTTTCTCAGATTGTTTTCCCAACGTAGAAAGTTAAACAAATGACCTGTTTCTGAGTCTACCCATATTCTAAAAGAATTTTCTCTCTAAACGTTTCTGTTTTCTGTCTTTTTATCTCTCTCACTCCATCTCTCTCTGTGTGTGTCTCCTTTTCCTTCTTCCCTTCTCACTCTCCATAAACAGTCACTCAGTTTATTTAAAGATAGCAAAGACCTTTGAATTTCTCAAAAGAGATATGCCATATAAATGGGAATAATAGAAAAAAGAAAAAAAAGTGTTTCTCCACAGGAACCCCAATTGTAACATAAGGCAGCAGATTTTTATAATGAGCTACAAAATGTTCTCTCTTATAACTTTAAGCATTTAATGGAAAGCTTGAGAGCAGGCTGAATTTCAGGTGGTTGTATATACTTAATGCATTACCCATAGACTTAGGAAAAGAGGTGCAAAGACAAAAAATATCAGAAAAGAATATTTAATTATTGCATTTACTTCAGATTTTACATTTTCTAAAGGTAAAGACATATTAGCACTTTTAAAGTTTTTTTGTTTGTTTTTTGTTTTTCTTTTAGAAGGGCATGTCATCTGGAAACAAATTTAAGACATACCCCAAACTGGAAAGTACCTTAGATAATTGTCATGGAATCAACTTTGGTAGCTGATAAACTGATGACTCTATTCAACCTAAATTGTTTCCTATTGGATTAGAGGGTTTAGGGAGGAGAACATTAGTTTAGGGAGGATAGCATTTGTTCACAGGCCAAGTTTTAAAATTTACCCATAAGAGAGAAATTTATTTGTTGTTAAAACCCAGAAGCAATATGAAGGCTGTTATATGACAATATTTAATTCACGTTGCTATGTCTATCATTGGTTATAACCAAGGGGATATTTAAGAATGTCTGGAGACATATTCAATTGTCACAATTAGAGAGAGGTTCTACGTGCCCCAAGTATTACGGGTACTAGTTGTGGTGTTAAACATACTGAAACACAAAAGAGATCCTCCACAACATAATTATCCAACCCAAATTTCAATAGTACCAAGATTGAGAAACCATGGCTATCAGAGTTTACATATGACCCCAGTTAGCTAAAAGTTCCACACTATGTCAGACTTTTTTAGAGTAAAAAGATTACCAGAATGATATAAGAGGATGAATCTGATTATAAAATAAGGTCCTAACACTTTTACCATGACATAACCCCACACTCCTCGAAAGTGAATATGGAAGTTTGGCTATCACAATTAGGGAACAGAGCATATGATCAAGTGTTGAATGCATTAGAATTTCGGAGGCCAAATTCATCTAATGTCATTCCTATATTTTATAGGTAAGGGGAATTACAGTAGAAAAATTAAATATGTAATATCACTGGATTAATAAGCAGTAAAGCTAGTTTAAATGGCCGGCTTCCTATTTGTCTCTCTCCGGTAGCCAAGCATTACATCATATTCTTGTCTAGAGAAATGTGCTAACGTATTCTCACATTAAAATACACTAAAATATAAGGCATACTATAAAAGAAAATATAGAACCTTGTCATTGGACACATTTTAACTATATAGCTTTAGAAAAGTTATTTAACATCTATAACAATAATTATCTCGTTTAAAAATGAGTATGAGAATATTTCGTTAAGAGGATACAAAAAAAGAAAACCACAATAAACAGCTGTCATATAAAGTTCAGAGTATAAGTAGCAACATTTAGGACCTTTGCATGTCTAGAATACATGACTTCAACATTATTTTAACTGCACATCTGCCATTATAAATCTCAAAAGGCTCATTTCCGCCTAAGATTTACATTTAAATACCCATTCATATAAGGTGAATGAGACTCCAGGCATATTGATTAACCTCTGACATGTCAATAAAAACATAATCAAGTATTTAATACAGATATGGACACTGAATGTTATATAGACTAAACTATAGCCATAAACACTGTACACTAACTGGGTTAGTAATCAAAAAGGATTTATGAATATAAATATTCTCCAGGAGGGGATTCACGTAAAAGCAAAATTAGCATTAATTGTAACGCCAATGAATTATTCTCAGAATAGGAAATGGACCAACGTTAGTGGAGTAGGATTAGTAGGAAAATTTAAATAAAAATCGAAAAAACCCAACACAGGTACATATCAAACATCTAAACAAACACCAGATCAAGTTTCAGGAAGCATTTTTCTTCAGACAGAAAATTCTGACTGTATGATTTGCTTCTCTTAAACAGTGCACAGTGAGGCAGTAGAGGTGCCATTCCCACTGGCCAGGGACTGAGACACAGATCGATTCACAGTGTATGTAATGATTCCTTCAGTGACCAGAAAAAAAGGTAAGCTCAACAAAGATCAAACACATCTATGTGATAACAACAATGACAACAATACAATAATAACCACAAGTTATTTATGCAAACATGCATGTGTATGTGTGTATTATTTATGACCATTTCAAAAACAATAAACCATGTGAGTTTCTGTAGCAAAATCACAATCATTATACATATATCTCAATGCTCCATATGCTTGGAACATCATGAGAAAATATGAATTTTATGTTTAGCAATATCTTTATATATTCATATTTTATTTTTTTAAATGTATTTTATTGATATTTTTACAGAGAGGAAGGAGAGAGAGATAGAGAGCTAGAAACATCGATAAGAGAGAAACATTGACCAGCTGCTTCTTGCACACCCCCTATTGGGGATGTGCCCGCAACCAAGGTACATGCCCTTGGCCGGAATTGAACCCAGGACCTTTCAGTCTGCAGACCCACGCTCTACCACTGAGCCAAACCGGTTTCGGCAATATATTTTCATATTTTAAATAGAGCACAATTTTGGGATATACTCTTAAGGAAAGATCAATGTGAGATTTGGGGGAGCAGCAATGAGTCACGGGTTTGATTCCCAGTCTTGAGCATGTACCTGGGTTGAGGATTCACTTCCTACCTCTAGTCAAGAAGCATGTGGAAGGCAACCAATCCACGTATCTCTCTCACATTGATGTTTCTCTCTCCCTCTCTTTCTCTCACCACCCCCCTCCCTTTTAATTCTCATTCTTTCTCATGCTAGGAAAAAAAAATAGAAACGTTCAAAAAGTTACAGTATTTGGAAGGCCATGAAGCAAATAAATTTTAAAGTATGCTAATAACTTCTCCATCAACTAGTACAAACACACACACACACACACACACACACACACACACACACTCCTATATGTGCTGTAGTCTTACATACTTTAATGTTTGATATCATCTAAATTCTGAGAGAATGCAAGAAGAATCCAAGAAGTTTAATGATTCCAATAGCACCTTTTGCTTCATTCATCATTGGGAACCTATGATTACTTAAAATGCTATACTGAGATAATTGTTTTCAAATTTTGGTTGAAATACGAGGTTGTTAATATTATACATAAGTAAAGTTGTTGTTCTTTTGTCACAATAAAAGTTGATCTAAAAAGGATCAGAATTGGTCAGGGACATTTTTACTTATTTTAGTAAGATAAAATGGAACTTTTATGTAATGGCTAATGTTAAGAAGATAAAATCATATCTGGTGCTTAATATTTATTCCAGGCACTGTGCTAAACTATTTACTTGATAAAATAGTTTATTTAGTCTTCTTTGAGGATAAAAGTATTATCATCCACTGTTTTCAGAAAGAAAAATGAAAGCACAGAGAGATTGAGTAAATTATCTAAGATCACATGTTTCTAAAACTGGAAATTAGATCCAGATTATATTGTCTCAAAAACTGGACCATATTTCATTTTACTAATCTTATGAGGAATACTCTCTGACATTTTCAGTAGAAAATTTGACCTAGAGGAGATGGAATTTAGACTAAAACTGATTTATCTGTTATCATTGAATAATTTCAGTCTCTATCCAACAGAAATTACTATTCTAGAGAAATCATCATAATTTAGTGATTCCAATGTGAAGTGTGGAGAAGACAGCCTTTGTTAGACACACAAAAGTTAACCAGAAGGTTATCAAAATGTAAGTTTAAAATATGAAATAAAACCTCAGAAAATTGTGATTTCAGAAAATAAGAGATTAATATATTTTCTCATCTTTTCAACCCATTAAGCCACCTTTCAATTTCATTAGACAATCTTCAATGGGTTTTGTATTCCCCATCTTAAATGTTAAACTATGGTATGTAATTTTGTCAAGTAAATGATAAAGCTAAAAGAAGATACAGAATAAGTGTTTTATTCAATTCGATGAATTCCAGTCTTAGTAAAATTTAAGCATTGCTGTGAGTTGATGTGCCACTATCCTCACCTAATTTCAGGGAACAGTTGACAAAAGGTGTAAACTTGTCAGATCTCAAATTTATGACATTTTTAATCTGAATTCTCCTTCAATCAAATTATAATATCTGTGAAAATATACTTTTATTCCTAAAGGGTAGCTGTATGGAAATATAAGCTATGATATCATGATTTTTATATAAGCATGGCTGCAATTTCTGCTATTCATCAAAATACATCCCCATTATAATAGCATTAATCACTGGCTGAGGATTGGGCTACTAAGGTATAAGTGGAAACAGCATTATGGCATTCAATTGCTGGAATTTTGTAATATATTATCCAGTAAAATTAAATTAAATTATATATGTATGTGTATATGTGTGTGTATCTCATCTAATAAAGAAGGGATATGTAAATTGACTATCAAACTGTAACAAAGATGGCGGCCCCCACAACAGAGGTGAGGATCCCATAACACAAGATGGTGGTGTCCAAATCACACATAATAAACATACAACAACCTTAATTTATGCCTCCAGGAAAGGTGATAGATAATTTTCAGGTAGTAGCCATATTATAAATCCTAAGGGTTAAAAAGAATGAGGAAGAAAAATATGGGCAAGAAATATAAACTAAAAGGCAAAATGTTTACATATAAAAGAATATAGTGGAAATATAAATACATGAAATGATAATATATGTAAATGTGAGTACTCCTATATACATTTCTATTTTACGTATACATATAAAATGCAAAAAACAATCTCTAAGGTGACTTACTCAAATGAAATCTGGGGGTAAATTTTGGGACACTGACTGATAAATTTTGGCATTATTATTATTGCTTTATCCTATATAATAAAAATCTAACATGAAAATTGTCTCCTTGACTGGGAGTTTGACCAGGAGTTCGACCAGGGGGAAGTGCTGGCTGGCCAACTGCCTGTGGCCTCTCCCCCTGACCAGTGGTGGCCGCAGGCAGTTGGGGTAAGGGAGCCCTGGCCAGCAGCCAGCAGCCATTAGAGATCCTATCCATGCACAAATTTCATGTAGTGGGCCTTTAGTTATTTATAAGAATGCATCTATTGATTTCTTATATATCTAAAAATAAGAAAAAATAGTAAGTTAAAAACATAATCCTTTTATAAACTTTAAGAATTCTCAGCTCGGAAGACTAAGGACTTTGTATGAGTGTTTTGAAGTATTCATTGATACATTAATAAAAATATTTTTAGACACATATAGTTGAATTCTTACATGTGTTCTTTAGTGAAAAATAAACGCCTAGAGATTGGTATTAGAAGCTACTGCAGGGCAATTTACGGTTATAAATAATCTCGTATTAAAATGGGAACTATAGAAGGGTACTGGGTTGCAAAGTAAGAGTAAAATCTGTAAAACGTTGTATTTAATCACAATAAAAATTCAAGTTTAAAAAGGATCAGAATTGGTTAGGGACATTTTGACTTATTTTAGTAAGATAAAACGAAACTTTTATGAAACTCTTAATGTTAGGGAGATAAAATTCCAAAGAAAAATCCATCTTTTTTATCCTAAATTCGATGCTTTGTAAAATTTTATCATCCAACCTACAGTATGTACGGTACAACATTCTGTAGTATTTTACTTATACAAGTGATTGGAACAGGGCGAAGCTCTTAACATGAATCCATATAATGGACCATGTCAATCAGGTTTTCATATGGAAAAATTTGAGGTCATGGTGAATTATATGAATTAGAGTTATTAGCACAAAGATCTATAACATTTTCCTACAAATAAACCTGCAATTGGCATATATCGTAAGCTTTTTGTGTGTGTGTGTGCCTTCAAATCCCTTTGATATTGAAAGATCAACATTCTTTTATGGAAGCCTCTCTTAGCCTTCTCTTTAAGATAATTGTGTCTTACATGAAATTTCTATGAATTATTATAATTCTAAATTGGAATCTAAATTATTCTGAATATTTTGAGATTGTGAAATAAAGGTGTTGATATTTGAACCAAGAAATATAGAACACACTAAGTAATAAAAAGTATTTGTTGGCTTTTTAAATTTTATACCCATAAAGTAAACATTTTTACTTTAATTTTTTTTTTAATTTTTCATTGCAGTGTACATACAATATTATATTAGTTTCAGGTGTACAACCCTGTACTAATAGAATCTATGTCTTACTAATACAGTTATTACAATATTATTTACTATACTAGAGGCCAGTTGCATGAAGATTCATGCAATAGGCCTTCCTTCCCCTGGCTTCTGGCATTGGTTTTCCTCCTGCACCTGGGACCCAGGCCTCTGTTCTGGCCACTGCCTTCAGTTTTTGCTCCAGCCAGAGCAACTTTCCTGTAGCTCCCTTCACTTCCTGCCTTCCCCCTCATAACAGGCATCCTACCCTGCCCAGCTGCTCCACACCAGCATGCATGCTGCCCAGAGGCCCAGAGAGGCTGGATGGAGGGGCAGAACTGGTTCCATCTTTGTTGTGTTAATTTGAATACTCACTACTGATTGGCTGGTAGACATCATGAAGTGATGGTCAATTTGCATGTTTCTCTTTTATTAGTGTAGATTACTTATGCTGTAATATAAATTTACAGTATAAGTAACTATGTTGGTGACTATTCATCAATTTGTACTTTTTCTTAATTCCTTCACCTTTTTCACTCATCTCCTCAATTCTCTTCCCAGCTTAAAGACCCTTTAACATTTCTTATAACACTGGTTTGGTGATAATAAACTCCTTTAGCTTTTTCTTATCTAGGAAAGTGTGTGTGTGTGTGTGTGTGTGTGTGTGTGTGTGTGTGTGTGTGTGTTTAATTTACTATTGACAGTATTACAGATGTCTCTCATTTCACCTCTTTACCCCTTCTCTACCCTTACCCTGACTCAAACCAGGCCTTCCCCATTCTATAGTCTGTGTCCATGGTTTATGTCTATATTCATATGTTTTAAATTAATCTCTTTTCATATGGGAAACTCTTTATCTGTCCTTCCATTCTAAATGATAGTGGGTTTTTTTGTTGTTGTTGTTTTTTGATATATGGATCTTGGTTGTAGGTTCTTGCTTTTAATTAATTTGAATATTTCTTGCCAGTCCCTTCTGGCCTGCAGTGTTTCTGTTGAGGAACCATCTGACAGTCTTATGGGAGTTCACTTACAGATAACTACTTTTCTCTTGCTGTTTTTAAGATTCGCTCTTAGTCTTTGCCATTTGGCATTTTAATTATGATGTTTCTTGGTGTGGGCCTTTTTGGGTTCATCTTGTTTGGCACTCTGCACTTCCCGAAGTTGTTATGTCTGCTTCCTTCTTAAGGATAGTGAAGTTTTCTATAATTATATTTTCACAATGGTTTTTAATTTCTTGCTTTGTTTGTTCTTCTGGCACCTCCATCATGTGAGTGTTGGTATCCTTAAAGCCCCAGAGGCACCTTATCCTATCCTAATTTTTTTTTTCCTTTTGCTGTTCTGATTAGGTATTTTCTACTTCCTTATCTCTCAGAATCTTTTATTTGATCCTCTGTTTCATCTACTCCACTGTTGATTCCCTGTAATATATTCTCCATTTCTGACTCATTTTTTTAATGCTTTATAGTTCCATTTGTATGTTTCCTATCTCTTTATGGATAGTCTCATCTGCTTTTTCTGCAAATTAATTGAACATCCTTATAACCAGTGTTTTGAACTCTGCATTTGGTAGATTGCCTGTCTCCAGTTTCTTTCTTTTTCTTTCTTTCTTTCTTTTTCTTTCCTTTTCTTTTTTTTTTTTAGTTTTGTTCTATTTTTTTTTCATTTGAGACATATTTCTTTGTCTCCTCATTTTGAACCCTGTGTTGGTTTTATGAAAAAGGTAGAGCTGCTATGTCTCCAAGGCTTTGTAGAGTGACCTTATATACTAGGTGCTCTGTAGGTTCTAGTAGCACAACCTCCCCAATCAAATGAGGTGGGCACTCCAGGTATGGCCCCCATGTGGGCTGTATACACCCTTCTGTTGTGATTTGTCCTTGATTGTTGTTGGCATGTCAATGAGAGATTTTAAGCAAGTCTGAAGCATGAACTAAGACAGGCCATTAATAGGAAAAAGCCACTGGAAACAGGTTGGTGAGCCTGCCAGCTGGGTGGGGCTAGGGTCTAGGGTGTTATCAGGGCAGAGTAAATAGTGTCAGCCAGGTTGATGGAGACAGATATGGTGCCCACCTGCCAGCTCTTTGGGGGGAAAGCTCAGCAAAGAAACAATGGCCTCTACCAGCACTTCTGTCTGGGAGAAATCTTCTCCTCCAGCCACCACACTGATCTAGATAAAGTTCCTCCTGTGTGTCCCTGGAGCCTTTCAGAAGAGGAATGACTGGGACTGCAGAAGCCCTCTGTCTTACTCAGCCACAATCCTTACTGATTCCACAGCCGAGATATTCCTACTGATTTTTATCGGCCACACATGTGTGTGGGACCAGCCCATTCTGTGTCTCTTCCCCTTCTACCATTACTTGGTATTTGGTTTCTTCTTTGTATCTTTAGTTGTACAACTTCTCTTTAGTTATGCTTCAGGTCATTCTGAATGATGGTTGTTCTATAGTTTAGTTATAATTTTGATGTGTTTGTGGGAGGATTTGAGTACCTATGCCACCATCATGACTGGAACATAATCCTAGTTTTGAGAATTAATTACAGTTCCAACAATTTAAAGGAGTGAGATTGAGAAGCCTATGGCTTTTTCTTTTTGGTGGAAAACTATTAAATTATAATTCTTAATTTTTATTTAATTCATTTAATTTTTAAAAATATATTTTATTGATTTTTTACAGAGAGGAAGGGAAAGGGAGAGTTAGAAACACCGATGAGAGAGAAACATCGATCAGCTGCCTCCTGCACAGCCCCAACCGGGGATATGTCCGCAACCAAGGTATATGCCCTTGACTGGAATCGAAACTGGAACCCTTCAGACCACAGACCAATGCTCTATCCACTGAGCCAAACCAGTTTCGACTTAATTCATTTAATTTTTACCATTATGTCCAAATCATGGGATGTATTTTTTCTTATTCATAATTGTGGCCTATATCAGAATTGTTTCAGAAGATCTTTGAAATATTGTTTGTTTGTTTTTAAATCTACTTGTCTCTTTACTCAGCGCATTGTTCTTGTAGCACCTGCTTGATATAAAATAGTTTGCATGGTTTATACTGTGTTTCTGTGTTCTAAATATAAAATACCAAACGACAAAAATTAAGAAAAGGAAGACTTTTGTGTTTACTGAGCAGCATTCACACAGCCTCTGGACTGATGTTAGCTTTGAAGACGCATGATGAGCAACAGAGGTTTCTCACCATGATATCATTAGCATCTCTTTGTGACTGGCAAGAAATAATTTGCATAGGACCATGTTTAATGCTAACCCAAAGTTTTCTTGTTTAGTGATAGCTTTCTAACTACAATCAACTACTTAGCTTTACTTTTGATTTACAGGCAGGTGCAAATGTGATGTCCATTTTCTTTCTCCTGTTTCTTCTTGCTAGCCAATTAAGTATAAACAGGTTATAGTAACTTGATTGGTTCTTTATGTGGCACTTGACACTATATTTTTAGATTGGCTTTATAAACCAGATCTGAGTTGTTTTGAAATATGAGAATAAGACTGTTTCACAATAGAGTCATAAAGCAGCAGTCTTTGTCAGGTTGCTGCACATAATTACAGGACATCTTCCCAGATCACCCAACACTCCCTTTTCCTTCACTCCCCTGCATTTTTAACTTTTCTTCTTAGATAGGTAAATTAAAACCAAAGAAACTATTTTATGTTGTACAAAGAGGAAAATGCTGAAGGGGAGATAGAACAGGTTTCCCTCAAAAGACTTAGATAAATTATTAGGTATACTAGTATATGCAACCAGTAAGAGCAGGTGGTGATGAAAGAAGAATAATGCTCAACTGAAGGACTACCTATGGAAAAGCTACCTTAGCTATCACCCTCGAATCCATGCATAGCACTGTTAGTCCAGCATCTGTATCCAAGTATAAAACTGAGAGCTCTTGGCCTAGCCAGTTTGGCTCAGGGATAGAGCGTTGGCCTGTGAATCAAAGGGTCCCAGGTTTGATTCAGATCAAGGGCGTGTGTTTTGCTTGCAGGCTTCTCCCCAGCCTGGGCCCTGGTCAGGACTTATGCAGGAGGCAAACAATCGATGTTTTTCTCACATAGATGTTTCTCTCTCCCGCACTCTTCTACTCTCCCTAAAAACAAATGGAAAAATATCCTTGGGCAAGGATTAACAAAACAACAAAATTGAGGGCTCTTCTCTAAAGGAATTATGTAATCTTCCTGAGGGAAAACTAGGAATCCTATTGTGGTAATTGCATTTCAAATGAGCACCTCTTTTGTACTCTTGCACTTAGTATTCAAGAAATATCCATCTCTGGATGACGTTTAAAAAGAAAATGATAGATACACATATACTGTAAAGAGAGATAAAGAAAACTGACATCAACTATTGATATTAAAAATTAAATGAAGCTTTAATTCTTAAATACGATTGGGAAGTAAAGATTTGACAAATAGTTGAGGGAGAAAACAAGCTTAAAAGGGAAAGAGTGTTAGAGACAGAATAGAAAAAGGGAGAAAGAAAATAATAAAAGTAGAATTAGAAGAATATATCTCAGAGATAAAAGCAGGCTAGAGTTTTCAAATTAAAGAACCTATCAAGTTATATCCATAAAATGGAATACTCAGTAATAAAAAGAAACAATATAAACAATGACATAAATGAATCACAGATGCATTATGTTAGGTGAAAAAAAAACAATTAAAAAATCATACCAACATATGGTATGATTCCATTTACATACAATTCTGATAAAAGTAAATATGTAGGCAGAATAAAGATATCAATGGTCATCAGGGGTTTAAAGTGAAAAGAAGGCATGAACAGAAAAGGGCACCAATAAAAAGACAAAATAGATCTGGTGATGTCAGCTACTCCTCTGAAGGCAGACATTAGTTTTCCAAGATAACAGACCTTTTCTTATATGTCGGTATTAGACAGTAGTCTTTTGTACTGGAAATGTCTTCAGCAAAATACCTATGGTCTTGCCAAATAGAATTAAATACTTTGATTCCATTTATCGAGTGTGGTTTAACGTTCAAGTCAGGGAGATCTAAACCAAATATAGTTCACCCTTAAACCACAGGGGTTAGAGGTGCGTGCCCCCACACAGTCCTAGGGAACTGAAAATACATTTAAAGTATTTATTTGGGAAAAATGGTGTATAAGTAGACTCACTCACTTCAAACCCAGTTTGTTCACAGGTCAATTTTAAATTTAGGATTGAGTCTATATTTATGGTAAAGTCTTTAAAAGAAAGACAGCTTTGGAATAGATAGCAACTGTTCTCCACGATTTCTCAAATTCTATACATTATTTTTAAAAGTCCAGTTATAACAGCAAAAAGCCACAACAAGCCCTGAATGTCACTTCAGTGAAGAGAAAGAATGACCTAATAGGTGGTTAGATATCTGCTTGTTTGGATTCTTGTGACGTTTGCCTTCTAAAAAGCATTGTAATGGGTACCAATGCTGAGGGAAGCCAGTCAATCTGTTATGAGAAATTGGTACCAAAGGGAATTGTGTGGCATTCAAAGGAAACACAATAGTCACTTTAATTGTAATGTGTTAGCCAAATCATGAGCAAATTATAGGCAGATGTTTGACTCATACTAAGCAGTATCTAATGATGCAAAAAGCAGTTTTAGGTATTAAGGTCTTACAAGTAGCATTGTTTAAACTAGCCTAAACCAGCAAAAGAAGAAAAAGATAACTAAAATAAAAAACAAAAACAAACAAACAAAAAGTGCAGATTAAAGCATGATAACCTGTGGACAGGCTCTGTTGGTCCCTGGTGGAAGCTCCCAGCATACACAAGTCTTAGAGGGGGAGAGGCTGTTCTAAACCTGAAATAAAACTCAAGACTAATAACTTTGTTTATAGAGTTTTCTGATGAGGTCTACAATAAAATTCACTCTAAACAAAGTAAAATGAAAGTCAGAAAAACATTGCAAAATTTATGACAGTAATGATTTCCATAAGCTATTTATACAGCATTAAAAATGAGCAAACTAATGAAAAAAAACCATGACTAATAGAAAAATATACAAAGGATATGAATGATTTGAAATATTTGAAATAATTTTGAAATATTTCTATTTAATTTTACTATAGATATTAAAAAGAGCTTGTTTAAAAATTTGGCAATAATAAATATTATAGTAAGTTGAATCTTATGACATAGCCAATATTAAATTTTAAAACTATAAATCTGCAATTCTATAGGGTTCATCCTAAATATCATTAGTTTTGGAATATAATGGAAATAGGTAAACTCACACTTGTAACTAAATTGGAATAAACATACTGGAAAAATGTGCATATATATATATATATATATATATATATATATATAAATTTAAACTAAGTTATAAAGATAGATTCACTCTTTTATATATTCACTGACATTAATTACAGCATCATTTTTAAAGTAAAAACCATTTTGGGAAACAATTTAATAAACATGTATAATAGAAACATATTTTTAAAGGAGGTACATTTATACATCCTGCCATATGAAATCTACAAAAAAGTTAATGTAAAATTATACACAAAACTTTGTATCATATTTGTACACACATCCAGTACAGAGGCTTTGCAATGGACTGAAATTATATAAAAATAAACAATTGTTTTTTTGTCTTTGGTGCACAGCACTGATGGCTTGTATTCTAAGAGAGGCTTATTTATCATTCTAAATTGTTTGCACAATTAAATATTTAACATATATACGTTTAACTTTAAAGCTGAAAAATAATTTTTTGTTAAAATTAAATGTATGCGATACCTAAAACATCCGTTACCCTAAAATCTGAGCCTTTGCCAATGCTACAGCTTCCACTTCTGCTGTTTGTACTTCTAGGTAACTCCTATTCCCCAACTCATTTCAAACCAAATAATAACCATGTTGCCATATTCAGAATTTTAACTCTTGCCACTAAAATAGATGCTAGAATATCATCTACCCACAAAACATATAGTGTTGCTAAAGAAATCCTGAACAAAATGTTGATAAAAATCTCTGAAAAATAATTGGGAAGAGAGAAAAAGAAAGGACAGGAAAAAAAACAAATATTCCACTTGTCAAATTCACAATTTTGACTACAGTTTGAATTTGTCTTTGATTGCAAAGTCGGGCTTTAGCAAGCTTCAGGTTTATATATTGTAGTGACATCATCACGAAAGGATCTTCAATAATATGTCCAATGAGATATCCCTGTTACGTGATGCAAAATAACATAATTACCTCTGACAGCTTCTTCTAAGAATGTTGCAGCATTCCTATGTGGAAAGTAGAGAGCCTATTTGGTAAGAATCTAATTTATTTTTAGAAGAAATCCTGACTGTACTGGAAGGAATATGCTATGTAAAGGAGTGGGAAGTAGCCTTTAGTGTGTAATTTTAATGTCCTCAACTATAATTTATGTCATTTCAGCAAGGCCATTACTCTGTAATCAAAATTTCTTCCTTTTTGTTTTACAGGAAGATTGAGATTGAAATTAATACCTTAATGTAGAAGCATGATGAACTGCCTGTCGGTGAGGTCTGCTTGTACTCTTACAAAGTTCAATATCTAGTTCTTCTCAGGTACTGTGACTCATTTTCATTGAAATCATTTGTGGCATTAGAGAGGAAAAAAGGATGTATTCTTAGTAGTATATGAAATTTTGTCTGGGTTCCCATAATATCTGGTGCAACTTTACAGCCTCAGACCCTTTTATGTTCACATTTATACAATTTATTGTAAATAATAAGAAGGCTAAATGAAAAAGAATGGATGTAACAAGTGAGTAAAAGAATAGTTTTGAGGCTAGAAGTTCACTACTAACTTAGATACGGGTACTTTGATGCTACAAACTGATACCCCATTTATTATTATTAAAGTCAGCATTTAATATCTCATCACCAATTACTTTCTCAAGATACTATAGTTATACTTCATAGACTCAAAGATCAAAATTTTACTAACATTCAATATAGGTGGCTATGCTAAACTAAGTAATGTTTCCTTCTGCAATATTTACAGATGTATGTCTCAGTTTTTTTTAAATCAATAAATGTGAAAAAAGTGACTTCACAATGTTTTCGTTCTTCTTAAAGTAGGGGCATAACTCCTAATGCTGTTTCTTTATTACAAGCTAGCTAGTTAGAAGAAGAAAGATGCCTTATGACTGGGAAGGAAATCAGGAAAATAATTTAGATTTCTATTTTTTCATTAAAAAAAAGTTGGCAACCCTGCCAAAGCTATCTCATAAAAGTTCTGTGAAGATAAATGAGGTATGTGAAAATACATATGGACTGTGCATGCATATAAATACTAGCATGCCCAGAAACTTTTAAATGTTAAAAATTGTTATTAACATCTAGGGCAATAATTTTTCAAAAATGACATCAGCTTTCTTTGCCTTCCTTCATCCTTCTCCTTTTCACTCATTCTCATTACAATTTTTTCTCTCTTTCTCTGGACTTAAACAATAATTCCAATGAAGTACCTATTGGTACTGAGTATTCCTACAATAGCGCTGCTGCTTAATCTTCCATTAATTCTTTTGGCCAGATATGGACTTTTATTGGAAGATGGGTTTCAAGTTTTGACTTTGCATTTACTAGTCCATCCAAATTCCAGACAGAGCTTCTTATAGCCAAACTAATACTAGTCTCTCTTTAAGATGTTCTTGAAATGATCATAAGAAAAAGGTACAATGCAGACATTGACACAAATCTGCAACTGGATGTGCCTCCGGAATTGTACCATGGGCACACACCTCTGTTTGCATCTCTGACACAGTTCCTGGCCTTCTCTCTAGGAATGAGGCCAATAGTTTCCAACTTCCCACTGAAGTGGTGCATGTGTTTACTCTCCAGAATGGAGGAGAAAAGGGAAGTAAAACACTTGCCCCTTGACATTCTGATGTTTCTTAAGAGTGGTCTGATAATTCGTATTTGCACCAGAATCTTCTCAGGTGTTGGTTTTTCAGTTCACACTGGGTAACTATAGGAACCTGGATTATGAGCATAAGTTAATCAGTGGTTAAACTATTTAAGGAACATGAAGAGCTCCAGATAGTGATTAAAAACATAGTTCCCAGACGAAACTGGTTCGGTTCAGTGGATAGAAAGTCAGCCTGCAGACTGAAAGGTCCCAGGTTTGGTTCCCATCAAGCAGGAGGCAGCTGATAGATGTTTCTGACTGTCTCTCTCACTTCCCCTCTGTAAAAAATAAAATATATTAAAAACAACAACAACAACAAAACAGTTCCCAGCCCTACTCCACAGATTTCTTGTGATAAGAGTGCTTACAATAATTATAATAATGGTGATAAAATAATACCTATGGCAATGATGACAAGGCTTCTTAATTAATACATCTTATTGCTGAAGATGAGAACACAATTAACATTATTGGGCATTATTATGTTGGTGATTCTAGATTTAAAACTTACATTATTTATAATCCTTTGCTGTCCAAATTATATCAGATCTGCTATTTCCCAGATTGTTAGTGCAATGCTCATGCCTTACAGTTAAAACTTTACCTCCTAACTACAGAGACATGGCCTTATCCTGATAACATGCACCACATTCCACAGTGAACCTGACCCTTTCTACCATGCTTCTTCTGAAATAAGGTGAAGTTTATGCCAGTCCTGTTACTGTTTTATCAAAAGGCACGAAACTATTTTCACAAAATTAACAGTTTTACAGATTGAAATTATAAGAAAAGGAAACCCGTTCTGATTGTCTGGCCACACTAAATGTCAAACAACAAAAGAAGAAACAGTATTTGCAGAGATTCACTTATTAAGTAGTACAATACTTAGCTTCTTATTCTAGAACATGTATATTTTGATTAATAAAGTTTTTAGTGTTTGCCCCGAATTTTATAAATAATAAGAGCCTTATGGCCATTTGGTGATGGGGACTCCTCATGATGCCATGCCTATTTACACTGAGGCAATCAGGGTAGGCAAACTCTCGTTTCCTCTTTCTGCCAAGAGACTGAGACTGCCCATCCAATCAGCACAACACATACTGGATCTTCAGTTACATTTATGCTGACCAATCAGAACTGCACAATTTGGATATCTCATCTACCTAACATGGACCTAATTGGGAACCTGGGTGGGAGGTTTCACTATGAAAGGCTACCTTCCCTTTATCTAGGTGGAATACAACCTAAGTTGCTAACCTTAATCTGTCCCTACTGGGCTGCAGCTCCACTTGCTAAAATAAATGTTTATTATTCTTTAGGGCAGTCTGAAATTCATTTTGGTTTACATGTGATAGTATTCAAATGCATATTTCTTCATTTTCCTCATATTTTGGCTGCATAAAACACTTTAAAATAATAGACTAAAATTAAGTGAATATTAAAAATAATTTGTATCTTTGTGGTAATATTTTTAATTGTATTGTTGAGACTTCTGAAATAGGATATAAATACTAATCATAAAATATTATAATTATATAAAAGACATCACAAAATATAGAAACTAGATAAATGGAACATTAGAGAGTATTTAACATATATTTTTGTGTATATTGAAGGAAACAACCTGTCTCCTCACTATAAGGAAGTAACTTCATCTAAACTATGTCCTCTTTTTAAAAATAAGAATTATAACATTAATAAATTAGTATAGTATGTTATCATTTATACCATTAGATCCTTAATCTCTAGCATATCTATCTTATCCTCTTTACTTAAAAGAAGTATAAATTCAGCTTGATCTTTATAAAGCAAAAGTCCATTGTTTTAATGAATGCTCTAGTAAGAGTATCCATATGGATTTGAACAAACCCAATAATGATGATTCTGTTCTATTAATTTCTCCAGAAGACTATTCTGCTAGATGACATCATCATCCAGACTTAAATTTTAGTGTCTTGAATAGATTTCAGGAATAAACTCTGGCTCACAGAAGCATATGGTGCATTTTATAACAACGTGAAAGATCCTAGAGTCACTGGTGATTGCTTTTGTGCCTATTGTGCTACAATGTTATAGAAACCATGTTCAGGATGGTAGAGTGATGATGAAGATGTGGATTATCCTTGTCTAGGGAGGTATACAATGCAGTTGAACAATGATGCCATACTGAGAAGAAAACCTAGACAATAAATGCTAGAAAGCATGTAAAAAGCAGGGAGTCATGAGTACTGTGCAAGTGAAGAGATCCAAAGAGGAAATCAAAATAAGTAGATAAAAACAGACATTGGCCTATAGTTTTAATCAGATGCCAGGAGTAAAACCTTGGCAGGAGTAACAAATCTGTGGAAATTTAATGGCACACAGGGATCTCTGCACTAGATCAGGTCAGTGTTTAATATTAACTGTGGAGGCAATCACTGAGCATTCATCTTTAACCTTGGAAAATAAATCAGCATGCTAGAGAGTGTACTTAATTTATTAGGTAGCGTGTATTTACCAAAACAAAGCAGAAACACAGTAAATTGCAGAGGGAAAATAGCATCTAATTACTTCAGTTTTATTTATTTATTTTTATTTTTAAAACATATTTTTAATAACCTTGCCTGTGGTATTTTTAAATTAAATTTTGGGGTGACATTGGCTCACAAAACCATATACTTCTCAAGTGTGGAACTCAATAAAACATCATGTGCATACTGCATCGTGTGATCATTACCCCAAGCGAAGAAGTCTCTTTCCATCCTCATTTTAGCCCCTTTTGCCATTCAGTTTTAGGTAGTTATTTAAATTATATGTATATGATGATGCTAATATCTCAGGTAAAACAAACCTAAAACTCAAGGTTAAAAGTCATTAAAGCTGCATTTTTACAGCTACATAAAGAAGCCTGCATTCTGCAAAGGACATTTAACGCCAAGTTCAAATTGTTAAGCAATCAAGATATTGAAGAACACTTCCCAGGTAGAGACAAGTTAAAACCCTTGCTTTATATTCCACTTTACATTTCCTCCAGGAAAATAAAAAGAACAAATGCTCTCTTAAACTGAAGAGATATATACAAGAAACCTTTCCTCAGCATAATATTTCAAAATTGTTTTCCTCCAGAACCATATTTTTGAGGATCTATGTTTTCTGCCATACTTGTGATCTATTAATATACCATGTATCTTCTCTGGTACTAAGTTCTTGTGATCTGCAGTGGAAAGATGAAAAGCTATAGTTTTATTAAATTCTATTAGGAAACTAAGTGATCATATAATTCAATGGATTCTCAAACAATATCAATGACAATTGTTTTGTTTGTTTTTTAATGGTATTCTCATGATGCAAGACAAAGAGGAAAAGAAAATAGGAAAAGAGAAGATAAAAACTGCATAACAGTTATTTTATAATATTTTTCTACACAGAACACTAGGCAGGTCATGTCTATAAAGTAGGAGTCCATAACTGCATAAAATGTAGTTTTATTGTTTTTATTGGCAAAAAGTATAATCTTGACCTTTGGTAAATTATCCCGGGAAAAGCCCTACAGATGTGAAAATCTCATCATACCCTTCATACTATAACACTTGGAAGAAAACAAACCCAGTTAGAGAATTTTATTTACATTTCTAATATTTGTCATTTTTTACATATACCTTAATCCATATATATATATATATATATATATATGAAATTAATTATTGTTTTGATTTTTTTTGTGAGTTAGCTGTAGTCAGTCAATACTGCTGGTTGTTGTGTAATACACAAATCTGTTACCTCATTTTTCCTTACTAAAAATATTGCTATTTTTTTGTCATGATGATATTGTGTCTAATTAAAAATGCTTAATTTAACAGATTACCTTTCTGTAGAGATTTGCCATTTGAGGCAGTTCTGGTAAAAGTGCAATGAATGGAAGTTGTAGCCTGGGAATTCCAAGATAGTTTGTTAGAAAGAATAGAGATTTATGGTTAATTATACTATACTGTTTACATTTAAAAAATTCTTAACAAGATAGGTCTCATTTTGTGTTTTTATCACAATAAGATAGAAATGGGGGTAGATAAGTGGAATTTTTTCCCGTGGATTTTGCTCCTTTTTCTAGCAGGTAAAAGAAATGCATAAGCGAGGGGTTAATAAGAAGCAACCAATGTTCTAACAAGGCATCTAGTGAAAAGAAGGTATTTTTGTTTTGGTTTTGGTATTGGTGTTGGATTTAAACAAAGCAAATTATGTAATTTTGAGTAAGAAGCCTCTAGTGGTATCCAAATATGAGAGTAGCAGATATCTGTCATTCTATAGGCGAGAGATAGAACAGAAAATAGATATATTATTTTTGAAGTAGAAAATGTAAACACAACATATCTTTTATACTTTCATTCTCACAATCACTGACAATATAATTGTAACTTTAATTCCTATACTTCGATACAAAGTCAGTAATAAGCTTTATTTATATTATAGTTATAACTTTAATGACTCCAAAAACAGTGAGTGCATTTTATTTTTCTCAAAATTTTAACTACATAAATATTAACATTTGTACACCACTCATTATGGTTTGGATAATTGAGAGTCAGTGATATTCTGTCAACCTTAGTCCACAATCAGGAGGTTAATTTACATTTTACATTTCCATAGTAACTTTGTGTTGTTAATTTAGATAATTTTTAAGTTTATCTTTTTTATAAGATTCAAGTACATACAATTATATATATTTTTTAGTATCTAAGTAAGAAAGTTTCTCTAGCTAAGATCCAAGCTTCTGTCTTAAAGTTGAAACCTTAAATCCCAAGGGATTCTTTAGTTTGGGGTTGAAAGCAGAGATAAAAGGGGGCGAGTATAATGTGAATAGTTTCCAAAACCCTGAACCATTCAGTGAACCTATAAACTTAACATTTTGTTCTCTTGATAGTCAAGGCTGTTTTGAGACCAAATTTTGTGGTTTCATTTGGTTTTAGTGCTTAATTTTCATGACGGTTTATAACATTGGAGAAAAAACAAGGAACTAAAACCCAGAAAAGTTTCCAAACCCACAGCGCTGAGCAAAGGACAGGAATTTTATTTTGGTGTTTCTGGTTTCCTAGGGTTTCAAGTAAAGGAAACCAATGAAAAAATGCAGTGGACATGACATTTGTGAACAAAAACTAATATAAAGTTTGCTTTAGCTGATTCAGTGTGGTTGGAGTTAACTTCATGCTTTTTTTTTTTGCAAGAGAATCTTATTTTCTTCTGCTTTATCTGTTCTCCACAGGTATCAAAGGAAATGATGCCTCATTTAGTCATTCTTAAATCTCAGCTTTTTAAAAAAAGTTTCCCTTAGTTTACTTTCGTGTTTCTTTATCAAGTTTTTCTTAAACATAAGTAGTTTTCTAATTCTAAGTCTATTTGTCTTTGTTCTATTTTTCTCCCTACCTCTTCCCTTTATTCTACATTTAAAATTCCAAGTAAAAAATAATGTTATGAAATCTTGTTATCTCTTATTTTTCTAAAGAATTGAAACAGTATTTTAAAAAATAGTAGGAAAGCATTACAAATAAAATCCCATAATAATTACTTAATGCAACTAAAGAGCCAAATAAAATGTATATAGTTTTGGCACAAAAGTTTCACAATTGTTCATTTTGTAGAAGACACTGTAATGGACTCCTCTGTGTTCAACTTCTGTTTAGTCTTTATGTCCCTTATTTTAATTAATATTAAGAAATTGAAAAATAACTGAAAATACACATAATGATGCATACATAATGGAAATCTAACCTAATAATAGAGTAATATGCAATTTAACCATCATTCTGCTACACAAGCCATGCCCACCACCAATCACGGTGAGTATGCAAATTAACCCGACCAAGATGGTGGTTAATTTGCATATCAAGACAGCATAGAAAGAAGCCAAGCCTATAGAAGGGAGTGAAGCTGTGGAGAAGCAATCAGGGCAGCAGATGAGGGAGGGAAGCAGGCAGGGATGGGGGAGAAGGGAAGAAAGCAGGCAGGGCAGCGACCACAGCAGGAAGTCCTATTGCAGGAATCTTCCTGCAATGGGCCACTAGTAATTAAATGAAGTTTGTCCTCAATGAAATTATGATGTACATATTGTTAAGATGACAGAAAAAAAAGTATTCTCATTTCAACACAAATGGATAAGAAAGGGCATCTGTTGATGGTCTAATATAAACTGCATAAAACTTTTTTTTTTAATAAAGAAAAGAAAAAGGCTTTTAGAAATTAACCCACTGTAAATTATCAGATTTTTATTTAAATCTACAAAATATTTTAATTGATTTTATTAAGAAAGAGAGGGAGAGAGAGAGAGAGAGAGAGAGAGAGAGAGAGAGAGAGAGAGAGAGAAACATTGATGAGAGGCAAACGTCAACATAGACCTACTGCCTCCAGCATGGTGCCCTGCTGGGGATTGAGCCTGCAACCCAGGCCTATGCCCTGAATGGGAATCAAACTAGTTACCTCTTGGTGCATGGGTCAATGCTCAACCACTGAGCTATACTTACTGGACCATATATACTTTTTAAACATCCTAGATTATCATAGCTTATATTAGAATAAAAGAAAAGTTAGAGAATAAGGTATGATAGTATGTATTCTCTGATAACTGACACCCTCTTCCTGTCATTTTTAACTTTATAATTTGTTTTGCATTCTGTACATATGTCATCTATAAATATCAGCACAGCTGATCACTCAGATACTAACATGCTACTCACAAATTTGTGTTAGATAAATTATTTTAAGATACACTTGGGATACAGTAGGTACTTAATAAGAATGTTTTAAACATATATGCCTCTACTCAGCTTACATTCACCACAAATCTTACATTAAGCCTTGACCAACTAGATTTATTTTATTCATCTACTTTTCCTTATGTCAGAAATTTCCTGTCAATAGTCCTTTTGCAAGGCTCTTTGTAGCTCCAAAAGAAGGCATTTCATTTTTCAGTAGGACTTTGTAATATTTATCATTTTCTGTCACCATTGATTCACCGATATAAGAAATAATAGCTATGAATTTCTAAGTGGGAGCTTTATTTTTTGCCCTGGTTTTCAGTGACAACATTTTCTTCAGAAAAGGTTATAATTATAAGCCAATACCTCACTTTGTTTTCCCTTCTAGCTGTAAACAGGAAGTTGAACATGTCTTTGAGGTCTGTCAAATCAAACATTAACACCACTTGCTTTTTTATTTTTTAATTTAAAGGTCAGCCATGTCTTATTATATATTCCCCACTAAAAAAGTAAGATCAAGATCATATCAGATGACGTTTTTAAGCTTTACACAATACACAGATATTTTACATAAAATACACAATTTCCAAATGCCAAGAATGAAATGGTGAACTCAAGTAACATATTTCAAAGAAAATTTAGTTTACTGACATCCTTTATATTTGAGTATAATTCATTCTTTCAAAGTTTTACAAAGAAGACTGCATTGAGCCTAATTTCTAAATTAGCACAATTAGCATATTTGTTAGTTAAATTCTGTTTGTGTTTTAAATAATTAAAATTGTATGTTATATCAACCTGAAATAAATACTAATTATGTAAATAAACACTAATTATGTAATAACATTTCTATGTCTATTTTAAAATACCTGTGAAAGTCAAAGAAACCTTGTAAATTTCATATATATATATATATATATATATATATATATATATATATATATTTGCATACCTAATATGCAAATAGACCAATCTGCAGGACAACAGAACAGCTGGTTGCTACCATGTTCACTGACCACCAGGGGGCGTAGGTGGAACATGGTGGGCAGCAGCAGGAGACAGAGTGTGGAACACAACGGGGCACTGGCTGTGGCAGGATGGTGGAGCAGGTGAGTGGGGGTGCCAGACCAATGTGGGCAAGCCTCTGGTGGTTACTGAAAATTATTTGCTCCTGTGCACCATGGTCCTGCCAGGCACTCACACCCTCTGCTGGCGCTAGAGCTGCCACTAGCACCTGCTGCTGGGGCCCAGCGCCAGTTCCTGAGGGCTTCTCCACCTCCCCCTGCTCCTAAGGGTCAATTGGGATAGTAGCCGCTACTCACACCCACTGAGGACACCAGTCACCCTTGCTGTCACAGCTGGCGCCAGCCCCAATCACTCCCCGCCATCAGTAGGTGCAAGTGGGGCTAGTCAGTACATGGGAGTAGTGGTGGTGGTGAGAGCAGGGCTGCCTGTGGACAGGGGACCAGGGGCCACGGCGGGAGGGACCAGGCAGGGATGTGGAGGATGGTCCAAGACCTGCCCTTGTAGTCACCTCAGCCTCGCAGCCCACAGTTCCTTTCAAGGTACTGGGCCCATAGTATTAAATAAGAGCCACTAAACATAATAAAAGGTGCCATGATTATTTTATTGAAGGGAAGTGGAATTTGTTTTTGAAGGGAAAAATGATGTTTATAAGACTGCCTCAGAGGATCAAGATGGTGGTGTAGGTAAACACAGTACTCCACTCCTTCCACAACCGCATCAAAATTACAACTAAACTATAGAACGACAATCATTCAGAACCACCTGAAATCTGGCTGAAGGGAAGTCTTTTAACTATAGAATTAAAGAAGCCACAGTGAAACTGGTAGAGGCATGGAACTGGCTGGTCCAACACCTACATGTGGCATTTTTTTTTTTTAACTGGGAGGGTTATCTTGGCTGTGGAGGTCACTTGTGAGGAGCAAGGGGTCCCAGCTCCTCACCAGAAACCCCCAGCCCAGGTTATGAATTTTGCATATATGATCACCAGAAACATTCACCTCTACGTTTCCCACTTTTTGTGGTGTTTTTGCCTTGTTAACAAAGCAGGGTAATGCTGGCCTCATAAAAGTGAGTTTGTAAGTGTTCTCTCAACTGTTTTGGAATAATTTAGGAAGAATAGGCATTAATTCATAATTATATGTTTAACAAAATTAACCTGTGAAGCTCTCTGGACTGTTGTGTTTTGTAATTTTTAAATTAGTCATCAATGTCATTGCTTATAATTTGTTTATTTGGAGTTTTTATTTCTTTTATATTCAATTTGAAAAAAATTGTATGTTTGTAGAAATTTATTCGTTTCTTCTAGAATTTTTAATTTATTGGCATGTAATTGTTCATAGTAGTCTCTTCTGATTTGTTGTATTTCTATGGTGTCAGTTAAAATAATGCTACATTAAATTACATAATTTATTTTGTAAATATTGTGACAGGTATATCTGGAAGGTAAATTTCTAGACATGAGGGGAATTGATGAAAAAGTACATATGAGTGTAATTGTGCACTTTTTCATAAGAAGTATACCAATTTGCATTCTAACCCTCAAAGTATGAACACATCTCATTACAGTGCCTCACCAATACAATGTGTTGTTTAACTTCTTAATTTTACCAAACTAATAGATAAAAATGCTATTTCTGGATATTTTAAAATTTGGAATTCTCTGTTCTAAGAGAGATCGAACATCTTTTCATAAATGATGTGTAGCATAAAAATGAACAATCTAAAATGCACTCATAAACACAACGTTGAATCTCAAACATATATTTTTGAACATAAGAAATCAGGCAGGAAATAGTATATTCTAAATTATCTCATTTATAGTGGAATCTTGGTTTTTGAAATTAATTCATTCCTGAAGGCTGTTCAAGAAGTGATTTCTTTGAAAACGAAATCATTTTCCCCCATTAGAAATTATGTATATTGAATTAATCTGTGATGATCATTTCATGAGCACTTCCATACCCTTAGCAACATCAGCACTCATGATGGCCACTTTATGTTTCAAAAATGTGCAAATTGTCGACTCCACCATGCCACGGTCAGAACCCTGATCAGACATATGAACATCTCTATCATACTTTGCAATTACTTCTTTTTAAAGTTCTACCATTATTCTCACTACTTTTTTTTCTCTCACTTTGCTGCTATCACTAACCTGCTTAAGACCCACCCTGACATACTTAATAAGCAGCAGCAAAACAACAACAACAACAAAATATTCACAGCACAATATCCCACGATGTTAGTAATACAAGGTTTAGCAGTAAACTGACTCATACCTGCCAGTTCTTTCCTTTGTTTGTCACCTGAAAAACATGTGACTGACCACACAGGTATCAGCATGAAAGTGTTATCAGAGAACTGAAGTTTTGTTTGACAACTGAGATATTTCCTATGAACAACTTGGTTGAGAACGGAATTGTCTGGTGAGATGGAAGACATCCTAATACCCAGGTTTGGCTGTATATAAATTACAAAATGTGACAAACTAACCTAGCCCTGGCCTGAGTGCTCAGTTAGTAGAGTGTTGCTCTATGCACCAGAGGGGGTGGGAGTGGGGGTGGAGGTGGGGGAGATACAGGAGGTAATTAATCGGTATTTCTCTCTCACATCAATGTTTCTGTGTCCCTCTCTCCCTCCCTTCTCTCTAAAAAATCAATAAAACACATCCTTGGGTAAGGATTAAGAAACAGACAAAAAACCTAATATACACAACTATAAGTCAAAATGGCAGTTATCCTTGTTGGACTGTAGGGGCCATAAGAGATAATGACAGGGTTTCTGAGACACTGGTAACATTATGTTTCCTGATCTAAGTGCTTATTTTATGTTTATTTGAACTGTGAAAAGTTTTGAGCTATTAAATTATATGGGCACTTTTCTATACATATATTCCATTTGTTAAAAACAGTGGGCTTAGATTGAAATGGCTGCTAGATAACGATTGGTTATGTTATCAAATATGAAAGAAAAGCTAGATATTTTCTTATTATTGGAATACAGGGTGTGGGATGGGGGCAAGGGGCAGGAGCAGGCTATAAGGGGTCAGTGTGAGAAAAAAAGGAGTCATATGCAATAGTTTCAACAATAAAGATTTTTAAAAAAGAATATAGGTTGATTTATGACAATGGACTACTATTCTAACTTGTTCCTGCTTCACAGTATCATAGAAGCATATTGCCTTCTGGATGACATTAATGGATTTATTAGTCTAGAATGCTGTTTGTGTAACTGAGGCATTAAAACTTACATTCCTTCCTAAGATACCCAACACTATTGCCATCAATTATAGTGTATGCCAGTGACAATCTCAAACTGGATCAGTTTTGTGGGCAAGTAAATTCAGAGAGGTTACAAACACGAAGTATACTGACAGTTTTTCTCTTGTTGTTCCTGGTTGATAAACCTGAAATCCAAATTATTGCTTCACTTCAAATTATTATTTTGGTTAAGCAGAGAATGAAAGTTAAGAGATTTCCCTCCTCCAACACTTCACAATAAAACATATTTGTGTATATTAGTATATATGTGTGTTCAGTATAGTGTCTTATGTGAAAGCAGACATAGCTTGTAATTGATGGAGGAACTTGGTATATATGCAAGAGTGTATATATCATCATAAGGCTCAAAACAATATTTCCCAAATGTCTGTCATCTGAGTACCATCTTCAGGACTTCTGGTGTGACCAGCTTTACTAAATTAAGATTATTATTTAGCATTTCTCTTTAAAAAACTTGTCTTAAGTATGATCTAAATATGTTAAAAATGTATGCCATTAAAATGGGAATATGTAAGTTGTCATATGTAGGAGATGATATAAATGTGATAAGTGTGATTCAATGCACATTATTTGAAACCTCTGAGTCAGAAACTAGGTCTCCTTCTGATAAAAAATAATAATAAATTAGTGGAGACTTATGAAACACATAGATATAAAATGATTTTTTCTTGAAGAAGTTTGAAAGGTAATTAAAAATAAAATGGTCACAATTTAATTTGCTTTTATGAAGCAAAGTCTAATATCTCCTCTCCTCTGCTCACTGCTGTGAGTACCAACCACACTTTGTAGGAACTCCGCTCTAAAAGCAATGACCCCCAGAATGTACCTGCTTGGCACCCTTGCTTACCAGCGTGACTGCCAAGCTGCTGTTTCATGGTGATCTTTCATGTGTAATGCCCTTTGGATACTTGGTTTTCTGTCTATTGCGATTCCACTTCTTAGCCTTTTGGCTGAGCATTACTAAACCCTTGGCGTTTTTAGTCCTAGCTTCCCTTGTCTGCTTCCGTGCCCCAGAGCTGCTGCCCAAAGTCCTGGAGCTGAAGGTCTGGCCTGATATTTGACAGCTACTTTCTGGAACTGAATTCCCAAAGGGTGCAAGGGAACCAAAGACGGGCTTCTCAAGTGAATGCATAATGTTTATTATGGTGAGATTGTGTTTTGACAGAATCTTTAGCCTTGAATATTTGCAGGCTTTACATATGCTGCTGTCTGCCTAGCCCATTGCCTTAGGAGCAAGGGGTATTTTATAGAAAGTGAAGATGAAAGAAGAGCCATGGATAATTCTCACAGTCAAACCACAATAACAGTAGGTAGCTATCATTTTATGCTTCACTTGGCTTTCACTATGGAGAAGATCAGAATATGTTCATTTGGTGTGTAGTCCCAAGTCCAACAGGTTCATTAGCAACATGCAATGAATGCTCTATTGTTGGCAGCATTCCTATCAGTAGTACCAAGAGAAATTTAGTCATATCAAGTGATTATTTAAAAAAAGCACCCACCACCACCACAACAACAAAAAGAAAACAGAATTCTCATTCCCAATTTGAAGCAACCAAGAAAGTGAACTACTAGAAGATCAAATATCAAGGACACTATCTCAGTCTGAATGGAGTCCAAATTTTCTAAAGTTTGGTCAGTTTGAGAATATGCTAAAAAGGGATATTAATGTGCACAAATTCTTTACTTAACTCAAATGCTTTTATAGAGGAGTAAAATACATTAGACACGGAAAAAGTTATGAAACATGTATTTTCCCTGTAAAATTTCCCTCTTCAGTGATTTATTAGACCCTGTCCTCCAAATGTAATAGGAGACCTCTTCATAATATATCCCAAAGCTCATAAATGCAAAGCAGGATGGAGTCCATTGAAGAAAAATATGGTATTATTCTTTATATAACACATACAGTATGACTATTTGGGAAAGAAAAATACTTCAAAGCACAGCATGTAATTAATATAGTGTATTCCCGGGGTAACAGTTATATAAAGCTTATAAGAACCAACATAAAACAGGGACTTCCTTACACCTATATTTCTGGCCATTTAGAAGCTGGAGTTGTTAGTAGACTCTGTTATGTATCAGCTATAGTCATTGCTCTACTTTTCAAAGAAAAACTATTATAGATGTTTCCATAATATTAAAGTGATTTTTTGTTTTTCAATATTTCTCTATTTTATTGATTAAATAACCTTTATAAAATACATTATTAAAATTAAAAAACAACTAATAAAGGAAAACAGAACAAAATTTTAAAATCCTTATAGTATGACACTACACAGAGGCTCTATCAATTTTTGCATTTGTCAATCCATCCAACCATTCCCTATTTACACACCTTTATATAGAATTGATATCATTTAATCAGATAACTGTTGAGATATTACTTTTGTTGACCCAAAAAATTGCTACATTCCCAAAGAGTAGTAGCATGTATTTTCATGATTCAGGGCAATGTTGTCATTGAGCTGCGTTTTGTTTCCAAAGATCAAACCCATTGGAAAGCATGAAAATGAGGAAGACTACATGTTTCACTGAGTAACGTTTGTGGAGATGGGAAAGATAGGCATTAGCCATATAGGCCAGTGGGGCCTATGTTAATTCTCTGGCAGAATCCTGACAAGAGCCAAAATATTTTCTGAGGGCAAGGCTGCTTGATACACCAGGAGCCTATATCCTATACCCTAGGCCTACATCGCAAGGTTATCACTACACTAATGACACAAATAATACATAGGAAAGGATCATAGAAGCCTTTACATAGGTTGCTCATACATAAGCATTGACCATGATGGCAGGTACCTCCCTAAAACTGTGGTATAGCACAATTAGAGCTGAGGGCAGAAAAAAAATGATCACCTGAAAGCAAAAGAGCATAGGAAGACATTGAGACAGAATTATTTACAAGTCCTCGTGAAGTGAGAGTTTAGCATCAAAATTAAGCTGAATTAGATAGTGCCTGGTCGGCATGACTCAGTGGCTGAGCATTGATTTATGAACCAGGAGGCACGGTTCAACTCCCAGTCAGGGTTTGCAGGAGGCAGTCTACCAATGATTATTTCTCATTATTGGTGTTTCTATATCTCTTTCCCCTCTCGCTTCTTCTTTGAAATCAATAAAAAATACATTAATAAAAAAGTCAACTGAATTATAGAAAATGAAGAACTGCTCACTCACTATGTCAATATTCCTTGTATACAAGTTTATATAGTAGGAGTTTTACCCCAAATAGATTATCTTTCTACTTATTTAATTATTTGGTCAATGTTTATTAAACACCTACTAGGGGAGCTTCTTACTTTTTCCTGGGATTAAAAAAAAATATTCAAATCAATGAGCATTATACAAATACCCCATTTAAGATAAAGGATGCTCATTTATTTGACATGATGGGCCCTATAACCTAACCTCTTATTTTCCTAAAAGATCTCATCAGTGTTTTCTTCTACCTCCATCTCCAATAAATTATCTCATGTCTTTCTCATCTTAAAATAAATAAATAAATAAATAAATAAATAAATAAATAACAGTTAACAACTTCTTCCTTCACTCAACTTCCTCTTTCAGCTACAAGACTAACTTTTCTATTTAGTAGCCTTTCAATCATCAGTAACTCCATTATCACATATCTACTTATTCTTCAATTCACTCTAATATGGCTCTTCTCGCCTTTATACTAACAAAACAGTGTCACCGAGTCCAGTCATTCCTTGCATTCATATTTTTTACTTAGTTATAAATATTGATTACTTTTTGCTCTTTGAGATTCCCTTGACTGGCCATTAACTTATGCATCACCAGCATTGTATAGGTTTCTTTCTAGCTGTGTGATTGGCATTCTTAGTTCATGCTGCAGAACTATTCACTAAGTGGGAGCCCTCAAAGAAGAAATTCCCTAGTCCTCATTTTCTTCTTTTCTTTCTTTACTTGACATATTTTCAGGAGAATATCATTTATGTTTATAACTTCAATAATTATTTATAACCCAAGGAACATGCATTTATATGGTGAATTATCAACTCTTGATTGGCTGATGGGTGTAACTTGTGGGTATAGCAGAGTGATGGTTAATTTTCATATTGCTCTTTTATTAGATAGGATATTTCTCATTGTATTATTGTGTTTTTTGTTTTGTTTTTTATTGCTTGATCCTCACCTGGGGATATGACCATTGATTTTATAAAGAGAGGAAAGGGGAGGGGACATAAAGAGAGAGAGAAGGAGAGAGAGAGAGAGAGAGAGAGAGAGAGAGAGAGAGAGAGAGAGAGGATAGAGAGAGATCTTAGATACCTACCCTATGTGCCCCAGAAATCAAACCTAAAATTTTGGTGTATGGGATCATACTCAAACCAAATGAGTCACCAGACCATGGTTGTACTATAGTTTTTTTTTTGTTGTTGTTGTTTTGATTTGTTTTATAATTTGTGACTATTGATATTGATGCCAGGGAGAGAAATAGTAGATATGATATGGATAAATGTAAAAGGGTTTCCATTTATTTTCTTAAATATTCTTTTTTTGCAAATGAAATGTTTAATTTAAAATCTACTAAGATATTGTATCTGTATGTTTTTTTCCTTATATTCATCCACTGATCCCATTTAAGTGCATGTAAGTATTAATAATTTCTTGTAAATAAAAAGAAGTTGGAGTAAAAATAGAAAAGGTTGGTAAGTTACATAATTACAGTCCTAAAGTACATTCCCAGAAGTGAGTCAACTTGTCTTTTTTACTACCTGTTGGTTCTCCTGCATGAAAAAAAATATATATAAATAAACAATATCACTACGCAAAGGATTCTAAAACCTCATACAGTAGCTTGTTTCAGACTACAAACCTCCTTGTAAACGTGTCAAGTCCCTGCTCACCTCACAAATGAAAATTTGTTAAAAAAAAAAAAAGGTTTTAGAATGCTTGTTCTACTTTCATGAGTAATGAGGCAAAAACAATTCCTATTTTTGACATGCATTGTTCTTATGAAGTACAGACTGGTAAACACCAAATAATACAAAGACATGAGCTGTTACTTCACGTGAGTCAGACCCTGAACTACAAGAGAAAAAGAGCTCTGGTCTGAAAGTTAAGAGATCTGAATTCTCAACACAAGTCTAGCTGTGACTAGTTTCAGCTTCCTTTCAGTATATGGGATCTTGCAATGCATTTGTTTTCTATGCTGAGTCTCAAACTTTTTCTCTCCAAGGCAATAACATAAGAGTATTCTTACAGTTGTTAGATCAATAGAATCAAATATGCATTTGTTGAAAATATAAATTCCTGGGGCATATCACAGTCCTTTTGAATCAGTATCTCCAGTGAAGACACTCCCATGTATTTCTTATGCTCAAGCAAATTTGGAAATAACTGAATTTGTTGACCCCTTTGGCTTTTCCTAGCTCAAATTCTAAGATTATAAATACTGGTCAATAGCAGATCAATGAAATCTTAAAAATCCCATACACATTTACTTTGGAAATCCTTCAACTGCTAGAATATCAGGCAGAGAGAAATAAAATAATAATATAGACAACCCTCCACTCTTTTCCACAACCTATTTCTCATCTCAGAAGCCTGCTGCTAAGAGCAGTAGCCTATGGCCAGTTCGGGGGCTCGGGGGCTCTGGGGCCTATTCCAGGAGCCTTTATAAGGAAAGCACAATGGTGACTGAAAAACTATTTCTGTACCAAATGATAATCCTGATTATACTTGTAGTAATAATTATAATAAAGTATGGCATCTCTACAATGCTCCATAGCTCTTCATAATTTTTACACGCATAAATTGAACATCAAACCAAACATTCCTGCCCCTCCCTCCCCCCTCCCCGATATCATTACACCTATTTTGAAATTTAGTAATTGAATTACAGCCTATGGAAAATGATTCATGTGTCAGGACTCAGGTCTAATTTTCCTGGCTCCAACTTCAATGTTCCTTCTTTTCTAGCACAAAGTCGCAAACCCCAAGTTTTCAGACCTATGAACCAGTTCTTTAAGGTTGCTGGCTAAGTCCCCAGTGATTCTCTATCATCATTGATGCTTATCTCTCTCCCTCTCGCTTACCCTCTGAAATCAATAAAAATATATTTTAAAAAGAAAAAAAAAGAAAAGGAAAGCAGTTAACCAGTGACAACATTTTGGGAGGCAGTAACATATGAACAAAGGGTCTGCATTCTAGAATGAGTGCTAAATGGGATTCCTTTAAGGCTAGTAAGGAGTGGTTCATTAGAAATAAGGAAAAAGTATTTATTCATAGGTTAATCAGTATATTAGTCATGTGCTATATATAAAAAAGGTTAAAATGGTTATATTTGGAGGTCTGGAAGGGATTAACTCCATTTTCATTAATTCTAAAGGGGGAAAAATGTTTTGGGTTTGTGTGTGTATATGAGTGTGTGTGTGTGTTTGTGTGTGTGTGTGTGTGTGTGTGTGTGTGTGTGTGTGTGTGTTCAACAAATTGTATCTCAAATGAACAGCCTTACAGAGCAAATTAAGTTCCAGAACCAAAGTTCTATTGTATATTTTCACAGCTACACATGCAGTACCTCAACAGCCATCACATATAACCTTTGAAGAAAATATCTTAACCACATTTGACTTTCTTTAAGAACACAGGTATGAGATCACATGGAAGACACACACCTCTGATGAGGTTACATTGACACACTCAGGACATATGAATACAAAAGAGCTCACAGCAAGGAATAAGTCTGTACCCTGCATATAGTTGAAGGCTCTGTCACCTTAAATTTCTGAAAGTAATTTGGTAAATCAATGCCTGCTCCATCCCTGACCCTGTTAAGAAACTCTTTTGACCTTCCTGGCACCCACAAAATTATCAATAATCCAGCATCTTTTAGGCCTTTTTGGATTGTGGAGGCAACGCATTTCTCAATTGCAAATTTTACTTAAGTCTACTTAGGCTGTTACTTGAAAATAGGTCCACTTAGAAGGAGCCCCTTTGCACAGAGGCTCTAGAATTTGTTCAAATGGCCCCATTACAACATTGCCATTAATGCCCCCTAAAGACTCCTTTCATGTGGAGGCTTTAGCAACCTCCTTTTATGCATCCTGGAATCGCCTGGCCACTCAGTATGGTCATAAATTGCATGAACATCTGGTGCAAAAAAAACTGCTTTCCTCAGCCCCATGCTATACATCATTAGAGCAGCAGTTTCTGGCTGCTACTGAACTCTCCTGGAACCCAAAGCTTCTCACAGGCCCTGCGTATGTCACCCTCTGTATTCAAGCGCTCATTGTGCCTTGCAGCACCCGCAAGCTTGGCATGGTCACCATGATCTCCTTCCGACAAAATAGAGCCAAGTCTGGCTCCTCTGGCATATTCTGCCTATAGGAAGGGTGACAGCTCTTGTCTTCCATTCCTTGCCAGATGCTGTGGTGGCTGCATGAGTAGGTCATCTCTTTCCTGACTATGTTGGCAACTGAGCAAACAGCAAAGGGAATTCCCATGCTTTGGAAATGCGTTGCCACCATACACATGAGTTCAGAACCGCAAGCAGGGTCGCAAAAGACCATTGGAAAACACAGATATTTACATTATGATTCATAACAGTAGCAAATGTACAGTTATGAAGTAGCAATGAAAATAATTTTATGGTTGGGGGTCACCACAACATGAGGAACTGTATTAAAGTGTTGAGGCATTATAAAGGTTGAGAACCCCTGGAGTAGATGTACCATAGTTTTTAATCTACTCTTCCTCTGATGGTCATTTAGGCTATTTGCAAATCTTAGCTATTGTAAATTGTGGTACTATGAACACAAGGGTGCATATATCCTTTCTGACTGGTGTTTCTGTTTTCTTGTTATATATTCCTAGAAGTGAGAACACTGGATCAAATGGAAGTTCCATTTTTAATTTTTTGAGGAAACTCCATATTGTTCTCCACAATGGCTGCAACAGTCTGCTTACCCACAAGCAGTGAGGGAGGATTCCTTTTTCTCAACATCCTCTCCAGCACTTGTTTGTTGATGTTGGCCATTCTGACAGGTGTGAGATGGTACATCATTGTTGTTTTGATTTGTATCTCTTAGATGACTAGTGACTTTGTGCATGTTTTCATGTTTCTTGGCCTTCTTTATGTCCTCTTTTGAAAAGTGTCTATTTAGGTTCTTTGCCCATTTTTTTTATTGGATTGTTTATCTCCCTTTTGTTAAGCTGTATGAGTAACCTATAAATTTTGGAGATTAAAACCTTATCAGATAACATTGGCAAATGTGTTCTCCCATGCAGTGGGCTTTTTTGTTGTTTTGTTGATGGTTTCTTTTGCTGTGCAGAAGCTTTTTATTTTGATCTAGTCTCATTTGTTTATTTTCTCCTTAGTTTCGATTACCCTAGGAGCTGTATCTGTAAAGATATTCCTACAACAAATGTCTACTATTTTCTTGCCTACTGGTATAGCTTCTTCTAAGATTTTTATGGTTTCCTATCTTACACTTAATTTATCCATTTTGAGTTTATTTTTGTGTATGGTATAAGTTGGTGTTCTAGTTTCATTGTGTGTTTTTTTCATGTATCCATCCAATTTTTCTAACACTATTGATGAGACTGTCTTGACTCCAGTGTATGCTCTTGCCTCCTTTGTCAAATATTAATTGAGCATAATGGCTTGAGTCTATTTCTGGGTTCTCTGTTCTGTTCCATTGGTCTATATGACTGTTCTTGTGCCAATACCAGGCAGTTTTGAGAATAGTGGCTTTGTAGTATAGTTGATATCTGGTATTGTGATCCCTCCAACTTTGTTCTTCTTTCTCAAGATTGCTGCAGCTAATCAGGGTCTTCTATAATTTCAGTTGAATTTTTGGAGAGATTGTTTTAGGTCTTTAAAATATGCCTTGGTATTTTAATGAGGATTGCATTGAATCTATAGATTGCTTTGATATATATATAACTAGAGGCCTGGTGCAAGAAATTTGTGCATGGTGGTGTGTGTCTCTCAGCCCAGCCTGGACCCGCTCTGATCTGTTACCCCTCGAGGGATTTCTGACTGCCTGTTTAGGCCCTATCCTGATAAGATCTGGCCTAAATGGGCAGTCAGAACTCCCTCTCACAATCCAGGACTGCTGGCTCTCATCTGCTCACCTGCCTGCCTTCCTGATTGCCCCTAACTGCTTCTGCCTGCCACCCTGATCACCCCCTAACCACTCCCCTGCCAGCCTGATGCCTAACTGCTCCCCGGCCAGCCTTATTGCCCCTTACTGCTTTCTCCTAGAGGCCTGGGTCCCCCCAACTGGTCTTCCCTACAGACCTGGTCACTCCCAACTTCCCTCCTTGGTCAACCTGGTCACTCCCAACTGTCCTCCCCTGCTGGCCATCTTGTGTCCACATGGGGGCAGCCATCATGTGTTGAAGCGATGGCCAATTTGCATATTACTCTTTTTTTATATAGGATTGATTCCAGGAGGAAAGGAGAGGGAGAGATATAGAAATATCAACGATGAGAGAATCATTGATCCACTGCCTCTTATATGCCCCCTACTGTGAATCAAGCCCATAACCCAGGCATGTGCCCTTGATCAGATTGAACCTGGGGACATTCAGGCTGACACTATCCATTGAGCCAAACCAGAGAGTGTACCTTTTTTATTTATTCATCCATTAGTATATATTGGGTTGCTTCTATCTTTTGACTATTGCAAATAGTGTTGCTAGGAACATGAGTATTAAAATATCTCTTTGAGAACCTGTTTTCAGTTCTTTAGGATATACTAATATACCAGAAGTGAGATTGTTGAATCATATGGTAGTTCTATTTTCATTTTTTTAGTAGCTTCCATAATATTTGCAAGGGGTTGCACCATTAATAATCCTACCAACAGTACACGGGGTTTCCAATTACCCCACACTCTCAAAACATTTATTTTAAATTTTAGTTTTTAAACAATAGCCATTATAATGCATGTGGTTTTAATTTGCATTTATCTAAATATTAGTGATGTTGAGCATCTTTTCATATGCTTGTTGACTACTAGTGTATCATCTGTTTTTTTCCTTTTGGGTTGAACTCAAAAGTTTCAACACAAGTTAATTAATCATATTTATCCTTCTGGCACCATTATTAATATATTTTAAGCTATTGTTATGTGTTCCCCAACATTCTCCATATTAGTCTCACTGTTCATGTAAATACTTTTTAAAATATATATATTTTATTGATTTTTTCACAGAGAGGAAGGGAGAGGGATAGAGATCCAGAAACATTGATGAGAGAGAGACATGGATCAGCTGCCTCCTGCACACCCCCACTGGGGATATTCCCACAACCAAGATACATGCCCTTGACGGGAATTGAACCCAGGACCCTTCAGTCTGCAAGCTGACACTCTATCCACAGAGCCAAACCGGTTTCGGCTCATGTACATACTTGACATCTGCTTTATTTTCCCTTATGTAAAGCTAAGTAAAGAAGACACAACTCCTGCTCATTTGCTACTGTGTCTTGCTATCTAGTTGGTCTCTAAATACACCTGACTTTTTTATTTAATTGCACTAGTCAAGTGGTTTGGGTTCCTTGGGTATTTTTTAATATTTCTTCTATTGTGTCTGCTGGAGTGAGAATCTCCTTAAAGAAATTAGTATAATCACTTTAAATTAATTATGGTCATTTTCTTTTCTCATGAGCATTCATGTTATTGGTCTCAGAAGAAGAAAAAAATGGTATTTTGATAGTGCTAATTTTAATGAACTACTTACTCTTTTTTAAGAAATTTATTAAGTAATTTAATAATTATCAACAATTTTATGAAAAAGTCCCATAGCATTTTAAATGTAAAATAATAATCTTCAGAAGACAAGTAGCTCATCCAGTAGCACACAGCTAGTGTGCGGGAGCAGGGGCTTACATTAGGCAGTCTGGAGGTAGAGTCCTCTTGTGTTGCAAGAGAAGAGGGCATCTGAGGCAGATGCAATCTATGTTTTCCTTGAAATGGCTATGGAGCTGTGTTGTTATTCCAGAGCTGACAGAGAACAATTTAGTTCAGTGTCTGTAAAGTACTTAAGGGCCAGAATTATGAGCTCCTCTGAAAGTATAACAGAGTAAAGTAAGTTTTATACACCTCTTTTAAGGCTTAAAGTAAATGCATGCATTGTTTTTCCATTAACTCAGCCAGTGAACAGGAATATATAGATTAACATTCACAAGGGGTAGTCTTAAACCATGTATACAAGACTTAACTTTGCCTGTATATGAATTAAACTAATCAATCTCTGTCCCTTTGTTTACAAATGTGATGGTTCTGAGGCAAACTGTGGCTGTTTCTATAGTTTACCAACTTTTTTGTCAGTTTATAAGAAAACTATGCTAAATTAATCAAAGGCTAATTTTTCAGGAAGGAGAAGGTAAGGAATTTATAATGATAGGTCAGATATGGCTCAGTGTATAATTTCATCAAATGGTGGATACTATTAACCTTTTTAACTAGCGCATTTTGTATGTGGTGTTGCTATTTGTCTAGATTTGTTGACACACTGAGTTTGAAGCAAGGGATATTTGTTAATTCATTTGCTGATTTACTTATTTATTAGGCTATATTTATGGAGTAACTAGTATCCAAAGTAACATACAATAGTAAAATACATATGTACCAGGCTAATTTAAAATATAAAGTTTGCTCAAAACACAGAAGGAAGAGGGCAGGAATATGCTACATGTTTGGAATTATTTATTGTAATTGAGCATGGAATTTATCTCTCCATTTCCAGGTAGTCAACTTAAAAGAGGAAACATTTTGTGTACTAATAAAATCAGTGACTGATTAATGAAAACAAACAAGCTATTGTAATTTTTTCCTGTTAATGTAATCTAGGGAATTGATCACATAGATTTCTACCTAAGAAACACTGTCTTATTTGAATCATTTAAAAAAGGGAAACATGACTTATACACACACTTAGAGAAAGAGAGGAGGGGGGGAATAAAAAGATCTATCAGAGAACAGAAATATTTATAAAAGGGGAGAAAAAATACTAGAATGGAGAAAAATGCACTGAAATTGTGAAGGAAATTTTCAGGGATGTCTCAAGTTAGTAGAATAGAGAAAACCTTTTAGTGAGTGAGAAATTCAGGACTTATGATATGCCCTGAATTAAATGTAAAAGTAAATCTAAAGCTATTTTAATGTTATATGATAATTTTGCCTATTTCTGAGCATGAATTGATAAATGACAATTTAACTGAACAATTTCCACAAAATAGTACACGGCTTGGAATGTTGAACAGAGATAGCTTAGGGACAGTCCTGGGAGAAACCTATCATTTACTTGAATGTCCATGTCATGGATTAACTTGTGGCTGGAAAAATGTATTAAAATAAGCATTTATTTTTTTATGACCTTACTTGTTCTACCCAGAATTTAAAAAGCTTATGTGCATGTCTATATACATGAACCCATTGATAACAAAGCCAGAGCCTTATATTTTTCTCCTACCACAAATAAAAGTTATTTCTTATACATATTTATAATTTACATTCCGTTGATAGCTCTCCCACAAAGGAGGACAAGTGTTAAAAGGAGAAAATGTGTTGAAAACATAATTAAATCAAAGAATGCCCAGATGATATAATGAGTTCAAAGAGAAGACTTGAGGGAGAATACCCATTTGCCTCATATCTTTTATGCTTGCCTTCAATTTTTTAATACCAGCGCATTTTTTTGGCCAACAAAATCTCCAGATTAAAAAAAGAAATCAGAATTATTTGGTTCGATGCAGCATATACTCTTCAGAGTTAGCCACATCTGCCTAACATTCCCTATACATTAACGCTGTGAATTCCATCGCTCATTTTTACCCACAAAAACTAAAATGTTAGACTGATTTTTTGATAGATTCATAATTTTATTTTCTGTTTTGAAGGAATCAAAGGGCTACAATTCCATGCAATCGACAAGAAGCTGCTTTCATCTTTTTCATTCTATAATCATGACTTTCCCAAGGATCTCTAATAATAAAGGACATTTTCAAACCCATTTACTTTACCCCTCTGCTATATATAACAGTGTTTTCTACCCCTCCTTCCTACAACACCCAATCTTTCTTGCCTTTATGGTGATGCACTGGTCTACTTATGTACGGGCCAGTTTTCAATCTTGTTTTGGCACTTTGTTCTCTGCAAGACCTTTGAATGTTACATCTCCAAGTTATTCTTTTCTTCCACTATGGACTCTAGCCCACACTATTTATCCATACCCTTAATTAATATCTGTATTCCCTAAATACCAGGTGTAGAGGTTAATAATTCAGATTTTGTAATAAGACACACACAATAATTTCAAGAGAAATATCAAAAGTGCTTCATTCAAAGTAATGTTCATCCCTAGCTACATATTTCCCCCATCTTTCAGGTAGTTTGTGGATACCGTCCCAATAGTGCTTTTCTTGTTTTGAGGCAAACCATTCAGAGACCAAATTTTCCACTTCTTCATACATTCTGAAGTGCTGCTCAGAAAGTGCGTGTGCCACCCATTAGAACAAGTGGTAATCTGAAGAAGCAAGGTCTGGTGAATGCGGCAGGTAGGTTAATATTTACCAAGCAAGATCTTTTAATGTGCCTTTAACTATTTTGAAGTGTGTTATGGTGCATCATCATGAAGCAAAATTTCTTTGCCACGTCTTCTGGCACATTCTGGTCATTTTACGGTCAAAGTGTGGTTCAGATTGATTATTTGTTATCAGTAGTAGTGATCGGTATTAATGATTTCACCTGGTTTTAGAAACTCATAATAGACCACACCTTCCTGATCCCACCAAACACAAATCATTGTCTTCTTTTGAAGGGATTTGGCCTTGCAGTCGATGATGATGGTTGACCAGGATAAACCCATGATTTTGTGCATTTGGGATTCTCAAAATAAATTCACTTTTCATTGCCAGTCACAATTCAATGCAAAAAAAACCTTGATTTGGTGCTGTTGAAGCAACATTTTCCTGATGACTTTTTTGTTTTCCATTTGTCTTTTGTTCACGCCACGATCCCCAGCCCAGGTGCCAGGCCAGGGGACCTGAGGGTGTGCTGGGGGACCTGAGGCTGAATCCCTCCACCCTGTGTGCACCTGAGAACCTCAGGCTGGGTTCACCACCCATAGGGGCCTGCTGGATCTGGATTTCGCCCAATGGGGATGGGGGCGGCTGTGTCTGGGTCTCACCTGATTTGCAGGCATCACAGGTGTGCAGGGACTTGACTATGGGTCCTGCAGCACGCCCCAGACTCTGACAGGAGGAAGATTTTCATATACATTTTACTAATTTTCTTTCATCTCTGACACCTCTATCATTGAGAAAGGGCAAATAGCAATATTAAAATATTTCCTCTAATTAATCCCCTTTTAATGTGCACAAATTTTGTGCACCAGGCCACTAGTTTTAATAATAAAGGTGAGTTTCTAATAAAAATATTACATATTAACATGAATTATGCTGTGGATAAATCATTTGCTTACTGTTTATTTGGGGTAAACTTCAAAATATTATTACTGCAGTGTTGATATTATCAGAAACAGGACACAGGCTTACACTGATGCAGGCTTTCTGAAGTGATTTAAACTCACACTGATAAACTTACCTTTTGAAGTTGGATGAGTTAATGTACTATTTTTTGAACAAATATTAACGTGATATGCCATATGTGTGTGTATATATATATATATATATATATATATATATATATATGTCACAAATTTTTCATAAATCCAGAATGAGAGATTTACAAAGTTTCTGGGAGAGATTGCAAGAGTTAGAAGTGAATGTCAGGCAATATTAGTTATAGTATTTCACCTTCAGTAGAAGCAGATATACCTCCATTGGTCTAGAATAAGAAAATATTTATTCTTTTTTCCTAAGGGAGGTGTGGATAAAGAAAATCTATTTTCACAGAAACTTAAAATTTTATTTGCAAATTAGTTCTTTCTCCCTTAAGATTGCTTTGCTCTTATAACTTATTTTCTTGGCAGTTGAAAAACCACAAAAAGTTTCATCCGAAAATATAACTTTGACAAGAATGGGGAAATTAATGTAATATTCATTTTAGAATGAATATTATATCCCCAAATTTATCAATAATTCTAATTTTGCTAATTTAATTCCATGAAATGTGTTTGTTTTTGTATTTGCTTTTGCTTTATAACTATACTAATTGAGCTTTAGATTCTCTTCTTTCTATTCATCACCAACATCTGTTATCTCTGGTGGATCTTCCTATGCTTGATAAACACACACACACACACACACTTATACATAGCACTGTATAATTTAGGTCAATTAAAAATTTCACTCTCACTTATGAGCCCCTACTTAGACATATTTTGGAGGAAGAATATGTTTGCCCCTAATATACAGTATCTACAGCAAAAGTATAAATGAGATACCATGTACTGTGCACATACTATATCCATGCATTTAAAAGAAATAAATCTGCCAAAACCGGTTTGGCTCAGTGGATAGAGCATCAGCCTGAGGATTGAAAGGTCCCGGGTTCAATTCCAGTCAAGGGCATGTACCTTGGTTGCGGGCACATCCCCATTAGGGGGTGTGCAAGAGGCAGCTGGTCGATGTTTTTCTCTCATCGATGTTTCTAGCTCTCTATCCTTCTCCCTTCCTCTCTGGAAAATCAATAAAATATATTTTAAAAAAATAAAAAAATAAAAAATAAAAGAAATAAATCTACCGTATTTGCCGGTGTATAAGACCATTTTTTGGCCCTGAAAAATATGCCTCCAAGTGGGGGGTAGTCTTATACGGCGAGTATATAACAAACTCTGTATTTTGAGTGGAAATGTTAGGGGGTCGTCTTATACACCCAGTCTCTTATACGCCGGCAAATACGGTAGTTGTTAAGTAAAATATGTATATTGACAAATATGATGTCTGACAAAAGATAAAAAAATATGTTTAAGGCTTTTGTTTTACCTGTAAGTAAGCAAAATATCAAAGATAATAATTACGTATGTGTGGGTATTACTTTTATATGCTAATAATATGTGAATGAGAAAAAGTAAGTATATAAAGTTTATAAATTAATAGATAGTTGTCCCATAAAAATTGAGTAATTGTCTTATAATGATCAAGATTTTCTATAATTGGCATTCATTAAAGTGTTTAATAGTTGTACTTGCATTCAAAGCTTTAAAAATTTGGAGAAGATTTTACATAAAGGCAAATTAAAGCTAATGTAAATATGGTAGTTCTTTGTGTTTTTAAAACAGTAATGTCATAAAAATGTATATTTATCCATTAAAATTAAGTCAAATACAAATGATAATTCATGCATATTGCATTTTAAATAAAATTTTAACTGATACCTTTCTTTACATTGTAATATTATATTCAGCTATATTTTTATTTAACAAAAACACAATATTTTAATCTCAGAATTCAGTGCCTATGCAGTTGTTAATATAAGTAATTGCTGTCATGTTTTATGCATTTACAACTGGACCTACATGTGTACTAATGTAGCACAATATGAATTATTTAACACTGCAAAATTATCCTTAGCCATCTAGTGTAATCCTTATGAAAATTGTGCTAATTAATGACTAATCCTGGAAAGCACATTAGTACTAGGGAAAAATAGAAAATAAGAAAATGCAAGTCCTGACATTTTTAAGAAATGGAAAATAATAGTTTTTTAAAACATAATCATTTGGCATTTATGCTACATAAGATAAATAAATTAATCTTTTTTTTCCTCATAAGCACTCTGTTACTCAAATTCTTCTCTTACTCTAAAGCAGCTCCTGTTTCCAAAGATATAAGCAGTGGCACAATTCATTTACCTGTTGTTTTGAAGACATAAATCAAGAGAAGCTGAGACATGTTTCTTTGAGCCTATAAGATTTTAGTCACTAAAGCATTTGAATTGTACTGTGACACCAGTGAGCCCTGGAAATGGAATAAAAAGGCTCTCATGTTGCCCAAAACCTATGTCCCTCACAATTACACATTATAGGATAGTTAGGCTAATGCATTTGTGGTTTTATACCAAAACATGTGTGGTGTGGGATATGCATTCAAGAGATAAATATAATATAGGTATTATATAAGTGCAGAGTGTATGCTATGAACATTTAATATGTTTTACTGATCCCTGGCAAGCATTATATAATATTATTAGAGGCCCGATGCATGAAAACTTGTACAAGAATGGGCCTTCCTTCCCCTGGCTGCCAGCACCACCTTTGCTCTGTCCTGGAGCTGCCTTTCCACCTTTCCATGCTGCCCAGAGGCCCGGATATGCTGGGGCAGTGTAGAACACAAGCATCCTGCTCTACCACCAGCTTCCTGGTATCTGCATATGCAAATTAACACACCATATTTATTGGGTTAATTTTCATACTCACTCCTGATTGGATGGAGGGTGTCATGAAGGTATGGTCAATTTGCATATTTCTCTTTTATTAGTGGAGCTAGTAGTTGGCCAACATCATAAAATGTCTTGAAAGAAACCACCCTCCTTGTACATGCCTAAATATTCTTTTATACTTTTCAACTGATGCCTATAGCCTTAGTGTCATTTATTCTTTTAGTATAGCACAGTGTTTCTCAAATGTTTGTGCACTTCATAATCACCTAAGAAGTTTAATTTTTTAAAAATCCATGGTCTTGAAAATTATATTTCAAATGGGCCACATTTTATAAGCAATGAATTTCTCAGGAACTATATTTGATAAAGTACTATGCTGACATAAATATGTTGGGACAATAGCTGAAAACTGGTTCCAAAATTAGTGGATTTTTACTTAAAAATAATAAGGTCAGAAAAGGTTCAAGCATGGAAAACTTCTAGGAAAAGTCAGAACCAAATAGTTGTGAAGGAATACATAGCATCGGATGTCCAAGTTAGAGACAATCAGAGCAAGTCAAGGAGGATGGTGAATTAATAATTTAGACAAGTCAGGACTTGCCTTCTTTTATTTCTGCAATAATCTTGTTAAATGGTGAGATATCCCTTACTAGTAAATAGAACATATTCTATATTTTTGGCAAGCTCCTCTGCTGGAAGGGCTGTGCTACTTCATAGTGAATATGGTATTCATCCCAATCATATGTTTCAAATCTGTGGGATAGCATGCATTCAAAAGCAATTCATCATGCACATCAAAATAAAGGCGCTAAGAACCCCCTCCTTGGGAACCCCCTCCTTGGGAACCCCCTTAGCCCTTACATTGAAATTGGGTAAGAACTTATATCTTAATTTTAGAGAGGCAGCAGCAGATGTCCCAGATTTATGTAGACTCCATAAAAAGAAAAAAAACATTCTGTGAGTTGAACCCAAATCACCCAAGGAGTGTAAACAGCATGGGCACAATTGCAAAGCAATAAGACTGTGGCTATGGAATCCATGTATATCCAAAGGTGAAACAGATGGTGTCATTAAAGATGTTGTTTTGCAGGATTTGGGGTAAACAGAAAATATGGAAGTTTCATTTGATTGAGCTAGTTGCTTCTGCCACAGTGCTTGAAACCAAAGGAAAATGTGTGTTGCCTACTGGGATAGAACTTCTTTCACTCTTTGTTATCCCCACTCTCCTCACCCCAAACTCAGCTGCTATAAAAACAAGTTAAATGGGGATGAGAATGATGTCTTCCTATCTCCTAGAAATACTAAGGGCCATCTGCACTCATCCAGTTAAGATGGAAAAACTCAGGGAGGGAAAGACAGAACTCAATCAATTGATATGATTAAAGTAATGTCAATTACTCTGACAGGTGGTATAAAACCTTAATACTCAAGTTGTGGCCGGAGTACCAGGAACATTAGCATAATCTAAACATTTGCTGGAAGTTCTCAATATCTACCCCTACTTCAGTCATATTAAATCAAAATCTGAATTTTGACGAGACCCTCAGTTTAAATGTGTTACCATTATTAATCTTGCAGAAGCATTGGCATAGGAGAATAGGCATCCTCAATAGGAACTATGGTGAAAAGGAGAAAGCACGACCCATTTGAAGCTCAGGACCTTCATCTGTTTAGTTCCAATACTGTACAGATTTTATAAGTTTAAAAGAGAAACCGGCAATGTAACTTTCGAAACAAAATTTCCAATATTTACATGTTTTTAAAATTTTAAAGAAAAATTAATTACTTTTTGCAACTCACAAAACATAGCTAGCCATCAGATTCTGGTGGAAGCAAACAGTTTTCCATTCTCCTGTAGATTTTTCACATTTTATCTAACTTTGTAGAAGTAGTGACAATTCCCCTGAGTCATGTCATAAGGCATCTTTAGGCCAGAGCGGAGAGGAAAATACCAAGTATGTTTTTATTGTTACAACCTAGATGCAGAAATCAGATAGTAAAGCAGTGCTGGTTTTGAACTCATATAGCTTTCCTTTGACTTTCTGCTTTAACATTTCTAAGTCTTGTTGGTTTTGGCAAGTTATTATTTAATTTTTCTGCTTGTTCCATAAGCAAAATCCTGTAGTGTAGGATTACTGGGAGGATTAAGTAATGCAAAACCAGTAAAGAGCTTACCGCAATGTCCATCATGAAATAAACGGATAGTTTTGATGCCGTTGTAATAACCTGGTTATTATTTTACAGGGAACGAGGAGAGGGAAGCGTAATTAATATAGACATGCCATTCGCAGAGCTCTGCCCCAAAGCTGCATTTAACCCTCTCAAAGTTTGTTCCCTGCTGGTTGATGGGGGAAGGGACTGGACAAAGACAGTTTGGATGCCTGTCCAGTATGGCCTGAGTGATGTGATTGGGGGCGGTGTGTGGGGGGGAATTGCTCATGAGTCATACCTGGGAACATATTAGTGGCCTGGATGGGCTTGGTCACTGCAAATACAAGACATGCATATTTAAACATGAATATTCTGACAAAGAAGCATGCTCTTTCTCTCTCTGGTACACCGGGTTCCTGGCTCACCCGTGGCAGGGTTGTGCTCCCTTGTGCCCACATGGCCCATGGTCATATAGACTCCACCAAATAGACGACTGGACTTCAATTAGCGTGGATGCTGCCCCACACCCAGCTGCAACATGGAATGGAGGCTCTGGACACTGGCCCTGCTTCTGGCTTTGCTGAACTTGCAGCTGCCATTCTTTCAGGACCGGCTTAAGGGCCATGTGACTTTGAAACCCGAGGAATGTGACTTCATACATATAAAGCCTTTTTTCCACATCTCATTCTCCCATGGGGGCTTCTAAAATTTCTTATTTCCCCAGTAGCCCAAGAACCTTGTTCCCATGAGCCACAGAGGAATTTGATTGTCCTGTAACACTGTCCCCCATACCTTTCATCTAATAGGAATGATTCCCAACCCTTTCTGCACATTAGAATAACCTGGTTTGCTATTAAAAACTACCAATCTCTGAACCTCATTCTGAAATAATTATAGCAGACCCTCCATGTATGTGTGTGGGCTCAAGTATTAAAAAATCTAGTATTTTCTAATGTGGAGCTAGATTTAAATGTTATTTATCTAATGGAATAGAGCTTGTACAAAAACAGTTGACTTATGACTAAAAAAGGAAGCGACTTCTCTGAACCCAAGAGTGCCTTGGTGTTCCTATATCAAATTTTTTAAAAATACCATGCAAAAAAAGAGTACATTATATTTTATTTCTACACTTATCTTCAAGTTGCTTTAAATTAAAATCTTTTTACATTCATTTCTATCTGTATTACAGATACTTCCCCAGTTCATGCGTAGGATTTTCCCATTTGTTCTTTAGATTAGTAATCACAGTATATGGACTTACTACTTATATTTCTTAGTCTCTATGGAAGACAAAATGCAGCAGTAACCCATTTTCTCCTCCATGCTCTGGCACTAACTGTTTCTGAACATTAAATAAATAGATTTTGTGCCTTTTCCCCCCAATTTGAGCTTGTGTTTGATCTTTCATTAAAAGTAAGTTTTATTAAGATTTTCATATTTAAATAGTACATTGCAAGTGTTCCACAGTTAATTATTCTTATAAACCACTCTGAGTTAACCTTTAAAATTTTTTTTATTGATTTCATAGAGAAATATAGAGGGAGAGAAATATAGAAATATCAATGATAAGAATCATTTATCAGCTGCCTCCTGCACACCCCCTACTGGGGATTAAGCCTGCAACCTGGGCATGTGCCTTTGACCAGAATTGGACCTGGAACCTTTAGTTTGCAGTCTGGCACTCTAGCCACTGAACCAAACTGGGTAGGGCTGAGTTGACCTTTTTAAATAAGTCTATAAATTCACTTAAAATAAGGAACTAACAAAGTTACAAGATATTCTATTTTTTAAATGCAACAAAGGTATCTTCTTTTCATAAAAAAAATCTGCATCACATTTCATTACAGCATTATTCCTATAATGCTTTATAATTACTATCAATAAGGGCTATATGGGATACTCAATAATAAATTCCATTTGGGATATTTAAAGTCAAGACAGATAGAAAATCAAATTTTAAAAGCTCTTAGAAAGATGGCATGTTTGTATATGGTTAAAGAAAAGTATACCAGTAAGCTAAGTCCTCTAGATTTCATCAATACAGTTAAGTAGACGCCAATAGAGTACACACAGAGGGAGACAGTGGGGCTGTGATTGGTCTTGGATACAATTTATTTCTTGCCATTTTTGTTTCTTATGTTACCAAAAGTTATGATTAAACAACTGGTATTTTTGAAAAAAAATTTCCTCTTCCTTCTTTGAGTTCAAAACCATTAAAATAGCCGACCATAATTACTTAAGCAATAATTAGAGGGAAACTGAAGAACATCTAGGCAGAGCACGTCAGACACAAGCAATGAATCATGTTAACCACAAACCTGAAAATGCCAAGTCTTTGATGAAGTTCCCAGATAACGATAATTAGCAACATTTCCCGTTGTTTGACTTTCCTTTTTGCTTCAGAAAATAACTGTTTTTCATATCACTTGCTTTCTTTGGGGAAAACAAGTCGCAATTTCTTAGCATATTTTGTGGTATTTATCGCTTGATAAATTTCATTTACTGAATTAAAATATTACATCATTCTAGTCTTCTTATATGGGGTTCTACAATATGAAATCTCAAAGCACCAACAACCAATTATTCAGGTTATGCCAATATAGATTGGATTTGTTGTACCTGGATGCTGGTACTGGAAAAAAAAGGTCATCCTTGCTCTGCACTTTATTCTCTTTTCTTTGTTTAAGCAGCTGACAATTTCTTACTGCGCTGACCCCATACTGACTTATTCAGCCCAACTCCCAAAACTTCTGACTCATTGTTGAACTTTTATATGTCAGCTCTGCTTGATTCTTTAGACTTTTCTTTTATAGCTAGAACGATGATCATTTATTAACTTTGACCCTCAGTGTAAAAGGTAGCTATATACTCAACCATAGT